>JAPTHN010000002.1:9964407-11164407 GCA_026936325.1 Platynereis dumerilii | reverse complement strand
TTCACATATGCACTAATCATGCCATTGGGATAGCACAAACATATATGCCTGTAATTAATTGTGCTCCCATAATAATGAGTGGATGTATTATGAGGTTATACCATGGGTAGGTGCAGTACATCCCTAGTATAGTCTAATTGAAGGACTGAAAAGACAAGACAAAGTTAGTCAGATACACGAAGGGGCCCTTGTTCATGGATAATAAAACTGCTTCTCAGTATTCAAAGCTAAAATAAGATTTCGACACATCATCAGGGATTTAATGACTCACAAAACTGCACAATGTGCACATTCCGCAGTTAACTGGTCCTCCCTTTAAGACTTTTAACCTTTGTGCAATGCAATTGAAAACAGTATATGTAAGCAAGACAACCTATCAATTTGTTGCGGAGAAAGAGCAGCCTGTTGCAGTGTGACAATTGTATACTTCATCACTGAAAGAAACATGTGTTAAAAGTGCTACACCTCCCTCTAAGCAATATATAATTCCAGTTTTTGCAGCATTTTTAATTTTTGCATAAAATGGTTCAAAAACGTTTGATCAATTTGGTGGAACATGTCGGTTATTAGCTAGAAACATGATAGAAATGATCTATCTGAAGAAACGGGAAAATGCAAAGTTTTTTGGAATAAATCAAGTGGAACAACTTACCCCGTTATGCGGAACAACTTACTCCAGCACTTGGGCAAGTTGTGCCACTTGACCTACTTTTTGTGTGTGCATACCATGATCTTCCCACTGGTCAGACTGCCCTTAAACTTCGGTCGATTCTGGCCAACGTACTATATTTTGATGTCTGATTTTCAGATTACATGATTAAGCTTTGAAATTCAGAAAATCAGCATGACGAAAAAAATGGCAAAACTTACCCCGGTCTCCCCTACATTCCAAATATGAAATGCAAAAAAATTTCACCAACTGGTTTGGTCGTCATGGTAACGGCATTTTTAGCATGATGACTGCTCAGAAGTCATAAATTGAGTTATTGGTTCTGTGCCACAAGATAACGCATTACATTCATTAGTCACACAAAAACATAAGAAATGTCTTCTTATGGCTGTACACTAATACATTTGCTTTAAACTTGAAGAAAAAGGTTTAAAATACTTTTTACTGTAAGACATCAAAGTGCAGCAAAAATTGTAGATTTTGCATGCATCAATTTTGGCAGTACCATACAAGGGGGTGACTTTGAACAGTCCAGGGTGACTTTGAACGCTTTTCTGAAAAAGATTTTTATTTAAATAAGACACTGGAAGCTTATACCGTACAAGGGTAGCTTATTTAATTTTGCATTCACAGAGGTTCAATCTTTTTCAGAAAAGTGTTCAAAGTCACCCTGGACTGTTCAAAGTCACCCCTTGTATGGTACTGCCAAAATTGATGCATGCAAAATCTACAATTTTTGCTGTTCAAAGTCACCTCCTCCTTGTACGGTAATCAAATTTTTTAAAAACGATCAGATAGATTTTTTTTAAAATTTGTATAGGCTACATCATAAACCAGTAACATTGAAACAAATGGCAAAAAATAAAAAATAAAATTCACCGAGTAATTTTTTTACTGCAGTGCCATGACTGTGCCAATGTCAATTTAAAGAAGTAAAGACACTTTGAGACACAGTTAACGTAATTCAACCTTGAAAATTGTGGGATAAGGCGGGGAAGCTGAAACTTAGTAGTACAGAATAGATGCTACTAGATGCTACTACATTCAACAAAAAAATAATTGTGCTTCGAGCTGCATTAGATTTCTTTTAAATGGCAATTTACCAGCAGTTGTGCTGTTAGACACAAAATGTAGAAAATGGTTTACAACGTCACAACTTTTTAGGGCCTGAAGCAATCGTGAAGCCATGGCTAGGCAACCAGGCTGCTCAGATATATGTGCACTGTACCATGCTTGAGTCACCTTAATTCGTGAAGACTTATGCTGTGAGTTTGACTGTTGGTGTCTAGCAAACCAAGGATGATTTAGCTGATTCTGGCCCTGATATTGTGTTGATAATTGATCTAACAGCCTACGGTTACAACACCAAAAGCTTGTTGATGAAATTTGATCAGCCATAATAACTCTCAAAATGCACATTTTATGTATAAATAGTTAAGAGTCTTAATTATCTCTCCAAATAACAGATTGGCAGTAATACTTACTACAAAAGATTCCTGGCCTTCCTCCGCACTGTTAGCAAGGGTTCCAATATGTCCAGTGTTATTCAGCCAATTATTAGGCAAGTGTTTCATCCCATACTCCGTTCTAAGGTGATTCATTGGGTCCGGATTGGAAGCCATTTTCTGTGAAATGAGAATAAACACAATTGGGCTGGAGATAATAATGGAGCCCTCGTTTCCTCCCTCAACTACAGTGTAGAGAATAAGATTACAGAGTTATCAACTTCCTGAGCAATTACTGTTTTTTATTTTTTGCTTGTGCAAAACAGCTACACCCATCTAATAACTGCCCAGATGGGTATTTTCTGCAACCTATATTTATCCATGATTATAGGATTGTTTGAGTAGCAATTAACTCAGTGCTTAATTTTAAAAAATTAACACTTCAAGTTATTCTGTAAGATTTAATAATATTTTTATTAGCTATTATAGCAACAGGATGCAATGATACCTCTTTATTCAGTCAGGTTAATGCTTTTGTGATTAAAAGTGTGGAAGAAATAAGCTCGTATAATTATTATCATTTTCATTGCTATGTCTTTTTCCAACTTGCACTTCGCTTTATCCCAGGACTGAGATGTCACCGATTTAGTTGAATAACTTTGTACGTCACAAGCACAGATTTCAAGACACTGACTAAATCATGGTGCAACAACGTGGCACCACGGTAGGCTACATGCTGTATATGACTTCCTGTATTATCAAAACATTGGCTTGGAGAAAGTACATGTTTCAGCAAAGTCAATTTTATATATGAATCAAATTGCTGTCAGAAAACCGCTTAGAACAGTGAATGTAGTCACTGTAGACTCAACATATGCAAATTGTAACCTTGAAACATCTTAATGTCAGTTGTCAAAAAGTTCTGTGTTGACATCGGAGAATTTGTCTTACCTTATATTGTAAATTAGTATCCTACGATTTTTCCTTTTGGCCATTTCACTTAATTGACATCCCATGCAATAAAGCTATAGTACATGAACAATTCCATGTGGATAAATGGTTGCTCAAATGTTCCAATTACTCCCTGGCTCTGTCATAATTATATTCTTGTTCTTCTGGTAATGAGTGACATTCGGCTAAGACAGAAGTTGTTTGTAATGGTTCAACACAAAAAATAACATTGCCTGACAGTTTTAAATTCCTTTGTCATTAACAATGATGTCAAACTCTTAACTGAGTGTCACAGGTTGAAGGTTAGACCAATCACATCCACATATACCCGATTATGTCACAGTGTAACTCCAAAACGGAGTTTTCAAAAAATACATTCCTATGAAAACGATAATAGAAAGAGCCATGCAGGGGCAACGCTTGGAGATAAAAGAGTGAAATGGCAATGCAAACATTGAAGAAGCATGTCACTCGTCCACAAATGACCATTAAGTATATTGGAATAATCTGAATAGTTTTAGGCGCAAAAATCCCTCTATAAGGTTCCAGAAGGAGATACAATAATGTCATTTGCACATTTTTAGAAGTGGGCAATTAGTTCATGTAGTCTGGCTGAAATGGCGTAAAACATCCATGAATTAATAATAGGATTTCCAAAATAGTTGATATCAGGAAAGCTATTCCGACCTCCCAAAAATATTCCCAGCACACAAAATCATAAGTTCATACACAAAAGCCATTGAGAAAAGGTGGCAGAAATTGTCTGGGAGATTGAGGCAGAGTAGAAGGACAATGCTTCCTTGACTCTATCGTGACCTTTGATGAGGTATGGACTCATTGGTATACATGAGCCTACATTGAGCAAGACACCAAGATGAACAGCATCATCCACCTCGCTTATTCTCCTGACCTTGTTGCATGTGCGTTTCGGGTTCACATAACAATGGTATTTGCCTGCCAACCCTTTTGTGTGCTTGAGATTGACAACATTTCATACCAGGAAAGTTATTCCAGCTTCCCAAAAATATTCCCAGCACAACAAATCATGAGTTAGATGAAGAGCTACAGTTATAGTAGTGCACAGTTGTGTCTGACACTTTAAAAAAACGCTGATCAACCGGCAAGTGACTTCAACAGAAATTAATTCCTTACTTTTGTGCGGAAGGAGGATAGTAATTAGATTAATGCCCCATTCTCACGGGGGATGACGGTAAGCTTTTTATCGACGGGGGCGCAGAGCCAGACGAATTCTTGCAAGATTTTCAGTTAGGACGGCGCGAAGGGCAATTATGTAATCAATTAAGGCTAATCGATAACCATGCAGCGAAAGCCACGGCGGGGATCTTTTTGTTCCCTGCGGGGCAGAAAAGTTGTACGCCGTCATCAAAAGTTCGCCGGGGGGAAAGAAATTTCCTCCTCCTGCGGGATACTTTTATATCGCCCCGTGATATAAAAAGTACCCCGCAGGGAACCTATAACTGCCCCTCAGTGAACCTATTTCACCGCGGCGGACTATATTTTCACAACGCCGGGGATTGCTTTTACGACTGCGGGAATGGTTTTGTTCTCCACGGGGATGTCTGTAGGCCCGAGGGCACAACGCCGGGAATGAAAAGCATGACGCCGTTGTCAAGGGCACCGCGGCGGAGGAGGGCGCTGCGAAAGCCAATAAAAAGGGCCGCAGAGGGCCGCCTTGCTTCACTTGCTGCTTGACCATTGAAGGGGACACTCCTGGATGCTGGACAGACATGATGGCTGATGAAGATGCTGGGGAAGACCTTGACGTTGCTGTTGTTGCTGCTGTTGCTGGTGCTTTTTATCTAAGAAGAATACGGAGAAGGAGGAAGATGAAGAGATGGTGGATTCGGAATTGGCTGCTGCAGAGGGAACAACATGGCCATTTCTACCAGCTGCTGCCTGAATTGGCCAACAATGATGTCTCTGGCTACTACAACTTCTGCAGAATGCCTCCTGACATTTTTGCTGAAATCCTGGCTGCTGTGGCTCCTGCAATTACAAAACAAGACACCAACATGAGGAGGGCTCTGGAACCTGGATTGAAGTTGGCAGTCACCCTACGGTACATGGCGACAGGAGAGAGCTACAAGTCCTTGGCCTACGGTTTCAGAGTGGCTCCCAACACCATCTGCAATTTTATCCCTAGTGTCTGCATTGCCATCATGCGAGCTTACGAACATCTGCTGGCCCTGCCAATGGATCCAGCATCCTGGAAGGAAGTTGCCAAGGGCTTCGAGAAGAGGTGGAACATGCCCCATTGCATCGGAGCACTGGATGGGAAGCATGTTGGCATCAGATGTCCTCGGAAAGCTGGGTCAATCTACTTCAACTACAAGGGCTTCCATTCCATTGTGCTTATGGCTTTGGTGGATTCTGACTACAAGTTCCTGTACGTGCAGGCTGGATGCCAAGGAAGCTCATCGGATGGAGGAGTCTTCCTGGACACAAGGCTGAGGGACCTGCTGGAAGAAGAACGACTTGGGCTACCCCCTGCTGAACCTCTACCTGGCACAGTTGGGAATCCTTTTCCATACTTCATCGTTGGAGATGAGGCCTTCCCCCTGAAGAGCTGGTTGCTGAAGCCTGTTCCAAGAAGAAACCTTGACATCCCCTCCAGAGTCTACAACTACAGAATTTCAAGAGCCAGGAGAGTGGTGGAGAATGCCTTCGGTATCCTGTCCCACAGGTTCAGATGCTTCCTAACTACGATGCCCCAGAAACCCGGCAGAGTGGCAGCCATCACTCTGGCAGCCTGCACTCTACACAATCTTCTGCGAGACAGAATAGGAATTCATCGAGCCATGGACAACGACGTAATGGACAGAGAAGATCCTGCAACCCATGAAGTCACTGAAGGACTGTGGAGAGGAGACCCCTTGCATGACCTTGGATTCGCTCCAGCATATGGAAATGCCACAAGACAAGCCAAACAGTACCGAGACTACCTACGAGACTACGTGAACAGCCCAGCAGGAAGTGTCCCCTGGCAGATGGACAGAATTTGAAGATGAAGCAGAGCAGCAGCAGCAGCAGCAACAGCAACAGCAATTCAATGCCCCCCTTAAAAAACCACAAATTAACCCAGCCCTTGTAAGGGCTTACCACTTCCTCCAGAAAGAGCAGGCCTTGTACACATCTTTATGTTGACAAACCCCCCCCCCCAAAAAAAAAAGCCCTCCCTGCAACAACTACATATTTTGTGACGTACACTCTAAAAAATGCCAGGACAAAATTGGTTTTTTAGATTCAAAATGGTTTTTTGAAAAACCAAATTTCAATGCAAAACCAACATGGATTTTTAAAAAAATCCATGTTGGTTTTTTGCATTGAAATTTGGTTTTTCAAAAAACCATTTTGAATCTAAAAAACCAATTTTGTCTGAACTTTTTTAGAGTGTACATAAAATGGTAAATTTTTAGCTTTGTATCTATCTGTACAACCCATTTAAATCACTTTCACTTCCTCTCTATCTGCCTATCTATCTAGCTATATATCTGGCTATCTATCTGTCTATCTATCTGCCTATATATCTATCTATCTATCTATCTATCTATCTATCTATCTGTCTATCTATCCAAGTGCAATCCCTGCAAAGTGACGATAACTGCTTTTGTTTTCTGCAGTGTATATATGTAACGAGCATTGTGTTCCATCTATCTATCTATCTATCTGTCTTTCTATCTGCCTATCTATCTATCTATCTATCTATCTATCTATCTATCTATCTATCCAAGTGTCATCACTGCAAAATGACGATCACTCGTTTTTCTTTGCTGCAGTGTATATGCGACGTCCAAATATTTTCTTCTATATAGCTATCTATCTGCCTATCTATCTGCCTATCTATCTGCCTATCTATCTGCCTATCTATCTATCTATCTATCTATCTATCTATCTATCTGCCTATCTATCCATCTATCTATCTATCTGTCTATCTATCCAAGTGCAATCCCTGCAAAGTGACGATAACTGCTTTTGTTTTCTGCAGTGTATATATGTAACGAGCATTGTGTTCCATCTATCTATCTATCTATCTGTCTTTCTATCTGCCTATCTATCTATCTATCTATCTATCTATCTATCTATCTGCCTATCTATCTATCTATCTATCTATCTATCTATCTATCTGCCTATCTATCCATCTATCTATCTATCTGACTATCTGTCTGACTATCTATCTATCTATCTATCTATCTATCTATCTATCTATATCTATCTATCTATCTATCTATCTATCTATCTATCTATCTATATTAATTAAAGTGGTGAAAAAACTTTAATTAAGAAAGCAGAAATGCCACCTGTACTGGTTAAGCAGAAAGTGAAAATGGGCCAAAAAAAAAAAGAAGGGAAATAGCACCTTGCTTTTATGAAGGTGTTTAAAATTTACAAGGGCCAGGACCGGATTTTTTTTTGGGGGAATTTGTCAACTTTTTTTTTTGGGGCTCTTTTCATTTTTGCTCTTGTTTGTCATCGCAAGAGTTTTTTTAGTCAACATAAGATGTGTACGTGGCCAGCTCTTTTGGGAGGATTTGGTGGCCCTTAAAAGGGCCTGGAGTTTTTTTTTTCTTTTTTCAGACGACTTGAACAGGCATCACTTCCTTGGAGAGGGCATGTTGACTTGGCTCCACTGGAACGACAATGGAGTTTGCCGCTGGTGGACAACTGTCGGCTGCTGCTGCTGCTGTAGAGACTGCTGCTGCTGCTGTAGAGACTGCTGCTGCTGCTGTAGAGACTGCTGCTGCTGCTGTAGAGACTGCTGCTGCTGCTGTAGTGGTGGCTGCTGCTGCTGTAGTGGTGGCTGCTGCTGCTGTAGTGGCTGCTGCTGCTGCTGTAGAGACTGCTGCTGCTGTTGTGGCTGATGCTGCTGTAGAGGCTGGTGCTGCTGCTGCTGTAGTGGCTGCTGCTGTACTGGCTGCTGCTGCTGCCCAAAAGAGGGTCCGGGGAAGCCAAGCTTCTGGGGGCTGTCAAGCATCAGCTGGCTGAAGCTTAAAGATGACTGCTGCAGGGCTGGAGTCTGGCTTCGAATTGGCTGCAGGGACTGGAACTGGCTGCTGCTGCTTGGCTGGGACTGCAACTGCTGGCGTGGAGGCTGGGACTGCATCTGAAGACTTGGCTGCTGGGGCTGCTGGGGCTGATGCTGAGTTGTTGGAGGCTGCTGCAAGTCCTCGTTGACAAAGGATGGAGCTGGACCAGGAGGAGGGATGTATTGGTGCTGCTGCTGCCCTAGGATCATCTCCACATTCTCTTGCTGCATCATCAGGATTTTATCTTGGACGGCCGCCTGTACGAAGTAGTTGTCCGTCTGGCTCAAGGAGTGCAGGAGGCGAAGTCTCAGGGCACGGTTCATGTTCTTCCCAGATGTGAAGATACTCCTGCACATGTTCTGCAACTGGTGTACTTCTGGATCCAGCCTGTGAGAAGTTTGTGGGCACATGTCACAGAATGGTCCTGCCGGCTGAGGTGGTGCTGCTTTCCTGGGCCTGTCTGAAGTGTAGTGACCAGCAATTGAAGTCAGGGCAGTGGCCATCTCCTGGTCTGTGTCCTTCCTCTTCTTGGATGGCTTTCGTCCTGGGAAGACCTGCGACTGCTGCTGGGATGGCTGGAGGGACTGCTGGGACATCTCCTGGGAGGACTGCTGCTGGCTGGCTGGGAGGCTGTCATCAAGGTCGGGCATAGGATTGTAGTCCATGGGGGCATCAGAATCGGACGACAGGCGGTTACTTCCTCCTGGTCCAGTGAAGCTGGAGACTTCCATGGCACCCTTCGGAGTGATGGAGGACCTCAAGAATTCACACTTCGCCAGGATGTACTTGTCTCGGTCGGACATCTTCTTTCTGCCAGCTCCAGAAGGTTGAGGTCTGATGCACTTTGAGAAGGTAGTCCTGAGGTTGCCCCTCCTTTTGGTGACTTTAGCTGCTGTGATTTCCTATCCCACTAGCAATGTAAGTTCTGCTGCTTTCTCTGCATCAAGTCTGTCCTTCTGTGCACTCTTGATGGTGGTGGAGCCCTTGGAGTACAGCTGCTTGTTTTCCCGGAACCAGTCGATCAGCTCATCCTCCTGCTCTTCTGTGATGCCCAGTAGGTCCCTGGAGTTTGCCTTTCTGTAGCCCTTCTTCTTCTCCTTGTGGACAAACTGGCCATCGGCGTCCTGGATCAGCTCAACCTCAGATCCAGTGTTGTCAGAATCTTCCTTTGGCTGGTTCTTCCCCTTGCTGCCCTTGGACTTGGCACCCTTCTTCTTGGGAGTATCTTCCTCTGTGGTGGCATCGTAGTCGGAGTCCAGGGTCTGCTGGTGGATCATTGCAGCTGTCAGAACACAGTCATCATCTTCATCATCAGCAGGAGTATCATCTGGAGGTGGAGGTGGAGGCTGGCCTGCAGTCTTGGCTCGGGTCTGGGCTGGAGTGACAGGCTTGACTGGAGGCTTGACTGGAGGCTTGACTGGAGACTTGGCTGGAGGCTTGACTGGAGTCTTGGCTGGAGACTTGGAGGTGGCTTGACGCTTGGCTGAAGGAGACTTGCCAGGAGTGCGAGGCCTTCCCCTTGGAGCAGTCTTGGTGGGAGTCTTGAAGACAGCAGCATCAGCCGACTGGGTGCGCTTGGTGGGAGACTTGACAGAAGCAGCAGCATCAGCATCAGCAGACTTGGGACGCTTCTTCTTGGCTGCAGCAGCAGTGGCAGGCCTGCCACGCTTGGTTGGAGACTTGACAGCAGCAGCAAGCTTGGCCAGGACTTGATCTTCAGCTTCTTCATCATCATCTTCATCCTCCTCATCAGGTTGTTGCAGCACTTTGGGTGGTGGCGGGCCCTCGAAGATGGTCTCACTGGTCACTGTTGATGTAGCAGTGGTCACTGCCACGATGCTGTCTTGCAAGCTGAACATGCTTGGAGACAATGTAACAGCTGCGTAGTCTATGAAAGGAGCTGGTGAACCAACTGGAGTTGAAGATGGAGTGGTCAGTGGAGTGTTGGCTGGATTGTTGCCCTTGCTTGGTGCCCTCAAGGTCTTCTTCCCTCTTCCTCTGGGTCCCATCTTGAAGCAGGATCAATCAGAAATGAAGCAGGATGAATCAGCAATGAAGCAGGATCAATCAGCAATGAAGCAGGGATTCAGCAATGAAGCAGCAATTCAGTAGGCTGTGAAGCAGAGTGTCATGGAGTATAGATGCGTTCGTCTTGAAGTTCAGAGTGGTTATGGTGCTCTAGTGGCTGCTCTTCTATTTATATGCGAGGCGCGCGCCAGTGCGTCTCCATGGCAGACCCCCCTTTCCCGCCGTGGCACAAAAGGTCGACCCCGTGATGGTTTCAGTACCCCGCGGACAAAGGATTTTGCTAAAAATAGCCCCTCTGGCGCCACTCTGTCTGCTCCGGGAGGGGGTCCAGACGACGGCGCGAAGGTTTTGCACACGTCCCGGAGCATTTTCCTTGACGGCGGAGTGCAGAAGAACCCCGGGGTCGACCTTTTTGGCGCCACGCAGAGAATCCCGCTTGTTTTCCTAAACGGCGGGAAACTTTTTGCCCCTCAGTGGCGCGAAAACTTCGACCCAGTCTTACTTTTCTGATCGCGGCGTCGAACAATTTATCTGGTCTGCTCCCCCGTCGATTTTAATAAAATTTGTACTGGTTGAAACTTTTTTTCTGCGACCTCGCGATTTGAAGTGACGGTAAGAAGCAGGATTCTCGACGGCGTGCAACCAAAAGATGTCCGGCGGGAAGCTAAAATGCCCCTGCGCGATACGTAAAAAGAGGAAATATTTTTCCGTCTCTCCTGAAAATACTTCGCCCCCGTTTCAAAAAGATCTCCGGGAGCTGCCGTGAGAATGAAGCATAAGGAAGATGTGGCATGAAAACTTGTCAATGGTATTACGTAATCGACAAACCAATTGGTAAAGCAGGAATATCTAAGGGCGATCGGCAGCCAACACATTTTACTATCCTTTCAAAACGTATATATATAGAATATGAAAAATGTAATCCTTCTGGTGAATGACAGCATGACATCATATTTCTAATAAAGTAGCCAATAGGGGTACAACTTTTTTGCAACGTCACAACCCTGTACAGCGGCGTAGCTACAGGGGGGGCAGGGGGGCGGTCGCCCCCCTGGCTCCATCCTGACCAGGAAAGTAATGATTGCGTTGTCATCAAACGTTGCATTTTGCCTACATGGCGCGTCTCTGCCGCGACAGCGATAATAGCTCCCCCGACAAAAATCTTCAATTTCCATCGCTGACTTGGAAATTTTCCCCCCCCTCGAAAATTTCCTAGCTACGCCACTGACCCTGTATCATGTTGTGATGAAATTTTGCTAGAAAACACGGAAAATCAATGTCCTTTTGGTATTTGATCAAAAAATTTCACCCATGACTCTCATTGAAAATTTTGCATTTTGTGTCAATTTGGCGCATTTTCCGAGAAATGTAAATGTGGTTGGATCATTGATGAAATGGCTCTATATTTTGGAACCATATAACTTTTAGTAGCTAGAAGAGCTACACTTTATATTTCAATGCAATTATAAAGCAATTCATACAGAGGAAGGTTGCAGAATAGGTTGCAGAATACGGATTTTTTAAGCTACAGCAAGTCATAAGTTTATATTTGACTATGCTTGTACTGTGTGGGGCTGTAGTAATGTTAATGTTAGTACCATCCAAAGATTACAAAATAGAGCTGCCAGGATAATCTGTTCCAATTTCGATATTATAAATGTTAGAGGTGAAGATCTGGTTAGACAACTTAAATGGCAAAATGTTTCCCACAGAATAAATTATTTTTTAGCTACACAAATGTACAACTGTATTTATGGAAATGCACCAGACTATTTATGTAATTCAATTGTTATGGCATGTGAGACTAATAATTTTAATACTAGAAGTAACAATACTATGAATGTTCAGATTCCGTTTTGCCGAACCAACATTTTAAGGTGGCTCGCTACTCATGCAAAGTGGTCGTTAGCGCACATTGACGCGCAGCCAGGCAGGCCCTATCTATCATAACGTCACCACTGTGCTGACACTGCTTCAAAATCTTTTTTTGATTTTGAGTATTTCATGCGTCGGCCGCTTCGTTTGCAATTTGTGCCACTTCTATTGGGGTCAGAGACTTCTCGTTTGGAGCATTAGATGCGCCATGAAGAGTACTACATACAGCCGAAGATTCAACTTGATACTCAAAACAGAAAATTTTTACGGGCGATTTTCGGCAAGCAGGTCTAATTTCTCAAAAATGACTTTGAGATACAAATAAATTTTTATATCAAAATCCATCGCGGTAGGAAACCTTCTCTTATGCTTTTTATTGTTCCTCATGATATTTGGAAGTAAATGACAAAGAAATGAGAAATCCTATCTAGCCAATTTTTTTTTGCGCCATGGTTTTTGAAAAAAGCTAAAATTGTCAAAATCAATATTTTTACTCCGAGCCCCTTGGAAAGCCCTTTAAACTAAATATATCTCTTTGAAATTATAATCAGCTTTTCCATGAAAGTGTCTTCTTTAATTTCATCCTTCATTGCATAATATGGGATGCATGACCACTGAATGGCAGGGCAAACTTCACAGTAAAAAAGTTAAGAAAAAAATTTAGTTTTTCAGGTTTGCGTGGACTGACTTTCTTGTACATAACCTCAAATATTTGGAAAAAAAGGCTGGTTGCTACCACTTTTTTTTACATATCCTTGCTATAAACTATATTTTGGATCATTCTAAACTATTTTTAAGAAATCCTATCTTAGAAAGTTCACGAGTATCGAGCCACCTTAAAGAAATCGTTTATTTATAGAGGTTCTAATGTATGGAACAGTATACCTAGTCACATTCAGGAATCATCGTCAATTGAAGTTTTTAAATCTAATGTCAGAAATGTTTTTAATTAAT
This sequence comes from Platynereis dumerilii, assembly GCA_026936325.1. Taxonomy (NCBI): domain Eukaryota; kingdom Metazoa; phylum Annelida; class Polychaeta; order Phyllodocida; family Nereididae; genus Platynereis; species Platynereis dumerilii. Next base: position 11,151,439 of record JAPTHN010000002.1, on the reverse strand, counting down.
GATTTTATATGTTACCTATTTATCTATTTACCTATTCATTGATGGCTGGAACACATGAAAAACTGTTTTATTTATCAGATTGTGTTATCCAGCTTGTAAATATATTTTTAAATAAATAAATAAATAAATAAGTAAGAGTGAAGTGCAATCGCAAATTTCCTTAGTTTTTGCGTTTGCACTTCACTCACCACAACGTCCAAGCCAAAATTCTGCCTGCTGGCCATATAGTCTTTTGCAATTTTCTATAAATCTATGATAATGTTTGATTTATAAATACACTTTTTCACTTCAAATTAATGTCATTTGGTACAAGAATTCTCTGCCCTTATTTATATAAAGTGCAATAATTGAACAGATAACAGGGATGAAATATAGACATACAATTTTAGTTTTCCAAAGAAGGCGATCTATCATGCTGGCTAAATGGGCCCTGATCCAGAAAGCAGCCTGATGCATCAAAGATAAAATATTAGAAAATTCCACTCATGTCTTGTAATTGAATATTAATCTGTATAATAAATACCCCAGGGTTGCTCCAGGATCTTCTGAACTCTTCTCTCATTTCCTATTTTACTACCTCATTTAAATTCTCTTAAGACATTAATGTTTTCTTAAAGAAAATGATGCATGGTTTGCCATAACAATTAGTCAACGCAACAATGTTAAAACAAACACAACTTCAACATTAGTGGCTTTTTTATTGGATGCCAGTCATAATGAGTCATTAGTTTACCAAGTTTACCTCAAAGTAGGGAAAATGAACATTTTTAAGTATGGCAAATTCCGGCCTTTTAATGTATGATGCTCATTAACTCCATTGTTTTTCTGGGTGGATGCATAAAAGTCGCAGATAAAAATACTTGGTAGGGGAGTGGGGACACAATAAACCACACTCAAAGGACACAATGAATTGTTGGATTTCTTAGGGTGCTGATTCACGCTCATGTATACCAATAATACTCTATAGACAATACAAGCGTATGCAATTCGAATTCTGAGATGGCAGGAGCAGAGCCATTTTGCAAATAACACACAGATATGGTGCAAATGCAATAGTTTACCTTGTACATCACACTTATTTTGATAATGTTCTGGCATGCAAAGTATTTTTCTTTTATATTATTTGCATATTTTAAACAAATACAAAACCGGTGGGAGCCTATGAAAAATTCCAATTGGAATACAACCATAGCAGTGATCACAAACTGTTATACATTGTTTGTTACTATTTGTGCGTTCAGCAGTTAGACATGAGATAAAAATGTATTAGAATCTGCAACTTATCGAACTAACAACACCCAACAATAACTGCGAATTTTGAGAAAATGTTTTTCATAGTCAACTGTCAAATTTGGTAGAATCTGTGACAAATATATCAAAACATGCAAGTTCAGGGCATTTCTTGGACTTGTGATATGCTAGTATATGGATGGATTAAATCAATCTACAAGCCCTGACACAGTGTCCTTGAACAAAGTTTAGGGTTAAAAAAAATGTACAAAGAATCTGTCAACACAGCATTATAGTATGTTGTCTCAGCTTTGATTTGATGTAAAGAGCAAAAAAATCTGTTGGGAAAATTTTGAGAAAATTGAAATTAAAAATGTATGGTTTTTCACACCCTTGTTGCATGCAAAATATCCATTGTAGAATTTTGAAAACAATCTATTGGAATGAGCTGAATGTAGAAATGCTTTCTTTGACCACCCTGGTGCTTATATTAACAGTTGAACAAATTTAGAATTATGATTAAGTAGATTTTAAAGGAATGTATTCAGAAGGTGTTACAAACTTGCTAGACTACATCCTGCACTCTCAGAGCACATTTTTAAAACACCTGATCAATTGAATCTGCATAGGTTTACTAATTCATTGAGTGTCTAAGTTAAGTAGTCAAACACTGCAGCAATATAGTCAATAATAAGACATATTTAGATATTTTATAGCATTTTTATACTCATATTCAGAGACATAGGTCGCAACACTTTCAGAGTGCATCTCTCCATATAAATATCAAAACCTCTCATCCCAATCTGAAGAAATATGATTGTCTCCATTGCCCATTCCCTAAATATGATATTTTTGTTCAGGAATGTTATTTCTGAAGGTATGTTATAGATTTTCTTCAATTGTGCATAACTCTCAAATTAGTACTTTCTCCGTAGATTTTACATCACTAATGCAATGAACTGGCAAGAAAATACGTGTAAGATGCATTTTTGTGCGTTGTCATTGTGACCATGAAAGAAAAATAAGTAATTTTGCCAATAACTATTTGTTTCAGAACTTCTGGTGTGAAGTTAACTTGTTTAAAATATTGCTAACTCTTTATTTTGCATGGAAAGTTCACAGATAACCGTAATTAACTATGTGACTATAGAGTAGAATCTGTTGACTAATAGTTTATTAATATGTTGATTGCACAAAGGCATGATACTACTAAACAACTGAATCTTGGAAGTCTGCAACTACTAAATTCCAAGAAATAATCTTAATAATTGGCAAAAAACAGGTGACCAAAGCACTTAAAATCCTTCAGAAGACCACAAATTGCTACCTATATTTCAATATGGATAAAGACACTGCAATAAAACTTGGAATTGGCCATCTCATATGTTCATTAGCCCACTCATATATATTTTTTGGATTGATTTAGAAAATAATTTTATCAAAATATATAATTTTCTTAAATATCAAATACAACTTACATGCAAAACTGTGGTGATGACACAAATTTATCAGATCCCCGTAGTACATATATGTAGGTATTAATACTGGTTTTTGCTGTTTATCGTCTGATAACTTTACAGATGTTATGTGAATCTCTTTCGAAAAATATCAACCGGTGAAATGCTACAAACCTCACTTTATATCGCTAACAAAGTTAACAAGGCATTTTCTGACATGCTGGTGGATCATTTGCAGCTTTTCCTTAGTTCAAGAAATAATAAAGCCGAAATGGTCATGTTTATATATAATTTAAACACATTATAATATTCGGTGAGTTTGCAACACCCGTAACTAATGGAAATGATGTGAAAACTAAAAATAAGAGGCTTTTCTTTAATTTTTTTTACCTGATTGAGTAACCTAATGTATAACTAAATAAATTATGATGTTTCAGTATCACTGAACTGCCATTTGATATATCTATAACATATATTTTGCATGAAAAAAAAGGGTGTGAAAAACCAAAAATTTTAAATTTCAATTTTCACAAAATTTTCCCAACAGATTTTTTTGTTCTTTACATCAAATCGAAGCTGAGACCACGTACTACAATGCTGCGTTGACAGATTCTTTGTACATTTTTTTTAACCCTAAACTTTGCTCAAGGACACTGTGCTGATATACTATGTCTATCAATGACTGGTACTTCCGCTCATGTGCTGATTACAGACTTATCATATTTCTGAAATGTTCAATCTGTATGATTTTTTAGACAGAAAAAGTAGCACCTTTGGCCAACATTATCTTTAAAATCATTCACTGAAGCATGTGTCACTTTTGTATTTAAAGGTAACGAGTGGTTTTGCGCCAACATGTGTTCATTCATCTGTGACAACTTGATATCATAATTGTTGAACTGCCCCTATTATCGTTTTCACAGCTCCGTTTTTTTTAACTTTGTTTTACAGTTGAACTGTAACATCATCAGGGTATATGTTAATGTGATAGGTCTAATCTTCAACCTGTGACACTCAGCTTAGAGTTTGATATCAAGGTTCTCAGCACATAGAGTTTACACTTTACATCCTGCACAGGAGGCGGAAGCAGTGAGCCGTCACCGGTAGTGAACTCCGTAAGAATTCACATGCAGTTACTGACAGGCAACTGTCCCTGTGGTGAAAAACTGTCAAGACTGTTTCTGTCCTGAAAGCTGAAACTGACACATTTAAACCTTCTGTAATAATTATTATTATCTCTTAGCAGCAATAACGGAAGAAAAACAGCTCAAAGTTGCAGAGAATTCTGTCAGTGTCCTCACAGCTAGGCTGTTAATCAAAGAGTCTGATATTAAAGTTAATGTCAAATGAATTCAAAAATGCCATGCAATGTTCATTGCCAACTTCTGGCCAAGATGAGTGCCACACCTTGCCAGAAGAGATTCTGTTTCAATGTTTGCTCGAAAAAATCTGTTTCGTTGTTTTTCACAAGTCACCAGTCTTCAAAATTTCAAATCAAAGCTGAACAAGCTAAACACACATAATCCATGTGTCAATGCATTTGGTCAGTTATATGTCCTTCTGGTATATGAACTAAGTCTGACAAATGTAAAGTACAAACTGGAAACACACATAGGTATGAAAACGACAATTTAAAAAAAAGTGTTTTAAGGCTGCACTGCACTGGAAATTCTCCTAGGCTTTGGCATGATTATACTGTTAATATGACTGTAGCTAAAACAGATGTATAAACCTATAATATTAAGCATTTATGAAATCTTTTCAAAATAAATTTATATCTATAGCATGGATTTGTTGCACTCTGGCCATTTATTGGCGGGGTCCAGTGAATCACTGTGATTTTTTACAGCCAATATTATAGGCTACATAAATAAGTGCTATTGTTTCATTGTGACCTCTTGCAGTTGACTTTTGTATCTTGCATTTGACATTTTGCTGCAGAGATTTTTCAGAAATGCTGCAGTGAAAGAGGGCCACCAATTCTGTTGGAAACTGCAGAATCACAGAATTCTATAGCTGCAGGAAGATTGAAGAAGTATAAATGCAGATCTTATCATTTTGCATTAGGGCATGTGTGCCATCGAGCACCACTTGTACATTATTATTACTATACATGCACTTTACCAGGCAGATAATGCTTCAGACCCCCCATGTTAATCCACCATAAAGAAAAACATTAATCTCATTAATGCCCTGGTTGCAGGGCCATAACAATTTTTTGGACCAGGCAAAGAGGCCCCCTGGTGTATTGTGCATGTCGTGACTTCACCTGGCAGTGACATCATAGTGACGTCATGGCAACGTTATTATTTGTGAGGTCATTGCATTGTGACAGCTTCAAAAGTTCACTTGGGCTAGAATCTGATGACGACGATCTTATTTTGTTGATCAACGCAATACTGAATTGGCCTAAATTTATCTGAATAGGCCTATATCGCAACTTTGGATATTATTCAACACTGGTAGTGGCATCATCAGTTGCCGATGCCGTTATTTTTAGTGACACTACAACTACGGCACAGATTAAGGATCAGAAGCCGCACTCCGCCATTTGCATTTCCCGGTGGAGAAATATCAGACATTTCCCATGAGCCTTTGCGAAGTTTAATATTTTTTCGTCTGAAGTCCCTGTGGAAACCTGCTTTAGTCTAACATTCTCAACACAAGCTTGGCTTAATAAAATGTTGTTTCATTTGATGATTTAATTATTTCGGCGACGACATTCACCGAGAGCCCACGACCGAAGCACTGACTGGCTGTGACGTCACCTTGACAGGTAAACAAACACACACTTTGTTTTGCTGTCAAAATGGCAAAAGTGGCGATCTTGCTATTCATTTATGTTACATGTTTGTTGTCTGAGGAGGTGAAGTTGAAGTTCAGCCCATGTCTACCTGGGAATAGATGGTTCGGGCAACTGCCCAAGACATGCAAGAGAAGAAGACAAAGTAGAAGGATGAGAACAAGGAGAAGAAAGGAGGTGGTTGTGTCCGTGGCTTGGCTGCTTTTGTTACTTTTAGTTGCAGGCGACGTTGAAATGAATCCAGGCAAGACATTTTTTTCTCAAGTACCGGTATAACAATGCTTTTAAGTTTAAGCCTGTAGTCAGGCATGTTACACGTAATTAAACTAAATGCAAGTTCAGTGACAGTGGCGTCATGCAGTGTAGGCCTATCATCATGATAGGGCCCCCGGGATAGGGCCTATGTCACATAGTATGTGGGGATGATGGTATCAAGTCATTTCGTAGACACACCAACTCGTAGACAAACTAGCTGGTAGACAACCAGCTGGTAGACAACCAGCTAGTAGACAACCAACTCGTAGACAACAGGTACTACCAACTGGTAGACATCAGATTTGATCAGGCTACTATTACCAAGTCGTAGACACAGTATACCTGGTACAAAATTTAATGTTTATTGCAGGGCACAGTTGCTATTTATTCCTATTTTAAATTATTTTAATATTGTGAAAAATTCATGTTCTTGGTAGTGTTGTTTTAAAACTTACCAGGTAGGCCTACATGTATTTACTTTAAATGAGCACACAGTCACAAATGTTTTATTTATTTGTGCGTGAATGAAGTATTTTTGAACTATTCTTTATACATGAACCTTTAACCTTACATGAAATTGCACTTCAGGATAACAAGTTACACACCAAATAAATCAATACCAGTGGACGAATTAATCAAGTAGCTGACTCACAAAAGATACTTCTATGTAATTGCAATTAATAGAAAACAAAAGAATGTTGTCTATGGGTTGGGTGATTCAGCTGTCTACGACTTGGTTAGTTATTAATTCTATTGTGTGTCTACGAGTAGGTAGTGAATTACAATTCACTTGTCTATGCATTTGAGTTATTTACACAATTTGGTCGCCATGATCTACAGAAGGAAACTTGAATTAAATTATTTCCTAATAACATTGTTCTAACAAACAATATTTAATTCCTCAGTTTCGGTTGATCTTTAATGCCTATGATGATGAATGATATCAGAATTGACATTATAACCTGTAATATTATAAAGATAGTGGATGGTGAGGAGATTTTCAGATCTTATAAATATTTTTAAAATACTGTTTTTTTCCCGGAAATATACTTATTTTTTTCCCATTATTTACAATCAGCATATTTATAAAATGATACATTGACATTTGAAGAAGTTGGATTTCCTCCTACCAAGGCCCTCCCTTAAGTAATAGGCCATTAAGTGCATGGTCGCTGCTAAGAGCATAGGGGTACACCAATGTCACTCTCCACACACCAATAACACTTTTAAGACACCAATATCATTATTTATTGGCTTGTCATGTGACTGATCTCCTGCTACATGATTGTCCTTAAAATGTTGAAGCAGAATATTATATATTATTATTAGGCCCTCTATTGCTCTGCGAAACTAATGAACATTTTGTCATCAATAACATTATTGTCATGTATGTAATGTTGATATTACTTAAATGAGTATATGTTTTGTTTATTTTACTACTGTTTTTCTTTTTCCTTTCGTCCCATGTGTGATTATGCACTCACTGTCAATTTCTGACCATTATGGACCTTGGCCACCCCCATTCACGACTAATGGTAAGAATAGATAGGGTAAGAATGGGAGTATTGGTAGTTGAAGAAAAAGGCATACACTAGTCTGTCACTATGATTACTAATATTGATGTTTGCGCACGCCTTTTAGCCATGTATGGTTGGATTGGTGTCCTTCCCTGTATGTTCATCCGACACCCCGTATCCTTCCAGCATGTTGCTGTTTCTTATTATAATGTCTGAGAATTATTTGAATTATTGCAATGAATTATTTACCAGTTTACTCATTATTTTAGAGTATCTCTTATTAAATGAATTTTTTTTTAAATTTATTAAAGTCGTAATAATTCAGTGCTTTGTTTTATATGCACATGTTGTTCGGACTAGTTGATAAATTAATATTATATTGGTTTAATAATTTACATGATATGTATATGTTATCACATGGTCATATATGCATTTTACCATTTACATATCACTTCTGGAGGATATGCATGATATGAGCAGGGACCTATCTAGAAATTGGCTGAGGAGAGGCCATAAATGGCTATCTTCCCCATGTTAACTTTTGACTGAGACATGGCCCAATGCCCCCCCCCCCCCCACAAATACACCACTGGATACAAGGGCCTATATTGACATTTGATAACACATGCATACATATTTTTTAAAATGTATTACATGTCACCTGTTTCCTATTATTATTTACTGATTTTTAAATATTCAGCTATTATGTGTGTAATAATATATATGCAAGCATGCAAGGAGAGTTTTGTTTATTTATTTATTTTTTCATAATTTTTGCATTTTTTACAGGACCTGTTCACATTGGGAAGAAGTGTGTTGTTGCAACGTGCAAGACTTATGATTCTGATGGGAAGTCATTTTATGGCTTCCCGAAAGATCCCAAAATGTATGTTATAATATTTTTTATAATGATTTGTTGTGTTTAAGTAAAACATACAACCGTCTTGTTGGAAGCTATTTTAATACTAACTGTTACGTAATGCAGTTGCTATAGGATACAGTATCTTGAAACCATGTGACGCCATCTTGCGCCATCTTGTGACGTTACCAGAATGAGGCATAATATAAATATATAACATTCTTCCCTAACAACATGATATTCTCCCCCCACAAAATAAAGTATTTAAATGGAACAATTTCAAAATTTTCAAATGATATCGAAATGCATGAAATGAAATATGGAAATTTGAAAATAAAATTTGGTTTGACTTTTTAGTAATGAATGTAGTCATGCACATATTTTGGAGCTTGTTTGAACCTTGACAATTTCCTTCTAGCTTCAATAGCTTCTGCTTGTTTGATTCCAAACTTCGTATATATTTCAGATTTTCGTATTCCTGCTGATTTTTGTGATCTTTCTTCTTCTGGAGGCTGTAGATGACCTTTCATAAGACCAATATGAGTCCTATGCCATGGATGTGTCCGCCTTTTCCTTGAATTTTCCTTAACTTCTACATGACCTATCCTTCCTTGATTTCTAATTGAGTGTGTTTCCTTCTTGCCAAACATGTTGGCACATAATTTCTTCCAGTTTAATTGAATGTGACTCATCCATTCTCTTCCAAACAAAGATGGACCCTTTGTGTCGACAATATACAAAGGTAGCTTGTTTACGGACTGATGACCATGCTCTACATTAACTTGACATTTCCCAATGACCTTCACATTTTCTCCTGTCAATGTCTTCACTGTAATTCCAGAAGGTTTGACACGGACTCCAGGTAGGAGCTTGTTCTTCAAAGTATTGGGAATGAGGGTGATCGATGACCCTGTGTCGACTTCCATGGTCGTTGATTTTCCATTCAACTTGAGGTTTATGATCATTTCTGGTTGCTTGCTCTTTACATGACAGATGTGTTGTAACTCATACTCCTCAATGTCTGTTTCACTGTCACTGGACAGTACCTCTTTTACTTTTGAAAAGGACCTCTTGTCGTAGGATTTCTTGTCGTAGGATTTCTTGCCATAACGGTGAGGCTTATTTTTACCGGAAACAGAATTTCTGTTGTTTGGTTCCTCCCTGACATCCTTGCTCTTTGGACATTTTGACGAAATATGGCCTGTACCACCACAAGAAAAACATCTGGCGTTTTGGAAATAGCAATTCGAATTATGGTGATTCGTCTTTCCGCATCGAAAGCAGGCTTTTCGTTCTTTATGTTGCATATTCCTTACATACTCATGTCCACGCATAGTATCCATATGAAGACTGGCAAGCTCAAAACTTTTTGCAATTTCAAATGCAGCCTTGAGAGTTAAATTTTTCTCACCAAGTAACTTCCTCTGCATATTTCTGTCGCGTAATCCAATAATGAATATGTCGCGGAGTACCTCCTCCAAAAAATTTCCAAAGTTACAGGATTCTGATAATTTTCTCAGTCTTGTTAGAAAGTCTGTCGTTGTCTCTCCGGATTGCTGCTTCCTGGTATAAAATTGAAATCTCTCAGCAATAATTACTGGCTTTGGAGACACATGTTCCTTTATTATACCGCATAATTCAGTATAGGACTTTGATGACGGTTTCACTGGTGCTAACAGGGCCTTCACAATGCTGTACATATGGCTTCCAATGATACTAAGTAGCAGGGTGAAAGCACAGTAAAGGCCTCAATTGCGTTTTGATCAGATAAAAGTAAATTTAGGGTCCTAGAAACCAATTTCTGACATAAAGAAGAAAGAGTGCAGTATTTAAGCTTGATCAACAACTAAATCTGAGAAATTTAGGCATTTTTCATGAGCATACAATTAAAACCATGCTCTGGGCAGACCTTTAAAGTGGGAATAATTTGTCAACTTTAGCATGTAACCAGTGGCCCTTTTCTGAAGCACCATCTATTGCAGCTATGCTGTAGCCTAATATTTAGTTGACATGGTGCCAGTGATATTATCTGTTTACTGTACCTCCCTGGCCTTCTGTAGGGACCATTGGCTGACTTTTCAATATGATGATTATGGCAGCCATGACGTCCAAAGGAAAGGTCTGCTAGTAACCATATTTTTGCTAATTTTCAGCCAGGGGTTCAAAAGGCTGGCTGGAGGATATTTTTATGTAATAATTAGCCGAATTTGGTGCTTTTGCCTTGATATTATATTGGTTTAATGGATTTCAGGGAAAAAGTTCCAATGGCTACTGATGATTGTAAGATACAAGAAGCTTTAATGGTTAAAATCGATGTCCGTCCATTACGTCCACAACTGATTTTTTGGTAATTTAAATGAATTAAAGACCAGCTAACACGTCAACTGAGATGGAAATGCATGTCTATCTCTCTCTACCTATTTATGCAACTGAAAATTTTTAAAACACAATGAATTTAACTTATACACTGGACACCAGCCTAAAAAGTGTAAATGTCCGTCCATTACGTCCACAAAAATGTTCAAATTAGTCTGGGGACTGATGTTTGGAGGTCTGGTATGTCACAAATAAAGCAAGGATACCATGTTTAGTGACAGATTTTGATTATTTGAGTGAATGCTGACAAGGCTCAAAAGTTGAATTTGTCACAGTTCATGCAAGCTGTCCATATTATATCAGCGAAAACTGTCGAAAAGCCGATAGTCCATTTCAGAAGAAAAACCTAGATTTTCATGGAACTTTCATAATGTAGTTCATAGCAGCCCAGCAAATACCTGTCTTGATTTATTAGACAAACATAATTCTGTATTCTACACATTATTAGGTTCAAATTGATGTTCTGCACTTGCACTTCTGATGAAAATAATTCTTAGGTCATAGGGGCCAAATATTGAGGCGCTTACTGTGCTTTCACCCAGCAGAGCCCTCTTCTTTTGGACCTTTTCCGTGTCTTTTACATCATTTGCTATGCAAAACTGGTCGAAGCGATCAACATAATCATCCCAATCTTCTCCTTCATGGAATTCCCCAATTGAGCCAAATGAAGACATCATTTTCATTATTCAGTTACAATATAATGGGTTGTGAACTATCCTCGTCGCCAATTTGTTGTGTTTAAGTAAAACATACAACCGTCTTGTTGGAAGCTATTTTAATACTAACTGTTACGTAATGCAGTTGCTATAGGATACAGTATCTTGAAACCATGTGACGCCATCTTGCGCCATCTTGTGACGTTACCAGAATGAGGCATAATATAAATATATAACAGATTTTGCTTTCAACTACAGTGGGTTGCGAAAGTTTGGGCACCCTCGGAGTGGGGTCACATTTTTTCAAATTTGAGACAAACCATTTGCAGAATCTTTCCAACGTGAATTGTGTGAGTGAAGGATACCCATGCACTCAATTGTACCCAGAAAGAACAATGGAAATATAAAAATGTAAAACAATATAGGTATTTTTGTTAGATTTTACATGTGCAAAAGTTTGGGCACCCCTGCAGATTCTGATCTTGCTTTTTGTATAACTTTACTTTAAAGCAATATAAAAGCTCTAAAATGCTTTTGATAATAATGTAAACATCCCAGGACTTCATTATGTGTGAATTTTTAGTTTTAATCCCCAATCGAATGACTGCAAACTTGGCAGATTGGAGGTACCCAAGGTATGTCAGATTATTTAATAAAATTTCTATTATTTTGAGTCCAGGAGCTGAAAAAGTTGATTTATCATGTCTATTTTTCATTACCTAAACATGACAGATTATTCTTTGATGACATTGCATTGCAGCTCAGACCTATATCCAACTAAAATACCTAAAATGCCACAAAAGTTAAACTTTCTGGGCATCTATGTCAGAGTAACTTGACTTTTCACGTTAAAATATTTCTGAAACCTGCTGTTTTTGAGTTGTGTTGTGTAGAAATGACAATTTCAGAATTAATACAGCTGTCATCCATAATTTTCGGCCTGCCTATTCTTGCCCTTGGATAATCAAACTTGTTTATCACATTCTGGTGTATCGGAGCAATTCCATTTCAATGCATTTTTTTACTCCCTTGTCTCAAGCACCGCAATGACTGATCCAGAATGCTTCCAAATAGCTAGATGAGTCCTTTGGCATGACTCGGACAGTCAGATTAAGCTATGTAATTTTTACCTTCAGCGAACGAAGTTCGAAGAAGGTATTGTAATCACTTGGGTAAAAATGCTGTCCGTCCGCCGGGCGGGCGGGCGGGCGGGCGGGCGGGCGGGTGGGCGGTCGGGCGGCGGGCGGATAGATCATTTCCAGCCCAGCACTCGGCCTCTATTTAATATACGTGGATGAAATTTGGTACACATCTAGCCTGTATGGTCTAGTTGTGCCTTTTGATGGTCTGATGAATAGATCTTAAATACTTTTTGAAATAATTAACAAAATATAAAAAATTTTTTTTTTTGTTTCCGGGCCAAGGATCGGTCATTATTGCATGTGCATGGATGAAATTTGGTAAACATGTGGCCTATATGGTCTAGTTGTGCCTTTTGATGGTCTCATTGACAAATATTCTATACTTTCTGAAAAAATGAGAAAAAATATAAAAACATATTTTTTTTGTTTTTTGGGCTAAGACTCGGTCACTATTGCATGTACATGGATAAAGTTTGGTACACATATGGTCAATAGGGTCTAGTTGTGCCTTTTGAAAGGTCTGATGGAAAATATTATTCACTTTTTGAAATATTGAAAAAAAAACAAAAAAATTAATTTTTTGTTTCTGGCCCAACATCCGGTAACAATTCCATATACATGGATGAAGTTTGGTACACATATGGCTTATATGGTCTAGTTGTGCCTTTTCATGGTCTGACAGATGGCTTTTCTATAGTTTTTGTAATATTGAGAAAAAATATTTAAAAGATTTTTTTGATATCGGAGCCAAAATATTTGCATATATACAGTAATGCAATTTCTAAACAAATCACCTATGCTATGTAGCAGTGCTTTTTGATTCATATAACACTTTATGTTCAAATCATTGGAAAAACTTCAGAAAATAGAACAGCGTTATATTTTTTGGTTTTCAATCGACATCTCATAACCTGTACTTTGTACATGCATGAAACTATACCATAATATGCGTAAATTAGTCGAATAAGGCCTTTCCCTGATTTTACGAATCCTGGCAAGCAGATGGGAAGATGGCAGGGCAGCGGGCAAGTACAGATAATTGAAGGCCACTACTCGGCCGCTATTGCATACCTATATAAGCAATTTCGTAAACGCACCAACTTTATGATATTATTGTAATCTTCTAAAGGTGTTATTCGCTGAAGGTTTGCTGCTGCGCAGCCTATGTTTATACCTTGTATAGCTTGGCTTTTCACATCTTCATGCTGACGGTGGAACGATGCACCTGTCGAACACGTTCAGTGTCACACCTGTGGAGGTCTATGAGGTTGACATATAAGATTTAATTGTTACAAAATAGCAAAATAGACTAAATAGAAACAAAATTAACCCCAAATTGAAATTGTTTCAGCAAAAGTAGTCCCTGGCTGGCAACACAAAGTTGAACTGCACACTAATATTTTTAATTTTGCTGGATATTAACCTAAATAAATAACGGAAATCTTGAAATATTTTTGGTTATTTTAGATAAAATGTTAGTTTTAGGTAAAGGAGAGGCTAACCAGGTCTCCTGGCCAAGAAATTTTCAAAACTCTCAGTATAACTGGACATGTGCAATTGATGCCATAGGTACCACAAAGATGGAACGTTTGGACTCTCTCCGTTGGGGAGCACAATAAAAAATGCAAAGAAATGAAGTCCTGGGATACGTACAATATTATCCAATGTGTTTTAGAGCTTTTATATTGCTTTAATCTTGAGTTATAGAAAAATCAAGATCAGAATCTGTAGGGGTGCCCAAACTTTTGCACATGTAAAATACTACAAAAAGATAATGTTTTTTAATATTTTTATATTTCCATTGTTCTTTCTGGGTAAAATTGAGTGCATGGGTATTCTTCACTCACACAATTCACGTTGGAAAGATTCTGCAAATGGTTTGTCTGAAATTTGAAAAAATGCGACCCCACTCAAAGGGTGCCCAAACTTTCGCACCCCACTGTATTTATTAATTTTAGATGTATTTCGAGTGTACCAGCCCTGTATGGGTGAAGGTGACTTTCCTTAACCCCTATGATCATTTGAAACAATCCTAATCTTCCTCATTTCATTATCTTCTTATTATAACCGTAAAATTGCGTTACTTTGGCTGTTTCGGAGCACCAAATTTGTGTTTTAGAAAAATTATTTGTTGAAGATCAACACTTTTGTGCATAACACAGCTGGTTCATTGAGGTTTTTATCTGTCAAAAGGCTTTCCAAAATCTATAATGGTTGTATGTTTTATTACATATTTAAAGGGGCGGCCAATGTAAGTTTATGTAACCTTGGAGTTTGGGTGACTTTGGCCGCCTTAAATTTTGAGCAAGTAATACCATGTATGACAGTAGAATTTAATTAGTAATGTAACTCTGGCCACCAACCAAGCTAAGGAATGTATTTTTGTTATCTAGAATGAGTTGTGACTCATTAGCATATTGCTGAATAAAAATGTATTAGTAGACACACTCTGTGTACTACATCCATCAAATTCAGAATAACATAGTGTGAACATACCCCAGTTTTTAGGCCACGAGAAAGTAAGATATATGCTACCAGTCATAAACTGTGGCATTTTAAAACATTTTTTATCGATCAAATGACATTTTACAGTTCTATCTGTCTGACTCATATCTTATGTCTATCTTCTTTTTTTAAGGTGCGAGGTATGGAAGGAAACACTAGGCCAACAGAATCCAAGAAAAAGACGGGTCTGCTCCGATCATTTTAGAGACGAGGACTTTGTTAATCCTCGAGACAGGTAATTACTTGATTTAGATCAGCAACATCTGATCTATTGGCCTTCTTGATTAGATATATTTGACCATGATTATTTTTGTGCAGAAATAAATACATAAGGTTTACCATATCACATAAAAAGCATTATATGTAAACTATTGATAGCGGGGAGGGAATCCATCAGAATTGTGCACTTGGTGACAAGTTTTTGCAATTTGGCATGGTGTTTGATATGGCTAAGGGGATTTCAAAAACCACCGCACACAAAGTGGGAGTCCCCCCTGGGGGCCGGTGTGCACAAAATCCAATATGGCCGCCGCGAAAAACAAAAAAAGCCATATCTTGGTCACTATTTGTTTTAAATTCAAGTGCAATACCTTATTTTCAATGTTTACGATTATGCCAAATCTGTTTCTGGGGTTGGTTTGGTTGTAAATTGTGATTTAATGGGTCTGTGGTACAGCTCCAGGTGATTTGTTGACAGATTTTCGTGTTTTTTGCCCTTCAAGGCTTAAACATATTTTTTGTGAGGTATTTGAATTTCAGTCAAGTTTGGAGATTATTTCCTCAGAGCTGAAAGCAAAGTCCTAACTATAACCTGTCTTGTTTAATTAGTGTCTTATCTTTTTAAGAACTCAACAATGAGGCAAACTGCTACGACTCTGCTGATGAGGCGTAAAACACAAACTCACTCAATTACTGCTATGACTCTCATTTAGAAGATCATTGCATACTGTGCAACAATGTTAATTGAGATGTAATTCCCAAAAAAGACATTGACTCTCCTAAATAAATAAGCCATTATTGAACTTATTGAAATGGCAACTATTATACCTCACTGAATGTTTCACATCTGAAGTGAACATTCATCGCAGGCCCATGTCTGAACTGTCAACGCTAGCATGACGCCTTCAGTTGCTTAGAGCTGAAGGAGTAAAGGTAAATGGTAACTAGTGATCAAGGGCTTAGCACAAAATCATAATTCCTGCACAGCTACTTCTTTTTGTTATGATGGAAGTCAATAACAAGATAATGTGCCAAAACAGGAGATTCTTTGTGGTTTTCTGACTTCCGACTACCTCCAGTGCATTAACAATGGGAGGTGCAAGACAGCCAACATACTATTGTAAAACCATAATGCAGTGACAGAGAACTTGCTTGTACCACATCTGACAGGTCAATCCAGTGTGGTACCCACTATTCTGATCTGACAGCATGTCCAGCCCAACCACCAGTACCAGATTGTATCAACGCTTAACACGGGTTAACCTAAAGTGGTTAACTCATTTTACTGACATGGTCTCAATGCTGAACATGAGTTAGATAACTAATTTTAATTAACTGAACTCATGTTACAACATGTCAAAAGTTTTTGCCAATAACCTGGCGAGAAGATAAGTTATAGCAGTTAACCACTTTAGGATAACCCGTGTTAAATGTTGCTGAGTGACTGTTGTCAGATGAATACTGCACAACCTAGTGGCCACTTTTGAATGTTACAAAAAGTGAAAGCTTATAAAAGCCTGCCTTCCTGTATCATTCAGGGAGATTCTGTCTCCCTTAGCTGTTCATAAGTACAAAGTTCTCCATCATGCATGTACGAGCTCTTCATTGTATGTAATGAGAATCAAGTTTGAGTCATGCTGATTTATGGACTAATGCCAAAAGTGACAGATTGACTTAAGGAATATCACTCCAACTATGCCATGAAGTCCAAACATTATCTGAGCACTATGACTTACTGAGGTCTCAGACTTAAATATCTAAAGGTTTGGTCATGGCTAAACTTTATCAACAGTTCAAACTGGCCAAAATTATTGAAGAAAATGATTGGAAGTACTAGTAAAGTGCTGAAGAAGGCTTAGAAAATTGCCTTGCTGAGTAATATGATTTAAGTGCAATATCAGGAGTGTCAGCCTCTTCCTGCTAATAGGGTGATACAAATGTAAGACACTAAGTCTGGGTGCTCAGAACTGAACAAACTTGACCTATGTTTTTGATAACAGGTGCAAATCTGTGTTGCTCTTTGCCCATAAACTGCATGAAGCCTTCCTTGTGTCTTGTGGCCATCTTTCAAGAACTTCAACCATGATTAACACTGATTAAGTTCTTTTGAACTGAGGAACATCTGGCAAGACTTTGACTTTCTGAACTTATCCCTTGCTAATGTCTGGGACCTGAGACGTTGGTTTTTGTAGGTGTCCAACTGAATAACAACGCATCTGCTCAGGCTGTGCTATTTGGTGTTCTGCAGATTAAGGCCGAGCTACATTTACCTTGCATTGATTGAGATGGAGTCTTGCATGCCTGAAGAAATCATTTATCAGCAACTTGTCCAAACTCTTCAAATGCTTTAAGGACTTCAGACTTTGAATCATTGTCTTCTTTTTCTGTTGCCCTTTGGCTCTCCATCCTCTCTCTAAAACTTGACACAATGCTCATCGCTTTAGACAATGGCAATGAGAGTCTCAGAGGGAACTTCCTTTCACGGTGCTAAACAATAATCACATCTTTTATAGACGGAGGGGTAGATGTTTAGAATTTGGGATGTTTCACACAGAAGGAGAGGCATCCAAATTGCATTGTTTGTGTCTCCAAACATAAATCACGGAGAGAGACCACTGCAAGATTCTAGAAGAGACCAGCTGATTGATTGTTGACCACTGGTTGTTGATAAGAAAGTGATATCACATCAAAGACCAGTAAGAGATTGGTTGGCGAGTGAGTGTATATTGCTCTTCTCACTTGACTTAAGCAAAATCAGACATGGACAAGATGTTCATGTGCTCTAGGGATATGGAGCTAAGTAAGTCTCAGTTGTTGTGCATACCTTGTCATCTTTGTGTAGCTTCTTCAAGAAACCACACAAAGGACAAAGTATACAGACCAAACTTTCATATGAAAGAATCATGTACTTGAAGCCAAAGCAAACCAACAGCTCACCAAGGTCTGTGGTCTTGAGATACCAATCTCATATCATTAGGGCAGCCCATTTTCAAAACTCTCGACTTTTGTCTCCCTAATGTTGTACTGAAACGTCTCTTTATTTCTTCCTCTGTACACACCATGAGCTGCTTAACTCTATGACTATAACCCGCCTAGCTTTATAAACTGATGGAATTCTTCACTATGACCAGAGATTGCTTCTGCACTGCAATATGGATAAAGCATTCTGACTGATTATGAGAAAACAAGCCAGAACATGTAAAAGCCACCACCAGGAACACTGCTTGGTTAAAAGAGCTTAAGAGCAAGGACTCTAGTGAAAATCTTTATTATGTAGGAATGTTTCCACAAGGGTTTGCAGTGCATACTGCCTCACTTTACCATATAAACCCACATACTCATAACATAAGATACAACAGACATTTTTTGCTGAAGTTTGATTGTGTCATCTTCATATCAGTGATTCGGAGAAGAGATGGTTCTTCAACTTCCAGTTTTCTAGCGAAGTCTGTGTGCCTATTATAGTCATACATAGGATTCACACAGAACACTGATATTGATTTGAATTAACAATTCTCAATTATCATTGATGTGAATGATCAGAAGTTCTAATGAGTAATAATATCACATTTGATATCATTGTTTCGCCCTTTTAAAGATCACCCTAAAAACATTTCAAGATCTCTGTTATAAAACATCAAGCAGAGTAAAGAGAGCTGAGAGTTATGAATGTCTTGGTGCATATCAGTCACATGGCAACATATTTATTGAATAAGGGCACATCAGCAATTATTAAGCCTCTGATGTACATAATAGGTTATTAAATATGCATTAAACATGCATACAAATAGCATTTGTGCCCCTTGCCCACCAGACAGAAGAGTATCCATTCTTACATGAATAACACAATTATAGCACCGATTCATCCCCATAACTTTCCATGGCAATAATTAGTCATGACATTGTACAGTTAATTCACATTCATTCAAGTCAGGCACAAGTGAAAATCCAAAAAGGGACAATAAATGTCTCAAAATACCAAGTGACATCTTTTTTACATCTTGCTGCTGCAACGAACATTGATTTTGGCATTGATATTCATATTTGAGCTACAAAATAACAGCAAGAACACATTTTCCATAAAGAAAATAGTGGAAAATGATGTATTACACATTAATATAGCACAAATAGTGACCGAGATATGCTAGTTTTTGTGTTTTGCGGCGGCCATATTGGATTTTGTGCATACCGGCCACCAGGGGGCGGTCTCACTTTGTGTGCGGTGGTTTTTGAAACCCCTTTGGTCATATAAACATCCATGCCAAATTGCAAAAACTTGTCACCAAGTGCACAATTCTTAGAGATTTCAACGAATTCCCTCCCCGCTATGAGACTGTTGCAAATATACCTGTACTCAGTCCTTGTACACAGTCATATCCTCAACTTTTCATGAGATATAGGAAGTCTCGCAGTTACAGAAGATCGATGTACTTTGTTACTAGAATGACATGCCATTTCTTTTATAAAAAGAACTATTATTTTAATGTATACATCTGTGTACGTGAATTTCTACACAGACAACAATAAATTTCAGTAGCGGATCCAGGGGGGAGTTCAAGGTTTTCAATTCAACCCCCCCCCCCCTTTAGCCTGTACATTTTAATGTAAAAAAAAAAATCTGGATATTTTTAGTACATTTTCATTCGTAAACCCCCCATACGACATTTTCTGGATCTGCCCCTGGACTTCCTAAACTCTTGTGGTCAATCTGTGTTAAAGTCAAACTAATCAGTAAGATACATGTATGCCACAACAAATTTTACTGTATGTACAGTGAAAATAATTATTATCGTATCGTATCGTACATATTGATAAGTGTATACACGATGCATCCTCACAATGAACCTTGATGACTGAGATAATGAAACAGATAATGAATACCATTGTTTCTGATGTCAGTCTCATTGTGAATTGGATGGTGTGTGCCTGGATGTGTGTGTGTGTGTGTGTTTGTGTTAATGAAGCTTCAGACTGAGGCAATGAATTGGAATGGACATGACTGGAGGACTATGACTGGATATCCGTTGAAGGTAAAACATATTCTACCGACTGTATTCAAGATTAGTATATGGCTATTATTCATCTGATACATATGTCTCCAAATGCATTGTTGAAAATCAATCAATAGTGATTTAGAGTATGTGACATAGCAGTTATAAAATATAACATAGCTAAGATCTTGTGTTGTTGTTCAAAATAACATCTTAACCTAATTTAAGATAAGTCTGACTGCAGAGAAGACAGCGAATCTGTTAGGGCCTTCCCTGAAAAGAGTTTCATGGTGAGGTAGTCTCATGGTTTTGTGTTGCCTCCCTTGCTAACTCCTCCCAGGGATAGGTTGTTACCACAACATGATGACAAATACCAGGAGTTTGAGATCCATTCTTTTGTTGCCTTGTTGTTAAGAGCTAACCTAGTTATATGAGTATACTGACAATACTACATGCTTAAGATCTATATATTTGCTGTTCACTTTTTCAAAACCATACATTTAAAATCATGGCATGATTTTGAAAAACAAGTTAAAATGTAACATAGCTAAGATATTCTGTTTCAATGTTCAATGTAACACCTAATTTAAGATAAGTCTGACTGCAGAGAAGACAGCGAATCTGTTAGGGCCTTCCCTGAAAAGAGTTTCATGGTGAGGTAGTCTCATGGTTTTGTGTTGCCTCCCTTGCTAACTCCTCCCAGGGATAGGTTGTGACCACAACATGATGACAAATACCAGGAGTTTGAGATCCATTCTTTTGTTGCCTTGTTGTTAAGAGCTAACCTAGTCGTGACAATACTACATGCTTAAGATCTATTTGTTGCATTGTTGTTCTGAGCTAACGAACATATCCAACTCAGTAATTCTGACTGTCATAAAAGAGTGTTTTCTGCGACATTGAAATCTCCACTGCAATTAAACATTTTGTTAACAACAAATACTGAATGCTACACAAATATTCACACCAGTACAGTACAATAAACACAAAAAAATGTTCTGTTCATAACCAACATTGTGTGCATGCTTCACTAACATTAACATTTTGAAAATTCTCTGTACTAACATAGATATCTAACTGCAGGATATAGCCTAATTTACTGGATTGGCTTCACTTGTACAATTGTATGCATATATTATGACTCAGTTCATTAACAACTAAGATGTTATGTATTATGTAGTTGACATTGATATTCAACAGTAACCTGTAATATTGCCTTTTATGCTTATTGTGGTACAAATGTCATCCAAGATCACAAATGTCGAGCAAAAGTTATTTATATAAACGTTGTTTCTTCCCAGTAAATGTAAGTCACTGTTTTAAATGAATTGAAAGGCTTATTGCTAAATTACATTCTCAATTTTGCAGGCACAGTCGACTTAAGCCAAAGGCCGTCCCATCAGTCGAGGTCCCAGAATTTATGGAAATCCAGGTCCCAGAATTTATGGAAATCCAGGAAAGTGAAGAGTCCTTTGTTGATTGCAGCCCAAGTGCTGCCAGTTTCGGGGACACAGAATTATCAATTGGTAAGAATTGGAGTTTGTCACTGTGTTTCAGGATGATCAGTCTGCAACTAATTTAGTATTAAAGTAAAGATACCTCACAGTTGGTCAGAAAGAAACTTAAATATCACAAACCATATTTGAACAAATAGTTAACATGTTATTGTAAAAATGAGGAAAGCTAAAATTGTTTAAAAAATGTTAAAACAATAATGCAATTTCCAGAAAAAAGTTGCGCTCTGAATTTCTTAATGCACAGCACCCATTTGATAAGTGCCTCAGAAATACCGAACATAAATATTATAAAGACTTAGCTGATAATCTTGATATTAAAGTAAATACCACTAATCCTAAAGAGTTTTGGGAGCATCAAGCAACTAGGACCCAAGAAGAATGAATGTATCCCAATCACCCCATAGATACGAATGAGATCCTCGGGAGCGATTTTAATCCTCAAGGGGCAAATAACAATCCTCAAAGGGGAAAACAATCCTATGGACCAATTTGGTATTCCCCGTTGAGAAACAATCCTGTGTTTTTAAAGAAATCCACAAAACGAAGCTATGTAAACATGTTGGCCTGCTAAAGCTATTAACTTAGGCACACACAATCAGACTGATGTGTGCTGTAATTTAGGTATGCTTGGACCCCTAAATTGAGCAAGTAAAAGGAGCAAATGTGTAGAAGTGTCATGTTCATGACTTAATTGCAACTTTATTTACACTAAAAGTTAATTCCAGGAATTTCTTAAGAGTCAAGGTAAATAGGTAACTGAAAATGTATTCAGTAATTTGGTCGGCAAACTGAAGGTTCCCTGTTCTGGACCTTCAAAATTCAAATAACAGCTCAGCTAAATTGCTGAGAGCATAGTGTGAAAGAATTCTAAGCATTTTTAATCAGCCAAAGGACGGGTATTAGAGGAGGGCTTAAACGGATTTTTGGTGAAATGGGACTCTTGTTCACTTGTCCATGTGTCAATGTGTCCTGTCCATGTTCATTTTTCACTTGCCTTGCCCCTCTGAACACAGTGCTGCAACCCAGTGAGCAATGGGGGCCAATGACAAATATGGACCTGCCCATTATGAATGGGGGATTCAGGTAGCTGTAAGGGGTTACCATGGTTACAGGTGCAATGAACAGCTGCAGCCAGCAGTGGGCCTGTGAGCCTCATTGGAGAAGGTGCCCCTGTGTCAGGATTGCTTATAATTCCAAAGCACTGTGGGAGTCAAACCATTTCAGTACTTTTGGTTTAAAATAATTGTTCATGCCTAGGTAAGGCATGTTCGCTCAGTGGATCATTATGTTTGTATAACACTATAACAATAACATGACCTGTGGAGGGCGTTATGGGTGGTTGTCAGCCCAAGGGATTGCTTGTCAGCCCTACGAATTCTTGTCAGCCCGAGGAACGAGGGCTGACAATCGTAGGGATGACAAGCAAGCCCGAGGGCTGTCAACCACCCATAATGCCCGACTCAGGTCATGATATTACTATTATCATTACCTTTAACTCAAATAATTCATCTGCCACGCTGACCTATCTGTGATACAAATTCGATTTTTAAGTACCATAACAAATTTTTCTCAATAAATTAGATTGTAAAAATTTTCACCTGAGCGATTAAGGTACTGGCAATGGCCAGCAATGATTATACAGGACAATTCCTGAATTCCTTGTAAAAAATCTATAGACACTAAGAACTGGACTAGTAAAACTTTTCAGGACTTCCCAATTACTGAGCTTTAAAATCACAATCACTTTATGCACTTTAATGTACTTTGCAGTGCTGGTGTATAATAAAGTATTCGAAATCCTGTGAAAATTTCAAAGTCGTCAGGTAAATAGGGACTGAGAACAAGAGAAACAACCAACACTGAGTCAGTAAGATTTCAACAAAACTTGTGATGCAACCACTTGCAGGGCCTTGAAAATCATGACGTCACAATTATTAAATTATTATTTATAGATTCAGATGCTCATGGTTGCTAGGCAGCATGAGTCATGACATCATCACAGGGCCGACAATACCATTATCGGCCCTCAAAATCATTGTCGGCCCTCAAAATCATTGTCGGCCCTGCAAATGAGGGCGTTATGGGTGGTTGTTGCATGGGTCATCTAATGATAATACCCTACTTATCTCATGACTGAGGTGATGATAATTGGCATTGTCTACTTTTTCACCAGCTTTCTGTACAGTGCTATGATGTAGTTATGTACCATTGCCAAATTATTCCTGCAAGCAATGTCTATCAACAACCATCCACTAAACTCCACCAAGAGACCAGAGCCTTTCTCAGTGCATTTTTCATTCTGACATAATATTTCGACAAACGTTATCATTACAGCCTGTAAATTTGATATGCATAAAATGAGTATTTGCTTCAGTGCGTGCAAAAACCGTCGGACAATCTGCTTTTGAAAGAAAGTTGTTTTATGTATTTAAAATACATGAATCTCACATGTGTGGCAAATAAATGGGAGTGAATCATTCGGGAAAATGAAATTTATTTGATCAAAAATATAGGCCTACTTCTGAGACACGCTTATTAAGCCAAACTCATGCGGCTTTCTGCATGGACATTGAATTGTATTAGGCGGTTGCATGTTATAGGTGGAATACTTATTAATAACTGCCACAAGCAGTGGCGTCCCTATGGGGGGGCACGTCCCCCCCCCATATTGGACCTGTGCCCCCCAGGTGCCCCCCCATGTGAACTTTCCAACTCCGGCTAAAATATACAATTAGTATAGCGGGTGCCCCCCAGAGAATCGCGTGCCCCCCCAGGTGCCCCCCCATTCGCGACCGCCCAGTTACGCCACTGGCCACAAGAAGAGGAATTTTTGTCTGATGAAAATGAAAATTGTCTGACCAGAACTGTCTCTCCGTCAGACAAAATGTCTGACCAAAGTCAATTTGCTTTTGCGTGCACTGATTTGCTTCCAACAGATTTTGGCACTCTGTGACTGTGAGTCATAATAACTGATGAAGTGTCATCTCCCCAAATTTAATGTCCATGGGAAACATAGAGGCTGTTTGATTAGTCATGATGAAGAGAAGGCTATTTGATTTGTCATGTAAATTATCGTGACTAATCATCAATAGGATGATTCACGAAGTGCCATTTTCACAGTGCAACAGCCCACTCTGTTTGGATATCAGTTTTACAGATTGTAAACTAAAATGGTGTTTTAATTGCAGTCTGCAGAACTGGTTGCAGAAATGGTTGCAGAACTGGTTGCAGAACTGGTTGCAAAAAGACGCTTGCCACCACACATAAGCAGACCTGTAAAAATTCTGGCGGTCCGGTAAACCAGTTTTCCAGCCTTGTGAAAGCCTTGTGAAAGGTCAAAGCGAGTTTAGAAGGCTGCTAGTATTTCACTTGGATTTATGAAATTTGGTGTAGGGATTCACTTTGGGGTCTCCCTCAAAATTTTTTGGAAAGATCCAAGATGGCTGCCAAAATGGCCACCATATTGTGAATTGCCCACTGTGACTTCAGTATTTCACTTAGATTTATGCAATTTGGTATAGGGGTTCACTTAGGGGTTCCCCTAAGAAATTTTTTTAGCAAAATCCAAAATGGCCGCCAAAATGGCCACCATATTTTGAATTGCCCATGGCAACTTTATTATTTGGTTTGGGTTCCCTCATAAATTATGAGAAAATTTCTAAGATGACTTACAGTTCTGAAATATGGTATATACATAGGCATTTTCTAAGAGGTTCCCCACAAAGTTTTTATGGCCTGCAGCAAACACTATCAGTCTGGCAATCACTGCGCAATACAAAACAGTCCTTGTAATAATATGTAAATCACCCTCTTCATGATTTCAATCCCGAATATACAATCGCCAAAGGCCGGTTTTGAATCCATGGATTCTTGTTTGTTTTGAATGTAGAAAATCATGTAAAACATCCTAACAGAGCACTTCATACATGTCTGCTGCTTCTGTGCAGCCAAATACAAGCTTTAAAAGACAGGTGACCTGGTCAGGAGTTGACTGCCAAAATGATATTTTTTCATGTGCATAAAATTATCAGATCATTAGCCTATTTTGAGACACCTACAAATTGACTCTTGATTCACTTGCCCAGGAATGAATCCGAATGATAATGTTATTTCCTCGAAGTAGTTTCAGGCGGTATAGGTCCCGTTTTCTGTTCAAATCTGCTAATGTTTTTTGAAATGCCTCAAATATAATATAAACTGCATCTGTGCAAATAAGATGTATGTAACCCTTCTCAAAATAGTTTACCATTAATTTTGACGTTTGGAAGGGGCAGAGTTAGCTCAGTTGGTAATGTACTGGGTTGCCAATCACTTGGTCCTGGATTTGAATCCCACATTGGCGAGGTCACCTTTACTTGTGTTGGACAGTAGTTTCAATCATCCTTTGCTTCATTGCCATGTCCTCCTCGGTCATAATTGGCCTGCATAAATAAAGGACTTAATGCCTCAGTCGTCCATCTATCTATCCAATAATCTGTGCAAATCTGATATGGGATTTCACATCATTTCAGCTCTTTATAAAGTCTAGACTGATAGATTGAGTTAGTAATTTTGGCAGTCTGAAAATTATCTGGTAGTGGTATGTGGATTGACAGGTTTTTAGACCAGCATATTAGTGATGATAGACTGACAGATAGATAGATATGGCAATTAAGTGCAGCCCTCTTAGTGCAGCTCTGGGCGCTCACGAGGGTTGATCGATGAGATGGGATAGAGAGCGGGAGTCCTCAACATGCTACACATTTACCCAATTTAAGGAATCCTTTACTTGTCCAGCACAGACACTGAATCATGGGGGCCGCTAATTAACATCTCATTGAAACAACATGCAGCTGGCATTTTACTAATGAAGGTTGACTGAATTTTTAACCATAGGCTCATTCAGTTATTCATGTTACTCTTGGCTGGTTCTCACCAATGGCAAATTATACGCAAAATCTCAAGATAGGCAACTCCTGAGGGTCTTTCCTTGCTGCTTAGTAGCTTACAAAATACATAAATACTGCACAAATAGCCCCAATCATCTATCTTTTTATAATATTCATGCCAATCCGACATGAGATATCACTTCATTTCAGCTCTTTGCAAATTCTGGATTGATAGATTTATTGATGCAGTTGTAATTGTAACTTTTATTGTAACCATTACTGGTCATGTTCCGGCATGCGGTTCATGAAATTTCTGGTGAGCCTTCCACATGATGCAGCTCGGGGCAGCCGCAGAGCAGCGCCCATGGGCAGAGATGAAGGGAACATTACCAAAGGTTCCCATGCCATCGGCATTCTGAAGTTTTTGTGACTGCCATGTGATAATGAGTGATGAGAAAGAAGACTGTGAGTCTGGCGCATACCCTATTAACTCAGGGATTCCCAGGGTCTTTGAGTTGCCCCAGCATAGAATACTGGATACAACCCGCCTCCCTTTAATGTCCCATGGGCTCGGACTAAAGTGAGTTCCCAGGGTGAGATTTGAACCCACTCCTTCAAAGCCAGTGGTAGGCAGACAAGCGCTCTTAACCATTTGGTCAATTTGGCAGTCCACAAGTTAGCTGGCAGTGGTAGGAAGATTGACATGTGCATAGAGCAGCATAGAATGAGTAAGATTGACATGGTAGAAGGGAACAAAGCGGGTCTTAGGATTAATATATAGCGAGTTTCCGTGGCGGCTGGGTGGCCTAAGAGTTGTCAGTCCAAAATCCTGAGTCTTTGTTTTCCTGGGTTGAGACCTGAGGCAGTCAATTTTGAATATTTTTATTGAAATTTCAAGATAAAAATCCTAAATGTGTTTCATTCAGATGAGACGTTAAATTGGTTTCCCTTTTGATAATTTTCAAATTTGGTAAATGTTCAACATGTAGAGGACTCGTGTTCTGTCTGCCATCTCATCGATCAATCACTGTGAGCAACTACTGCTCTTAAAGGGCAGCACTTGTGGGTATATATATATATCTATCAATCTATATAGCTATCTATCTATCTGTGTATGTATACATACAGCCATGGCCGTTAGTTTTCACTCAGCTGCCATGCTTCACCATGGTGCTATCGTTGTGATCTATCATAAAAAAGCAAATACTTGCTCAATCTTCACCAAATTGTCAGGAATTATAGTCTGTACACAGTAGCAGGTGTTCTGATAAAAAAAAATTGAATGGAATGATGTTACAAATGATTGTATGGCAAAATACTAAATTAGAGGAAATTTAAGCATATAATCAGTTCTGATGCCATATGTCACAATAATAGTCACCAAAGTGTCTGAATGTGTCAGGTACATATCAAATTAATCATTCATGACAAAATTACAAATACATAGCTTGACTGTTGATTCGTCGGATTTTACATTGACTAGCTCCAAACATAGAGGTATTATTACCCCTTATAGCTCTATGCTCCAAACCACAGCAGCTGGTTTCTTTACATCTTGAAGAGCACATGGGTTTATCAACTGGTTTATTGGCAAACAACTGGGGAATTCCGTTTTGGTTGTGGTCTACAAAGGGGTAAGCTGATAGGCTGGCCAAGTTAAGTCACACCCACCTAAGTAAACCAGGTCATAATATGGTAATCTTTGAAATAGTGGCCCAAGCAGCCTGTTTTGTCAAGGTACGACTTGTCAAGATGATCAATATAGTACCTGATTCAAATCTGACCCTAAGAAATTAATCCAACAGGTGGTACAGTCTCCTGATCCCCCTTTTTAATAAAAACTTTTTTTAAATCTGTCATGCAAGATGAAGTTCAGCTTGACAATTCAGAGATCCTTCATTTGAGGGCCAATCTCATGAAAATTTCATAAAAACCATCCATGAAATCCACACTTATGCCTTTTCAACGATTCACAAGATATTTTCATTGAGTACAAGCTTCATATGTATTTATAAATAAATAGAAATAAACTGCAGCAATATTCTTATTTTCACTATTAAAAATATTGCTATTTTAAAACTCCAATGAATCAAAATGAAATTCACATGTCACTTTTACTTGACACTTTCAATGCGAAGAATGGCAGGACCGCATACATTATGCAACAAAATAAATTTAGGACTTCATACCAGGACCATAATCGACCATTTAATGACAAAATAGCCATTCTAACATCATGAACATACCTGATGAGATAACATATTTGTTGCAAATTCCACAAAGATTTCATACCAGTTCAATGAAAATCACACGCCATTAACAATTGACATTTTCAAATTTACTAAAAACAAAGGTTTAAATATATGTCACTTGTGGTTCTGAACCCATCCGTAAAAAAAGACAATTGTAGAAGAAAAGTAAGAAAGTAATACATCACAGATTTCACAAGATTCACTTGAAGATTTTAATGTCTCACCCTCAGGTACATTAACAACAGTTTATGACAACTGCAACTCCTTGAGTATAGGCGTGACCATCATTTCTATATGGATAAATATTAGCAGTATAGTAAAATTGTATTTAAAGTCATATTCAGTCAGTAAAGACTACTAAAAAGTATACAGCAATTTACAAAGACAAACAAGCTTGAACCTTCTGTACGACTTAAACTCAACATTTTTAAAACAGGTAAAAGAAATTTACAAAGTCACACAAATGTACAATTTAATCCACACCATTTGAAAGTAAAAATATCATTTGCATTTACAGCATTTGCTGTCCCGAAATGACCGGCCTCGTCATTGGTGTTGACAGAATTTCTTTTTATGGCCAAGTTGATTAAAAGAATACCAGACAAGGGGGCTCAGTGTCTGCAAGTCAACTTTGTGTGAGACACCTCACCATAGTTGAAGCACCTCAATTGCTTTTCGTGTGACTGGAGCTCCCGAGTGTCCGTGGGGCTTTCAACAAGGGGCAACAGTTAGGCGACTGGTAAGGCGGGTGGTGCATGCGCTTATCTGGGCCAGTTCTAATTGAAGTTTGCCAAGCATGTTCAGTCCTTGCCCATCTGAAAGACACATCGATATAAAGTCACATGGATAGTCACACAAATTTATAGTCACATCGAGATTCACATGGATAGATAGCCACATAGATCATCACATATAAACATGCTACTTTTCTTATTTAAAGCAAGTATAAGCACTGCCATTCTATAGTATACAAATATTGACTGATTTCAAGGGCATTAGTCAAATCTATTTCCCTTGAGGGTGTGTAAGTGAAAACTATTTTACTAGACCGAAGGTACAGGGAAATAGTTTTACTTATTCACACGAGAAGGAAATAATAGATTTGACATAATGCCCGCGATATCAGTCTACAGGTCTATCATTTGTTTTATTATACTTAATAGATAAACAGACAAAAACATTGTTCTACATTGTATAACTAAGTTTTATGAGTTTGTTTGTTTTGTGTATTGGGTCATTCCGTGTCAAATGGACCAATGGTCCCATGGGTGGCTTCAAAAAAATTTCAAAATTTATTATTTAGTGGGTCTACCAATATAACGGAGATTAGCAAAACGATTCAAGCCAATTCTTAAAAGTTTTCAAGTTACTTGTATTGTATTGTATTGTATTGTATTGTATTGTATATACTATCAGTCATGCACTGCAATGCAGGCACGAAATTCGTGGTGAGCCTTCCACAATGATACAGCTCAGGGCAGCCATAGTACGGCGCCCATGGGCAGAGACAAGGGGAGCATTGCCCAAGGTTCCCATGCCTTAGCATTCTCCAGTGTAGGTGACCGCCGTATGATGATGAGTGATGAGAAGACTGTGAGTCTGGTACATAGCCTATTAATTCAGGGATGTCCAGGGTCTTTCAGTTGCCCAAGCACAGAACACTGGATACAACCCGCCTCCATTTAATGTCCCATGGGCTCGGACCAAATTGAGTTCCAGGAGTGGGATTCGAACCCACGACCTCACAGCCAGTGGTAGCACAAACATGCGCCTTTAACCATTAGGCCACGGGGGACTGCCATATAAAGATAAGATAAGGTAGTTAGTATTAAAATTTGCCCTCGCGACTGCTTTTTTCCAGATCTACCTGTCTTGCAAATGCTCCTACACATCCAATTTTCAGTGTATCATCATGGAACTTGGTAATCTAATTAACAAGAATATTTCTAACATATCTTCATCTTTCAGAC
Source organism: Platynereis dumerilii (assembly GCA_026936325.1). NCBI lineage: Eukaryota > Metazoa > Annelida > Polychaeta > Phyllodocida > Nereididae > Platynereis > Platynereis dumerilii. Next base: position 11,120,822 of record JAPTHN010000002.1, on the reverse strand, counting down.
GACCAGTGGGTTGACCTATATGAGGAGGAGGTAGGAGGAAAGGATGAGGACTCAAGAATAATAATACCCGAAATCATGACCAAACAAAAGAAAAGAACAAATGAAATTCATTATGATCACCTATATTCCAAATCTAATCATGAAACAAATTTACTCAATCAGTATGCAAAAGAGAACCGATCATTAAAAAAGAAAATCAATTTAAAGCAAAAAATTAGTAAAAGTATGATGTTAAACGAATTAAGGAAATATCTTCCACCCTTGGCTTTTAACTTTGTCCGTCACCAGATAAATTTTTCAGGTGTCAAACGTAATGGTATCAGATGGCCAGAGGATATTAAATCCTTTGCCATCCAGATGAAGGGAATCAGTCCCAAGGCTTACAAACTCCTGCGTTCCATTTTCAGATTACCAGCGATTAGGACCATCAACAGGATAATGCAATCAATCGGCATTGACGCTGGATTTCACCCGGCGGTGTTTGAAGCTTTGAAGGAGAAAGCGAAGGTGATATCACCACTGGTAGTCGTGGCCTTTGACGAAATCTCGCTAAAAGAAGGAGTCACTTATGATCGGAACAGAGACTGTGTGCGTGGAGTTGAAGACCTTGGCCCTGATTCAAACCTAGTTGAGCATCATCTCTGTAACCACGCAGGGGTGTTCATGGTCCGGGGTTTGTTAGACAATTGGAAACAGCCAATTGGCTACTTCCTGACAAATGGGACCATGGCACCCCTGATCCTCAAGGAGAAGATAACTGAATGTGTCAGTCAGCTCCTCAGTGTGGGTCTTAAGCCAATCGCTTTTATTTGTGACCAGGGGGCTAACAACAGGTCTGCCATGAACTCATTAGGTGTTACGGTCCAAAAACCTTGGTTTTTTGTTCAAAACTCTAAAGTGTTTTCTTTTTATGACCCACCCCACTTACTGAAAAATGTAAGAACAAATTTTAAGAAATTTGGTTTTCTCCATTCAGGCGAACAATTTTCATGGAAGTACGTTGAAGAATTATACAAATATGACTCGTCAAGGAAAATCAGGCTAGCCCCAAAGATAACATCACGTCACGTATATTTACCCATCTTCTCATCAATGAGTGTCCCTCTAGCAACCCAGGTATATAATTTTTCTCACTTTTTCAATAGAAAAAATCTTAATTGAAATTTTCAACATGATCTTTCTACTTAACTTGCAGTTTATCATTTTGTTAGTATCGTTCATATTTTAATTTATGGGATGTACTATTATAATTAATGTTTTCATATTTACCAAAGAATGTTCCGCTGTTTGCATTTGGTTCTTTTCATACGACACATCCAAGGGACAGGTAAGGCAATTGATTTATCATCATAAAAAATAACTTTTCGCATTAAAAATTGCACTATAAACTCTGAAAAAAAAGAAAGAAAAGAATTAATACAAAACTGTGTACATCATAGTTTTTTTGTATTTTTCAGGTCATGAGCCACAGTGTGGCATCAGCCATCTCATTTCTGGCCGAAGTCGGTATTATGGACGAAAATGCGCAAGGTACGGCTAAATTTATCAAAAATTTTGATATGCTATTTGACTGTTTTAACAGTAGTGTTAGGCAGTGCCAAAAAAAAATGAAATGTGCCATTCAAACAAATTCTGAGCATTTTCAATTTTTATCAGAAATGAAGCAATGGTTGCAGGGATTAACTTGCTTAAGCAAAAATTCTCTTCCCTGTCTCAGTGGTTGGCAACAAAATATCAATGCTGTGTTGTCTCTATGGGAAACCATCAGTCCCCAGGTAGATTATCTTTTGACCCGTAAACTTAATCAAGACTGTTTGGAACACTTTTTTGGATCTTTAAGGGCACGAGGGGGCCACAGAGACAACCCAGATTCTACTAATTTCAGATATGACTACCGTCACTGTGTTATTGAACATTTAATTATAACCGGTAAAAATACAAATTGTGAGGCAGATGGAACGCATATTTTATTAAAATTGAGCAACCTTTTCGGAAATAATACAAATCAAAAAAATAAAAAGAAATCAAATCTATCTGCTCTATCTGCCTCACATGTTTCAGACCCTTCGTTGCCAGCCACTGAGATAGCAGACTTTAGTGATGAAGTCATCATTGGACAATCTGAGGAATGTGTAGTTGCGTATTTGGCAGGTTACCTTGGCAAAAAAACTTTTGACAAATTTGGTTGTTTGAATTGTAAAAATATTTGGCAAGCCAAGGACGACGAACAAAATTTTCAATACCTCACATTTATTAACTTTAAACAGTACGCAGACCTTGAAAATGGAGGTCTTTTAGTACCAAGCCAAATTCTTTTCCAAATTACACTTAAATTTGAGAAAATTTTCCAACATACATACCCTCAGGTTGTCCATCATGATGACTTGATGAAGCAGATTGTAGGTGCCTTTTCAAGCAATATCACAGACCCTGTGGTATGTTCATCATCATGTGAAAAAGCAAAATCATATTTGCTTCATCTGTATGCGAGAGTTCGAGTCCACCATGAACTGAAAGAGCAAAACAGAAAATTCAGCTCTTCAAAATCAGGTAAAAGAAACAGAAAGTACATGAAAGTGTCACATATGTAATTTCTGAGCACATACTGGAGTGCTAAATAAATTGAAATATACATTTTCCTTTTTCACATGATAATGTACAGGTTATACACTCTTGATCATAAATATGCAATAACCCTTTGGAACAAATTGCAAAATATATTAGTGAGTTGGGCAGGTTGCTTGCCAGCCAACTATTTCAGCAGAAATTTGGAATTTTAGTGATGTCTACCCCACTGTTATGAAGACCCCCTATGTTTCCATATTTCACCCTGCTATATCCGAAAAAGTTTAATGCAAAACGTGAGGTTTTTAACTGTCATGTGATGTTCCTAAAATTAGTAGTCATTGATGATTATTAAAAGGGTAAGATTATTCAGCCACTCCTATAGAAATTGTAAGAACTGCTTAGAAAATGCAGAACCAGATGTATTAGATATTTTTGATCAATGGGTATGAATGGTCACCGGCAATCTCTCCAAATCTACAAGCGAATCAGACTCAAAAACAGCAATGAAACACATTACGCAATCATTCTGTTAATAATACTGAGAGCAACTGTGCTTTTACAAAATGTTTAGTCAATATTGGTTTTGAGAGCCCTTGCTGGAAATAGAAATTCGCTTGTAAATTTGGCTAAATAATTAGAAGATACAACAGGATAGTCTTATTAGTTAACTTAATCTTTCTTTCTTTTTTTCAGGTTTATGTAATAGGCTAATGGCAGTTGATTCACAGACTATAATACCCGGGTACATCATAAATATAAATAGTCAGGGCCCTCAGGGGGTTTAAGAAAACTGAAGTGCATGAAATTCTGACATTACACCGGAGTGATGTGAACTGTGAAATATACATGTACAATGTATATAATAAATTATTAGTGATCTACAGCGCATCACAGTGAGCCTAAAGCACTTATCCAGGTAGATTGCCTGACTATTACTTCCGAGAACTTGAACAATTTAAAGTGCTCATATACAGCCACTTCTGCTTCATAAAGCATACTATTATACCTTATTCAGACAATACGTGTACATGAGTAAGCTGATGTCGCTCCAAGAAGGTTAACCCCTTCATGATATTACTCTAGTCCCTATGATTTGATAATCAAGAGGTCAATCGGCCGATTCTACAAACAATAATTGCTCTAACGAGTTACTTGCTGCAATCAATAGCAAACACATAAAGCGCGGGAAAACATAGAAAGAATTAAGACTTCTAGAGTTCATAGCCAAAATAACCATGCACAATTCAGTTTTCCTCAATTCCCTGCCTATTATCAGAATTTGTTTGAATGGCACATTGGTTCATGGGTCAGAAAAAAAGAGCCTCCGCCCCAAAAAAAATTCTAAAAGAATTTCTGCTTGTCAGAATGCCTTTTCATTTGTTGAACAGTCACTTAAAACTATGTAATTGCTGTCACCATTACTCTACTCTGGCGGATAATGAAGTGGAGACTACTAGATAAAATTATACTAAATTTCATTTCAAATGCACTGGCCTTATTTTAAGGTTGAAGTTAAGTAGTCTACATTGCAAGTAGTTCACATTGCATAAAATCTTAAGTCAAATTAACACCCATAGGCCAGCATAGGATACATTCAATGTGACATTTTCTTCTAAAGTACACAGATTTCTGACATAAAAATTACAGCAAAATTAGATTTTGCTCCATCTTTTGAGATATGAAAAACCTACTATACTAGTTTATGTCATTGCTGATGCTTTTTAACAGACAACAGATATCTTCAGCTAATATTTATACCAAATGACCACAATGATTTGTGGCTACTAGACAAGCTAATTAAAGATTTGAAACTCGAGAAATCTTATTCTATGTATAGAGAATTTCAGTTGATTTGACGTCACTCTGAAACTACTTAGGTGATTTCTATAGTATTTATTGGTTACATGTCCGCTCTTTCACAAGGAAAAGAGAGGGTGGAGGGAAGTTTTCTGACCCATGGACAACATTGCTTGCATAGTCATTGTAATTATGATAGGAAGATAGGCAGACAGATATGGTAAATGCAGCCCTCCAAGTCCAGTTCTGGCTGCTAACAAGGGTTTAGTATTACGTTCAGGAGCAGGAGCATGTCCCCTGATGTCATCTGACTGGCTGAGCGCCTACAATAATATGCAATTTCACTGAATTGCTGAAGGTCTGCCACTCCCCACCAGTGTGCCTGCACGGGTTGAAAACTGGGCCTTTGAATCTAATCATATTTCATTGGTATCATTTAAGTTGGATATCACTAGGATGTGAAAATTAGCACCCTCTTGTATCAGTGTCTGTATTAGGAAGGCACAAAATCCCTCACCTATCATGCCTGAACCAATTAAGGAATTTTTAAAAATTACCAGAAAAATGGAACAAGCATTTTGATGTGTGACACACAAAATATCATATAAAACTAGAATTAGTGTGGAGATTGAATGGATCGCTAAATGCTGTCCCACAGGGACTGAATGATCGCCTATTTTGCATTACATTTGTATACACAAGCAAAATATGTGTATTGAAAATTTGAGATTAATAGAGGCAGCTGTGACTGTGTAATTTATGCATTTCAGTCTGTCATGTTTCAACATGGACGGCCGTCATGCAAAAACTGTACCAAAACATCACAAAGATGGGATCTATAGACAACCATCCGACTCCTATCTAGCCGACTCTTATCCAGCCGACTCTCATCCACCCGACTGTCATCAATCCATCCACCTAACTCTCATCCACCCGACTCCTATCCACTATCCACCCGATTCCTATCCACCCGACTCCTATCCATCCTGCCTACCCGACTCTTGTCCACCCGACTCCTCCACCCGACTCCCTCCACCTGACTCCTATCCACCCGACTCCTATCCACTATCCACCCGACTCCTATCCACCCTGCCCACCCGTATCTTGTCCACCCGACTCTTGTCAACCCGACTCCTGGCCACCCTGACTGCTATCCACCCGACTGCTATCCACCCGACTGCTATTCACCCGACTGCTATCCACCCGACTTCTATCCACCCGACTCCTATCCACCCAACTCCTATCCACCCGATTCCTATCCACCCGACTCCTATCCACCCAACTTCTATGCACCCAACAACTGCCAAGCAAGCTGAGGCATAGACATGATAGATGACAGATTCTGAAGTGCATTCCACAACACAATTTTTCGATGCACCACGACGTTCGGACAAGTTCAAAATATATATCGCCGATAGATCCAACGATCTACTGGCGATCAATAATTTTGAACAAGAAAACTAACCAAAATAATTTTGAAATATTGCATACTTCAGTTTAAAAATTTCATTTCTTACACTCTATTCTTTAATAGCGTGGAATCTCCATCAAAGAGTGTGCTCAAAATTTCCGATCTTTCCTGTTTGCTTATATCAAGGATATTATAAATTATTATTCTGAAGTGGCAGTGCCCTACTCAAGGAGTTGTAACCCTATGAGTATAACAGTAAACATTTACTTATAAAATATGTTGGATTTGCCAGCTAGTGAGAACTAATTCTGTTGATTTTTGGTGATTTTCTTAATCCCCGAAGTTGGTTCAGACTTGTGTGATAGGAAATGACTATATTTGTAACATGTTGAGAACTACCACAGTGCCACTCCCTCTCTCATCTCAACAATCAACCCTGATGAACAGGAAGAACTGGGCCATGTGGACTGCACTTACAATATCTATCTGTCTGTCAAGTAATTTATCAGTCAAATAGCATATCAAAATAATATGCTTGGAACATACCATTCATTTTAATAAATTGCCAGAACAGTAGTGTTAAAAAATACCCAATTACTCACAAAAATATCAAAGAATGTCAAGCTTCCTCTCAATAAAAGGACTTCCGAGCCTCCGAACTGTCCCAAAAGTAATTTTAAAATACAGGTTTTCACTTAAATTTGAGTATCTTTAAACATTGGGTCTCATGTATATGCATGTTTTGACTTCTGGATGAATATTCAAATTATTAAGTTGGAATTTCTGTGTGTAATTGGGGATTTTTTAATGCTACTGTATTGATTCCTTAAAATAACCGTTTCTTTTTTAACCCTTCCAGTGCTAACATATTTTACTCACACAAGTGCAAATCAGGTCTATCAGGCCAGCACCTTTAGATTTATAACCAATTTTATTTGCAATGTTCAAATTTAACATGGAAAATAGTTTTCATTACACTACAGCTCCTCGAGTTATAATATTTTGCTCTCAAAGCAATTTGGTACATTTTATTGGCAGACTTGGGTTGATTAATGGGTTATGTTGTCTAGAAGAAAGTGTTCAGCTTGAGCTAGCTATATGAAATTTTACGCGGGTCTCCAGGGTACAAAATTACGGTTTTCCATGATATTTCAAGTTGCCATGGTCATGGTTGCCATAGTAATCAGGAATTTTTATTTTCAATGTTCATAACAGTATCTCCTGGGGTTTTTCAGAAATTTTTTAAAAAAGCAATCAAAGTACTTAGGTATAACTGAAATTTTAAGAAAATGGCCAAGCAAGGAAATACGCCGGAAAAATGTAAAGAAGTTTAACTGTAAGAGTAGTTCAGAATGGTTGTTTAAGGTCTGAATTAGAAATTTTGTTGTATTTGTTGTCTGAACATCTATTTTTACCGAAGCCGTAAAAACCAGAATTTCCACTTTGTAATAAAACTTAATGGGAGTGTGGTTCACAGCAATGAACCTCATGAATGTCAGGTCGCGGAAAAAAGAATTAATAATTGAATTCACATGAGATATATTATTGGAATACAGAAATGCTGGTAATTTCACACAGAAGCTCACATTTGGTTTATTTCAAAGGGTGGGCTTCATAGGCCTGGTTTGCACATTGATTAAGGAAAACATAGAAACGAACTTGCTTCTTGATGAGGAGATGGGTATAAAGGCAGGCTACGGATAGCATTGTCTTGTGTTGCATTACTATAAGATTTAGAAGATGTATTCTCCAGTAAGCTAGATCTAAAAGCACATAAATAATTGTCTTGGTGTCTATTTTTGACGTTTCAATTCAAGATTTCAATACATATATTAACCAATCTGGCATACTTTTAATCTAAACACTCCTGAAGCACATTTTGTTCCCAACTTCAAGATGTACAGACAGGATTTCCTTTGACTGCCAATTAGAACTCATGAAATGGGATTACCCCCTTACCTGTCCTTAAACATGTCATATAGTTGGGATAATGTCAGACTTCCTGCATTGCACTTACACCTTTGAATTACAATTAGATTCAACAATTAAGTTGTATTGAATGGTTAATTGCCGTCAGTCAATTGCAATGCTACAAGTTTCAGTCAGAGCTCTCTCAAGATTACGTATGTGTTTTACAATACAGGGTGCTTGAGATTACCGCCTTTCATAATCTTATACATGCAGAGCAACACAATGCTATCAGTAGCCTGTGGTATGAAATAAAATAGCACTAATTTGTATTCATATAACTTTTTCAACCTGTACCACAATTATCAACAAAATGCAACTGTTTTTATAAGAAATATATACCACTTTTTTCCTTCTTGAAATTAAGTGGGGTGGGTCCGTGTTTTCAACTGTATTGTTTAATAGCTACTGTCAGACTTCTATGTTGGAAAACTTATCACAGCATGAAAATGACTATTTTTTGGCATGTTTTTAACCAAAAGCAGCCAGATAGTGAAGCTCAAGCTTGATCAGAATTATTAAAAGGGTACAGTAGCTGCTACATGTATTTTGCAATGCAGTTGCCCTACTGCCCCAGATGCTAATTCGATACCCAGTTTGACTTGCATTTCCCCAGATTGCAGCCTTGCTGCTCTGACTGAGAATCCTTGAAACACAACTGTTGTATCTAAAGAAATTCAATTAATTCATCAGGGTTCCCACAGTCATGGAAAGTCATGGAAAAAATAGTGGTCATGGAAAGTCATGGAAAAGTCATGGAAAATGAAAATATTTTTAAAAGTCATGGAAAATTCAAATTTTGACTACGATTCGCACCAAAATTTAACACTTTTGGGAGCTTATGGTAGTCGGATGGTTGATCGGATGGCCGGACAGTGCATAAACGATGGTCATCACTTGAATTGTTTCGGGGTGAATATCGACCTCAATCAGTAAAACATTGGTCATGGAAAATACGAAATTTGGTAATGGAAAGTCATTGAAAAGTCATGGAATTCCTTACGTAAGATTTTGTGGGAACCCTGATTCATGTTCATGGCAGTAACTCTTGACTAAGCCTGTCTTAAGCCTCTCTGGTCCAATATTTCTTATGCCAAGTTCTCACTGGCACAGCTGTAGGTAATGGAAGTCTACAAAATTAATGTAATGACGTATTAACAGATATAACATTTTTCATTGCTAAAAGTTGCAACAGTCTTAGGTCATGTTTTTACTGAACCCAACTTTAAAATGTTGGTCAACTTGAAAGAACGTCGCCGCCATAAATATGTAAGTAGCAGCCCTACATTTTGAAAAGCGGCAACTAGAATTTGTAGGCTGCACCCTGAAATTTCAAAAACGACACCTCAAATTACAGAAACAAAATGCGACAGTCAACCAGGATTCCATCCATATAACTGTAGCTGTGCAAGTGAGAACTGGGCATTTGACAACTAGCATTGACTTAGGTTTTGTTTTCTCCCCACACTGGAGCTGATCTGACACATTCAGTAATACTTCATTTACTTGTCTACTCAACAAAGCATGGTCATTTCACTTGACCATTGACATTGTGTGGAATGGAATAATTCAAAGTGTATGAAATTGCATTAAATAGCCCATTTGGTTACATGTGATATGCAAACAACTAATCAAGGTTTTTATCAATGCCAAGGTCTTCAACAAATAGCTACACACACTTATAGCAACTATCTAAAAAATGAACACATGACATCCAAAGGAATTTTTTCATCAAGCAACTTGTCTAAAACGATTTGAAATTAAATTACTGGGTTATGTTTAAGCTGTACAACTAACATACATATATGTCAGTAATTTTTTTTATAAATTTAGCCTTCAATTATGCGCACCCATTTGAACCCATGTAATATTTATTGAAAAAAAAACAAGGCCTAAACTCATGTGTTTATTAATTTGCATAGTTCCTATAATGTCTTTTGCCATGAATTTGTTGTGATTATATGTGACTTCTGAGATTTTTTCAAAGATACCACAACCACTAATGTGTGATTTGACCTTCTATCTCCTTCATTAATGGGTGTTTCCAGTGTTAATGCTTTGGTTTCATTATGAATTTAATTACAGGCCAACACCACCACATACATTAGATTTTCCAACTTTGGTTATAGAATTCAATGAACAAAATTTAACATAATAATTTTGATCAGCCGATACAATATTAGACATATTAAATTAAGTAAATAGGATTTATTGTAAAAAAATTTTTTTAGATAAAAATACCTATTTAAAATCATTTTTGGCCTGTACTTAAATGTTTTTGGTTCTATCGTACAAATTTCCCTTGCATACGAAAATTAGGTATTGCTGAAAATGGTACGCAGGAAATTTTGCAGGGTGGTCCAATTCAACCATGTCCATTATTTCTTATTGCAATATTTGTGTCTTTCTAGTTTTATTTAATCAAATGACTGCTTTCTGGCCCTTTTCATTTGAAAGTTTATAATAAATCAATAATATTTAAACATACCTAGAAGTTATACTCCGCCTTTGAAATGTATGTCTTTTTCAAATGATTAACTGTAAAAAATGCATTAGGTGCCACACATCTTGTCTACTCATGTAATATCTTCCATAAGTACCAAATTGACTGACATAATGGGGTTGCTTAAGGGCGAGGCCTGTCATTGACATGGGTCGATCAATTACCAAAGTTACAACATTCGATATTAATAGGTTGAATTATAATTTTGGACCACCCTGAGGGACAATATAAACACAACCTCCTTGAGCTGATTCCCGGATTCCTTGCTAGGGCTGCACAATTTATCAAAAATATGCCATTATCTAGATGCCAAGGAGTTGATAAAATCCATAATGCCACACCCCCTTTATAAAATCTGAGTGTGCACTTGAGCCGTAATTTTTCATGTTTGTGTATTAGGGTATGTCAGCTGCCCCATCTAAAAATGTGTTCAGAATTTGATGACTATGTTATATGTTTGGAGGTCTGATACTGAAAGAATACACAAAAATATATATTCATACAATATCGTAGTTCCTTTAAAAAGTAACCCAAAAAATCTCTATACCTCAGAAACCACTAGGCCCAGAGACCTGATTGGAGACTAAAAATGTGTGGAATGACCATGTTTTTTCAATTGATTCTCCTAGTTTGTGCATTTATCACAGAATTTATCAATATTGCAATATAACAGTTATCACATGGCAGTGTATTTTTTGTGCAGCCCTACTCCTTACCATTACGTTTGATATCCTTTGAATCCAGGCTCCCATAGTTTACTGTTGTCATATTCCTTCTCTGGTTGGTTAATGCACTTTTGAGCTTTTTGAGGGCTACACTGCTATTCCTTCAAATGCTGCTGTATTAAAGGCAGTTCTGTGTATTTCATCCAAATTTTCGGCATAAGGCATCCAAGAAAATATGTCAAGGAAAAAAAAAATTTTTTTTCAGGGGGGGCACTGTATTTTTTTTATAGTAAAAATGCTATTTTTAGCTTAAAATATGAAGAAAAACTTCAAAAAAAGGCCGAGGGATGAGTTTTAATGGTAGAAAGACAAATGAGGTGTCAAATGAAAGCAGAGAAGCAGTGCTACAAGATGATTGAGGCGCTTTTTTGAAATTTTAATTTTAATCCCTGTTCCATGGGGTCTTAGTTGAAACTGAGCCATTTTTGGCATCTTTTTTGGGAATAAAAAAATTCTCAGACCAAAATTCAAAAAAGCGCCTCCAGGATCATATAGTGCTATTTCTCTTCTTTCATTTGACACCTTATTTGCATTTCTACTATTAAAATTCATCCCTCGGCCTCTATTTTAGTGTTTTTAATCAGATTTTAAGCTAAAAATAGCATTTTTTCCTATTAAAAGACACAGTGACCCCCCCGAAAAAAAAAAAAAATTTCCCCTGACATGTTTTAGTAGACTCCTGATGCCGAAAATTTGGAGTAAAACTGCACAATTGCCTTTAATTGAGCATCATTTAAGAGCATTTCAATTCTGTCCAAAAAAGCTGAAAAGTGCATTAACCAACCAGAGTTGCGAGTTTCAGCAGCCAATGCTACTGACATTGCATACCAAGTGCTGCAGTTTTCCTATTAGGTTGTTCTCCACATTTCAATGACTTGAATGACAATCTGGGGCCCTGGAATCAAAAATAAAAAGATTTATCTGTGACTGCAACTATCACAACATTGTCTCTGCAAGTATCAAAATATTTGTTTCAATACTATGGGCTGTCCCCATTTATCAATTTTAAAGAAACATATCCCTCAGCAACAGTGTCAGGCCCAGTTGTAGAATGTAGAGTGAGTACCTTCAAGTATCTGGTGAGACTCAAGTGACCATATCAACTGTTTATTTTTAGCGTTCTGAAACTTAAAGTAACACTTTTATTGAGCGTTAAAAGCCAAGGGTGAATTTATTTCCATATTAAATTAAATTAAATGTTAATATATAAATTGATACATATTTATAACACTACAATTACACATTACTTAACTATGATGATTGATTATATCTATATAAATTAACTTAAATTACCATTGTTTATTTTTGTGTCCAAGTATTTTATTATATTACCAAAAGATCATGTGTTACTTGATTATGCTTATATTAAAATTGTCATTCCTTTAAAAATACACTTGAAACAGTCTGCTTTGTGATGTATATAAACTATGTATGTACATATGTTAAAGTTGTTATGTTATGTGATATATTTATATGTTTACCAATGTTATTATCTGTATATCATATTATATGTATATTGTTATATCTGTATATCCAATACCATTATATACTATATATTTATAAATTTCTATTTGATATTTTGTTGCTGTATCATCAAAAATTTAACTATTAAGAATATTGCACATTTAAATGCAATTCTATATATTTATATGCATGTGTGGCATTAATGTGATAAAATATATTTTTATTTTATAATGTGTTAAGTTATTTAACAAACGAAGTACAAATACACTATACCTTAAACATAAAGAAGTGTTGTTATTGAAATAAATGTGTTAAACTGTTTTTGAAAATGTTTTGTTGAAATCATAAAACATTTGATTTTCATCCAAAGGGGCAAAAAAAATCTAATATTGACAAAATGCAAATTTCTTTAAAAAAAACCAAAAAAAAACATCTATTCATTGGTATGATTAAATGAAAATGTTGCCACTAGTTTCTGGGCCTCTGACCCCTGGCAATTTTAGGTTACAATTAGTCTGAATTTTGGTCTGCACCCTTGTTTGGCACCCTTGTCTGTACTTGGTCTGTATTTTGGTCTGCAATCGGTCTGCGTTCTTGTCTGTGCCTATGGTTAGCACCCTTGGTCCGTATTCTGGTCTGCATTTGGTCTGTGTTCTTGTTTGCGCACTTTTTACAGTTCACTTTTCAAATTTATAAAATTAAGTAACTTATCTACAGTGCCGCCTGTAAGTAAGTGAAACGCATGACATTGTGCCATTGCATCAATGCTAAACATCCTCAGCCAAACTGCTTGTGGAGGCATGAATTCTCATCGGATGAAAGGGAAACAAAGTGGGTCATAAAGGCCGATGTGTGAGGCAAGTGGGATAAAAGTAGCAGCCCATTTTCTTCGCAGTAGTTGGAGTTAAGTATGGGTCAAAGTCTTTGATAAGTAAGTGAACCACCCTTCCCTATGTTTTAACATTGGGTCTGCGTTTCACTTACTTACCAAAGACTTTGACCCATACCTAACTCCAACTACAGCAAAGAAAATTTGCTGCTATTTTTATCCCACATGCCTCACACATTGGCCTTTATGACCCAAAATGTTTTACTCTCATCTGATGAGAATTCGTCCTTCCAGAAGCATTTTGGTTAAGGATTTTTAACATTGATGCAATGGCACAATATCATGCATTTCACTTACTTACAGGCGGCACTGTACGTGTATTTATAAATTCAATACCTAGGCCTATATAGGTTTTTATCTAAGAATTTTTGTCGTCAGTGTATTATTTTGTTTTCGATTTGCTATAAAGTTCCGTGCTCAAGATAAATTTTTCAGTTTAGTTATGATTCGACTTACTGGAATACGTTCATTGGATCCTTTTGACTACATTTATAATAACTTATTTTCATAAAGCCATAATTTTTTACCTGAAAATTGAAAACCATGACTTTGAACATGTATCGTATCTTTGTTGCTCAAATTTGACTGATTTGCTCCGGATGTTGCTGTTGTTCACAGTTGCTGGTTGCATTATGATTCTTAAGGTAACAAATTTGTGGATTTACCAAAACAGCCTTTTTTTAAATGCTCTGATTTTGTGTAAACTATGAAGTTGGATGAACTTGAGCCCAGAGGTGGTGGTTTTCAAAAATATTTCGAGCGAAAATCTTATTTGTATTCTTTCAGTTTCTGGTTAAAAACGTATTACATAAACATCAAATAGTGAAAAGATTTTTAAAATCACGGTGTGTCTGATGCACCCTAGCCACCGTTAAGTAAATATTACCTGTACACCTGCAGACTCAGGTTAGTTGTTGGCGTCACCTAGGCTGTGAATTCTCTGCAAGCTTCTGTCTTCATGCTTTGTGATCCTCCTGACTGACGATGGCTTCAGATCATGTTTTTTGTATCGAGGGTCACTTGATTACTTAGCAGAGGGCACTGTACAAAAATATCAGTAAAAAAAACTAGTGTTACATTTATAAATTCATATCTATGCTTTGCAGAAAAGATGTATAATTATGGGCCTAATCATTTTAAAAATACCACTGTTTATAATATCTAAACTATTTATAGTGATATTGAGCTCCTTCAATGATGAGAATATTACAGGTTTCTCCTCATCAGCATGACATTTTTCAATATGGTGTACTACTTGTTATATACTTTGGCGATTTTTTAAATTTTAACAAAAGACTATATCATCCAGTCAAAAAGTATCTGGGACACTTGTATAACCTACCTGGCAGTACCCGCTGTACTTGTATCTGGTAATTACAATTTTCTTCCCGAGTGTATGATGAGAGACTTGCACCAAGTGCTGTGCATTAACCTTTTAAACCTGTTGAAAGATTCCCCATTCTCATGGAGTGTAGATGCATCATACTGCAAAAGCAAACAAATGAAATCTTTGTAGACATTTTTTTATGATTATTCACAACATAAAGGACGATGAAGAGTAAAATGTGATAGTGGCATTGTTTATTGTTTGATCTATTAAATAGGCAACACGAATGAAATCTTACCTCAAGTGAAGAACAACTGTTGCATTGTTTTCAACTAGTCAGACAACACTGTCAATACCAGATTTTTCATCTGAAATTAAATTATGTTAAATATGTCATGTAAAGCTACATAAGGTACTAGCATTGTCTGACAACATTCACTGCCTGATCGCAGCATTTTTGACTACCAGTCAAAACGGCGATAAACCAAAACGGCTATTGCCGAAACGGCGAGGATTTTTTTTAACTTGACCAAAACGGCTATTGCAAAAATTCAAAATGCATGCCGTTGCCAGAACGGCTATTTGACTTTACCAGAACGGCTATTATGCTTAACAAAAACGGCGATTATCAATCATTGCAATACTGCAGCTTCAAAGGCTGGCAGTAATTCTGTGTGTAATCATCTTAATTGTCATCAATACATTGTGATTGATTGCTTTATTTACAGTGTATTTGGAATCACACACAGTCATAGTGAAGCAATTAGGCCTCGTGAGGCAATTAGGCCTCAGGCCTGTACACTGTACCCCAGGGGTGGACAACTAGACATGCCCACACTCCTCTATTTTAATAAATTTGCTCCAAAACTGTCCAATAATTCAGAATCCATTCTCAAAGAGAAATGTTTACTTCATCTATTTATTTCACTTCTTAAAATAAATCACATTACATAGCAACAAATCAATGGTTAGAGGCTGGGCATTTTAATGGGGTGCTTTGCTAAGTGCAATCAGCTTAATGGACACCTCCTGGTAGCTAGCACTTCACCACCAGGGCCGTAGCCTGGGCTGAATCCTAGGAGGGAGGGGGGCAGTGACTGGTCCGGAGGCATGCGGAAAACCGCGGACAATTTGAGATATTTGTATGTCGAAAAAAAATTCCCTCAAATTCTAGGGGGGGCAGCTGCAGGCTACGGCCCTGACCACTAATAGAGCTCTGTTGTTCTTCAATGCCAATTATGGAATTAAGAAGAAACAAAGGTATAGCCGTTCTGGCATAGTGGTATAGCCGTTCTGGTGTAGACCTGTAGCCGTTCTGGATATCTTATCATCGCCGTTTTGGCATCGCCGTTCTGACACTGACAAAACTACAATAGCCGTTCTGGGTTGTCGCCGTTTTGACCGCACACCGCATTTTTATTGTGGTCAGGGTAAAAGTGCAACATCTGGGTCTTGTAATACAGAGGGCGACACATCACAGCCAATCTCAGTTACATCATTGAGGCCCTGAAAGGTTGTCAGACCAGCAGAGCTATCATGTAAAACAGATCTAACAAATTTATTTTATCCATTGTGTGTTCATGGTAAATTACAATTACAATTCAAACCATAACAAAATGGTTTGCAATTTACAGTTTTGATGAGCAGTAGGTAACTGCAGCTTATTTGTTAGCCCATATATCCTGTTCTTCTCCAGTGCTTATCCAGATTTCTTTTAAATGCATCTACAGAATCTGATGTTGATAGTACTATATTAGTATGGCAATAGTCTGGCAGGTTGCTCCATTCTGTGATGACCCGGTTTGAGAAGAAATCAGCTCTTGTCTGTATACTGGCATGTGGCTTGAAGAGTTTGTCCCTTAATTTGTCATTAAGTTGGCACAGTGCCAGAAAAGGCTCCTTTGATTTATGTCACAGGTGTCAAACATTTTCCAATCCAATATAACCATTCTCAATTAAATGTACAAATCTACATCAGGTGGAGTGACATAAGTTACATTGTGAAGTGCAATCAACTCCAACACCTTCAGCTTCAACCCTCCCATAAGTGCCGCTCATTAATAGCAATTAGACAAACTCTGGGGGAAACAAAGCTCAAGCTACTGCAGAAATGCAATTACAAAGTTATATTGAACTGCTACTCTTTACAGAAGCAGCCCCTTGTGTCAGACAATGTCAGATCTGTCCTTGTTTTTGCTATCCAGCACATCGCCACAGCGTTCACGGCAAATTATCGGCGCGAACGAAGTCTAAAAACATACAAATTAGCAAAATATAAACATTTATCAAACCTAGGAGGCATAATCTTTCATTTCCAGGTCCAAAGTGGTTCTCCTGTCGAGTTGTGCTGGTATTTTCAGCCAAATTACGACTTGAGTGAACAGAAAACTGCTCCACGTCCGCCATCTTTGTTTACAAACGTACACCTGCATGGAGTACAGTGTGATCGCGCGAAAGTCCATCAGACATTTCCCAGCAGGCCACAGCGCGTCATAATACCATTGGGCCAATGGGAGTTGCGCTTCTGGTTACCTCCAGTGGCTCAACTACCATGGGGGCTGGGTAGGGCTGCCCTACGGGCCCCCACCCCTCAGGGGGCCCCCACACCTCAAGGGAGGCCCCCACTCCCAAAATGGGGTAAAAAAAATTAAAAGCAAAATAAAAAATTATTAAATTCCATTAGGGGTCAATCATGGATGAATTAGCATTGTATCTGCATTAATTTCTAAAGAAGTGACACGTCAAATATAAGACAACTAGGTAACCAAAAACTCTGAAGTGGGGCCCTTTAAATTATCTAACGTCGGTTAGATACAATTATAGAATATAATACATTATTGGTCCAAAAAATGTTGAATTCCTTTAGGGGTCCCCACAGATAAAAAAATATATAAGCTTTCTTTCAAAAGAAGGGACACATCAAACAAAAATTGAAAGAGGTGGCGCAGTGGCTCAACTACCTGAAAATGTTGGAATAGTTATGGGGCAACCCTGCAGTCTTTTAACATGAATGAGGGATTAGTGGGGGCCCTTTAAAGTAAGTCTATAAGTCAAGAAGGCAGAATTATATATCTTAAAAATGTTGGATTAGTTCGGGGGCCAACAGAATCTTTTACCATGAATGAGGTATTAGTGGGAGCCCTTCAAAGTAGGTCCAAAAGTGAGGCAGGCAGAATTATGTGTCTGAAAAATGTTGGAACAGTTCGGGGGCCCCCAGAGTCTTTCAGCATGAATGAGGTATCAGTGGAGGCCCTTCAAATTAAGTCCAAAAGTGAGGTGGGCAGAATTATGTCTCTGAAAAATGTTAGAACAGTTCGGGGGCCCCCAGAGTCTTTCAGCATGAAAGTGGCTGGGATGCCTAGTGTATAGATGGTGGTGAACTTTTACGATGAAATGTTTAATAATCTTAGTATATGCTTGCGGAAGGTTGAAAAAAAACCCAGCCATTTCAGTATGTCAAATTGTCAATGAAATAAGATAGTGTGGTAGTGGTTAGACAATATCTATATTTATTTGTTTGTGTACATCTGACTGCTGTGCAATGCCCTTCAATGGTGGACTAAAGTAACTTGAGATTGATAAAATTTTAATTTGTACTGATAAGGTAATATTAAATAGGCATAATAAACTGTGTCTGAGTCTGACTGAGTCTTTTATGCTTTTCCAAGTGTAGGCACATTAGTGAAATCTGTGGGCTTTAATTGAGTACATACTTCTCAATCTACCCTGGTAGCCTACCTAATTTCACATAAATCAGACAGGCAATAGCCAATAATATATTTAGCTGAAACAAGAATAGAAGATTTGTCCAATAAACCAACATAAATTTTCAACCGATGACCAGCCCTATTAAATGACGTCCGATGGTGCAGGTAGGGGCCCCCAGCCTTCCTGTTCCTACGGGCCCCACAACCTCTAGTTGAGCCCCTGGTTACCTCTTCTGTGACTACGGTACAATTTTTTTTTTTTTTAGATAAGTTAATTTTCCTAATCATTAGGGTAATATTGAAATAATGTGATGGCAACTTACTCAGTGGCCGTTTGAGGTCATTGCTGGCATTAGCACCTAGATAGGCTAAATTATTAAATTAACCGCGACAAAAATATTGTTTTTAGTCGACCGATGTATTGTTTTTCTTGTCTAAGTCTTGACTAAGGTCATTACATTAAAAAAAGATCTCAGGTATGCAGATTTGAAATAAATAGTAACAATAATGCAAATAATATTTTTTTGTCGGGCATTACTGGGATTAATGACTAAGGTCATAACATTAAAAAACGGTCTCAGGTACGCAGATTTGAAGTAAATAGTAACAATAATGCAAATAATATTTTTTTGTCGGGCATTACCGTGATTAATGACTGGCAGCCTCGGGCAGTAAAATCATTAATGCCCTCGCCATTGATGATTTTACTGCCCTTGGCTGACAGTCATTAATCCCTGGTAATGCCCTCCAAAAAAACATTATTGTATAATTAATACTCCATAATTATTTAGCAACGGGTCATAATATCGAACAGAAGACAATCTCTTTATATGTGAACAACTTAATGTTCACGTCAGAAGCTACTGTAAATGGCGACACACTGGCTAGACTGCCAAACACAGCAGGTTGAAGCATTTAACCCAATTTAGAGGCTTGTTCCAGCCTAGCCCTGAGACCTGGCAAGTCATTCGGGGCTAGTTCCATCCGCATTTCCTTGCAGTCTGTCCAGCTGATTAACTTATACTGTTGTGAAACATTTGTATTGAAACAGTTTCCTCCCCACTTGGTTGGCCAACTTCCAATGCGGACCCTTCACCTTTCTGATCTTGCCTTGGTCCATACTCAGGCAAACACCATTTATACAGCAGTCACAGTCAGTTCAAATATAAGGGACATGTATAAAGCCCTCGGGCAATAAATCACATATTCCCTCTCCCGTGGTGAATAACCGGCTTATGCCATGAGACAAACACTCAAACAGTGAAACATGAGAGGATAACTGGACAACAAAGAATATGGGAATAATTTCCCTGCAATACTGGAATGTGATTGGCTGACAGAGGTGTCGAATGGTATAAGTTATAGTTCACCACTAACATTCAACTCCAATACAAAACACTTTAAATATCATAGTGATCCCTAACAATACGTTTCAGGCCAGGCCTTGGTATTCTTCTTGATAATATATTTATCTCACTCATATCATGACAGAGTAGGCCTTTTGAATGTTGTTTGTCTATACGAACAGCATGTGGCTGTCAACCTTCGCTATACTTTCTAATAGATTTTATTTGGTATGACAGATGGACAGGCGCATCAATTAATGAATGATGAAATTCAGAAGACAAAGGTTGTTTCATTTAAAAAAAAGTTTGACATGCATGACAAGGAAGTAATTGCCTCAATGGTGTCAGTGAGGTCAATGGTCATATCCCCATACTTTCCATGTAATAAGCACGAGTCAGTAAATGATTCATATCACCCGCCAGTTATCTAATGTATCTCTTTGCGAAAAATTTACAAACAATTTCAATGAAAAACATAGGACCTTACATCACTGAGACATTATTGATCTAATGAATATATTAGGGCTGCACGATAAACACATAAAGTGCGATATGTGGCAAATAGCTGTCATATTGTAATGACGATAAATCGGCGATGAAACCAATTTCGGGTCCGTTCCGCACTCAGTCCGCATGGTCCACAATTCACTGCATTTTCCAATCCGCATTTCACTTCGGCGCCAAGAAAAAAATGGCCGACCTGAAATGTGTTTTGCACTTTGCTGACATTTATTGGCCAAATTCGATAAAAGAAGAAGTTTTGCATGTGGAAGTCTTGGTGCACATGAAACATATGGCACCTGATAGAAACATCCAAGTGCTCATTTGGGAGGTCAGGCGTTTAATTCCTGAAAAAGCAAGAGATTTCAAGTCAGTGAGTGATAATGTGTGTATTTCACTGTTTATTACATTTAATTAATTTATCGCAATAAACTGTGATGACGTTATCAAACTGTCTGATATCGCGATAACGATAAATTTTCTATTAATGGTGCAGCCCTAGAATACATCACTTCCCTCATTATGTTTCAATGGAAAACTGTTACCCACTTGAAATTTTAGATGTCTTCACCATTGACATAGACAAACAAACTTAAATGAAAACAAACTTAATTAGATATTAGCATTAGTGGCTCTGACTCCTATTATACATGGAAACCCAGAAGTCATTCAGAGGCCATACACTTGTGGCCGAAAAGGTTTGGGAGATTTCGTACTGACTTGTAATGGCTTCTAATAGGGATTCGCCTATCCATTTAGTCCTCTGACTGCCTGAAGCTTTTGCCGAATTTCTTTCACTAAAGCAAACCATTGCATCTTCTGTAATTTCTTAAACATGGGCGACTTCTGCAGTTTTAGTTATTCACGAGAAGAAACAGTTAAACATGTACTCACTTTGTTGTGATTCGTTCAGTTGTTCATACTAATAAGACTATTTACAAGCATGAGTTGATTTTTTTAGAAATTTGAAATTGTTGTGAGGATATTTTCTCTCCATTATTGGCGCTCACTGAAATGCTCACATTTATGGCCTCATTTTATGCGGCAGCTACTGGGCACCTGCCACTACTTTCACTGCCCTTCTTCACATTCATGTTCTGTTCGTGTCATGAAGTTTGTCCTAATGTCTTTATTGTTGCATTTAGTGGCTTTATTGAGACTGTTAGAAACAATTTATCTTTTAGTATTTTCACCACTGTCTCCACACATGCTCTTCCATAGCAGGATATTGCTGCAAGACAGCCTGCGCACATGATATATATACAACTGTCAGCTTTGAGGGGGGCACTCTCTTTCAATTCAGTGAGAAATTTTTTCCAGCCTTTTGGGTGTCAAAGAAGTAAAGTTTTGAACATTTTAATCCTTAAAGGTATAGTACAATAATCCATTTCAAGCGTCTTTGCTATTCTTTTATATTTTTCAAGAGAAGGTTATCTATCACGCCGAATGAATGGGTCCCGAATAAGAAAGCCGTCAAATGAATCAATATAATAAATACCCCAGGGTTGCTCCAGGGTCTTGTGAAATCTTCTCTTATTTCCGTTTTTTACCACCTCATTTTAATTCGCTCACGAAAGTAATGTTTTCATAAAGAAAATGACGCATGGAGTGCCATAGCAATTAGTCAACACAACATTAAAACAAGCAAAATTTCAACTTTGATGATTTACTTTTTGCATGCCAGTCATCCATTTACCCCAAAGAAGGAAAAAAATGAACATCTTTGAGTAGGGCAAATTATAGCAAGTTGCTCATTAACTCCATACTTTTTGTTGGTGCATACATGGCCACATAATAGTAGCATCTAAAATTACTTGGTAGGGGAGCGGGCAGAGTGGCTCACACTCTTGGGACACAATCACAAGTTCATTTTTGGCATATCTGAAATGGTCATAATATGAGTTCATGATGACTAGCTTTAATGAAAGATAGAACAGTTAACTACAAAAGGACACCAATTAAACAATAACACTTATTTAGATATTAGGGATAATGGCTCCCAAATCTTCCGCCCATCTTGTCTGAAAATATAATCAGGAGAACTATAGATAGATATGGTAAGTGCAGCCCTCTAAGCCCAGTTCTGGGCGCTCACAAGGGTTGATTGATGAGATGAGAGAGAGAGAGCAGGAGTCCCCAAGATGTTATAATGTATACACATTTACCGCATGTGAGGGATCTTTTACTTGCCCGGCACAGACACTGATACAAGGGGCCGCAAATTTAACGTCTCATCCGAACGACATCCAGCAGGGATTTTGCTCATAAAGGTACACTGAAAATTTCGGGTTCCCCAACCGGGAGTCGAACCCATGCAGGCAAAGACCTTCAGCGGAGCAGGCGGGAACCTTAACCACTACCCAGCTGCCATAAATAGAGTCGTCCAGTGACCGGTGTAACAACTTCTATAGATGAATATTAAATATTGATAAATTATGCACTAATCTGAAACATGCAATGCCCTTCTGAAGCCCAATAACAAAGGTGTAGTTACATAAATTATCTGATTAAAAAAGAACTAAAGTCCTTGTTGAGGTTAGCTGATGACATTTACATACTTTAGTAGAATTCTGCAATCTTCTCTTTTTTATCCCGAGGGAAAAAATATGTGATATTATACGAGGGTATGCAAACTATTGAAAATGTCATAATATTCAATTATCTGAACACTATCATGAAAACTCAGGTGTATATTGTACCTTGGATGAGTGGAAAGTCTTCAGTAGCATGCAAGGCTGTTGCTCACTGTTCAGGTTTCCATGAAAATAAAATAAAATTGGTCATTTTGCATCAGGTATTTGGGATATTGAGCACCGCCATGCATTAATAACTACGAATTATTTAGTAACAGGTAATGATGGAGAGCTGCAGACGAGCTCTTTATATGGAAATGACTCAATGTTCAGGTAAGCAGCTACTGTAAATGGCAACACATCGGCTTGACTGCCCAACACAGACGACTGCAGCCCTTAACCCTTTTAAGAGGCTTGTTCCGTTCATTTCCTTGCAGTCTGTCTCTCTGATTGACTTAAACTGTTGTGACCAATTTGTATTGAAACTGTTTTCTCGCCACTTGGTCAACCAACAATGCTCAACATCAGCCAATATAGATCGAATAAGATCCGTAGCCTTCCCAGTATTAAACTGCAATTGTCCACCTTTGCGAATCTTCTGATACAACATGAAGGATGTACAGTGTACGTATATGGTGCATAAACAGCAAATTGGCATCATATTAATGAATGATATTAATATGGAGACAGAGGGTGTTTCATTAAAAAAAACATGTTGAAAACCTTCCTTATGGGTTGGTAACATGGTGTGAGAGTGAAAATAAGTAATCGTCTAAATGGGTTTAGTGAGACCATTATCTCTATACTCTCCAAGTATAATAAGCACGAGTCGAGAAATGTTTCTTATCCCATGTCTAGCCAACTTTTCTCCCTGATACTGAGCTTTTCCCTGGTCAATACTGATTGAGAGAGGGAAATACAACAGAATGAAACAGGGATATATTCAATTCAACCAATCAAAGTCCTTTGGCTAATTAGCCAGCAGGGCTATACTGAAAGATAATGAGATCAACAGGGATATACTGGAACTGACCAATCAAAAGACAACAGTGCCCCTATATATCATGCTTATTAGCATGCAGATACCAGCATATTTGCTGATTGTTTTGATTTAACTTAAGGTGGCTCCATACTCGTGAACTTTCCAAGATAGGATTTCTTAAAAATAGTTTAGAATGATCCTAAATATAGTTTATAGCAAGGATATGTAAACAAAAGTGGTCACTACCAGCCTTTTAAAAAATATATTTGGGATCATATTCCAGAAAGTCAGTCCACGCAAACCTGAAAAACTAAATTTGTTTCTTATTTTTCTTACTGTGAAGTTTGCCCTGCCATTCAGTTGTTATGCATCCCATATTATGCAATGAAGCATGAAATTAAAGAAGACACATTCATGGAAAGGTGATTAAAATTTCAAAGAGATATATTTAGATTAAAGGACTTTCCAAGGGGCTCGGAATATAAGTTTCGATTTTGACAATTTTGACTTTTTTTATAAACCATGGCGCTAAAAAAAAATGACGGGATAGGATTTTTCATTTCTTTGTCATTTATTTCCAAAAATAGTTGGGAACAATATGATGATATCGACAAGCCTTCCTACCACACTTGAAATTTTTGCGAAGTTAGACCTGCTTGCCGAAAATCGCCTGTAAAAATTTTCTGTTTTGAGTATCAAGTTGAATTTCCGGCTATATATAGTACTCTTCATGGCGCATCTAATGCTCCAAACGAGAAGTCTCTAACCCCGATAGAAGTGGCGCAAATTGCAAACGAAGCGGCCGACTTATGAAATTCTCAAAGTCAGAAAAAGGTCTTGAAGCAGTGTCAGCACAGTGGTGACGTTACGCTAGATAGGGCCTGCCTGGCTGCGCGTGAATGTGCGCTAACTACCACTTTGCATGAGTAGCGAGCCACCTTAAGGTAATTAGGGACTGTCAATCAAGATTATAGATTTTTTTTCTTGACACAGTGCTCACACAGCTGTCTCAGTGCCAAGCTTCAAACTGTTGCACAGCTGACATAAAGTAAATCCCTATAGATCTATCTATCTATCTATCTATCTATCTATCTATCTATCTGTCTATCTGTCTATCTGTCTATCTATTCTATCGTTTGCTACATGGTTTTAATACTATTTTGTTTCATTGAAAAATCCATGTTTAAAATGTATCTTGTCATAAATCAGCAAGTATTGACCTGTAAATTAGTTTGCTAACACTATTATAATCTAAACTTACTATACGTAATGATTGGTTACGTCTAAAAACGATTTTCCAAACTTAGTAGCAGACTTTTTACTTATTTTGTTTATTGGTACTATATAGTTTCAGCACTGTGGTTCATTGATTTCTGAAACGTTTTTCTGCATTCCATTGCCGTTTTATTTTCTTTCTCTAGGTCTAATCAATCTAGATGTATATAATTACACTGGACTGTCGTCCATATAGTACATATTACAAATCCAAAATTTCAAGAAGATATCTCCAATACTCTTAGCACAAAAAAAAACATTACTGAAACAAGAATTTTCAGTTCAAGCGTAAAATCACATGTTTGAGTCAACATGTTTTTTAAAGTTCTATGGCCATTTACCGTTATATCTCAGGACCTAATAACGCAAGATCTATCACATTCACAGTTACTGCCCCACATATTCCATAGGTTATAGATACAAAATTTCAAATTGATATCTCAAAACTCTTGCCAATAAAAAATAATTACTGAAACGATAATAAGGCTTATCAAATTACAGATTTGAGTCAACATCTTTTTACGTTCCATGGCCTTTTAATTTTATATCTCAGGACCCAATTTCCAGGTATGCCTATGAAATTTCCTAGTTACTGTCACACATATTCCCAAGGTTGTGAATCCAAAATTTCTAAGTGATGTCTCAAATACTCTGTCCATGAAAAAATTAATACTGAAACAATAATTTTCAGTTTAAGTGTAGAATTACTAGAAGTCACTTTCACATAGATGGAAGTTTTGAACAATTTTAAAAAGTTGGCTAAACATGGGATAAAAAGGTTATACCATGGGTTGAGGCAGTATATCCCTGGTATAGTCACCCTTGATCCAGTATAGTCCCTCGACCCTTCGGGTCTCGGGACTATACTGGATCTCGGGTGACTATACAAGGGATATACTGCCTCAACCCATGGTATAACCTCATAATATCACTCGGCAGTTATTTAATGTATCTCTCTGCGAAATTTTAACCAACAATTTCAATGCAAAACAAAGGACCTTGGCAGACATCACTGAAGCGTCATTGATCCGATGGATATATCACTTTATCTCTTTATGTTTCAATGGAAAACTGTTACCCCAAATTAATTTCAGAATTGTTGATCATTGATATAATATTTATATAGACAAACAAACTTAAATGAATCAAACTTAAATGAATATATATAAGCATTAGTGGCTCTGACTTCTATTATACTTGAAAGCCAAGAAATTTAGGCGACTACCATTTAATCTCAGGGGGGTGGAGTTTTTTTTAATAAATAATTTATTGTTCAGTTTTGCCGAAATAGATTAATTCTTTCTGTGTAGTCTTGAAATAAATAATTTCTGATAGGGGTATTTCTTAGCAGGGTGGTGCTTGATTTAGAAAGGAATATTTGGATGTAGCACACCTGAAATAAATAATTACTGTTGCTGTTACCATGAAATAAATAACTTCCCACCAAGGATGACTCCAACCCGCCCCCCCCCCTTAATCATTAAATTGTCACCCCCTTAGAGGTGACCTGAGAGGTTTGGGAGATTACATGCTGACCCGTAATGGCTTCTAATAGGGATTCACATATCCACTTAGTCCTTTGACGTGCTGAAGCTTTTGCTGTCATTTCTTAACTAAAGCAAAACAGTATACATCTTCGGCTGTAATTTCTTAAACACAGGAAAGAGGAAACCGTTGCAGTTGTTTCATGAGTTATTCAATTGAAGGAACATCATGAAACATGTAAACATTAAATTTGTTGTAATTCGTGCGATAAACTATGCCAAGACTACGGCTTTTCTTGGGCCTTCTATGATATATATATATGCATGTATGATAAGACACACAATATTTGGTAATAACATCTTCTTATTTCTCTATTTTCCTGTAAAAAAGATCCACCGAAGCATGAGTTGATATTTTAGAAAATGGAAATTGAGGTGAGGATATTTTCTTTCCATTATTCTAAGTAAAAGAGTTTTGTTTCTCCATGTGCAATGAGATCCTTCAACATGAAGCTGGCTGATGCATCAAACATAATTGTGTAAATTAACATTTATCTTTTTCTTCAGCCTCATAAACGCTCGCAATGAACCCTTGTCAGACAGCCTTCTTATACAGGAAATTCAACATTTGGATATTTGTTTGGTGAACACTATGCAAATTTCAAGAAAGTATCTTCTTCAGATGAGTAGGGCCAATTTTGTGCGTTATACAGGGCGAGGAACCAACATTATCCATAAACTTCCTCAACCTAACAAAGCATCTAACATTTGCAGGAAAATTGTGAAAACAGTGCTGCATAATCATTAAGGTACCAGCTATATTTTTTGGAAGGTTGGAATGAGTTCTGAAAACAAAATGGCTCCACGGGAGACCAAAATGAAGAGATAGTCAGATTTACTTTGTGCACGAATGGTCTAAAAAACCATCCATGACATAGTCAGAGTGATCTTACGACCAGCAGTCCAGCATACAATTTCAGAAAGGCAATTTTTGATGGGAAAGGAATTAAGAAGGATGTCTGGGAGTTTGTCTAGCAATCAAAAAGGGGAATGGACTATTCCTGTAATCCCTGAAGACAAAACTAACGAGGACCAGTAACCTCCATGAGAGATGCACATGTATGTTGACAGGCTTTATTATCGTTTTCATAGCTACATGTTTTTCAAGTTTGCAATTTGCTTCATTCCAAAACTATGATGTCAGAGATTAGTTGAATAATTTTGTTTGTTACAAGCACAGATTTCAGGAAACTGTCAAATTGCAGTGACGCATGGATGATGCGTGTTTCACTATGCACTGTAACTGAACCAAACAGACAACTTGGCCACAAAGGAGAGTTGCAATTGCTGACAAAAAAAGTTGTTTGAAATTGTGATGACTGGTGTCTTGTGAAAAACAGCAACACATTTTGTTTGGAAAACAATGAGGTGAAACACTCAGCTTAGACCTGCGTTGTTTGTTGTGGTTGTACACAAATAGTAACAATGCCTGACAGTTTTAAATTCCTTTGTCATTAACTGTGATGTCAAACTCTGGACTATGTCACAGATTGAAGATTAGACCAATCACATTGACAGATACCCGATGATGTCACGGTTTAACTGCAAAACATTTTTTGGCTCTAAGTCGCGGTTTTTTATATTTCGCTTAATTTTCAATATACACACATAATTTTTATACCATCATTCTCAGCGGAAAATAAGCTTCAATTTGAGTACCAACAACCTATATTTCCGATAAGTTTAACTCGAACCAAGAAATTTCTATTTTCAGAAATAAAATTCTAAATAACTTGCATTTTTTCATTTTGGCAGATATCGAAAAACTAACACAAACTGGTTTTAATATAACTATCTGGGCATAGCAAGTTCAAATTTCAGACCTGTATGACAAAAAGTGACTGATAGAATGGCCTGAAATAATGTCAGGACCCCAAGGTACTTTCCCTCCGAATCCAGGAAGGCCAACAGACAGAAATGATAAAAAAGTGAAGGGCTATATTAGAAAGCATGACTCGATAGTCAGAATTTTTTCAAGCTATAACATTTGGCTATTGATTCCTTTGTCAACAGAAGAAATGGCCAATCCTATATAAAATCAATAGAAGATGTGGATGGGCCTTCAGGGCAAAGTATCCAGCATCATACTATTAATTCACGGACCCCTTACGCTACTCCAACAAAACTACTGAATCCCTTATTATGAAAACTTGCAAGCTGCTTTTTTACTCTCTCTACGATGTTCTTAGCCGGGTTTCATGTTCAAATTACAGTCACAGAAGCTGAAGTGATGTTTTCTCATAATCTAACTATAGGCCATTACCAAACACCCTCTATTTTCCTCCTTCTCAAATGTATTTCTTCACGGGTCTTATGCTAGTAGGCATTAAGGCGAGGAAAGAGGGAACACTGTAAGAAATGACCGTGTTTTTCTGGCTAAAAGAACCGTACATTTATTGTTATTTTACCAGTATTTTTTTAATACAGACTTTGTCCGGGAATTTACAGTTCTTTGTCAGTTACAAAATGGCTCTAAGATAAATTTACTGCAACATGTCATTTAACATTCAGTTCACGTTAATGAACAATTACTTCAACCGTTAATTTACTGGCAACTTGTAATATGCAGACAAAACATTTGAATTGGCCAAACAATCAATACACCTGGTCAGATTAGGAACTATAAACAAGAGATTGCATGGACTTCAACCACAGAACATGTGGTGCCATCTTTAACATATGCTATACACAGCTGTTAATCAAACTTAATTTATAACTTATCTGAAGGTAAGGGAACATCCTCATTCATATGATCTTAAAGATGCTGTCAATACGTAAAAGTTGTAATGTCTATATGTGACATTGACATTTGTATGAGTCTTATGATGTGATCTAAAGAATGACACTATTAAAACCAAAATAACCAAAGCGCAGTCTGCATCAATAGAACATACTTCGATAAACTTGACACCTGGTTCTCTTGGAAAATATCCATTCATTTTATGGTTTGTGAGCAAACTAATTGATGGACTTACTTCCCTGCTGTCAAGCAAGAGATGAGCAAGGCCGAGCCTGGAGTCACTGGCTCTCTCACTCTCTCAGCTGATTCCAGCTTCGATACATCCCTACAGCTATGCGACGGTTAAATCAAATACTATCCGTATTTTTACAGTAGATTCTACAGCCCCTTGCATTCTTTATATTCTATGTTTGACAGTTGATATAACTGTAAAATATACTTTAAATAAACCGTTTTATATATGTACATTATACCGTAATATAACTTTATTGAATCCGCAAAATTACAGTTCAATGTACCAATCTGAATTTTACGGTTCATTGTACTGTTCAGGTTTATTAGTACTTTTACAGTACTTAGACCTGGAACAAAGTTGCCAGTTAATTTAACTGTAAAATTTAACGGGAATTTTTTGCAGTGAAGGACCTAATGGATACAGTAGATCCAGTGATGTCATGGCTTGCTTTGGCTGGATGTAAATTACCCCAATGGCAACTGTAGGTCGACTCCGGATGGTTCCCCATGCCATATGGCCAAGAAAGTTCAGGATTTATAATTAAGAAATTTCGCAGACTTCTGGGGGGCCAACTTCTAGCCCTCCTCAAGCTCGAACCTTAATACCCTGGACTCTGCCGTATGGGCATCTTAGGATAGTTGGCCAACAAGACCTCCCACAAAATTGTTGCTGTCCTCCTGACTGTCTTCATGGCTCACTGGCTCAAAATACGAAACGGCATTTTTTAGAAGCACCGCCAAGTTTAGGCTGCCAAGTTACATTCATGATTGGAGATTATACTAGTCAAACTGAAAAAAAGCAGTCTTTATTGCCTTGTATCTAAGGCCTGCTATATGAATTTTTGTCGAAGCCTTTCATTTCAACTGAAGTGTGAAAATTGCTTCCTCACCATGTAGTAATAGAAAATTACCACCCGCTTGTGCTTTCACTAAGATAACTTATTTCTTTCTTGCATATCTTCTTCTTCCTCTCCTTTTTCTTCTTATTTTTATAATCCTGCATTCTCCTTCTCATCCACATGTTTGTCTGCCCTTCTCGATAATCTTCTTCTTCTGCCATGCCCACTATTTTCTTTCTCTTCTTCACGATGCACACTTCTTCCTTTATAGGACAATAACACTGCTCATCATTTCAACTGTGTTTTTTTTCTTTAGATGTTTATTTTATTTGGGCAATGCCTATAAAATCACTGGGATAATATTTTGACTTCACTTTACCAGTAAATGTCACATTTCCGTGTCAGTTTTGATAGCCAGATTTTAAAACTATAGCGAGGTTTGTATGCTAAGATTAGTTTTGTCAACGCATTTTCCACATATCCATGTACCATTTTGAAGACAAATATCTGATGAATTGATATATTTGATGAAATTTTTCTTATCACTTGGAGTAAGATTTTACATAGATCTATTATATGCGTACAATGCCATACATATTATATCAACCATCAAAAGATTATTACAGCGAAACACTTTGATATAGAATTAAAGTGGACTGTGGCACTGTGAAAATGGCACTTCGTGTGTCATCATGCTGATGATTTGTCATGATCAAACCAAATAATTTTGAATTTGATTGAAGGAGACTTATCCCACTTGTTGGTGACAGCCAAACGAAAGGATTATGCATCTGATTTTCACTCTAAAATTTGTTATGAGAAGTCAAATGGCTTACTCTTGATCATGACTAATCAAACAGCCTCTATGTTCCCATGTTAAAAGTAGAGAAGATGACACTTCATCGGATATCATGAGTCACGAAGTGCCATTTTCACAGTGCCACAGTCCACTTTAATTCTATATCAAAGTATTTCGCTGTTATGTTAGAACTACCACATCTTAAAGCCTGCTCCTTCAATAGTTGGAAATGGTTGTTGTGCAACGAAGTCACAGCTTTATTCATATTAAAGTCTTGATGAGTATGCATGTTAAAACCATCCAAATCGGTGTCTAATACGTTGATATCATGCATCGTCATGTGGCAACAACCCGAAACCTGTTGCTAAAATTAAACATACTGACGTCAACTGCTTAATTTGATTTCTAATTTGATCAAGATCCATCCAATTAGGATCATTAGTAAACAAACAGCAGACATTGTGATTGGTCAGTGGTTGGATCCAATGCGTCTATTGCAAGTTATATTGAGAACAGCCGTTTACGACCAGTGGCGTAACTAGGCAGTCTCGAGCGGGGGGGGGGCACCTGGGGGGGCACGCGATTCTCTGGGGGGGGGCACCCTCTATACCAACTGTATATTTTAGCCAGAGTTGGAATTTTTATATGGGGGGCACCTGGGGGGCACGTCCCCCCTCCCGTGCCCTCCCATAGGGATGCCACTGTTTACGACGTTTGTGTTTGTGACATAAACAGATAGAGAGTCTTGTCACTGCTCAGATTATCCAATATTGTGTCCAATAGGCCTATTTGGTGGTGTGGAGTTTAGCACTTTCGGCAAATTATAGGGCCTTTGGGAAAAATACTGGCCTTTGAGCATTGTGACTCTTTTGGACATGAGTTTCTTTTTCAAATATTTGTGATTCCTTTTGGAGCACATGCCCAAGTATTGTTATCACTTGATCTGACTATTGTGGGTTTTGGTAAAACCTAATTTTTGTCAATAGTTTACCATAGTTGGTAGCAATAATTGGGTAAAGGATATTTTGTGGCTAACTGCTCGTGACACCACAAGGCACTTTAAATATTCATGATTGTCTCCTTCCTGTAATGATAAATTGTGTGCATATTTTAAAAAAAGAAGTAAGACAACCATTCTCTCTAAATGCCATTTATCACCATTACTTATTGCTCGAAGTTTAGACCAGTGAGTGCATGATGATATTGAGTGAATTGATCGACGGATAATTTGTGCCCAAGTTCCATAAAATTATTGCCACATCATTGTGACGTACAATGTATTTGAGCACAGTCATTTTGTTAAGCCAAAATAATTAGCTTTATAGATAGATTTCTGGATATTTCTGAAGGAGACTGTTCACATATAGGTCTATCCTTTGGACAAACACCACAAGTCTGATGATCCTTAAAGTTGATTCCCACAGAAAACCACCTATTGTACTCCCCTTAATTAAACGGTTCAACAAAAATACCACAGCTGGTGGCTCCTGCACTTGTTAAAATTGTTCATACGCATTGGAAAAGCCACAGATTTTTGAAAACAGGGGTAGTTTCACAAGAAGGCTGCTGGCTCAGCCAGGCATAGTGGCACTAAACTATAAATACACACATTTTGGGTCGATATACAGGCCTGTAATTCAATCCAACTTTCATAAAAATCGGAGAAGGAATCTTTGAAATATTTAAGTTTACGTTAAGGGGGACTTATTATTGTTGAGCTGTTTTTCAAAATTTTCTCACATTGTAAAGTAAAGTAAAGTAAAGTAAAGTAATCTTTATTTAACGTGGGATATCACAAAGCAGACAACATAAGCACAAGTGCTTTTTGCCGACATATTAAAAACGATGAGTAAGTATATACAAATGAAGGGGTACAATTATGGGTATACAGATGAAAATTACATATGAGACAAAAATCACGTAAATTGACTAAAAACAGTTAATTTCGTGAATAATCATAACAGCATTTAAAAACGTCTAATAATTTTAAAAATTGATAAAATAGAAAACCTTAAAGAACCTTTTCAGCATAAAATAACCAAAACAACATATCACAGACAGGAGGGCAAATGCAAGATTACTCAAAAAACGTGTTTACTTAGTGCTATTTTAAATGACTTGAACTCGCTTTCATTTGTAATTGAATTTGGAGATGCATTCCACAATTTACTGGCCTTATACTTCAAAGAGTTTTTTCCATATCGCACCGTATTGAAGTTAGGTTGGCAAATAAGAATTTTTTGTCTCAGATCATAACCTAATTTCTTTATCTCATAGTAATCAGAAGCAAAGAGGGGTGATAAGTTGTGAATTACCTTGTAGACATGTTCTAATAGCTTCTAACTTCTGTTGCTATGTAATGTATTTAAATTAGCTTGTTTCAGAAGAGAGGTGTAAGCCGATTGGAAATCATTGAAAACTGCTCGTAATGCCCTTTCTTGTATTTTTTTTCAAGCTTTCGTTCATTTCTAGAGCCACTTTCATGATAAACAAGTGAGCAATGGTTAAAGTTTGAAAGAATAAAGCTGTGCAGAATTTTCAGCTTACTTTCTTGGTTTAGTTGCTTTGTTAATCTTCCAAGAATGTTTACTTGTTTAGCCGTCATCTTACATAAATTTGAGACATGCTTGACAAAAGATAAATCTTTGTCGAGATGCACGCCTAAAATTTTGATACTCTCAGAAGGCGCAATAGCCTCATTGTCAATATTAAATGTGATACTGTCAGATTTTTATTGCCTCTGGAGTGTCATACACTGAAACTTCTTAGCGTTTCCTTGCATATTATTCACACTGAACCAAGAGATTGCTCTTTTTGTACACCACGTAACTCTCAAAAAACATTGGTTACCCCCCTTCAAAGACTTGTTTTTCAATAAAGTGTATTTTCAGCTATATTCCTTTAATTTTTGATAAATATCTCTTGGATATTGTTTGAGTGACGCTGCTTTTCGTTATAAATCCCACACTTTCTTAGTATTTTACTGTGTGTTTTAATGTAATGACATAAGATTTTGAAAAGAACATAGTTCGAAAAAAGAAAATTAATCACCGAATATGAATCACTTTATATTGTAGCTTATATCCTGTCCCTTGAAAGACAAAATTTGTCAAGCAGTGTTGTGTGTGCCCAAAGCATGTATAATCACTAACAAATATCCACAAAAGACTGTCATGGATTTTGTCTTGGTCTTTTGACTTTGACCAAAGAGCCTATTTGACTATTAGCCTATTTGATATTTGGCTCAATTTTCATTGGCTGTTGGATATTCGATTGGAATCTCATTGAATTCCCAGTATGTCCAATGAGAATGCAGCTTAATATCCACAGGCCAATCATGGCTCTGTGAATATTAGGCTTGACTGTCATTGGCTAGGATATTTTGCCGGATTCCCATTGGACAGGATATTAGGTGGCATTGTCATTGGACAAACTATTAACTACAGTGCCCCCTATTATGGATATTAGGGTGGATTCTCATTGGTCAAGATATTAGGGTGTATTCTCATTGGTCAGTTCACTACTATCCAAAGTTGGATATTTGCCAAAATCCACAATAGTATAAAGAGTTATTGTGAGTTACTTGGGCATGTATCCTAAGTATAAGATGTTTGCCAAAATCCGCTATAGTCGGGAATGAGCGATAATGAATGATTTAGGCATGCGCCCAAAGGACCTATATTTTGCCCAAAGGCCTCGCGGATATTTTGAAGGATGTGATGACTTTAGGAAAGTCATGCCAAAAGGAATCGTAATGCCCAAAGGCCCTATAGTTTGCCCAAAGACCCTATAATTTGCCAAAAGACCCCATAATTTGCCCAAAGGCCTAATATCCATGCCCAATAGGCCTATTGGGCACAAAAGTGGATATTGGCGGTAACAAGTGTCTCCTTTGAACCTTCACCAGAAATTTCATTGACTGCATGCCAGCGCATTACAATGTTTACACTTACAACAACAAGGAAGAAAAATCGTGGAGGATGTGTGGAATAGGAATAGGAAGGAATAAGGAATAATAAAGGAATAAAATTTTATTTTACATCGACACAAAATAAAACAGTAACATTAGCCAAAGGCTATTTGTCGATAAAAATAAACAATAAACAATATATACAGTATGTACCCGTGGTGAATGACCTTTACATATTTGATGAAGATGGATGTCCTAAAATAACTCTCGTAGTAGCATATCTTCCAAATATAATTGTGAAGATCCCGGATCCGCCATGCACATAAATACTTATTTCTATGAAAGATTGCAAATACCCATTCTTCTAGACAACAATGGAGAATGAAGGAGCCGAATAATAATGTAAGATTAAACAATGGTCACGTGCTCAGACAGTAGGCCTGCAAAGAAAACCAACAAAACAGCAGCATTAGGGATGATTCATTCAAATCTTACAATGAGGATCAGGTGACTGCTTACCGCATTAAGTCAAATTAAACATCAGCTGCACAGCAGCATACCCTCGGCAAGTCCTCATTCATGCTTAAATACTTTTAAAAAGCTGTAAAAAAGTACAAGTTATCTTATACCATTCGACACCTCTGTCAGCCAATCACATCACAGTATTTCAGGGAATAATTCCCATATTCTTTGTTGTCCAGTAATCCTCTCATGTTTGACTGTTTGAGTGTCATGGTATAAGCTTGTTATTCACCATGGGATCAGGAATATGTGTTTAACACACCTCGGCCTAAAGGCCTTGGGTGATAAATCACATATTCCCTCTCCCGTGGTGAATGACCTTTACATATTTGATGAAGATTGATACAAAGGGTATAACTTAGACATTTTTGGAATCGAGGAAACTTTTACTAATCATGGTCAAAAATTGACTTAAGTGTGATTATCTGAAAATTAGTAATTTTTCTTAAATTTTTGAAAATTTGT
The DNA here is from genome assembly GCA_026936325.1 of Platynereis dumerilii. Taxonomy (NCBI): domain Eukaryota; kingdom Metazoa; phylum Annelida; class Polychaeta; order Phyllodocida; family Nereididae; genus Platynereis; species Platynereis dumerilii. Next base: position 11,084,733 of record JAPTHN010000002.1, on the reverse strand, counting down.
AATATGTAATGTAATATATATTTATTAGCAACAAAGAGTATACAAAGACACAAAATGTTGAATTAAGTAGTACAATATGTCTATAAGATTTAAAAACATGTAAAATAGAATGATAAATATAGAATGATAAAATATTTAATAATAAAAAAAAAAATATATATACAAATATTAATCTAAAAAAAAAGTCAGGTAAAATGTCTGCAGGAGTAGGGCACAAAGGTATTAAAATACCTTTGTGTACGTGCACTTATACTGTTCAAAGACACTGGCTGTCGCAAATTGTACGACACGTTTCTGGAATCAGGCAGGAGGTCATGTAATTTGTGAGATTCGTTCAGCATCTCAGACATCAACTTCTTGCATTGCAACTCCCTTCTTTCAAATAGAGACGTCAAACTTGTTTTTTGAAGGCAAATGTCATAGTCACACTGCGGATATATAATAGCCAGTGCACGTTTTTGGAGGCGTTCGAGCTCGTCGTGTAGGTATCTGGGGAGGGAGGTGTGCCAAACAACACAACAGTACTCAAGAACAGATCTAACGAGGCTTGTGTAGATTGTGACAAGATCTGATGACTTTACCCCAGCTCTTTTGCACAGTCGAAGGAGGTAAAGCCTCTTGTTCGCTTTCCTGGTTATCATGGTAACATGGGCATTCCATTTCAGGTCGGACTGAAGTACAACACCCAGTATCTTCGATGTTGATACTTGCTCCACCTCAATGCCATTCAGTAGTAACTTTGGTGGTGCTGCATTACCATTTCGAGAGAAGTTGAACACCATCTCCTTGGTTTTTTGGACATTGAAGCGCATCATATTCTCCTCAGCCCAGTCGTTCATGTATTGCAGGACTTCATTGAGCGGTTGGCCCGTGTCTCCTTGGCCACAAGTATGTAGGATGGTGGTGTCGTCCACATACTTTATTGTTGTCACAGGTTCAGGGGGTCGCAGGTCATTTATGTAAGACACAAAGGCAAGAGGGCCCAAAAGGGTGCCCTGGGGGCAGCCAGCATTCATTGTCAATGTATCCGATCTGAAATTTCCAACTTTGACTCTTTGCGTCCTGTTTCTTAAAAAATTGGCGGTCCATTTAGTCAGAGAATCGTGCACTCCTAAATTGGCAAATTTGTTGATCAAAAGTGTGTGGTCAACCAAATCGAAGGCCTTAGAAAAGTCACAAAGCAGCATGCGAACAGAGTTGAACGAGTCATCAGTTTCTTTGGCAATATAATTGATGATTTTAATTAAAGCCATTGATGTTGAGGATCCCTGAATTCCTCCAAACTGATTGGGGTCAACGACATCTCTCACGGAGTTATTCATGAATTTCACAGGGAAGTACTCGACTGCCTTTGCTGCCACACTTGTAATGGAGATAGGTCGTAAGTCAGATTCAATTGTTAAAGCTGGGGATACTTTGGGCAAGGGCACTGTGTCTGATAGCTTCCACTCATCAGGGATATGGCCCTGCCGAATCGATGCATTGGCAATCGAGGCCAGGGGACCAGCTAAGTTGTGGGCAAAGTCATGGTAAATCCAAACTGGAAGGCCATCAGGACCTGCAGACTTCTTCACATTCAATGAAAGTAGACGTTTTTCCATTGCATCTACACTAACACTAAATTCATCTGGGACCGAACACTCCTTGGTTAAATGGCAGTTACTGGAAGCAAGTGGGCTGAGATGGATGCCCACAGACTGGAAGAAACAGTTCACGGTGTTGACAAATTCCACCATATTTCCCTGTGATGTTTTTGTAGCTAAAGACTGTAACGGCTGCAAAGATGATGATCTCATTCCTATAAGGTCCTTCATATGGCGCCACCAGTCTTTGCTGTTGGTCACTTTGAGATGCTCAACCTTGTTTTTGTAAAATCTCTTTTCTAGCTTCTTACTCAGGTGGTTGGTTCTGTTTCGAAGCTCCTTAAATCTTCCCAAATTACCAGACTTCAAAGCGAATTGGCGTTGAGAGATGAGGGACCGAAACTGGTCTGAAACCCATGGTTTGTCGCAAGAATGTCTTTGAACAGCCTTCATTGGGAAATGCTTCTCATACAAATCTGTTAGAGTCTGCGTAAAGATATTCACTTTGTGAGTGACGTCATCAATGTGATATAAACTTTCCCATCTGACAAGAGACAGTTCATGAGAAAATTGGACTTTCTCATTGTGACCATTCACCCTCGTAAAGACTGTTGTGGCTTGTCCTCTGTCATACAACCCAGTCTCAGGGTGAGCCAAAATGCTGCTGTGGTCACTATTTCCTATCGGGGCTGCGATACTGCAGGTAGGGTAGAGTGAAGAATTGTCAGTGAAAAACTTATCCAAAACAGCACTTCCCCTTGTCGGTTGCTTCACCAGTTGTGTGACTTGCAGCTGTGATTTGATGAGGTGGTCAGGAAATTGGTTGAAGTCACCTGTTAACACGAGACAAGCATACGGGTGGATGCGTCTGATGTGATCGACTGAAATCCCATGTCCATAAATATTTACAAATTGATCAAAATTAGCATAATTATGATGTGACACACTTTCCTGCTTATTTTGCCAAATATCCCAAAACACGATACAACCATAAGTAGAAGTGAAAATGGCTGTAAACAATCAGATAGACTCAGACTCAGACTCAGACTCAGATACAGTTTATTATGCCAATTCGATGTTACATAATTAGTACAAATTAATATGTTACGTTAATAAAGGCAAAGGAGACCCCTCCAAGGACATTAGTCCCCTATCGAGGGGCCACCTTGTTATATAATAAAACAACTTATCATTAATTTTGATCTTATACTACTAATTGAATGGACACACAGAATTATTCTATAGGTAAATAAATCAGTGGATATTAGGTTGAGTAAGTTTAACATTATATAAGAGCCAGACATGCGAAAAACTGGAGAGTCAGCACAGCTGTTAACATGTAGATATCTATGAGCAGATTTACAATATTCCTGCAGATTTGTGCGATTTTGGGAGAAGCATGCAGAATTGCATGAAGCTCTTACATCTGCAGATTTGCGAGATTCGCGCAGATTTGCATGATTTTCAGCTTTGGAAACACAAAAACGAACTTGGACGAGGCTATATTTGGTCGGCAGGCATGGCAATAGGCTCAAAATGAAGCTAAATCCAAGTGAAATAAATCCAGTGTCCGATTTTTTGATCCAATGTCCGATTTTGAAGTTATCCTTTTTTTAAGGTTTTAAATGGCATAAAAGCAACTCTATTTGTGATCCATGAAAAGTGAAAGAATGACACAACAATAGGACGACATTTGGCATCATTTGTCATGATTTGATTGCCTTGCTTGTTGTTGTAGGGGTCTGTTGTTTTCCCGCCGATCTGGCATGCTGAGAACAACAAATCTGCAGGATTTCCTCAAAATCGGGCAAATCAGCAGGATTCCTTAACTTCTGCTCGAGTCCTGCAGATCTACAGGAAAGTGGGTAGTTTTCCTGCAAATCTGCAGGAATCTGCAAATCTGCATGTAGATATCTACCTGGTTAACAGGAGACGATCATGGGGAAAAGAAAGAGTGAAAAGGATGGATTGAAGGAGAGGGAAGGTCGGAGTAGTAGGACGATGGGGTTCAGAACCAACATTATGGACAGTTTAACAACAAGATGTACTCTACAGGGTGGTAAAAAAAAAACTTTACACTTATGAATAATTTTTTGGATGACGCTCATTGTAACAATTGCTTATTTTTCAATGCAAAAACAACTTGTATAGCAAAGAATAACTCTTCTAGAGACAATTTATTCATCGGAGGTCCTTTTGGACTGATGACTTTTCTGCAGCGGGCCTAAATGATGCAGAGGTGTCAAAAATGTAACTTTGTGTCCGTTTTTCCCATACAAACGTAATGGATGCCTTTATTGGGCAACTAAGGTCTGTGGTGTCTTGCAGGGATCTGCCTCTAAGTGTGCCCGTCCATAATAATCACATTGATTGAGATCTTGTGATAACAGGGGCCATATTGTCCCGCTGAGAAACTTGACAGAGCGAACCTTGATCCAGTTCTGGGCTTTCCAAGGGAGTGTGACTGATGCCCCGTCTTGTTTGAAGATCAAATTATCTGTGGCACTGTATTTCTTATCCATCCAGGGCTTTAGATGCTCTTTCAAGATGTTAATATGTACTTTTCATGTGATTTCAACACCCTGATCATCCACCTTCAGAGGGCGTTGTTTTAAAATCTTATAATGGCCATAGTGAAGTCCGAACTTGCTCTAGCACCTACTGGTTTGTGCTGAATTGTGCCTCTGTCTTGTCAATTTCATTTTATGTTGTATTCATTTTGTCCTGTGAGGCTCAGTAGCTTCAAAATTGCTGATGAGCCATGAACAACCCAGAGTAGTAAAAATGCAGGAGCACTCCTGGCTTCCATTTTGTCTGCTATCAAAGAAGTAATGAACTATTTTGATTATTAACCAATTTTCCAAAGATCTAACATACTTGGCTTGTATACACAATAAGTACCTAGGCACTGACTCAATCATGGCAGCCTGTAAAATGAAATATCAACTGTAAAGTTTTTTTTTGACCACCCTGTAGGAGTCCAGATCAGGGTGGCCAATCGTGATGACCCACGCTCTGAGCCCTGACAGGAAAGATCTGATGGTGGAATACATTGTTCAAAGGTGTAATTGGACTGACACCTTTAATTATGCGAACTACCATTTTTTTGCAAAATTAATCTAAACCCCAAATGACAAGATCAAAAACTCAGGAAAAGTAAAACATAGAACAACCATAAGAATCCAGCCAAGAAAAAACAATCAAAAGCCAATCGAGGCAAGAAATGAAAACTTGACTGAGACCCAACGAGACACAAATATGAACTGCATCATCAACAGAGCTATAAGAGAAAGAGAATTCCTCGGGATCTCTCGAACTGTTAACCAAGTGTCTTATGGGTAAAAAAAAGGTTGTGGATTACTCTTACCTTCGATCAGTTCCTTTTTGGGATCGCAACAAGAGGGCACACAACATAGTCATCATCTCATGACAAGGGCTCTTATTTACGAAATTGGTCATGATTTTTAAACTATTTACGCCACAGACCTCATATTTGACATGTCTCCATTAAAGAGTTGATGGTATTCATGTGATTTTTTAAAATCAAAACTGAGATGGTCATACTGGAAAATATCTGGATTTTTAATCGGCCAGTGTATGCTTAGAATTGTGTTATTGCTGCAAAGTGGTACTTGTTGAGGAACTTTTTTTTTGGCGGAATCATGCTTTTCCTGGCCAGGGAATTGTGAGTAGTCCCTGTTTGGCAGCAGTGCCACTTCTCAGTGTAAGCTTGTTGAGCTTACCTGACCACAGCATAACACTATTTTGTGAAGTTGTAACAAAAAGATTAACTCTCCCCCTCTGTGTGACAGATAATAGATTACAGTTTCAGATCTCTTAAAGCAATTAAGTTCATGATTGAGTGTTTCATTGTTGTCTGCTTGTTGTTTCAATTAGTTTCTATGTACATGTAGAAAAACATAAACAATCAATTAGTGTAGTCTGTGTCTCTGCAGTTTGGCCACAGTGAAAGGCTGACAGTAAATGCATGTGCACTCATTGATTGTTTAACATTGTTGATTACAATTTGTTTACATCTTGCTGGCAGCTCAGCTGTGCGTATGAGCACGAGTGATGAGGTCCCTCTGCCTGGTTGAATGACCTGACCTATTTGAATATTGATATCTGTGTCACCTGGAGGTCATCCGATTTCTGACAGACTCTCCAGCTGTGCTGTTCGTTTAGAGTCTGTGAGCAGACTGGAATAGCCATATATGGTATATGACATAGTATGAAAGTGCTATGAAGCATAACTGAGTGAAAGAAGAAGATTACAAGCTGTGTGAGTCAATAAACAACTGTTGCTCATAACCTGCCTCATCTGAATGTTGTTTACTGTTCGCTGCCAGTGGCACAGCTAGGGTGTCTCATGAAGGGGATACACATTTGCATATTTTTTGATGGATGATTAACTCTTCTGGGGCAGGGAGGGAGAATTGACTCTGTGATCAATCACTATATCGAAATCATGAGAAATCTTTTTCGTGTGCCCTTGGTTCAACATTGAGGGGCATACCTCCCGGCCCTCCCCACTCAGGCCAAAGATTAACATACCTCCCTCGCCATGTCATTTCTAGATGTGCCACTGCCATTTGATGTCACCCTTCCACATTAGGCCACACATAATTGATCTTTAGCTTCTCGGATCCTTTCAAGGCACTTTTTCTAGGGTCGGTCAGTAGGACAAAAAAAGAAAAGGTAAAAAAAATTTTTTTTATAATGTCAAAAAAAATTTTTATTTTTTCTTTCCATCGGCAGGAAATCTATTGTGTCGGCGGGTCCGCGAAGCTAAGAATCAATTATGTGTGGCCTTACAAGAAAAAAATCACTTTCTTCGTACTTTCTGGAAGGATAGTAACAATGGTATGGATGCACCTGTTTCATCACTTTCAATAAGCTGACAAGTGCAATAAAAGCCAATGACAATTTGGCATAACAAATCATGAACATATGGTGAAATGCGATGACTCATGTACCAAATTGAGGGAAGTGTGATATGACAATGTCATAAAATGAAAATTGAAAAAAAGCATAATATGTATTTCATGCACCGAAAGAAAATGCTACAAGAAAAACAAAGAGAAGAAAAGTCTGGGAACAGGAGAAAAAGAGAATACTATGGAGAGAACAGAAATATGGATAGAAGAAGTACATGAAAGATTAAACTCTTCATTTAGCCCTACATGTACATTGTTCAGCGCTTCCTTTCTTTGGGGAAAGCTCCATAAATTACGCTTGCTTTTGTTCCAGAAATTAAAAATGTTCTAATTGCAATGTTGTGATGTATAGGGACAGCATTCTATATTTTAATAGAGAGAGAAATCTTTTATTGTGAATAGCATTCAAATCTCTGGGTTGGACTAGAATTTTAAGCCCGAATTAACTTAAATGTTAAATATTATGTGAAGTACGATTCATACAGAAACATTGCATATGACATTGATTTGCATTAAATTATAATCAACTTTCGCTTAACTTTCATTTTTATATAACACAAAATAGGGTAATTCTGTAAACAGTATCAGTTGGGGAGCTCGTCTTACTGCATGTGCCTGCCATCTCACCAGTTTGGTGGTCTTGGGCCACATTTTCACGGCCCACGGTTCCGATCTTGGACACGCCAGCTAATTTTCGGTCTGAGTGAAATAAATAAATTTGTGGCGAGAAAAATGCCAAACCTTCTCTTTTAACAAATTTAATAGTGGCCCCCTTAACATATTCTATTCTCTGTTTTGTACTTTAGTCTTTGAGTAATATGTAAATGGCACTGCCATGAAATTCGCGCAGCACTTCAAAGTTTTGGGACTTACAGTGTTACTATTACTTTTATTTTTATTTCATATTCAACGTATAAAGGCAGGGAAGACAGATAAATGTAGAATAATAGAGTAATAAGATATAAAATAGATACAATGTACTGAATGTAGATAAATAGATAGATAGATAGATAGATAGATATGTAGATAGATAGATAGATAGATAGATAGATAAATAAATAGATAGATAGATAGATTAAATATATAAATAGGCCTAATATTGATAGATTGACCAATAATAAACTCAATGGTAAAAGGCAGACAACACTGAAGGCTGCAAAATTTAAGTCTAGGTTAGATTGTTGACATTAATTACGTAATTGTTTGTTTGGTTGTGTTTTACACCTTAGTGTTCTGTATCAAGGCAGGCGATCGCCGTATGATGATGAGATGAGAAGACTGTGAGTCTGGCACATACCCTATTAATTCTGGGATACCCAGGGTCTTTCAGTTGCCCCAGCATAGAATACTGGATACAACCCACCTCCATTTAATGTCCCATGGGCTCGGACTAAAGTGAGTTCCCGGGGTGAGATTTGAACCCACGCCCTCAAAGCCAGTTGACAAGCGCACTTACCAATTAGGCCACGGGGGAACTCTAATTACATAATTGCATAATAGTAATAAAAAACAGCAACATGACTTGCATGTAGATTAATTGCTCACTGTTACATAATAATCAGTTTATAATGATTATGTAACTTTAATTTTGTTATGTTTTCTTGTTGTCTGTTTTGAAATTAAATGAATAACTTGTTAATAATTCAATTTAGCTTGTCAAGGCTAATAATTGACTATTCCATAAAAATTATAGGTACATGGAATATTACTGGAAAAATTGAATTTTTAAAACACTTTTGAAGATGAATATGCTATTTTTTATAAACGAAACTAAATCATTGATAAGAAGCTGGGCCCACTTGACCTAATTTCCAACTGTGGACTGTTGATGTTGAGACCATAACAGCACAGATTTTTGAGCCCTCTCCTGTGCTCAATTTCGCTTTGCAAAACGCTCTGTGGCCGTTTCGCTGCCCGAATATTATTTCATTGCAGTGATGTCTTGACCCTCAACTACAACACTGTGCGATCCATTAACAGCTGAAAATCCTGCAGCCACTTAACTGAACCCGTTGATGTTACGTTCAGCTGTTTGGTAAAATGCTGATCATTATTTTTAAACCTAATCATTTAGCCTAAAATATGCAATCGCTTTGTCTTGATTTTGTCGCTTTTCTACAAATTTTTCTTTTTAATCATTTTCTTTTTATCTGATCAGTATTTTCTACATAAAAACCTTCTGAAACCGGTTGTCTGTGCTGATAAGTTTGTCACGTATGGTCACCAGGTCAGCGACTGCGTCAAGTTCCTCTCGGCTGTATTGAGTCACTGGCTTGCATGTTGCTACTGGGATTAAATATTTTGTCTTCCTGCCAATGCAAAAGTGAAATGCAACAACTGAGGAAATTAGAATCAGATTATAACAGGACCAAATGCTCCAGGAAATGGAACTCTCAGTCTTGTGGCCACCATACAATAGCCTAATCCTATTTTAGTATTTGCTTTGATCCTCAAGCTTATATACATTGATAGGGCTAATGGGACACATGATACGGCATCCGGCATTTCTCGGTGAGAGCTGATTTCCCTATAGCATGCGGCCCATCACAAACAGGAAGTTCATTCAGCCATTTGTCACTCTGAAAGGCATGTCAGATAACATTAAAAGGGTTCATATAAGTCACATTACAAGATCAGGTCTTGGATTACTACAATTCTCTACATCCCATTGCCAAACAGACACAGAATTTGTCCCCTTCAATCTTTCTTTTTTTTGTGAAATAAATTACTCCTGGCCAGTTTTAGTGAAAAATATATATATCCGTTCTGCGAAGTCCAGCAATAAATGATTTTGGCTTGCGGTATTTGATGTCAAGGTGTTGTTTAATTTAAATACAAATATTTTAGAAAACCAAAAACAATCTGTCTTTTTCTTTTTGGATCGAAACTTTCAAAGCAATAGTCTATATCTCAAATACTCTTGCCATGAAAAAATTATTACTGAAACAAGAATTTCGATTCAGCTTTTAAAAAAAATACAGATTTGAGTCTGCATCTTTTTAGGTTCCATGGCCGACAAATTTTATGTCTGAGAATACCAAATCTATGAAATTCACTAGTACTGTCAAATACATTCCAAACGTTATTGGTCTATAAAAAAATATTATCTCCACAACAAGAATTTTTCATTTCAAGTGTAGAATTACTATGAATTGCTCTTACATAGATAGAAGTTTTGAATGATTGTAATAATGTGCCTAGACATGGGATAAAATGGTTATACCATGGGTAGGTGCAGTACATCCCGGTATAGGCCTACTCCCCTCGCCTACTCCCCTTGGTTTTGATGAAATAAATAAATTCTGATTGGGTAATCTTGAAAAAAATAATTTCTTGTGGGGGTATTTCTTAACAAGGTGTTGCTGGATTTAGGAATGAATATTTGGAGACTTTGCGCACCTGAAATAAAAAATGACTACTTCCATCACTGCGAAATAAATTATTTCCGTTTTCCGTCCAAGGAAAACTCCAAGCACCCCTGATCATTAAATGGTCACCCCCTTAGGGTTGGACGCATATGCGATCTCCAAGCAAAGTCTTGCTTGCCATACCATCATTAAGGCCAATCCGCTCCTGTGGTGGAGCCATGGGCCATAAGCATTGGACTTTTTCAAGAAACCAGTCCAGCAGTCTCCAGGCAACACAAGATGCAACCACCAGGATATTAACAAGCACCAGGAAGTATGATCATATTACCCCCATTCTTTGTTCACTTCACTGCCTTCATGTTCAACAGTGCATTAAGTCTAAGACACTAGCACTTGTATTCGAGACAATAGCCTTTGTAATCTCATTATGCCACACTCTCAATCATGAAAACTCCTTAGGGTTTTTTGTTTTTTTTGGTAATGGACAGTTTTTGTGAAATATATATAGACGATAGCGATACTTGTAGGTATCATAAAGGGGTCACCTATTTCTCAGACTATGGATTTGTATATATACTAATGAGCAAATAAATTATTGAAAAAAATGATTGAAATTGACTACATGATTATCTCCTGCGAGCGTTGACTTTTTGCCAACAGCTTTGAAATATGACCTCACAAACTGCCTATTAGACATAGAGAATAACATGGCATAGATAAAACAGGAATATGACCTCACAAGGAATTCTATAAGCACTTGGCATTTGTCAGCTGTAACTGCTTTCATATTTAGACCAAATGATGGCAATAAATAATGTTTCATTGACTTATTTGCCACATGCAGATGATAAAATGTTCTATTGCCTCTAATAGTGCATTCGATATGCTGAAACACTAAGATAATCTTGCTGCTTAAGGTGGCTCGATACTCGTGAACTTTCTAAGATAGGATTTCTTAAAAATAGTTTAAAATGATCCAAAATATAGTTTATAGCAAGGATATATAAACGAAAGTGGTCGCTACCAGCCTTTCTTTCAAAATATTTCAGATTATGTAAAAGAAAGTCAGTCCATGTGAACCTGAAAAACTCAATTTTTTTCTTATTTTTTTTGCTGTGAAGTTTTCCCTGCCATTCAGTGGCCATTCATCCTATGTTATTAAATGAGGCATGGAATTAAAGAGGACAGTTTTATGGAAAAGCTGATTAAAATTCCAGAAAGATATATTTAGTTTAAAGAACTTTTCTGGGGGTTCGGATCAAAAGTTTTGATTTTGAAATTTTATTTTATTTTTATGAACCATATCCCAGTAAACACATAATATTTTTCTAATATTTTATCTTTTGTCAAATGAGTACTGAGACGACATTATTACTAAATATTATGTTTTAATGTTGTGCTGAGGTTCTTGTGATATTTGGATAATATTGTTTGAACCTTATGTGATTATTATTAAAAAATGTTATTTTTTAATATTTTTCTAACATTTCAATAATATTTAAAATTATTATCAATTTAAAACATTTAAATGAGAATTGGAGGATATATTATACTGATGTGAAATTCAGATGTCATAATAATGTGTTTGATAAATGTTACTTTTTGATGCAATAATGATATGATCAGAAGAACAAAAAAAATATCTGCGGCTCATGATAACTAAATGTTGCAATTAAATATGTTGACAACATAATTCTGCAATATCAATATAAGGTAGCAAATATATATTTGCTCTAGTATTTCTTTAACATTACCATCACATCACTTACAATATTGATCATAACGCGAAACTGATATTTGAAAAAGTTAATAGGCCCATAATATTTCCAAGTATTCTTGTGATATCTAATAGTCACATTACAAAATATATTAAATGAATATGAATTAAAATATTGTATAAATGTGATTGAAAAACACATTTTACCAATGTGAGAGCAATATTATGGAAATACTTTGAAAAAGAAATAGACTGAATGTCAATATAATGTTCTAAAAAAATGCGCTGACGGTATAGTTGTGCAATATTGTTATAATGTTGCACTTGTTATTATCTTCAACATTTATTTAACATTGTCATTATATCACTGAAAACATCAATCCAAATGCATAAAAAATATTTGAAAAATTGTGAAGCTCATAACATTTCTCAATATTCAGCTGACATGAGGTGACAGTATTGAAAGATTTGTTACTCTCATAAAAAAATCTGATATTATAAAAATATATTTCAAAAACGTATATATAAAATGTTATAACAATATAATGGTAATACTATATAAAATAAATAAAGTCAATAGTATACTGATGCTGTAATGACATACGCTGACTGTATAATTTAACAATATCATTTTAAGGTATCAAATGAATGTTAAGTCTGATGTTTTAGTGACATTGTCATTGCATTATTTAAAACATGAAAGCAAAGACTCAAAGAATATTTTGAAAGACATGAGGGACATCATATTCTAACATATATACATGTAACAATGATCCCAGTAAAAACCGATTTTGTCCAATCATTCTTCAACTGTTCACTTTGATCTATAGGAATTTCTAATTTCATATTAACCTTTGGGTGTGGTCACCAGTATTACCAAAAAAGATATTTTGTCCATTTTTTCAGGTAGGTTCAGGATAATAATAAATGAAATCATAGTAGTTAAACTGAATTTGAAATCCAGCAAAATTTGAAATCATATTACAGCTAAATTACCAGTGCGTATCACACATTTCTCATTTAGCAACAATATCATTATTATCAGTTCTAAAATATAATCATTTTACATATTACATAAGTGGTGGGTATATACTCTATAGGAAACATAAATGATTTAGAATTTGAATGAAAATAGTTGACTATGACACTTTGTATAATTATGCCCAGCATTTAGGGGAAGAGGTTGTCAAATCACAATGGAAACTGACAATGTAGATAGACAGATAGATAGATAGACAGATAGATAGATAGATCTATATTCCATCGCCTTGAACCTATCAAAATACAATCCCCAGTATATAGACAGAGGGGTAAATACAATCTGACAACAGATGGCCAAAAGTTTATCTAGATACCTCCCCAAACCCCACCAGAGGGCAGGAGCAGTCAGTTGGTCCAGAGCACCCCCCCCCCCCCTCCTTCTCATTTTCTTGACCATTGGCTATTAGCTTGCTGGGGGTGCCCAGTTTGATGGATAATATAGTGAAATTCTTTGAAAATCTCTCATCTTGTACCCTGGAATGGGGTGCTCCATGTTGATAAAGTCTACTTAAGGTGGCTCGATACTCGTGAACTTTCCGAGATAGAATTTCTTCAAAATAGATCAAAATGATCCAGAATATTGTTTCTTGCAAGAATATGTAAGACTTTTGTGGGGCAACCAGCCTTTTTTTCATAATATTTGAGGTTATGTAATAGAAAGTTGGTGCATAAAAAGCCTAAAAACATCAATTTTTTTTGGAACTTCTTTACTGTGAAGTTTGCCGTGCCATTCAGTGGCCATTCATCCGATGTTATTCAATGAAGCATGGAATTAAAGAAGACAGGTATATGGAAAAGGTGATTAGAATTCCAGAGAAATATATTTAGTTTAAAGTAGCTTTCTAGGGGTTCGGAACAAAAGTAGCGATTTTGAAAATTAACATTTTTTTTATGAACCACTGCGCTAAAAAAAATTGACGAGATAGGATTTTTTTGTTCTTTGTCATTTGCTTCCAAATAAAGTGAGGAACAATAAAATGATACGGACATATGGCCCAACGGGCCTGGAAATTGATATAAAAATTTATTTATGACACAAAGTCATTTTTGAGAAATTCGACATGCTTGCCGAAAATCGCCTGTAGAAATTTTCTACTACAAGTAGAGAGTTGAAAGTCAAGCTGATTATAGTAGTTTTCATAGCGCATCTAATGCTCCAAACGAGAAGTCTCTAACCCTAATAGAAGTGGTACAAATGGCAAATGAAGTGGCCGAGGCATGGGATTATCAGAATTGAAAAAAGATGCTGCAACAGTGTCAGCAGAGCTCAGCTGCAATCGTGACGCTAATATAGATAGGGCCTGCCTGGCTGCGCGGAAATGTGTGCAGATGACCTCATTCCATGAGTAGCGAGCCACCTTAAACAGAAGACACCCAAAATAAAACTTTAGATCCAGAAGATATGAAAGATTTTCACTGACATCATATCGACAATGATGATTGTGACTTTTTTTTTTCGAACCGCATACTCCATACTTAGATATGAAATTGTACCTTTTCACTAATGTTGTACATGTTTGTTCTTACTATTGCAACATAGTATAAAGTAGAGGCTTTTATAATTGTGGCCAGACCTCCCCCCTCCCCATCAGTGACAGGCACTTACGTTTACTGAGGAGGGTGCAGCTCTGTTGTTGTTTTGGTGTGTAGCTGTGCTGCTTCTTATCCGAATTTTTGGGTCATTAAGGTTTTCCTTTCATCAAATATGACTCAATTCCAGTTTAAAGGGTAAATTATACATACGGAAAAAGTAACTCTGACAGAGATAAAAAACTTCCTCTGAATATCTTTTACGAATTCAATTGTGTGGGGAAAACGTTTTCTGTAATATTTTTCACTAATCTGGTTATGATAACATTCTTTTTTAAATATTTTGACCATAGACTAGATATGGGAATATGTATGTTTGGTCCTTGGTTCAGATCCAGGTCAATGGCACATTTCGGGATATAATATTCTTCACTCTTCGCCAATGTTGTCTTTCAGATTTTCATCTTTCAGAGATTAAAAATGTATGCAACTCCTTTTTGTGCAAATATCTAAACCCCTAAATTAGCAGTCAGCTAAACAGTTCACAGTCTTTATTGCATGCCTATCAGGAGGTATGATCATAATTATGTTATAATGAGTTAATGAGTTTTCAGCTAATCTGTAGATCTTTCTAGGTTGCACATTAACAGTCTGTCACTTTTATATAGAAAAAAAAGGACTGTTGCACTGTGAAAATGGCACTTCGTGTATCATCATGCTGATGATTTGTCATGATCATACTCAATACTTTCAATGTCAATTTGATTTAAGGATTATCCCACTTGCTGATGGCAGCCACATGCATCTAATTTTCACTTTTAAAGTCAAATGGCCTTCTCTTGATCATGACTAACCAAACAGCCTCTAAGTTTCCCATGTTGAAAGTAGAGAAGATGACACTTCATCAGCTGTCATGAGTCACAAAGTGCATTTTTCACAGTGAGCTGGTCCTCATTTTTTCTTTATCAAAGTGACAGACTGTAATGTTTTTCCTTGGGTCTGCCCGCCGAAAATCGTTAAAAAATTCTCTGGTGGAGTTAGAATATGATTTAATATCCAAGTAATAATGAATATCAGATGGCGAATTTAAAAAAGTTGTGCTATAGTATAGTAGCATATTCTTTGCATAAAGATATATTACTCAGAAATGCCAGGGATCCGGCATAATTTAAAATCTCATACATGTATCGCTTTTGAGAAATTGAGTGTTCATATATTATGAATTTGAAATGGTACTAAATTCAGATCTTGAAATCCAGGCAAATGTCGCTCCCCCCCCCCCGAAAAAAATTGTGTGCGTCGTAGACCTATGCCATTACCGCGTTGTATGAATGCTTAACCATGCTAACTGCTAACCCTCCCTGCCTGTAACCTGGTTAGAAGACAAGTTATGGTTAGCTCAGTTGGTAGCACAGTGGGCTGCAATTTCTGGGTCTTGGTTTCCACTTCTTTTTTTGCTGCACCCGGTCACCTGGACTATGTTGGACAGCAGTTTCGATCATTCTTTGCCTCGTTGCTGTTTCATCTCCATTCTGTTCCAATTAGCCTAACAACCGCATATAAATACTGGACGTAAAACCCCACGCATCCTTCAATTCAGCCATCCAAACCTCCACCTCTCTAATTATTAAACTTGATTAACACATATTTTGACTGATGGATAAATAATGATAAATATATAGCGAGATGGACAGATGAACTGGCTATGACAGAATGATTAATTGACTGAATGTGATTGATAAAAAATTAATTGGATAGATAGGCAAATTGAATAATTAAGTAAATAATGGATCATCCATAATATAATATTATATATATTTGATTATTTTTTAAATGGTTTGATGGATCTATAATTCTTAGACAGATAGATAGATAGATAGATAGATAGATAGATAGATAGATAGATAGATAGATAGATAGATAGATAGATAGATAGAGAGATAGATAGAGAGATAGAGAGATTGTGCGATTGATTGATTTGATTGATTTGATTGATTTGATTGATTGATCAATTGACAGTATTGACTGATTGATTTGATTGATCAACTTCTTTAGAAATACTAGTTGGTCATGTTGGACTTGTGTCAAGTTTTACAGTTTGAACTTAATGCATTGTGCATATTGTACATCCTGACAAGTCTTAACATAGTGAACATGGGCTCCATGGTCTGAATAGAAGGGTGACTTTTAATTTGGTGCATGTTTGGAGAAGGTCAGGTCATGGTCAGGTGCACAGGTCCTGAGGAGAGTCCACACAAACAGCTTCATATAAGATACACAGTAAAATATTCTCCTTATAGTGTGCCTGACCTCATTAACCTACTTAACCCTCAATGTAAGATAGTATCCTCCTCCTCTTAATTGTTTACACAATCATGCCCATATGCTATCAGCACTGCTCAGCTAGCATATCATTCAACCCCACCAAACACCCTCCTTAAATGACCTGTTCACTTGGTAGGTCTATTTAATAAACATGCTGTAGTGAGCAAAGTCACATTTGAAAAGTCAGCTCTATGTCAGCTTATGTCCTACCAACATATACAGTGGGCTCCTGATACTGAAATCAAATTGATAATTTCAGAGCAATTAAAGCATTTAAGTTCATATTCATTTGATATGGAAGTTATCTATTATTTTTAAAAGGAAACCTCTTGCTAAAACTTTTTAAATAGTGGTTACACCATAATCACTTTTATATTTAATAACAAACAAGAATCTGAGGATTCAACCCCTGGGTTTAGCAATCATTACATAGTATTCGTGGTAAGATTTTAAAAATTGGGATTTTTATTACTCAATGACATACTGGTGAAACACTTTCTTTTCATGAACTATTAATAATTATATTTTGCATGCAATCAAATAATTCTAATTTGTGATTCCTGCTCAGACCCACTTCACTGGCATGACACTGGAAGTGATGTCAACCCTTGTGACCTTGTCTTTCTTCGAGTAATTTATCAATGCTTACTTTTTATTTACACTCTACAACTGTAGGTTTGACCTGTAATGGCAGCACTTACAAACACATTTTGACAACCATTTTGGCAACCATCTTAATTTCATTGGTGGCCATTTTGCCAGCTATGTCAGATTTTGTTTTCACTGCTAGCAATTCCCTATACCAATTTCATAACTCACAATTGAAATACTCAGGACACAGTGGGCAAATTAAGAATGGTTGCATTTTTTGCCCAGCCATTTTGCCAGCCATCTTGGATTTTCCAAATATTCTTCATCCACAGAGTCAAACAAATCTAGATACCAAATTACATAAATGTAAGTTAAATATTAAGGTAACAGTAGGCCTAATATGGCGGCTATTTTGAAAGCAATTTTGGACTTCTTCAAATGTTCTTGATCCGTACCCTTTACTGAATCCCTATACAAAATATCATCACTCCTTGAGTGAAATACGGTGTACTAAGGTTACAGTGGGCTAATCAAGAATGAAGGCATTTTTAGACACTTTACAATGTGGAATTGCTGCCAAAAGAGTATGAATGAGGCAACTGACAGATTTTGGTATTTTGCTAAATACTCATTAACATGATTATTGATTAACCCCTCAATGACATCAATGACACCCTGACAACAGCCTGATGTAAGCAATTGAAGTTCATCTACTGTAATTACCAATAGAGGGCATACATATCAATGAGAAAACCTCCGTACACAATACATGCATGCATGATTAGGCCTATAATAAATAATTCGATGTATCACAGTAAAATTTCTAATTCATATGGATGAAGTAAGATTTTAAAATTGAGCAATGACCTCTGTGATCTGCCTTGTAGATAGAAAAAAGATAGATGGATAGATAGATAGATAGATAGATAGATAGATAGATAGATAGATAGATAGATAGATACTATTATTATTAGAAAGATAAATAGATAGATAGATAGATATGGTAAGAGTTGGTAAGAGCACTCCAGCCTGGGCACTCACAAGGGTTGATTGATAATATTGGAGAAACAGCAGAGGGAGTCCTCAACATGTTACACATTTACCCCACATGAGGGAGCTTTTTCTTGCCCAGCATAGACACTGATACAAGTGATTGCCAATTTAACGTCTCTTCTGAATGGATTATCCAGCCGGATTTTGTTGCATTGTTTTGTATTCACTAATAAATGAATTTTTCATATTCCTGGAGAGATACTGGATAGAATTTTTTTCAATGTGAGTTGGTGACTTATCAGTGAGGTTGTTCCATATACATGCACCCTGATATTTTATAGATTTTTTCATGATGTCTGCTTTTATGACAGGCAATTTAAGATTGTATTTCCCTCTTGTGTTTGGGTATGTATCAGAAATATTTCTTTGAAAATATTCATTAAAGATTGTAGGTAGACACTTTTTGTTAAATTTGTATACAAATTTTGCAACGTTAACAGAGTAGCTATCTTTCAAATGAAGAACTTTGTAATTAATCCGTAGTTGTTTGGATGGTGTTAAGGGATCAAGGTTGAAAAGTGTTTTTAAGGCCCGATGTTGCAATCTTTCTATTCTTTTAACATACTTATTTGAAGCAGTCCCATATGCTTCAATACCGTAAATAATTTTTGAATGAAAATAAGCGTAATATAATTTCACTTTTTCCTTGTTAGGGGTCCTTTTTTTAATGATTTTAAAAGAGCTGATTGTACGGAGAAGGCTTTGACAGAGTTTTTTAATATGTTCATTAAATATTAGTTTTTCATCAAGTATCATTCCCAGATATTTAACTTTGTTTGTTCGTTTTATAGTTTTGCCATTTAACTTAATGTTATTCACTGTTTCCGGTACAGGTTTCCTTCCTTTGAATACCACATATACTGTTTTGTTTTCATTAATTAACATGGTATTTGCATGAAACCAATTTGAAACGAGACTTAAGCTTTTCTCTGTTTCCTCTTTTAGTTTATGGGGGTCTTTACCAGAAATAAAAATACTAGTGTCATCAGCAAACATTTTGATAGTCCAACTGGATATTTTTTGAATGTCATTGATATATACTAAGAAAAGTAACGGTCCAAGGACTGATCCTTGAGGAACACCCATTGAGACTTGATGTAACTCAGACTTGTTTAGACCAATTTGAACAAACTGTTGCCTATCAGATAGATATGACTTCATTAGCTTGATAGCTGGTCCTCTTATTCCGTAATTTTGTAGTTTTATGACTAACTTCTCGTGGTCCACAAGGTCAAAGGCCTTTGTTAGATCTAGAAAAACCCCTGTTGTAATTTCTTTATTTTCTATGGCTTTTCGAACTAATTCAGTTACAGCAATGAGGGCATGTGAAGTAGAGTGTTTTTCTCTGAAGCCAAACTGACTTTCATGAAGCACTTCAAATTTCTCCAAGAATCTATACAACCTGGAAAAAATAATTTTTTCAGTAATTTTGTTGATACTACTTAATAGAGTTATTGGTCTGTAGTTGTTTGGCTCTCTATTGTCGTCTCCTTTATGTATTGGTATCGCCTTACCAATTTTTAGTTCCTTTGGGTAGCATCCTGTTTTTATAATTTGGTTGCACAGGTGCGTCAGTGGCAGTATTTCTGAGCCATGTTTGAGTAATTTATTCGAAATTCCATCTAGACCAACAGCTTTGTTGATCTTAAGTCCACTTACTATTTTTTTTATTTCATTATGGTTTGTTGGAGACATAAATAAACTGCTTGGGAGAGGAGGTGGTATGTACTTTTTGTAGTCTTGTTTATCACTTAGTGTGTTTGTTCTTAGCCGTTTACTTATATTAGAGAAATGGTTCACAAAGACATTGGCAATGTCTTTAGATTCAGTTATTGATTCACCATTTTGGTTTAAGGAACTTATGTCTTTCTTCTGTTGTTTTTTCTTTGGATTAATTACAGGGCCAAATATGTCCCATAGAGCTTTAAGATTTTTCTTTTTGTCATCAATCTGATTTCTGTAATAAATTTCTTCTGCCTTTCAGATTATATTAGTCAGAATATTTCTATATTTTCTATAATTTTCCCGATTTTCTGGACTGGGGTATCTTCTTGATATTCAGAGATCAAATAAAACTTTAGATATTTATAATATTCTTGACATTAATCAGAAATAATTGAACTTTTAAACCATGTTTTGACTTTTCTTGTGCTATAATTTATTCCTAATTTTCTCATATCATCAATTAACAATAAGCTATTATTCTATACTAACGGTATCATACATTATATTATGAAGATATGCATCTGTCATATACCAAGTGTAGAGAGAGGCATTGCATTCAGTAGAAACTGACAAACTTTGTTACCTCTGTTCAAAGACCACATTTTGTGCAAAACTTTACAAGCTGCCCTGCTGTCTTCACTCTTCAGATACCCATATAAAGTTGTGGTCATTTGTCAGCCATTAATTCCAACAATGGACAGTAATCTTGCATTAACCTTCCTTTCTGAGTTTCTCTATCAGTTTTTATTTTTTATCTATTTGACTCACAACTGTTAACCAAAGTCAGTGTATTCATACTTGGTGCTACATAAATTTAGCATTTCTATTTAGAGGGTTCTAATCTAAGTCATGCACTGTAAAAAATAAAAAGACATTTTGAGGAAAAATTTAAGGATACCCAAAAATCTATTTTTTCAGCCTACTTTAGAGTACCAAAGCTAACTGCTGTAAAACCAAAATATAGCTTTGAGTTGAAAATTAAGTATGATGCTTCTTTAGTATAATTGTTTCAAAACCTAGCATCCACATACATGAACATGCAGTGCATGCAAGTGTGAACAACATGGGCACAGGCCTTTTTTAAAATACATTTTTTTAAGATATTAACAGACAGCTATTAACATAAACTATTACTTCAAGTCAAATCACCCAGAGAATCTACCTCCACTTGTATGTTTAGTTGTTATGTAAGCTTATGTATAAATCAGGAAAAAACTAAATATATTTGTTTTTTTTATTGACATCAAAGTATATCAGAAAATTATGTCTAGATATCACTGGTATTATTACAGTGATGAAATTAAACAATAA
The DNA here is from genome assembly GCA_026936325.1 of Platynereis dumerilii. Classification (NCBI taxonomy): domain Eukaryota; kingdom Metazoa; phylum Annelida; class Polychaeta; order Phyllodocida; family Nereididae; genus Platynereis; species Platynereis dumerilii. The sequence goes on along the minus strand of JAPTHN010000002.1, from coordinate 11,063,552 downwards.
AAACATGAACAAATAATATAAACATGCAATACAAATTTTTCACTGCCTGCAGTGCATGGCCATGCTCACTTTTATCCTCAATTGTTTATCTAAAAAATTGAATGGATTACAATGACATGACTATCTAAGGAACAGTTTTTCAATCAAAACAATTAGCTTTGTTGCACTTTTTGCAAAACATACAGCTTTCCTTTTACAGTGCAGGAATGCTCTTAAATTCACCCCCTCCAGTTTCAACACCCAATCAGCCCAGTGGCTGGTTTGTAGGTCATCTTCCTAATCTAGCCCAATCAGTCAGAGGGGACATTGGTTCATTTGCCAAAATATCACTGACAGTCACAGTGTGCAGATTCACTTCATCTTGTGAGTTCAGTCTCCTCAACTCAAAAGTAAGTACCAATAAGTTTTGTTTTTTTATTGTGTGTATTGTCTTTCATCTCAAACTGTTATGGAAAACTTTCAATGTAATTAAAGCTAAGGCTTCATTTAGTGACCCCAAGAGTGCTTTTTTGGAAGTCTGCCTCAACTGTAGGGCTATGACTAATGCATGCCTACTTGCTACTTGCTAATAATTATTTAAGATGCAATGCATTCAATAAATATATGAATAGAGATATGTCTTCTTTTTGACAAACTTCTTTGTATTAAGTTTAAGCATTATTGTGACCTGTACAACAAAATTTAATGTGCAGGTGACATGGCAAGTGGAGACACCTAGCATTAATTGTCCCCATTCAAAGTGAGAGATCTAGTGTCTCCATCTGTTGACATTCCTAAACTCTTGTTTTTGCAATCATACAATAAGCTCGTATTATTCCATACATAACATCACATTTCACTTTGAATTTATTGTATTAATTTTTGTTCCAGGTGCCGCAAGCAACAAATCATAGATGCCAACATAGCAGCAGCCAGCTATCAAGTCCAGTGTAAAGGTGAGAAGATTTCTCCGAATTTTCTAGAGCATTAATTGGCTAATTATGCTATCTGTAGCTGAAATTTTTAATACTTATCCATATCCATTTATATATATTTTCTTAATCCATTTTACATATTTTTCTCTGTAAAGCGCTTCTGATGATGCACTTTATAAAGTTTATTCTTAGATTGAGCTGCATAAAATAAACAATTTGTATTTGAATTTGAAAACTTATTGTGATATATCTTATTTTAGGGTGATTCAGAACTGCAATACTTATTTAATTTTCTGACTTTTTTTTTCAGGTCATGAGCCCAGTCCTGACAAGTTACTGTACACTGCAAGTCGCCAACAAACACTGAGTGCCGCCACTTGCAGTTAGGGGTGAGAATATTCACATAAAATTATCAGATTGATCAGTTAATTTTTTCATTTCTTCAGGTACAAAGAGCTAAAAAGGCTGTTTCATTTTTAAACAGAATCGTGACTGCTTCATATTAAATACTGTAACAGAAAAAAGTTCCAAGACAAATATAGCTTAGTGGCTATGAGGTCTACATAATAATGACATTTTAAAATTAATTGTCAAAAATCGGGGAATTTACGCTCAGCTAGATCAATTGGCATTCGGTGCAAATTAAAGAAGTCTACTTCGTGGGCTTTAATACTGATTTGGCTTCCTTTTTTCTTCATTTCAGGTGGTGCCCCGATATTACCCAGGGAGTATGGTGTCCAATCACAGGATCTGCAATGCTGGTAGGATGACCACTACATAAGATCCACTATTAAAAGTTAGAAAAGTATGTTTTCAGTGAGGTTAATATACAAAGTAATAGGAACTGTATCAATATTTAAAATGCTGCTTGTGTAGGCATTTATCATTATCAAAATATTTCATCGAGTAGCTGATTTTTTACTGTTATTGTTGATAAAATGCACAATGAAAAAACTGTTGTGCCTTGGAATGTGTAAACCTAGTGCTATATGGTGGAATATTAGTTATGAAAAGAACCAAAAGTTATGATTCTTGAGTATAATCATGTTGGCAATGCCTCACTGATGTCAAAAGTCATTGTTTAGATGATTACTGGTGACACCTATGAGCAGGATTGGTGCTCTTATGTAATTATTTTTCTAAATACGTGATTTTAATCATGATTTATAACAAATAAATTGAATTGAATCATGCAAATTACAATGAAAATTTAAATCATTGCCTTGATGAAAAGACCAAAAGTTTATTATTAATTTTTTATCTTTCAAATGTTACTGAATTGAGTGCTACATTACATTAATGCAAAAATATCAATGATTCCATCTTGACAAGCTGTGAGGAGTATGCAATGATTCTTGCCCACAACCATCCTAAGCTTCTCATACTTTATGTGATTGGCTGATGCGATCTGGTTACCCTTGCAGAAATTAGGGGGCGACCATTAGATCTCTGGGAGGAATAAATAATTTTAACAGGTGTGAAAATTTGGAGATTTTGCTCCCTCAAAGTGATGACTGCTGCTTTTATAGTGAAATAGATAATTTCCCACTCACCCAACTGTTCCTGCCAAAAAACGTCACCCCCCCCCCCTGTAAATCTAATGGTCACACCCTCATAATTATATTCAGTTCATTCCAGAAAATACATTTTTGTATAAGCAAAGAAAGATTTCATTCCAAAATAATAGGCCTACTACTTGTTCATTTTCAGTGCATAATAACTCACAATTCTGTGATTTGATTGTTATTTGTTTATTTTGTTTGTATTTATGGCTTGTTTGTAACTGTACACATTTATGTATTTGTCATATATTATGTTAATAAACCATTTTTTTTTCATATTGAATGCATTGTGTTTGTTATGAATTACCTTGGACAGATGATGAAATAACATTATCAAATAATATAATGTTGAACATTGTATTGATAACAGCTAATAATATGATCTAACTGGTAATCTTAATATTATTAGGGCATTTTTGCAAAATACTGTTACAGTATACCAAAGAGACATCACTGAAATATTAACAAGATGTAGTATATAAATATGAAACATAATGTGTAAATAACATTAATGCAAATATTAAAAAATAATATTTCACCAAGGTTTCAAATGCATTGACATTATATCATAACCATATTAGACACAAATATGAAATGTGAGCTGAGAAAAACATTCAGAAAATATTAGAAAATAAGGTTCTCCTGATATTATAACCATCTTAATAGTTGCTTGTTAAAATATCAGCAGAACCTCAGAAAATAATATTCCTGATAATATTTATCAATATTGTGGTAACATGGGCAAAAATACTATGTATAATGTTAAATCAAATGAAAAAACGTCTACACTTTATTCTTAAAAACATATTTCCAAATAATGTGATGCTGACAAATTTCTAACATTGACATAATATCAGACTAACATCAAATTTTTTGCAGGGTATAGCACTAAAAAAAAATGGCGAGATAGGATTTTTTACTTCTTTGTCATTTGCTTCCAAATGAAGTAAGGAACAATATAATGATACAGACATACGGCCTTATGGGCCTGGAAATTGATATAAACATTTATTTATGCTACAGAGTCATTTTTGAGAAACTAGACATGCTTGCCGAAAATCGCCGACAAAAATTTTCTACTAAAAGAGCATAGCTGAAAGTCTGGTGTACTATAGCCGTCTTCATAGCGCATCTTATGCTCTAAACCAGAAGTCTCTAACCCCACCAGAAGTGGCGCAAATGGCAAAAGAAGCGGCCGCCACATGAAATTTTCAGAATTTAAAATGATGCTGAAAATGTCTTAGCAGAGCTGAGCTGCTGTGGTGACGTTACGATAGATAGGGCCTGCCTGGCTGCGCGTGAATGTGCGCTAACTACCATTTATCATGAGTAGCGAGCCACCTTAAGTACTGCAGAAAATGGCTTTTGTTGATTTACTCTGAAAAGAGTAGGGTCATTCAAAGTCAGATCAACAAGTGGCTTCCACCACCCCGTCTGCAAATTGGCTGAAAAAATTATGTGTTGTTTGATGCAGTGCCCGATTTAGGTGTGTGGAGTCCCTGGTGCTGTGAAGTTGTGTGGGCCCCCGAAATGCGTTACGTTGAGATGTTTCTGTAACTTTCAGAAGGGTCATGTAGACTCTGTCCTGGCATGTGCATGTAATATGACTGAATAGAAAAAATACAAAACTTTTTAATATGGTATATATATGAGATAGATAGGAGACCATTTTTAAAGCGCTTTCTGTCTTGTTAATGTTGATAAATACCTGGAAGGGAGCAGGTAGTGATAGGCAGTCCATAGCAATTTCTCCCACAAACCAAACTTATTTTATGTAGTAGCCTACATACTTTTGTGTTTTTACTTTACCCTACAGTAAATACAGAAAGAATTGTCTCATCTTGCAATAGAAGTTCCAAAATCATGTCCTGCTGAATTTAACTTTTAAACATATTTACTGGCATGTCTGAATATGATGACTTTTCTTTTATATATTTCCTTAATTGTACATGATGCTTTTAAAAAAGTCAGAAATTTTAGAATCCATTTACATATGCAACAGCAAAATAAAAATCTGAGAACAACTTTGACAAAAACAACTAAAAATTTGAAATAACATATATTAAACCTGGGGAACTTGAAGAAGGACTGAGGCCAGAGTGGATGGGGCCCCCTAGAATGTGAGGGGGCCCCCAGAGTGTGAGCACCCCCTGAGTGGGAGGGCCCCCCAGAGTGGGAGGGCCCCCCAGACTGGGAGGGGGCCCAAGATTGCAAGGGACCCCCAAAATGGGAGGGGCCCCAGAATGGGAGGGGCCCCCCAGAGTGGGATGCCCCCCCCCCATATAGGGAGGGGCCATTGGGAGGGGCCCTCAGAATGGGAGGGGGCCCCCAGATTGGGAGGGGTCCCAGAATGGGAGGGGCCCAGTGAGGGATGGGGGCCCCAGAGTGGGAAGGGCCCCAGAGTGGGTGGGGCCCCCAGAACGGCTGGGGTCCAAGCATAAGTTGGGCCCCCCCCCAGAGGTGGAGGCCCGGCAGGATGCCCAGAGAGGAAAGGAGGAGCATAGGAGACCTCGGGGCCAGAGGAGAAGTGGGACCCCTGAGCAGGGCCCCCCACATATCAACCACAATTTTCCACTGGGTAAACAGACCACCTGTTCACATCAACATTTTTAGTAAAAAAATATCCACAATTTGCAATGTAACCTCAAGAAGGTTGGGGCCCCCACATTTTAATCATTCATAATGATCGACTTGTTGCACAATTAGGTTATGTTTCAGATCGGCATCATTCGCGTGAAATATGATAAGAATTTAGAAATATTTGCTGCGTCTGTGGGGGCCCCCTCAAATGTGGGGGCCCTGTGCGGCCGCACACTCCGCACACTCCTAAATCGAGCACTGGTTTGATGTCTCAAAAGATGAACTTCCTGAAAATTTCAACTCAATCGGTCAATTTTTCTTAATTTGGCTGAGGTCTGAAAATTGCTCAATTTAACAATTTTTCAGGCGTCGTTTTGACCACAATTACATAATTTGCTCAATAAATCACTTAAAACTTAACCTTGAGCTTTGAAATTCGGGATCTACACTAACTGGACTATGGAAAAGCATCTTTGGTAGACATTTATTGTTTTGCTAAAACGATAATGCAACTATGGTCTTGTTAAATTCCCCCCTCAAAAATCATTGTTCACCACAAAAAATACATATCTCCCGTAGGTATTCCAGGTATAGATACTATTACCAATACTCTAGTGGTAGGAGGACTTCCCCCACCCATCACCCATAAAACTGGGATTTTGCCCATTGCAATACAATGTTATATTTCAAATTGCGGACGCACCCTCTAAAATTTGTCCGATTTGGCTAAAAGTTTTACTGATTTTTTTTCATATATTGGAACACATTTTGGGGGTGCCCCATTGAAAATTCAAAAGTTAATTTTTTTTTGTGCAATCCGCATCACCCTACTATCTATCTATCTGTTCCATTTTTGATCTATTTCATCTTTGTCGTCTAAATTTCTCTCTATTTTTCTATCTGTCTTTCATATTTTTTGAAACAGTAACATAACTGCCTTTCATACATCGAATGTGAAATAAGTTTAGTGAAAGTTATGGTTACACTATACTTAAGTCCTACAAAAACTTTTTTTAAGTGCTGCAAGAATTTCATGGCCTTGCCATTTACATATTATGAGCGCAGCCCATGGCTGCCGAAGGCAGCCATGAGCGAAGCTCACTTAGCACAAGGACAGCTCATTCTGTGTGGTGCTCCTGTCTACAGTGACTGCCTGAACAGGAAGTGCCTGTAGCAGCCATAAAAGTGGAGCTAGTAGTTTAATCAGAGTTTAGTTTGGCAAATAATTAAAATATCTCAAATATCTTCCAAAATAGCTTTAAAATTTCAGTCTTGTCATATAACAACCTCCAATGACATATTTCAGGGATTTAAATCAACATGTGTATCAACATTGGAAATAATTATTTCCATACCCCTGATTGCAAGAAGTGACTGAAAATTAAAAGTCAACACAAAAGTTAATGACTTAAATGGCTCACCAAGTAAGAAATCATAACAACACTTAAGGTTACATAATCTTCATTTTAAAACTATCAACAAATTATGTAACAGTCTAATAGTAAACAGTCATCTATGGATAGCTGTGGGTTTATTGATCTCAGTTAAATGTAACACCAACAATCTAACATAATAGATCCAAATTTATAGATCCAAATTTAACACCGATTTGAATTACACAACTGTCAGTGCAATCAGTCTATCTATCTATTTATCTACGAGGGGTGTCCCAAATTTTCTGACCAATTTTTTTAGCAGACCTTTCTATTTGAAGCAGCTGTATGAAATTTTCACAGAATCAATTTCAGGTATTTCACTATCAATTTTGAAAATATGGTACCTGTACAAACATTTTAAATAACTTTTCTGTTGCCATGGATACAGAAGGTCAGTGCACCCAGCACAGCTCAATTTTTTTAGGCCAAATCCAAGTGTCTAGGCGTGTAGGCCTAAATAACCAAGAAATTTACTGTAAACATGCAATGGATGATCATGAAAAATATTATTTGGAAACCTAATAGTATCTCAAAGTTTTTTTATTTACATCTAAAGTCACTGTGAATCAGTTTAACCCTTGTGCTGAGGCGATCATCTGGGTCCTCCAAACTGGGCTGTTCCTAAATTGTGGAATTTCAGTGTATGTGACGACTGCTTCATTTCTCGTTATGACTATTATTTCTTTAGTTTTTGAACTGGTATATATATTTTAGTATCATGCAAAGTTACAGAAGGCCAAATATGGTAATTAAAACAGATGAGATTGGTTTTGAACCTAAGGTTCTTGAGCACTGCCTCTTGACAGCAGATTGTTTCGGCCAAACCGTTCAAGCGCTGTTAGGCAACTGCTGGAAAACGCCTTTGGTAATTGCCTCAGCTGATCAGGTTAAAATATAAATAAACGTTTATAATCTAATGGAAGATATCTTGAAAGACTGCAAGCTTATCAGGAAATACATTTTCTTGCAATCATTTGCTTTTTTACTATAAATTCTCTGACTTTTAACACAGCTAATTTGCTGAATTTCGTCTGAGAAATTGAGCTGCGCTGGGTGCACTGACCTCTCATAACCATGGTAACAGAACAGTAACTTAAACACTTTTTACAGTCTTGATTTTTTCAAAATAGATGGTGAAATACCTGAAATTTATTCTGTGAAAATTTCATTTAGCTATTTCAAATAGTAAGGTCTGCCAAAAAAATTGGTCAGAACTTTTGGGACACTCCTCGTATATCTATCTATCTATCTATCTATCTATCTATCTATCTATCTATCTATCTATCTATCTATCTATCCATCTATCCATCTATCTATCTATCTATCTATCTATCTATCCATCTATCTATCTATCTATCTATCTATCCATCTATCTATCTATCTATCTATCTATCTATCTATCTAGCTATCTATCTATCTGTCTATCTATCCATCTATCTATCTATCCATGTATCTATCCATCTATCTTATTTTGTATATAGATCTGATCTTATCTAGATAGATAGATAAATATTTTAATTATGTCTCACCCTGTATACAACAAACTAAAAACAAGCGACATTATAAAAAACAGGCCTCTGTTCAGCCAGAAACCTCACCTTGCCATACACATGCAAACACATAGCGGAGAGAAGCCATTTGGATGCTCAATTTGTGGCAAGAAGTTTGCTAGAAACTACCACCTGCAAAGACATATCCAGGGGCACGCCAGAGTGGAGCCAAGCATGGAATAATTTATTCAGCTGATCTAAGTAACGAACAACAAAACACACTGGAGCTAAGCCATGTAATGTGGATGCTAAATATGTGAGGAGGAGTGTAATGGAATCAGATGGATGCTAAATATGTGAGGAGGAGTTTGATGGATGCCCAATATGTGAGGAACGGTTTGTAGCCAACAGTGGACTGGAGAGACAGATACGCAAGCATACTGGAAAGAAGCTAAATGGAGAAAGGTCGTTGGCCTATACATGAAGATTCACAGCATCATGATAAGCAGTTGCGTACACACAGTGGAGAAAAGCCGTACAGAGTAACGACTTCCTGTTGCATCACTCCATCACTTTTCAAAAATTGGCTTTTGTACCATGTTTACTTGTTTAAAAACTTTTTTTATATATTCATAAATTCATTTAATAGAAAGCTTTCATGAGGCTTTTTCTAGGTGAACATGGTTTTGTTGAAACCCTTTTTGTGTTGAAAACCGTTCAGTTTGGAAGAGAGTGGTGATAGAGACAATAGTCTACCTATTTCAGAACATCACTTTTATAAATTCACGTCTTTTTATGCTTACATTTAATATGTCGTACAAACTTAATTGTATCTTTTCCTCAATGTTAATGGGTATCTCATTTAATAAAATCATTCACTTTCAAGGAATGCTCTATAACCAGTTTATTTTGTGTCTTTGGCAGACCGGAGATCGACGTTTGCATGAACCATACTACAATTGAATTATGCTTTTTACTGATTTAATAAAATGGGATAAGTAAAACCAACAGTAACATGGATGATATGTTAAATGGTAAAAATAATTTTACATATAACTAGCATAAGACCCATAAAGCATGCATGTCAGGGAAGGGGGAAAAAAAAGGGTGTTGTAATGGCCTATGGTTAGATTATGGGAAAACATCACCTCAATTTCTGTGACTGTAATTTGAACATCAAATATGGCTAAGGACATAGTAGAGAATACAGAAAAGCTGCCTGCAAGTTTTCATGACTGAGAAATCAGTAGTTCGGTTGGAGTAGCGTAAGGGGTCCGTGAATTCATAGTATGACACTACATTGTGACATAGTGGTGATAACATTGGGAGGCACATTTTTTGTGTGACCATCAGCCAACATGTTTTATCCCTGGGATTTTTGAAGATTTTCCAAGGGAAGTTATGGAACAACATGATGTCATTCACATCCATTTCTAAAGATAAGGTGGCAAGCTTGCTTACTGGCCTCACATGTTTGCCGTAAGGGCAAGACACCTCGCTCGCTCTGTGAGCCTGTGGCTCTGTCCTGTCTATTAGTAAAGTGACACATTGCAGTAGTTGCTGACAATCATTACCTTATTAACTGCTGGTTGGCATTTGAGAGGTTTTTACAACCTTAGACTATTACGTATGACCATTACTTTGATTCTTAGGTTTATCAAAGGTATGGTCGCACATTTGGCAATATGTAAGTTCCAAGGTTTCTCCAACGTGTTTTTGATATGTATGGACAACGTTTGAATGTAATGTTCAGGGCAAATGTCTGATCATAAGTATCTGCCAAAGGTTTGTTGAAGGTTTGCACAAAGTTGCAGAACCTAGGATCCTGATTCTCAGAGAGCCTTGTGGCGCCATCTATTCCATACCTATACCAATCTATCTGGTAACTTTGAGATTATAAAAACTCCAACTGGATGCTTGCTGGTGATGATTGAATGAAGCCATGAAAAGATAGAAGATACACTAGTTACAAAAATTTCAAAATATATATCTCTTAACATGCGAAAGATTAGATTGGCAAAAAAAAAAATTCCGAAGTACTGCTCAACCACAAACGAGCAAGAGAGAATCAGTTAAGACCGGAGTTGAACTGAGCCTACTTGCTTCGGAATGCCACCTATCCAGCAGGCCAATTTAGATTGGGATTTTTCCAACTCTTCAGAGTTGCAGAATTAACCCCTTACAAGGTAAGTGAATATTCTTATTTATTTTAGTCCTTAAATGGACTGCAGACTGCTTGGTAAAACAAGGAAGAAAAGTCTGCTAATTTTGGAGCCACCTTCAAGTAAAAGTCCGTTCACATGGGGCAAATTTGTAACATGTTGAGGACTCCTGTTCTCTGTGCCACATCAGGTTTAACTCTTGATTCTCGTGACCTCCATGCACAAGCTCAAGGGGATCTTCACTTACAACAATTTAACACAGCCATAAGTGGTTTTACTATTATATATGAGTTAATATAACAATAACACTACTTTTGAGGGCGCTATGCTGTTTGAATGGCCCAAGGTCATGTTCAGCAGCCCAAGTGATTCAAAGCAGCACGAGCAACGCGAGGGCTGCTATGCAATCACGAGGGCTGCTGGACATGAATGAGGGCCAATCAAACAGCATAGGGCCCAAAAAAAAGTAGTGTTAATTACTATTATTATCCATTTTCCAAGCAAATATTATGCTAACAATGTCAGAAAAATCACTTCACTGCTTGTTGTTGAATTGTGACGTCATCACTGGTGATGTCACAAATGTCATTTGGCAACTGTGACGCCATGAGTGATGATGTCATAACAGCAAGCTTACCATTGTAACGTCACCATTCATGATTGTTAGCCCTTTGACACTTTGAATTCTATAACGGCGCTCTGAAATGTAAACAAGGGCCGTTATTGAGAATCGAGGGCTGTTATGGGGAATCAGCAGCCTTCTACATTTTGCTAATGAACTAGGGAACGGCCCTGCAAGTGGTTAATAATAAGCTTTCTAGAACATGGACTTTCTACCTTTAATACATTATGTATTTATATAGACAAGTAGCTATGCAGTCTTAGAAGAAGAGGTCAGGTCAAATGTATGGTGCACTTTCCATCAAGAAAGAACCCCCTTAGATGCCATCTAGAATCAGCAGTCAGCCACTTTGCGCACCACTCAAAAGAAAAACGTGTGTTGGCTGTATGGCCTCTTTTTCATTTTGGCCATGAGCAACAAGACAAGAGCTCTAGATATATCAACTACTTAAAATGCATACGGAATTTCTTTAAACGCATGTTTGCTAATTGTTTTTGAATTGCAACTTCAAACTACCAACAGAACTTGATGCTTTCATGTGATTAGTATTACTTATGTATATTCTGTGCCAGCGCAATGAGTTCAATCTGATCAATAAACTACACATCGGTAGTAGTATGACCTTACTCTCCTGCTTTATAAACATAGTACATGTACATACATACATTCGATATTTCTTATGTGACCTTGCAGAAGAGCACATGGTACAAACCAGGGTTTCGCTTTAGGTGTTTTTTCCATGCAAGCATTTCTTGTCATGGAATCCTTTAGAACAAAAACATATGGGTCCAGGACCTTCAGGGTTCTCTGTACATTGTATTTATTACACATGCCCCCCTTCAAGGGACCAGATTTTTGTCTCTTTTTTTTAATAATAAAACATATACTTACCATTTGTTTGACTATCAAAGCACTGTTTTAATCTCTTTGAGCCAGATTTTCCCCAAGGCTGGATTTTTCCAATATCAGGCCTAATATCTTTCTAAAGACAGATAGCAGGCCTATCTTGGGGAGACATACCAAGCATATGATATGAGGATTTAATTATTTATTTATTTTTTGCCCGAGGCTGATGCAGTTGATTCCATAACACTGAAATCATATTAATTCAGTGAACCCAAAAAACAAATTAAGAGTACTGCATGAATGTATAATACATACTATTTCTTGTGTACTACGAAATTTAGATATAGAGTAGCCTAAATATTTATTAATTTCCTATATATGTCTTCTGGCCATAAAGCTTTTAGTCAGTGAAGAAGTTTTGCTGCCTCAGAAAAATGTAATAGAAAGTCTCTTGTGGTAGTGTTTTATTGCAACGACTACCAAGGTAATTCCTCATGATAAGTTGTTATGAAATTTCAGCTCCACAAGCCAAGATTTGGATAATTGATGAGATGTTCAAGAGTACGAGGTTTGACTTGTTCAAAGAAAAGTTTTTAAACTTTCAGATTTCAATAAAAAGAATCCACAGGAAGTCATGGAAAGCAAGCATGGGTTGCTCGCAATGCCCATGAACAATGTAATACGGGGGATATTGCCCAAGATTCCCATGCAGGAGCACCCTCGAGTCTTGGTGATTGTCTCATGGTAACAAGTAACGAGAAGGGCCTTTCATGTATGGAGTTTAAATCAAGACTACAACAGCACTATAAACTATTAGGCCCAACAGCTTTATTTTGCTTTCTCTAAAACTTCAAACTGACAGAAAAAAATGCATTATATATGCTATAAGTGGAAAGTAGAGGTGGCCAAGATTTTTCTTATTGACCTCACGCATCAGGAAACTAATTCCTACCCTGTGACCTAATTACAAAGAGGCAAGTGCCTTGTCAAACACCTGATCAGAATAAAGTTTTAACAATTGAGCTACAATGTTAGAAAGATTGATCTTACTTACTTGCTTGGCCATATTCAGGGCATGGCATGAAACTGGCAGGTTTCTATACCACAGAATTACAAATTAACAAAATTTGCATTGAACATCGATTTAAATTGCATTGGAGACACAGGACATTATTAGCATGCAGCAATAAAATGTTTTGAATCAATGGTTAGACTCGATGAGATGTCAATTTATATTTGTAAACAAACCCCTTTCACAGCTTATGTTTGTGTCATAATTACAGCTATCAGTCATTTCACCAAAAACATCTCTCTTAAGTTTTTAACAATATAACATGCTCCATTGAGTTTTAACAACATAACATGGTTTGCAGACGGCGGCCTTTGGGATGAAATAAATTTTGTTCTGTTTCTCAAAGTAAAAAGAAAAAATCACAGAAAGCTTGATATGTGTCATGAAGAATGCTGCAAAGAACTTTCCTGCAGACCATCAACAGAATTTGGGTTATCAAGACTTCAGTTATCATTCATTCCTTTTCCTGGGAGTGATAATCATCTGAATATTATTTCGACTTAATGATATTAAATCGAACTTCTAATATCATTATTCCATTTTAGAAACCCACAAGAGATTGATAAAGATAGAAATTTGATTAAATTCATAAAATGTGTGGGAAGAGTCGGAGGACGACTCTTTTCTGAGTAATTGAAGACATTTTTTTCACACAAAGGAGATGATATAGTGTGTTACTAAAGAATATTTTCAGAACAAAATTGGTTTTTCAAATATGTTGGCCTAAACTTAAAAATAAATGTAGAAATGTTTATATTCCATCACAAAAATGAAGTCAGTCTCAACAGACAATTACGCCCTTGACAGGCTTGTTCTAGCACGAGCCTTTCTGAACTCCCTAAGGAGTACCAACCAGGCAGTACTTTCCAGCATACACAATGCTAAGTCGCTCTGCAATTCGACGATTGTCGTCATCACTTCCTATAGCCAAGCACCCATTTACACATGGGTGAAGTGAAGTAAAGAGTTTTGGAGGATATACTCAGCTCCTCTATAAATAATTCTGGGGATAAAGAACATTTTAGTCTGTTTCTCGAAGTAAATAAGTAAATGATAACTGAAGTCTTGATAATCGTCCCCCCCCCCTCCCATGCCATTTTTACCAAATGTTTTTTAGAAACAAAAACTGGCGATGCATATGAATGTGATGTGAGCAACATGACAAAAACTAATGAATCTCATTTAAAAAATTGCTTGGTTATTTTCTAGACATTACTAGAGATTATCATGTGTTTTTGTTAATATAAAGAGTATTACGTAATAATTTCCCTCTGATTACCATGTGAAATAATATACCAAAGTGTTTTAAAAGTCCAGCTCCTACATATTTTGCAGGGGAAGTTGGTTGTAGGGATCACAAAAATGAGTTTTTCCAAATCGAATGAAACAGCCTTGGCTCATGATATTTTTGAATCATGAAAAAAGCTAAGAAAATGTAATACAGTGCCGCCTGTAAATAAGTGAAACGCATGATATTGTAGCATTGTGTCAATGCTAAACATCCTTAACCAAATTGCCTGTGGAAATGTCAATTCTTATTCGATGAGAGGAAAAAATATTGGGTATTAAAGGCCGATATTTGTAACGTGTGGGATGATAATGGCTGCCAATTTTCTTAGCTGTAGTCTGAGTTAGGTATGGTTCAAAATCTTTGAAAAGTAAGTGAAACACAGGCCTAATGTTATTTCAATGGGAAAGGTGTTTCACTTACTTATCAAAGACTTTAAACCATACCTAACTCTGACTACAGCCAAGAAAATTAGCAGCCAACGTTATCCCAATGCCTCACATATCGGCCTTTATGATCCAATATGTTTCCCTTTCATCGGATGATAATTCATGCTTCCACATTCAGTTTGGTTGAGGATGTTTTAAAAGCATTGATGCAATGGCATAGTATCAAGCGTTTCCCTTACTTACAGGCGGCACTGTGTATCTGCAACCGACACAATACAGACTTGCAAATTGTACGGAAAGATGTGCAATATCGATATTCACATATTAAACTTTTATACAAACTAAATATAAGGGCTTAGAAAAGATATATTTTATTTCATAGTATTTGCATAAAATCAATGTATTTTTGTGCTTCTCAAATTTCGAAATTTGACTTTTGCTGTAAACGGAGTGACTTTAAGTCATTTTTAACTTTTAAAACATACTAGGCCAACTGAAAATTTCGAGTATTTAAAAATGCCTTAATGAAATGAAGGAGTAAATGTTCAAAATCACTTGGACATTGGGGTGAACACTTCGGGTGCGTGGAACTATTGTGCAACTATCCTTGCAACCTTCCACAGTGCAATATGGTTAACAAACAAAGTTTTCAAATTTTCCGTTGCAGCTGTTTTTTCGTGGCAACAATTGTTTTTGCAAATGAGAGCATATGAAGAGGGATTTTAAGTTGTTCCTCATGCGGATAAAGTATTTGTGTGCAAGGGCGAATCCAGCAAAATGCAGACAGGGAGTGCGATCTTGACAAATTAGAATGTACTAAAAAATTTCCACAAAAGATCAGTTAATAAATCAGTTGTCAATATCATCGCCAGAAAAATCCGTAGCACGGAGCTTTAATTCATTGAAAATGGACAAATGCCTTAATCTATTTCTTTTCCATGGAGATCACAAATGACAAAAGGGCAAGCTATTTTTTAAGGGTGAATGTGAACGAGAAAGCCATGTGTGTCCTTGTGTTGACACAAACATTTTAAAAGGTCTTTTCCATGTATGTCAAGAGTGGGCACTTTACACAGACATGATCTACATGTATAGACTCACTTGACCTCTGAGCACTGAGTGGTTAATATGCAGGACAGGTCTGCTGCCCTGAATGTCTGTGCCTGCATTGATTTTGAACCATGGGCATTGAATCCAAAATGGTTTCAGTGTACTTTCAAGAGGAAAATCTCAGCTGGACGTCATATGAGTGAGACGTTAAACGGGGCCCCCTGTATTAATGTCTGTGCCAGGCAAAGTAAAAGATCCCCAACATGGAGAAAAATTTGTGACATGTTGAGGACTCTTCCATCACAATCTCTGCCAGCTCAAGGGAATCTTTTTTTTAAACAAGTCAAACAGCCAAAAGTGATTTTATGATGAGCTGATAGCTTTCTAGAGCCTCTTACATTGACAATGTGTATCTAAGCAACTGTGCAGTCTTAGTGAAGGAGATCAAATTAAATGTATGGTGCGCTTTCCACAAAGATAGAAACCCCTCATATGCAGGGCCGGCTCTACCATTAGGCCATTTAGGCGGTCGCCTAGGGCGCAGAGCAAAGAGGGGGCGCGCAGAGCAAGGTGGCATGTACACGCGTAACTACATGCACAAACTTTTCTTTGCATGGTATTGAACACATAAAATGAAAGGCGAGAGAAATGGTATTTATTAAAGAAAATTAATAAGACTTGAATATTTGCACTAAGTCATGCAGTTGTGTAAAGTTCAGAAGTACTGTGATGTCATTTTTTAAGTAAAACATAATTTTCTTGGCTATTTTATCTATTAATTTCTTCTTATTGCTCTGCACGTTCCTCCTTGCTCTCCACCTCCTCCTTGCTCCGCCCCCTTCTTGCTATGCGCCCTACTTGCTCTGCGCCCTTCTTGCTCTGTGCCCCCTCCTTGCCCTGCACCCCCTCCTTGCTCTCCACCCTCTACTTTTGAGCCCCCTTCTTGCTCTGCACCCCCCTCATTGCTCTGCGCCCCTCCTTGCTCTCTGCCTCCTACTTGCTCTCTGCCCCCTTCTTGCTCTGCATCCTCCTCCTTGCTCTCCACCCCCTACTTTTGCGCCCCTTCTTGCTCTGCACCCCCCTCATTGCTCTGCACCCCTCCTTGCTCTCTGTCTCCTCCTTGCTCTGTGCTCCCTACTTGCTCTGCACCCCTCCTTGCTCTGTGCCCCTTCTTTGCTCTGCGCCCCTCCATGCTCTACAACCCCTCATTGCTGTGCGCCCCCTTCTAGCTATTCGCCCTACTTGCTCTGCGCCCCCTTCTGCTATGCGCCCCTCCTTGCTCTGTGCCCCCTCCTTGCTCTCCGCCTCCTCCTTGCTCTGCGCCCCCTTCTAGCTATTCGCCCTACTAGCTCTGCGTCCCCTTCTGCTATGCACCCCTCCTTGATCTGTGCCCACTCCTTGCTCTGCGTCCGGGGGGGGGGGGGGGGACACATCAGCATGATGCTGCCTAGGGCGCATAATTGGCTGGAGCCGGCGCTGCTCATATGCTACTTGGGATCAGCAGGGAGCCACTTTGCACACCACTTAAATGTCTGGCGGCTATATGGCCTCATTTTCACTTTGGTTACGAGTAACTAACATCTAGGGAACTCAAAATTTATTGAGTGCACATGGTGACTTTTTTGAACTTCGATTGCATATGCAGATACTTTGACTACTTAGAATGTAGCATATGGAACTACTTGAAACCTTTAATTTTTAAATTGCAACTTCCAAACTGCGAACTGGGCAAGTGTTATTTTTTGTGGTGAATGCCAATGGCAAAATCATGTGTGCCCTTGTGTTCACAAAACCACCACCCAAACTAACATTAAGACCTATTTCGTGCACTAAACACCAACAGCCTGACTGCGACATGTTGAGGTGCATGATCTATGACACATCGACCATTATGCATTCTTAGACTTAGTCGATGAGATCTAGTCAAATTTATGGTGTACATATCATAAAAAAAGAATCCCCTCAAACGCCATTGGCAATGATACAGTGGTCATCTTGAAGACAGGGTTAATATATCATATGAAGCATGATCATCTAATGTCTCAAGTATAGAAGGTGATGCATGCCCTCAAAGAATGTGTATAATCCACTGACGGATAACTTTCAGCTAAGGTTTATCTGAAAATATTTGACTCACATAGCATGCCAATTCTAGAATATCGTTGTGAAACGTGGTTTTCATTGAAAGAAAAAGACAAGAGGAAATACAAATATGTTTTCTTTAAAAACCTCCATGTTGCTCTATCAGTCAAAACAGGCCGATCCTTTACTCAGTGTATAGACAACAAGCAGCTGCTATTAAATACTGGATTAGATTTAAAACTGGTTACAGTAACTGTGATTCATGAGTGTTATGACACACATGACTTTCATTCCCCAAATGAATCAGCCACTTAAATCTTTTATATCTTTGAAGTTGTACCTGTCATGAAACATGTATCTTGCAGATATCTTCATTGTCAGTTACACTGCTCATTTACATGGTCTATTTAAACTGAACCAAATAAAAAACGCAAAACTATTTTCAGGGCTGTATTTCTCTCTATAAGCTTCAGATGGGCTGGTGAGTGTATGCATATGTGTAAGTAGGTGTCAAAGAACTCTGATGCATAAAATCACAAAAGTGTGTCAATTTTTTGCATGTCTGTGGCCAAGTTTATCACATTAGGGTGTGGCCAGTGGACCGATATGTTACACACCCCATGGAGAAAATTTAACAATTTCATGTTAAAGTTTGAAGAAAACGATGCAAAAGTGCACAAAATTGACTTTGGTTGGCACCGCTTGACTTGCTAAAAATTTAGGTTTTTGAAAAATCAAGTCAGAGTTTGTCACACACAATGCTATTCCAATGGAAAAATGCAACTATGGAAAGAAGTCATTCAACAGCCTATTTGATAACTGCGGAATGGAAAAGGCTCAGAGTCCATCAGAAAGACCTCTCGCAACCTGTGTAACAGCTGCAGAGGTAAAAATCAGTGTTGTCTGTGCCATTTTTCTTCTCTTCTCACAACTACACATCCACCCCCGTAAGAAAAGCAGGAGGAAGTCACATATGGCACTGACGTTTCTCCAATCTTGCCATACAGGTTTTGCTAGGTCCTTTTAATAAACACTAAGCCTTTTCACTCTGTTGCATTTGTACAGGCTATTCGAGGACCTGTTTCCATAGTTGCATTGTTCCACTGGAATATCACTGTGTGTGACAAACTCTGATGTGACTTCCCTAAAAGCAAAATTTTAACAAGTTTAGTGGCACCAATTGAAATGAATTGTGTGGCCTTTTGCATCATTTTCTTCAGGCTTTCACGTGGAATCATTAGATTTGCTCTTTTGGGTGCCTGACACCCCAGTCCATTGGACATACCCCAATGTGGTAAACTAGGCCGCAAATGCGCCAGTAAAGGTCATAATTGAGTGATTTTATGGAACTGAGTCCTTTGACACCTGGTTACATGTATGCATAAACTCAACAGCCCATCTGAATCATATGCAGAAAAATAAAGCCCTGACAATAGTTTTGCGTTTTTTATTTGGTTCAGTTTACTTGTCATTTTGTACTTCAAGTCTTCAGTAGTTCAAATGCTCATCATGTCTTTTAAGTAGATAACCAGATAGCCGCAATTTTCAATATTGTTTTTCAATGCCCATGACAAGAACCAAAACCTGCATGACAATTAGGAGCAAA
Source organism: Platynereis dumerilii (assembly GCA_026936325.1). Classification (NCBI taxonomy): domain Eukaryota; kingdom Metazoa; phylum Annelida; class Polychaeta; order Phyllodocida; family Nereididae; genus Platynereis; species Platynereis dumerilii. Next base: position 11,044,453 of record JAPTHN010000002.1, on the reverse strand, counting down.
TGCTGGACGTTTGCAGAAGACTCAGAACTTAAACAACAGGCAATTACTTATAAAGTTATGTCTGTTTAAAAAACACAGCGGGTAAGAAATGTTTTCTTGAAACTGGTTTTCGAAGTAGGCCTATTACTTGTAAATTGAGACAATTTGGAAAGCAAATTACTCAGAATTGTGCAGAACTATCCTTGCAACTTCTACAATGAAGTCTTGTTAACAAACGAGTTTTTCAAGGTTTTCACTGCAGCTGGCTTTTCTTGGAAATAATGATTTTTGCAACAGTGGGCATCCAAAGAGAGATTCACAGTTGTTCCTCAAGCAGATTAATATATATACACAATATTTTATTCATACCCTTTGTCAGGATACGAAGACAAAAGTTGGTTAAGTTGAACAATTAAGATATACTAAAAAAAATATCCAAATCCACAAAGACAAGTAAATAAATCAGCTGTCAATATCATATCCAGGAAATCTGTTGGACGGAGCTTAGGTTGATTATTCTGTTATTTCTTCTCCATGCAGATCACAAATGTTAAAAAGGTGTTATTTTTCCGGGTTAATGTGAATGACAAAACCAGGTGAGAGAGAAGACGTGCATTGCAGAGCTCCAGAGAAAAAGTTAAGTTTTTGCTGTCAATATACTGATTTATCCCCTAATACTTGTCAATAAGGTAGATTATAGAGTATCCAAGCTCCGTTCTAGGTTTTTGGTCTATTTCAAATGCTTTATTTTGTTTAATTTCCATATTAATCACCTGCTCTACCCAAGCTAAAATTGCCGACATTGAAAACACCCCATTATCGCCCACATAAACAATTTCTTTAGTACCAGATAAACCACCTCAAAGCTTAAACTAAAGTCCCCTCTTTGTTGCTTCATATTTCCACACATTGTGCCCACCTAAATAACCTCTTTTTTCAGAATTTTCACTGGATTTTAAGGCCATTTTCAGGCTAGTCTCCGACTTTGTTTACATCAAAGCTAAGTGAGACCCAGTTTGATCTGGTTTGACTCAGCATCAGCTGCTGTCAATATATGCATTTTTGCTTTTAAACTACATTTACCATATGATTGAATATCAGATACTGTTCCGAGTACTGTTGTGATTTCAGAAATCAAGTATGTCTGGTGACTCAGAAGACACTGCAGTCATGGAACAGGAACCCCCAGTCACAGTTGGAGCTGAAACTGGATCTCCTGAGGTGCCCCTGAAGAATCAGGACCCTGACAAAGTGTGCTTGACCACCTGCAAACATGATGGGAAAACCAGTGGTGCTGCAAGAGTCGCAGGTCATGTATTATGTTCCCTTTGTCTTCACTCTTATCATAAAGATTGCATAAATTATCCTATTGATATACCTACTTTCTGTGCATGTCCCATTTGTAGAGACCTCGCTGCTGAAGTGAAGAGCCTCCATGTCAAGTTGGATTCTGTCTTATCGCAGAACAAGGGTCTCATTGACACTATCAATCAGCAGCAAATTTTGTTAAATTCTCTCATACCAGTTTGTTCCCAGATCACTCCAGATGTCGATTCTGATGACGACGACGAGCCCGATGCTGAGCCCGAAGGTATCCTGGTGATAGGCGACTCCCTCCTCAGAGACGTTGAGCCAACTTCAGATGCCCTGACAGTCGATCCGATGAGTGGTGCCCGCTTCCATGATGTCAGAAAGAAGTTAAAGCCGATGAACCCAAAGAAGAGGAGATATGACCGTGTCGTAATTGTTGCAGGCACTAACGACAGTACGACCCAACGCTCTGCTGAGAGAATTGCTGCTGACTGTAAAACTACTCTCGAGGCAGCAAAGCGAATTGCCACAAATGTTGTGCTCTCCAGCATACCCCCACGCAATGACAACCGATGTGACAACAGCAAGATCGAGAACATCAACCAGCTCATGGTAACAATTGCAAATGAACTTAATGTCGAATTCATTAACCATGATGATAATTTTCGATTTCGTGATAACTCCATTGACACTGCCCTACTGTTGCCAGACCAGCTCCATCTATCCTCTAGTGGGGTGAAGAAACTGTTATCAAACTTAGCCCTCGCTGACAAGGCTAAACCAAAGTCTGGCAAAAGACCCCAGTCACGGAAGCCTGTGCAGGAATGGAGCTCCCCGACCCCTCCTACCATCCCTGCTCCACCACCCCCGCTTATGTCTGTCTCGGTCGATCCTTCCCCTCAGCAGCTGATCCCGGATTTGGCCGAGCCCCCAGTCTACTTTAGAGGTGAAGGCTCTCCTCTAAGCAACCTTTTTCAGCCCCCTTGTCGATCTGGAATATGAACTTTGCAAGCTCAGAGCATGCTTTCCAGTACCGAAAGTGCATTGCTTTGGGAAATAAAGCTGCAGCGGCTGACGTCTTGCGAGCTCCAATGGCCGTCGCAGCAAAACGTATCGGTGATGCTCTGACCACTGACAAGCAATGGGAGGACATTAAACAGGGGGCTATGTACGAAATCCTTAGGACCAAGGAAAGACAGTGCCCCAACTTCTCGGCTGCCCTTCGTGAATCCAGGAATCGCTCCCTTATAGAAAACACTCCCAACCGCTACTGGGGTAAAGGACACAACGGCGAAGGCCTCAACATGTTGGGACGTTTGCTTATGATGTTGAGGTCTGAAGTGTCCCAATCGCATCATCATCAACAAAGGAATTTTACCCCTCGCCCTTCCGTATCCCCTCCTCGCACCTTTTATGGACGAACCCAGCCGCACTCACGACAACAACAACCGAGATGCTTCAACTGCGGAGAAGCATCTCACACGAAGGCCACGTGTCGCCACAACTCTCCGCTTCGTTGCTACTCCTGCAATGGACTCGGCCACAAGAAGAAATTTTGTGAACAGTAACATTAAAGATCTGGCCAGGGAGAGGTGGCCGGTCCTTGCAGGAATGTAGATATTTTAAAGAATTTTAATGACTGTACTGTAAACTCTGATCTTAACTATGATGATTTTACTGTTGAAATGCGTGATTTTAATGCTGATGACTTTTTTACCATGAACAATAATTCAAAGTCAAATGATGTATGTATTTTGCAAAGATCAGAAAATGACTCCTGTATATACTCAAATGATAATATATTGCAAAACTGTGATGTAAACTTAGGTGCTATCCCTGTCATAGAAAACATGTCTGAATATGATTGTACAGAAAATGCTAATAATTGTGTAGAAAACCCAAACGATTGTCAAGCAAGCTCATATCATTGTGCAGAAAAGTCAAATGATTGTGTAGAAAATCCATATGAGGACCTGTCTAAATTTTCCAAAAATAATGTTAAAAACCTAATTTTCTCTTACTTAAATATTAATAGCTTGTCACGCAAATTTATGGAGATATATGATATATTAACTAAAGGTCATAGCGACATTCTGTTTCTATCAGAAACCAAATTAGATAGCTCTTTCTCTAATGCACAATTTCATATTGAAAAATGTTCAATCCACAGACTTGATAGAAACACCCATGGTGGTGGACTGATATGTTATGTCAAAGAGACAATCCCACATAAAAACAGATCTGATATAGCTGTAAATGATTCAGGAATAGAAAGTATTGTTATACAAATCAAAACAGCCCAAAAGAACATGTTCTTCCTACACGTCTACAGACCACCAAATGTGAATGCCTCTAATCTAAACTTCGCCTTAGAAACTATGTTAAATAAGTGTTTCATAGAAAGCGATTGTGTGTATATAATAGGAGATCTCAATATCAACTTCTCTCAAAAACACAACCAACTAAGTAATATTTGTGACAATTATGACCTGAAACAATTAGTGAAAAATCCTACATGCTTTAAAAGTGTTGAAAATCCCACGCTTCTTGATGTAATTCTAACAAATAATCCAAAATCAATACGGCAATCATTGAATATCCCTTTAGGAATTAGCGATTTCCACAATTTTATCAGTGCTGCAACTAAACTTACCTGTCCATGTGATGAACCAAAAATAATACACTACCGAACGTTTAAACATTTCAATGAAGGATCTTATAAAAATGATTTAGAATTTGCACCTTTTCATGTCTCTCAATTATTTGATGATGTCGATGATCAATTATGGTTCCACAATACTTTGCTCACAGATATTGTAAACAAAAATGCCCCTAAAAAACAGAAAATTGTCAGGTACAAACAGCTCCCATATATGAATGACAAATTGAGAAAAGCTATTAATGTAAAAGCGAGCATGAGAAGAAAATTTCATAGGATTAAAAGTCAGGAATCATGGCAAAATTTCAAGAAGAGAAAAGCTATTAATGTAAAAGCGAGCATGAGAAGAAAATTTCATAGGATTAAAAGTCAGGAATCATGGCAAAATTTCAAGAAGCAGAGAAATCTTGTTAATAAGCTAAAGAGGACATCACTAGTAAAATATTTTGAAGATAAATGCAATTCGGTGAAAAGTAAAGGAAAGCACTTTTGGGAAATTGTTAAACCTTTCATGACCAGTAATGTTAAACAGGGCAATCATAATATTACTTTATATGAAAACGACCTATTAATTAGCAAACCAATTGATGTTAGCAACACCTTCAATAAATATTTTATCAATGTTACAAATGATCTGTGTGAATCAACTGAGGTTGAGCAAATGTCAGCTGATAAGGTCATTAACCACTACAAAGATCATCCAAGTGTGAAACTAATCCATGAGTTTGTTAACAATGAACAACAGTTTAATTTCATTCCAATCAATCAATCAACAGTGCTCAGCAAACTTAAACTGCTTCAAACAAACAAAGCCACAGGTTTCGATCAAATATCCCCAAAATTCCTAAAATTAGGATCTGACTTAATTAGCAACTCTCTTACTCCAATAATTAATAAAAGCATAGAAAGTTGTGAATTCCCTGACAACAATAAAAAGGCAGAAGTGACACCACTTTATAAGAAGTCAGATCAGCTGGCCAAAGAAAATTATAGACCATTAAGTGTCCTCCCTTCCACTTCAAAGATATTTGAGAAAGTACTTTGTGATCAGTTACTAGGATTTATTTCGACTTACTTGTCAAATGATCTATCTGCGTATCGTAAACAGTATAGCTGCAATAATGTACTAGTCAAATGTATTGAAAATTGGAGAAAAGCCCTCGATAACAATTGTCATGTGGGATGTATATTAATAGATCTTTCTAAAGCTTTTGACAGCTTACCGCATGGACTCTTAATAGCAAAATTACATGCTTATGGAGTTTCATTAGAAGCGTGCTCATTTATCATGAGTTATTTAAAAAACAGGAAACAAGCAGTAAAGCTAGGAAATATTAGAAGTGAATGGTTAAATCTAAAAACCGGTGTCCCACAGGGGTCCATCATGGGCCCTCTTCTATTTAACATTTTTATCAATGATTTCTTATTTGAACTTAAGAAAACATGAGATGTTTACAATTATGCTGATGATAACACTCTATCGTATTCTCACTTTGATAAATTAAAAGTAAAAGATACTCTTGAGAATGCAGCTAAACAGGCTATTAGTTGGTTTCAAGCCAATTATATGAAGGCTAATCCATCAAAGTTTCAGGCCATCTGCCTCAGCAGAGGCAACGGCGAAATTGAATTCAAAGTTGATAATAATGCTATAAAAACCGAAACAGTAGTCAAACTGTTAGGTGTACACATAGATAATAAACTGAACTTTAATCATCACCTTTCACTAATCTGTAAAAAGGCCGCTCGGCAAATAAATGCATTGCAACGATTATGTAAATATGTTGATTATGAAGGAAGACTTAGAATCTATGAGGCTTTTGTAGCTTCAAATTTTGTTTATTGCTCAATTGTTTACCAAACCTATTCCCTCGGACATGATAGGAAAATTGAAAAACTCAATGAAAGAGCATTAAGACTTGTTTGTAATGATTATGAGAGCACATATAATGACCTATTAGTTAAAACAAATAAAAATATGCTGCATATAACTTGTAAAAACAACTTAGTGGAATTTGCTTTCAAGGTACTAAATGGTCTAGCACCCCCTTTAGAAAGTTCTTTCTTTGAAAAACAAATTTCTCCATACAACATGCGAGACAACAACAAACTAATTCAGCCTTCCTTTAACACTGTTCAGTATGGCAAGAAGTCAATTAGTTATCAAGGTCCTTTACTATGGAATGTTCTACCCTCTCATGCAAAATTAATGGAAGAAATAGGCACTTTCAAGTCCGACTTACGACAAAGTAACTACTTTAAAAAATGTGAATGTGGTGCATGTATAATCTGTCTGAGAAATTGTCTGTAATTGATATAACTATGACAAGTTAATGTTATTGAGTCAAAAGTAAGAAAAGAACTTTAATTACATCCTATTCATTTGTCATTTGTACATAATTTCATAATTCATATTGTTTTATTTTAACTTGTCGGTAAAAAGCTTATAGCTTGTGTTTATTGTTTGTATTATCACCTCCGACGTTAAATAAAATTTTATCTTATCTTATCTTATCTTATCTTAGGTATGTCCTTGTGTTAACATTTATAACCACCTACCACCCAAACTAACATTAAGGTCTTTTCCTTGTATGTCAAGAGGGACCACTTCACACTGACAGCCTGACTGCAACATGTTGAGGTGTAAATCTGTAAGACTCACTCGACCTCTGATCGATGAGTGGTCAACATGCAGGATAGGCCACTGCACTGAACGTCTGTGCTTGCATGGATTTAGAACCACGAGCATTGAACCCCAAATGGTTTCTGTGAACATTTAAGAGCAAAATCCCAGCTGGATGTCTTATGGGTGAGATGTGAAATCGGTGGGGCCTCATGTTTCGGTGTCTGTGCGGGCAAATTTGTTCTCTGTTCAATTTCAGGTTTAACTCTTGATTCCATCACAATCTCTACCAGCTCAAAGGAATCTTCATTTACAACAATTTAACACAGCCATAAGTGGTTTTACTGTATTCTAGAAAATTGACTTTTCATCTTACATTATGTTCAAGCAAGTATGCATGCAGTCTAAGAAGAAGAGGTCAGGTCAAATATATGGTGCACTTTCCATAAAGAAAGAATCCTCTCAGATGCCATCTTGGATCAGCAGTCCCTTTGCGCACCAGTTGAAAGAAATTAAATGGGCGTTGGCTATAAGGCCTCTTTTTCGCTTTGGTCACGAGCAACAAGACAAGGGCTCTAGATATTCCCTGTCAGCGTGCCGCGGCGGTCCGGCATCGGCCCGGCGTCGTTCCGATGTCACCAGCATCGGACCGGCTTTGGGCCGACGTTGGGCCGCTGAGGCACGTTGATAGGGTTTCAACTACTTAAATTGTATATGGAACTTCCTTACCTGTAAGGAACATGCATCCGAGCCCATGGGACATTAAATGGAGGCGGGTTGTATCCAGTATTCTATGCTGGGGCAACTGAAAGACCCTGGGCATCCCTGAATTAATAGGGTATGTTCCAGACTCCTAGTCTTCTCATCTCATCATCATACGGCGGTCACAAAAAATAAAAGTGCAGCTCCCTCCACAAAGATGGTGGTTGAGCTGCCCCGACTGATCCGGGGTACACCAGCACAACACAAGTCAAGTCAAGTCAAGGTGATTTCATTAGCACGCGATTCTTGTCATTGACACTTGATAGTAAGATATCAATGCTAAGCAGGGCCTTACTAAGTTTGATATATGAGATGTGTGACGTTCTATTGCTTCTAAACCAATCAGATTAACCAAAAATGCTATGTATTTTGTGGCCAAGGACCTGAGAATCGCGTACTAGTGAAATCACCTGTAAACTTATGTCTTCAAATTGCTTTTGATGGGGACTACAAAGTACCAACTGTTAATATTTTCATATGCTTAGTATTATATTCTGTACTAGCACAATGTCAATGAGCATGTTGTTCAATCTGATCAATAAACTGCACATTGGTAATAGTATAACTTAATTCTCTTGCTTAATATACATATTACATACATACATTCGATAGTTCTTAAATGACCTTCAAGAAGAGTACATTGTACAAACCAGGGTTTTGCTTCAGGTGTGTTTTTCAATGCAAGCATTTCTAGTCATGGAATCCTGTAGAACAACAACATATGGGTCCAGGACCTCCAGGGTATTCTGCATTTATTACCTGTTTCACGAAACACCCCACATGCCCCCCTGAAGGGGCCGGTTCATTCTCCTTTTTTTTTAAATAATAAAACTTATATTTATCATCTGTTTGACTATTTGATATTTGAGGGCTGTTTTATTCTCTTTGATCCAGATTTTGCATGAGGCTGGTTTAGACCAATGTCGCCTTGCATGAAGAGAGCCCATCTATCTATTTCTGTAAATAAACAATGCATTTAATATCTTTCTAAAGACAGATAGCATCTAGCAGAGACATATCCAGCATATAATATTAGAATTTAGTTATTTATTTATTTTTTGCCGAAGGCTGATGCAGTGAACCCAAAAAAATCAAATTAAGAACACCACATATGATTGTATATGGCATACAATTTCTTGTGTACTACAACATTTAGTTACGTATTAGCTTAAATATGTATGAATTTCCTCGTGTCTTCAGGCTACACAAATCTTTTAGTCAGTGAAGAAGTTTTGCTGCCTCAGAAATATTTAATAGAAAATGTCTTGTGGCAACTTTTATTGCAACATCTACCAGGGTAATTCCTGAATTTGGAGGTCTTATGAAACTTCGGCTCCACCAGCCAAGATTTTGGTTCTCAGAAGGGATATGATGAGATGTTCAAGAGTGCGAGTTGTGACTTAGTCGAATACAAGTTTAACTTTCAAATTTCAATAAAAGAATCCTCAGGAAGTCATGTGAAAGCAAGCAGTGCAGTGACCAATCCACGGGCTGTGTACAATGCCCATGAACAATGCAATATGGGGGATATTGCCCAAGATTCCCAAGCAGGAGCACCCTTGAGTCTTGGTGATTGTCTCATGGTAACGAGTAATGAGAAGGGCCTTTCATGTGTCCTACCATAGAACACTGGATAGATACTTTATTTGATGCCCATGGGCTCAGACTAAACTTATTTTGGAATGGTGTTTAAATCATGAACTATGAACTATTAGACCCAACAGCATTATTTTGCTTTCTCTAAAAGTTCAAACAGACAGAAAAAATGCATTATACATGCCTTAAGGTGGCTCGATACTCGTGAACTTTCTAAGATAGGATTTCTCAAAAATAGTTTAGAATGATCCAAAATATAGTTTATAGCAAGGATATGTAAAAAAAAGTGGTCGCAACCAGTCTTTTTTTCAAAATATTCGAGGTTATGTACAAGAAAGTCAGTCCAAGCAAACCTGAAAAACTCAATTTTTTTCTTATCTTTCTTTCTGTGAAGTTTGTCCTGCCATTCAGTGGTCATGCATCCCATATTATGAAATGAAACAAGAAATTAAAGAAGAAACTTCAATGGAACTGCTGATTGCAATTTCAAAGAGATATATTTAGTTTAAAGGACTTTCCAAGGGGCTCGGAATAAAAGTTTTGATTTTGACAATTTTAATTTTTTTTATAAACCATGGCGCTAAAAAAAAATTGACGAGATAGGATTTCTCATTTTTTTGTTATTAATTTCCAAATATTGTGAGGAACAATAAAATGCATAAGAGAAGGTTTGCTACCGCGATAGAAATTGAGATAAGAATTTATTTATATCTCCAAGTCAATTTTTAGAAATTAGACCTGCTTGCCGAAAATCGCATGTAAAAAGTTTCTATTCGGACCATAAAGCTGAATCTCTGGCATGTTATGGTGCTGTTCATAGCGCATCTAATGCTTCAAACCAGAAGTTTCTAACCCTAATAGAAGTGACGCAAATGACAAACGAAGCGGCAGTCGCACGGAATTATAAAAAACCAAAAAAGCAGTCCACAGAGCTCAGCAGGCTGCTGTTGCTATGGTGACGCCGCCATTGCTGCACCATGAGTAGCGAGCCACCTTAAGTGGAAAGTAGAGGTGGTTTCTAATTGATCCTCACGCATCAGGAAACTAATTCCTACTCTGTGACCTAATTATAAAGAGGCAAGTACTTTGTCATACACTTGATCAGAAAAAAGTTTAACAATTGAGCTACAATGTTGGACAGATTGATCTTACTTGCTTTAGTGTTCTATCACTTCAAGGAAATGGCCATATTCAGGGTATGGTATGAAACTGCCAAGTTTCTGTAGGCCTACTACAGAATTACAAATCAAGAAAATTTGCATTGAACACTGATATAAATTGTATTTGAGACACAGGACATTATTAACAAGCAGCAATGAAACGTTTTGAATCAATGGTTAGACTCGATGAGCTGTCAATTTATATTTGTAAACAAAACCCTCTCACACCATATGTTTGTTTCATAATTACAGCTATCAGTCATTGCACCCAAAACATCTCTCTTATGTTTTTAACAATATAACATGCTCCCCTGTGTTTTTAACAACATAAAATGGCTTGCAGACGGCACCCTCTGTGATGAAATACATTTTATTCTGTTTCTCGAAGTAAAAAGAAAAAATCACAGAAAGCTTGATATGTGTCATGAAGAATGCTGCAAAGAACTTTCCTGTAGATCATCAACAGAATTCTGGTTATCAAGACTTCAGTTATCATTCATTCCTTTTCCTGGGAATGATAATCATCTGAATATTATTTCGACTTAATGATATTAAATCTCACTTCTAATATCATTATTCCATTTTAGAAACCCACAAGAGACTGATAAAGATAGAAATAGGATTAAATTCATAAAATATGTGGGAGGAGTCGGAGGGCGACTCTTTTCTGAGTAATTGAAGACATTTTTTTCACACAAAGGAGATGATATAGTGTGTTACTAAAGAATATTTTCAGAACAAAATTGGTTTTTCAAATATGTTGGCCTAAACTTAAAAGTAAATGTAGAAATGTTTATATTCCATCACAAAAATGAAATCAGTCTCAACAGACAATTACGCCCTTGACAGGCTTGTTCTAGCACAAGCCTTTCTGAACTCCCTAAGGAATACCAACCAGGCAGTCGTTTCCAGCATACACAATGCTAAGTCGCTCTGCAATTCGACGATTGTCGTCATCACTTCCTATAGCCAAGCACCCATTTACACATGGGTGAAGTGAAGCAAAGAGTTGTGGAGGATCTACTCAGCTCCTCCATGCAATGCATGGTTGGACGTCCAACTTGCAGGATCTCAGATACCAGACGAGTACCTTATCCACTAGACGAAGGCATCTCTATAAATAATTTTTGGGATAAAGAACATTTTAGTCTGTTTCTCGAAGTAAATAAGTAAATGATCACTGAAGTCTTGATAATCCCCCCCCTCTCTCAACCATGCTATTTGTACCAAATGTTTTTTAGAAACAAAAACTAGCGATGCATATTAATGTAATGTGAGCAACACGACAAAAGCTAATGAATCTCATTTAAAAAATTGCATGGTTATTTTCTACACATTACTAGAGATTACCATTATGTTTTTGTTAATATAAAGAGTATTAAGTCATAATTTCCCTCTGATTACCATGTGAAATAAGCCTACTACAGTGTTTTAAAAGTCCAGCCCCTACATGCTTTGCAGGGGAAGTTGGTTGTATAGGGATCATAAAAATTAGTTTTTCCAAATCCAATGAAAAAAGCCCGGTCCCCCGATATTTTTGAATCACGAAAAAGCTGAGAATATGCAATACAGTGCCGCCCGTAAATAAGTGAAACGCATGATACTGTGCCATTGTGGCAATTCCAAACATCCTTAACCAAATTGGGTGTGGAACTTCAATTCTCATTCAATGAGAGGAAAACATATTGGGTCATGAAGGCCGATATTTGTAACATGTGGGATGATAATGGCTGCCAATTTTCTTAGCTGTAGTCGGAGTTAGGTATGGTTCAAAGTCTTTGATGAGTAAGTGAAACACAGGCCTAATGCTATTTCAATGGGAAGGGTGTTTCACTTACTTATCAAAGACTTTGAACCATACCTAACTCCGACTAAAGCTAAGAAAATTAGCAGCCATTGTTATCCCAATGCCTCGAATATCAGCCCTTACGACCAAATATGTTTCCCTCTCAGCGTTGTAAATTCGGCCCAAGTAGCTATTGCTACTCCTACCACTGTATAAACTGCAATAATAAAGGGCAAAAGTAGCAATAGCTACTTGAGCCGCCTTTCTCGTACTTACAGGCGGCACTGTATATCTGTAACCGACGCAATACAGAAGTCCTTGCAAATAGTTCCAAAAGATGTGCAATATAGACATTCACATATTCAACTTTTATACAAACAAAATATAAGGGCTTGGATATATTTTATTTTACAGTACTTGCATAAAATATTTTTGTGCTTCTGTAATTTCGAAATTTGACTGTTGCTGTAAATGGAGTGACTTCAAGTCATTTTTAACTTTTAAAACAAAAATGCGTTAATCAGATGAAGGAGTAAATGTTCAAAATCACATGAACATTGGGGTGAATGCTTCGGGTGCGTGGAAATATTGTGCAACTATCCTTGCAACCTTCCACAGTGCTATCTGGTTTTAAACAAAGTTTTCGTATTTTCCATTGCAGCTGTTTTTTCATGGCAATAATTGTTTTTGCAAATGAGAGGTTCTGAAGAGAGATTTCAAGTTGTTCCTCATGCAGATAAAGAATTTGTGTGCAAGGGTGAATCCAGCAAAATGCAGACAGGGAGTGCTATCTTGACAAATTAGAATGTACAAAAAATTCTCCACAAAAGATCAGTTAATAAATCAGTTGTCAATATCATCTCCAGAAAATCCGTTGCACGGAGCTTTAATTCATTAAAAATGGACAATTGCCTTAATCTATTTCTTTTCCATGGAGGTCACAAATATTTAAAAAAAAGCGATTTTGTATGGCTGAATGTGAAAGACAAAGCCATATGTGTCCTCGTTTTGACATAACCACCACCCAAACTAACATTAAGGTCTTTTCCTTGTATGTCAAGAGTGGGCACTTTACACTGACATGATCTACATGTATAGACTCACTTGACCTCTGAGCGCTGAGTGGTTAATATGCAGTACAGGCCTGCTGACCTGAATGCCTGTGCCTGCATGGATTTTGAACCATGGGCTTGAATCCAAAATGTTTTCAACGTACTTTCAAGAGGAAAATCTCAGCTGGATGTCATATGATAATGACATATATGGGTGAGACGTTTAAACAGGGGCCCATTTATTAAGCCTGTGCCAGGCAAATTTAAAGATCCCCAACATGGAGAAAAAATTGGGAAGCGTTGGGGACTCTTCCATCACAATCTCTGGCAGCTCAAGGGGATCTTTTTTTTAAACAAATCAAACACAACTAAACGTGGTTTTATGATGAGCTGATAGCTTTCAGGAGCCTCTTACATTGACAATGTATATGTCAGCAACTGTGCAGTCTTAGTGAAGGAGATCAAGTCAAATGTACGGTGCGCTTTCCTCGAAGATAGAATCCCCTCAGATGCTACTTGGGATCAGCAGGGAGCCACTTGCACACCACTTAAATGTCAGTCAACTATATGGCCTCTTTTCACTTTGGTTATGAGCAACTAACAACTAGGGAACTCACAATTTATTTTGTGCACATGGTGACTTTTTTGAACTTCAATTGCAAGAGGTACAGATACTTTGACTACTTATAATGTATTACATGGATAGATAGATAGATAGATAGATATGGTAAGTGCAGCCCTCTAAGCCCAGTTCTGGGCGCTCAGGAGGGTTGATTGATGAGATGGGAGAGAGAGTGGGAGTCCTCAACATGTTACACATTTACCCCATGTGAGGGATCTTTTACTTGCCCAGCATAGACACTGATACTACTTGAAACCTTAAATTTCTAAATTGCAACTTCCAAACTGCCAACTGGGAAGTCTTATTTTTTGTGGTGAATGGGAATGACAAAACCATGCGTGTCCTTGTGTTGACAAAACCACCACCAAAATTAACATTAAGACCTTTTTCATGCACTCAACACCAACAGCCTGACTGCGGCAGTGTTGAGGTGCATGATCTATGACACATCGACCATTATGCAATCTTAGACTTAGTCGAAGAGATCAAGTCAAATTTATGGTGTACATACCATAAAGAAAGAATCCCCTCAAACACCATTGGCAATGATACGGTGGTCAACTTGTAGACAGGGTAAATGTATGATATGAAGCATGATCATCTAACAACTTAAGTATAGACGGTGATGCATGACCTCAAAGAATATGTATAATCCACCGACGGATAACTTTCAGCTAAGGTTCATCTGAAAATGTTTGATTCACATAGCATGCCAATTCTAGAATATCGTGGTGAAACGTGGTTTTCTTTGAAAGAAACAGACAAGAGAAAATACAATTACATTTTCTTTAAAAACCTCCAATTTGCTCTATCAGTTAAAACAAGTCGATCCTTTACTCAGTGTATAAACAACAAGCAGCTGCTATTAAATATTGGAATAGATTAAAAACTGATTACAGTAACTATGATACATGACTGTTATGACACACATGACTTTCCTTCTCCAAATGAATCAGCCACCTAAATCTTCTATATCTTTGTAGTTGTACCTGCCATTACACATGTATCTTGCAGATATCTTCATTGTCAATTACACTGCTCACTTACATGGTCTATTTACTAGTCATTTTGTACTTCAAGTCTTCAGTAGTTCAAGTGCTCATCATGTCTTTTAAGTAGATAACCAGATAGCCGCAATTTTCAATATTGTTTTTCAATGCCCATGACAAGAACCAAAACCTGCATAACAATTAGGAGCAAATGCTGGACGTTTGTAGAAGACTCAGAACTTTAACAACAGCCAATTACTTATAAAGTTATGTCTGTTTAAAAAACATAGCCAGTAAGAAGTGCTTTCTTGAAACTGGTTTTTCGAATGAGGCCTATTAGTTGTAACTTGAGACAATTTGGAAAGCAAATTACTCAGAATTGTGCAGAACTATCCTTGCAACTTCTATAATAAAGTCTTGTTAACAAACAAGTTTTTCAAGGTTTTCACTGCAGTTGGCTTTTCTTGGAAATAATGATTTTTGCAACAGTGGGCATCCAAAGAGGGATTCACAGTTGTTCCTCATGCAGATTAATATATATACACAATATTTTATTCAAACCCTTTGTCAGGACACGAAGACAATAGTTGGTTAGGTTGAACAATTAAGATATACAAAAAAATATATATCCAAATCCACAAAGACAAGTAAATAAACCAGCTGTCAATATCATATCCAGGAAATCTGTTGGATGGAGCTTAGGTTGATTATTCTGTTATTTCTTCTCCATGCAGATCACAAATGTTAAAAAGATAAGTGCTATTTTTCCGGGTTAATGTGAATGACAAAACCAGGTGTGTCCTTGTGTTAACATTTATAACCACCTACCACCCAAACTAACATTAAGGTCTTTTCCTTGTATGTCAAGAGGGAGCACTTCACACTGACAGCCTGACTGCAACATGTTGAGGTGTATGATCTGTAAGACTCACTTGACCTCTGGGCCCTACGTGGCAACATGCACGATGGGACACTGCACTGTTCTTGCATGGATTTTGAACCACGAGCATTGAACCCCAAATGGTTTCAGTGCACTGCACATTTAAAAGCAAAATCCCAGCTGGATGTCTTATGGGTGAGATGTTAAATCGGGGGCCCCGTATGTCTGTGCGGGTAAATATATGTGACCTGCTCCACCAAAATGGGTTCAAAGTCGGCTTCCTATCATATTTAGTTATGAAAATTACTTTATTCTACTGGAATTGTGCTTTAAAGTGATGTTTAGTATGTTCTGATATCTCCATCCAATCCAAAGATATGGCACCTCTAACATCGATGATACAAAACATCAAACTTTCAGAAAACAGCATTTGAAATTCCTGCGATTACAATCAAAGAACTAAGAAAATCGAGAGGGACACTCATGTTTGATAATTTAAAATCTATTTTTGGTAAAATGGATATTGAAAGAAAGTTACATGTGCTAAAACATGGTGCCAACAGCTAAAAAACATCAAAATGAGGCCTTTTTACACATATTGCTTATTTCTGAGAAATATATAATGCCTACTTTGAACTCATTTTGGTGGAGCAGGTCACATATTTCAGATATTTCAACAACTTACAGTGAAACACTTTGATATAGGAAAAATCCTTTCAGGTTCATGTTGATTTTTGCATTATGTGAGTCATGATACACCATGATTTGTCATGATCATTACATTAGTATTGGAAAAATATATGCAGCTGATGATTCATGATCACTACCATGTAATATAGTTGTAAATGTGACTAAATATGTGAAACACTTTGACATGGGATGATGAGTCATTATAGGCATGATTTGTCATAACTGCATAACCACAGCCCATACGCTCAAGAGATTTTGTTTGTTAGCTGTTGAGAGCACCAATGCCAGACCAAGGCAACTGGAGGCCAACAGGATGATGCCATGGGAGGAGGAGTGGTTATGGATAATATAAAAATATACTTCCATCATTAGATTGGGTACTGCAATGTTGAATCGACCTTGGCTTGGCTTGGTGCTTTCTGTAAGGCCAGACATAATTGATCTTTAGTTTCTCTAATCTTCTCAAGGCACTTTTTCTAGGGTAGGTCGGTAGGACGAAAAAGAAGGTGAAATATCAGTTTTTTATACATGTCAATTTGATAAAAATTGTGGGTATGATACTTTTTTTTTTTCCATAGGCAGAAAATCGGTTGGCTAGGTCGCTCTGAGAAGCAAAAAATGTAAAAAGTCTGGCCTAAATGACAATAATGTCCTGTCTAGCCTCAGTAAAAAAAATCATTCCTTCTTTCTCTTATTCACAACATGTTGTTCGATCTTGAAATCAAGTTTTGTATTGCGAGTGCTTGAAATAAATAACTGACTCTGGTACATGTATCACAGTGCAGTACTTTCTCCTCCAACCCCCCCCCCCCAATATGTAATGGTTGACCCCAAGTGTACTTACTGTTCAATTTCCTGACTCTTCCAGGCCTTTCCTTCTAATGGACACCACCTGTTTCTGCATGTAGTTGTACCATTCTATACACAAATCCCTTGCTGACACAAAGGCTTTCAGATATCTCTCCATCTCAGCTCAGGTGGATACGCCTTCATTTTGGCAAATAAATAGGAAATTGTCATCATGAAGGAAGACCAATCACTGCCAGAGCCTGGTTATGACAAATCATCCAAATGATGAGCAATCATCCCATGTCAATATCTTTCATACACAGCTTTGGATCTTACAGATTCACAGCTATGGCATGTAATCTCGATCATGAATCATCAACAGCATAAATGCTTCCTATACTGATGCAATGATCATGACAAATCATGGTGTATCATGACTCACAGAATGCAAAAATCAACATGAACTTGAAAGGATTTTTCCTATATCAAAGTGTTTCACTGTAAAATGTTTTCAGAACTTCCTTAAACTTGTGTTTTCAAATTGCTTTTGAATTGCGGCTTCAAAGGACCAGCTGTTGATATTTTCATGTGCTTAATATTATATTTGGCAGTAGCACAATGTCAATGAGCATGTTGTTCAATTCAAGATTCAAGATTTTTTATTGAGAAAATAATACAGTAACATAAATTATAAACAATCTGACCAATAAACTGCACATCCGTAGTGATATAACTTAATTCTCTTGCTTAATATACATATTACATACATACATTCAATAGTTCAGAAGAGTACATTGTACAAACCTGGGTTTTGCTTTAGGTGTGTTTTTTCCATGCAAGCATGTCTTGTCATGGAATCCTTTAGAACAACAACATATGGGTCCATGACCTACAGGGTTTTCTGCATTTATTACCTGTTTCACGGAACACCCCACAGTCCCCACATGCCCCCTTCAAAGGACCGGATTTGTTCTCCATTTTTTTTATTAATAGCAAAACTTATTCTTATCGTTTGACTATTTGATATTTGAAGGTTGTTTTATTCTCTTTGAGCCAGATTTTGCTCGAGGCTGGATTAATCCAATGTCACCTTGCATTAAGAGAGCTCATCTATCTCTTTCTGTAAATAAACAATGCATTTGATATCTTTCTAAAGACAGAAAGTATCTAGGAGACATATCAAGCATATAATATGAGGATTTAATAATGTGTTTATTCTTTGCCTAAGGCTGATGCAGCTGATGCCATGGCACTGAAATCATATTAATTCAGTGAAACCAAAAAGAAACAAACTAAGAACACCACATATGATTGTATGGCATACTATTTCTTGTGTACTACAACATTTAGTTACGAAATAGCTTAAATATTTATTAATTTCCTGTGTCTTCTGGCTACACAAAGCTTTTGGAGAAGAAGTTTTGCTGCCTCAGAAATATTTAATAGAAAATGTCTTGTGGCAACGTTTTATTGCAACATCTACCAGGGTAATTCCTCAATTTGGAGGTGTTATGAAACTTCAGCTCCACCAGTCAAGATTTTGGTTCTCAGAAGGGATAATTGATGAGATGTTCAAGAGTACGAGCTGTGACTTGTTCAAAGAAAAGTTTTTAAACTTTCAGATTTCAAAAAAAAGAATCCTCAGGAAGTCATGTGAAAGCAAGCAGTGCAGTGACCAATCCGTACAATGCCCATGAACAATGTAATATGGAGGATATTGCCCAAGATTCCCATGCAGGTTCACCCTGGAGTCTTGGTGATTGTCTCATAATAACAAGTAATGAGAAGGGCCTTTCATGTATGGAGTTTAAATCAAGACTAGAACAGCACTATGAACAATCAGGCCCAACAGCATTATCTTGCTTTCTCTAAAACTTCAAACTGACAGAAAAAATACATTATGTACATGATGTCTACAAGTGGACTGCTCTTGCATTGCCACAGATCAGAACATATGCTGTCTTGTGTTGCCACCTAGTGACTAGTGTGCTCTTCCGCGAGCTCCTGCGAGCGTCCACCAACTTTCAACCAGAAGAACACACACAATTTTGTCTGGAAGACACCAAGGCTGTTTCTGAGTGTGTTGATGGCCTTGTCTACTTCCTTAGAGAATGTGATTGCCGAGTCTGACTCTGGTATACATCGATGTTGAATAGATATGTTGTGAATGTGCAACGAAATTGGAACTATTTCTTGGGACTGCAATGCTGTAGCATAGAAAATCAACTTTTGTGCCAGGTGGCAGCAGCATGCAGTTCTCATTTTCGCCAGACTGATGTACATGCTTTCAGTGGAACGTAGAGGTGGCCAAAATTGTTCTCATTGACCTCATGCATCAGGAAACTAAATCCTCCCCTGTGACCTAATTATAAAGAGGCAAGTGCCTTGTTGAACACCTGATCAGAATAAAGTTTAACAACTGAGCTACAATGTTGGACAGATTGATCTTACTCGAGTGTCCAATAACACCAAGGAATGGTCATATTCATGGCATGGTATGAAACTGCCAGGTTTCTGTACCACAGAATTACAAATCAAGAAAATTTGCATTGAACACCAATATAAATTGTATTGGAGACACAAGACGTTACTAGCATGCAGCAATGAAACGTTTTGAATCAATGGTTAGACTCGATGAGATGTCAATTTATATTTGCAAACAAACCCCTTTCACAGCCTATGTTTGTGTCATAATTACTGCTATCAGTCATTGCACCCAAAACACCTCCCTTATGTTTTTAACAATGTAACATGCTCCCTTGTGTTTTTAACAACATAGCATGGATTGCAGGCAGCACCCTTTGGGATGAAATACATTTTGTTATGTTTCTCGAAGTAAAAAGAAAAAATAACAGAAAGCTTGATATGTGTCATGAAGAATGCTGCAAAGAACTTTCCTGTAGATCATCAATGGAATTTGGGTTATCAAGACTTCAGTTATCATTCATTCCTTTTCATAATCATCTGAATATTCTTTTGACTTAATGATATTAAATCTCACTTCTAACATCATTATTCCATTTTAGAAACCCACAAGAGACTGATAAAGATAGAAATTTGAATTAAATTCATAAAATATGTAGGAGGACGACTCTTTTCTGAGTAATTGAAGACTTTTTTTTTCACACAAGGAGATGACATAGTGTGTCACTAAAGAATATTTTCAGGACAAAATTGGTTTTTCAAATATGTTGGTCTAAACTGACATGTTAATGTAGAATTGTTGATAGTCCATCACAAAAATGAAGACAGTCTCAACAGACAATTACGCCCTTGACAGGCTTGTTCAAACATGAGCCTTTCTGAACTCCGCATAGGGAATACAACCAGGCAGTCATTTCTAGCACACACATGCTAAGTCACTCTACAATCGCCATCACTGCCTATAGCCAAGCACCCATTTACACATGGGTGAAGTGAAGCAAAGAGTTGTGGAGGATCTGCTCAGCTTCTACATGCCATAATTGAAAGTCCAACCTGCAGTATCTCAGACACCAGACGAACATCTTATCCACTAGGCGAAGGTACCTCTATAAATACAAAATGGTCTTTTTGGGATAAAGAACATTTAACTTTATTTCGTGAAGTAAAAAAGTAAATGATAACTGAAGTCTTGATAATCCTTCCCCCCCCCCTCCCATGCCATTTTTACCAAATGTTTTTTGGAAACAAAAACTGGCGATGCATATGAATGTCATGTGAGCAACATGACAAAAGCTAATGAATCTCATTAAAAAAAGTTATTTTCTATCATTTTTGAATCATGAAAAAGCAAAGAAAATGCAATACAGTGCCGCCTGTAAATAAGCGAAATGCATGATACTGCGCCATTGCTTCAACGCTAAACATCCTCAACCAAATTGCGCGTGGAAACGTCAATTCTCATTGGATGAGAGGAAAACACATTGGGACATAAAGGCTGATATTTGCAACATGTGGGATGATAATGGCTGCCAATTTTCTTAGCTGTAGTCGGAGTTAGGCATGGTTCAAAATCTGTGATTATTAAGTGAAACACAGGCCTAATGTTATTTCAATGGGAAGGGTGTTTCACTTACTTATCAAAGACTTTAAACCATTCTTAACTCTGACTACAGCTAAGAAAATTAGCAGCCATTGTTATCCCAATGCCTCACATATCAGCCCTTACGACCCAATATGCTTCCCTCTCATTGGGTGATAATTCGTTCTTCCACATTTAGTTTGGTTGAGGATGTTAAGCATTTCTCTAACTTGCAGACTGCACTGTATATCCGTAACCAACGCAATACAGACTTGCAAATTGTACCAAAAGATGTGCAATATCGACATTCAGATATTCAACTTTCATACAAACTAGATATAAGGGCTTGGATAAATTTCATTTTATAGGATTTGCATAAAATATTTTTGTGCTTCTTAAATTTCGAAATTTGACTTTTGCTGTAAACGGAGTGACTTTAAGTAATTTTAACTTTTAAAACATACATTATACAAGGCCAACTGAAAATTTCAAAGTATTTAAAAATGCCTAAATCAAATGAAGGAGTAAATGTTCATAATTACTAGGACATTTGGCTCGAAAACTTCGGGTGTGTGGAAATAATGTGCAACTATCCTTGCAACCTTCCAGAGTGCAATCTGGATAGCAAACAAAGTTTTCAAACTTTCCGTTGCAGCTGTTTTTCGTGGCAATAATTGTTTTTGCAAATGAGAGTTTCTGAAGAGGGATTTCAAGTTGTTCCTCATGCAGATAAAGAATTTGTGTGCAAGGGTGAATCCAGCAAAATGCAGACAGGGAGTGCGATCTTGACAAATTAGAATGTACAAAAAAATTCTCCCTAAAAGGTCAGTTAATAAATCAGTTGTCAATATCATCTCCAGAAAATCTGTTGCACAGAGCTTTAATTCATTAAAACAAATGCCTTTATCTATTTCTTTTCCATGGGGATCACAAATGCCAAAAAGACAAGCGATTTTGTAAGGGTGAATGTGAAAGACAAAGCCATGTGTGTCCTTGTGTTGACATAACCATCACCCAAACTAACATTAAGGCCTTTTCCTTGTATGTCAAGAGTGAGCACTTTACACTGACATGATCTACATGTATAGACTCACTTGACCTCTGCACGCTGAGTGGTTAATATGCAGTACAGGCCTGCTGCCCTGAATGCCTGTGCCTGCATGGATTTTGAACCATGGGCATTGAATCCAAAATGTTTTCAACATACTTTCAAGAGGAAAATCTCCGCTGGATGTCAACGGGGGCCCATTTATTAAGCCTGTGCCAGGCAAATTTAAAGATCCCCAACATGGAGAAAAAATTGGGAAACGTTGAGGACTCTACCATCACAATCTCTGCCAGCTCAAGGGGATCTTTCTTTAAAGCAAATCCAACACAACCAAAAGTGGTTTTATGATGAGCTGATAGCTTTCAAGAGCCTTTTACATTGACAATGTATATGTAAGCAACTGTGCTGCAGTCTTAGTCAAGGAGATCAAGTCAAATGTACTGTGCGCTTTCCACGAAGATAGAATCCCCTCAGATGCTACTTGGGATCAGCAGGGAGCCACTTTGCACACCACTTAAATGTCTGTCGGCTATATGGCCTCTTTTTCACTTTGGTTATGAGCAACTAACATCTAGGGAACTCACAATTTATTGAGTGCACATGGCGACTTTTTTTAACTTTTTTTTACTTATAATGTAGCCTATTACATGGAACTACTTGAAACCTTTAATTTTTTAATTGCAACTTCCAAACTACCAATTAGATTATGTTATTTTTTGTCGTGAATGCAAATGACAAAACCATGTGTGCCCTTGTGTTGACAAAACCACCACCTAAACTAACATTAAGACCTTTTTCAGTGCCTGACTGCGACAGTGTTGAGGTGCATGATCAAAGACTCGTTGACAAATTAAAATTGTTTTATTTATAGTCGTTGAAAAGGGTTTAAAAACAAACATTAGCCTCAAAGGCTATTAAAATGACTGTCTAGAAAACTTAACAATAACAATATGAAATATAGACACAAGTATACAATTTTAAACATGTCGAAGCTGAGATAAAATTATTTACAGAATCACTGGGTCTCAAAGTTACGCTTACTACCTTTGCAAAGTGGCTCCTGCCACTTTTTCAAGTTATTGGACAAAGTTTTGAAGTCAAAGTCCTTTACTTCATTTGGAAGATTATTCCGAAGCAATGACCGAACTATGCAATCTTAGGCTAAGTCGCAGCGATCAAGCCAAATGTATGGTGTACATACCATAAAGAAAGAATCCCCACAAACGCCATTACGGATCAGCAGGCAGCCACTCTGTGCACCACTTAGAACTTAGCATATGTTAGCTGTATAGCCCATTTTCTACTTCGGTTATAATCTGTTAGACATCTGGGAAACCCACAATTTGCAAGAGTGTGGTACCTTTATTGAACCTTTGTTGCAAGAGTTGTAGATATTTCAACTTCTTAAAGGGTAAGGAACTTAATTCCTAAAACATTTTTTTTTAATAATGTCTAAATTGCAACTATCCAATGAAACTGGTTCTTTTCATATAACTCTGTAAGATATTCTGTTCCAGCACAATAAGCGTTTTGTTTTTAGTCTTACTAATAAACTACACAGTAGCAGTAGCATAACTCTCACTTAGAGCTCTTTGCGGATTAGCGGCCCACTGTTTTAGCTTTTTAACTTTTAAGTGTACTTTGCCACGTCATTTGACTGTTAATCTTCTGATCCTCTTTAATAGCTAACACAAGTCTATAGTTTGTTTATGACACCTATGCTGCTAGTTGCATGAACCATGTTAAAAATACTAAAAAATGTAACTGACACAAACAAATCATTAAAAATGTGCTGAGTCAGTAGCTGTCAGTGACATCACAAGTCCAACTTGAACATTTATTTAGATAAGTGTATGGGCCGCCAATCTGCAAAAATCTGTAATACATACACATTACATACACACGCACTTTTTTCATATCTATTGACTATATGACCTTCCAGAAGAGTACATTAAGCAAAACAATGTTTTGCTTTAGGTAAGGTATATATGTTTTTCCATTCAAGCATTTCTAGTCATGTAATCCTTAAGAACAACAACATATGGGTCCAGGACCATCTGGGTTTTCTGGGTTTTTTTACCTGTGTCATGTATCACATGCCTACCCCCTCAAGAGACTGGCTTTGTTATTATTATTCTATTTTAGAGAATTAAATACAATCAACTTAATGGAAAGAATATAACGTCATCAACAAAGTATAGAACTGTAACATCTCTTTGAGCCTGTTTAGCCCCAGAGTTGGATTTGCCCCACGTCACCTTGCATGAAGACAGGCAGTCTACCCGAAGGGCTTTAGAGTCGGAGTCGGGAGTCTGTGATTTTTGGGTAGAGTCAGAGTCGAAATTTTATTTTCAGGTTGAGTCAGAGTTGGCGTCGAATATTAAATTAGTGACTCCTGACTGCTAAAAATAATTAATTTAATTTACAGAAACATAGTTACAAAAATTCTTAATGAATCCAAAATTTTACATAAAACTTCATAAGCATATATTCATGTACAAAATCTTATGGAAACTTTGTAGAATTACTTTTTCCTCTGTGGTGTATCTATGAGCTATAATGCTGATAAGTTGGGTCAGAGTTGTAATTCAGAAGACTCAAGGATTCGGTGTCTGAGTCAGAGTTGCCTTTCGGAAAGCCAAAGGAGTCGGGAGTCGGAGACTACAAAGCCTCCTGTCTATCCGCCATCCATTTCTTTATATTAAGTACACAATGCTCTTAATATGCTTTTGAAGATTGCCAGAAAAGACATACGGCCCTGTATATATTATAAGAGGATTTCATTTTTTATTAATTTTTTACCTGAGGCTGATGCAGCGGATGCCAAAAATGATGAAATCATACGAATCCAGTGAACCCCAAGAACAAGTTACTGACAACATCATAATTGCATATGGATGTGATATACTTCTTTTTGTGTTCTACAGCAGTTATATAGAACAGCAAGCCACTTAAAATATTTATTAATTTTCCGTGTCTTCCAGCTAAACAAGGCATTCACAAGGAAAAAAACCTTTTGCTGCCTCAGACATATTTAATGGAAAATCTTTTGAGGCATTGTTTTATTGCAACAACTACAAAGGTAATTCCACGATTTGGAGGTTTTTAGGAAATTTCAGCTTTGCAAGCCAAGATTTTGGTTCTCAGAAGTAATAATTAATGAGGGAACAGATGTTCGAAAGTATTAGGTATGACCTTGCTGAAAAATGTTTAACTTTAAGATTTATAAAGGAAACAAAATGCAAACAATGAAACTGACAATGAAAAACGAAATCCTCTGGAAGTCATGTAAAAGCAAGTAGTGCAGTGACAAATCTCCTGAAACGAAGGACACAATGATTTGCGTATGACCGAGGCATAGTGAACCATCATAAATTCAGAAGTGCCAGGGGTGTTCTCTTTGGGGGTTTCGTATTTATAAATTTATTGTATTTTAGAAACTCTTTGGTTTACCTGGTCTTGGAGTGGGGAATTTTGTGAGCCTGGTATTGGTCTATACAGCCAGAGGTGGATGTAACAGTCATTGATAAACATGATACTGGAGGGCACGCAGAATGATTTAGTGCATCTATAACTAGTATCAGATAAATCAAAGGAATATCGGCCAATATGCCCAGACATGCACGCATGTTTGTCACAGGTTAAATTTTCAAAGTTGATTATGAAAACTTTTTGTTTAAATTTGCATTTCTTGTGGGGTGCTGTTTCAACTTGTTTGTTCTAAAAGATGGACATCCTTTTCCATTGTCATCTTTTGTCTGCTGC
This sequence comes from Platynereis dumerilii, assembly GCA_026936325.1. Lineage (NCBI taxonomy): Eukaryota > Metazoa > Annelida > Polychaeta > Phyllodocida > Nereididae > Platynereis > Platynereis dumerilii. The sequence continues at coordinate 11,018,739 of JAPTHN010000002.1, read as the reverse complement.
TGAAATCACACACAGTAATCATTACAGTGAAACACTTTGATATAGAAGTAAAGTGGACTGTGGCACTGTGAAAATGGCACTTTGTGTGTCATCATGCTGATGATTTGGCATGATCAAACCCAATACTTTCAATGTTAATTTGATTGAAGGAGACTTATCCCACTTGTTGATGACAGCAAAACGAAAGATTATGCATCGGATTCTCACTCTAAAATTTGTTATGGGAAGTCAAATGGCTTACTCTTGATCATGACTAATCAAGCAGCCTCTATGTTTCCCACGTTGAAAGTAGCAGTAGTACCACAGTCCAACTTTAATTCTATATCAAAGTGTTTCGCTGTAATGTACAAAAGTTTTTGATAACTGCCATTGATGTATGTCAATTGAAAGTTGTGACATGATTTTGGAACAGGCTCCCACAGAAAATTTATTTCTTCAAAATATACAAATTCTGGAATAGGGAAGATTATTTACATGCCACTATATTATAAAAATAAGCCAGATGTGCAGTGTCAACTATTGCATGCACTCACCTTTATGATTGCTTTTTGGTTCAAGGCTTTTGAACCCCTTCGTTTCTGTATTATCCTTTCCATATTATCGATCCTTTTCATCCCATCCTTTCCATTCCATCGCATCCTCCCATTCCATCCCTTACATCTCATCCCCTCCACTTCATTTCCTCATTCTCAAACTCTCAATGTATATATTTCAATGTATATCTGTAAGGTTCCCATAACCATATTACTGTTATTTTTCTCTTTTTCTGTAACTTATGTTTATGTTTAAATGCCATATTGGTTCTTAAATTTATTTTATTTTTTATTATTATTAATTTTTTTACTTACCTCTTTAAATTTTCTGATTAATTGAATATTTTTTTCCTATTCATCTTTTTTGTGTTTTTTTTCTTTTACCTACCTTGAAACATCTGTTAAAATAATATTACTATGAACCGCTGTTGTATATGTATGGAATTAACTATATATATGTAGGTGGCCCACAATCACAAGCATTACTTCAGTGGGTCTCCTTGCACATAATTTTAAAAGTTTAGATGACATGAACACTAGCTTATTATGATTTATCTATTATATGAAATACACTAGAAAAGCCCACGCGACAGTATTATTTATTTTGGGTGTATGATGTCGTAAAATATTCCGTCGTAAATGAAACAACACGGTGTTAAGAAATAGCCAGAATCTATGGATTTCAGGAATAGACCGTAAAAAAGGTATTTATTTGAGGAATAGTGAGGCAAAAAGTATTTCTTAGGAAATTTTTTAAAAAAGTATAAGCCAGGGCCCTTGCCTTTAGATGAAATGGGTGAGGCCCTCCCCCCCTTGAGATGAAATGGGTGAGGCCCTCCCCCCCTTGAGATGAAATGGGTGAGGCCCTCCCCCCCTTGAGATGAAATGGGTGAGGCCCTCCCCCCCTTGAGATGAAATGGGTGAGGCCCTCCCCCCCTTGAGATGAAATGGGTGAGGCCCCCCCCCTTGAGATGAAATGGGTGAGGCCCCCCCCTTGAGATGAAATGGGTGAGGCCCCCCCCCCTTGAGATGAAATGGGTGAGGCCCTCCCCCCCTTGAGATAAAATGGGTGAGGCCCCCCCCTTGAGATGAAATGGGTGAGGCCCTCCCCCCCTTGAGATGAAATGGGTGAGGCCCTCCCCCCCTTGAGATAAAATGGGTGAGGCCCCCCCCCTTGAGATGAAATGGGTGAGGCCCTCCCCCCCCTTGAGATGAAATGGGTGAGGCCCTCCCCCCCTTGAGATGAAATGGGTGAGGCCCTCCCCCCCTTGAGATGAAATGGGTGAGGCCCTCCCCCCTTGAGATAAAATGGGTGAGGCCCTCCCCCCTTGAGATGAAATGGGTGAGGCCCTCCCCCCCTTGAGATGAAATGGGTGAGGCCCCCCCCCTCCTAGAGATGAAATGTGGATCCCCCTTGAGATGAGATGCCCCCCCCCGCAAAAGAAAAACAATGGCATAAAAAAGAGTGTTGTTGGTGTATATGACAAAGAGTGTGCATACATACATAATAATACATATATTTCTAAATCATATCATCCACAAATACATGCAAAGACGCACAGAGACACATAAATAGAGCCTTCACTAAAGTGGGTTGACTGTTTCATGTGCATCATTAATTAATTAATTAAATGGTTAAACCAATGATAAGCGACTCTATGTAAGATGTATGTTAGTAAGGCCTTGTGAGAAAGTCACATTCAGAACTGCCATACTTTTGAGAGAGTGCTATTATGGGATGGCAATCACGATGGAATTTAGGTGAATGGAGTAGTAAATGGGACTGAATAGATGTGAAAAACGTAGAGCATATTGTTAGTACTGGGGGAAAAAGGATGCAAAATCAACATGAGAAGACTATATGATGTAAGACCATGATGCACAGGCAAGTAAAACTTGTGAACTGGGATGACGTCATGTCGCGTGCACTGTTGCAATATGATATGTATAAGAAGATGTAAAACGTCATGCAAATGTGCTAAATAAAGCCAATTTTCTCTCTCCATCTGTGTGTTATTTGCAACATAGCTCTGCATCTCTAATTTCCAATTTTGAGTTCCATACACTTGTAATGTTTTGTTATTTGTAATATATTATTAGTCATTAGGGTACCCATGCCTATGGATAAAGCTCTAGGCAACTTAAAGATAGCACGTGGAGAATCGAATACAGGGAACATTGCCCAAGATTCCCATGCAGTAGCATGCGGGTGATTCTCTTATGGTGATGAGTGATGAGAAGACTTGCTGAGACCTGAACCAGAGCTTGCCCAGGTGCTTTTATAATATGGTGGTATGCTGTTCCATATGTTTGTCTCCACTTTGAAAGTTTTATAATAATGCATACTGTACATAGGTGAACTCTAGCATGTCCAGCCTGAGGTCAGCTGATTTGACAATGTACACTGTACTCAGGTGAACTCTAACATTTCCAGCCTGTGGTCAGCTGATCTAAATATGATGACTGTCAAGTCCATTGTGTGACAGGTGCCACAGCTCCATATATATAGAGCTGCTGAAACACACTTTTAGAGAGAGAGTTAGAACGAGTTAGTTAGATAGCAAGATCATGTAGAAAGGGATAGAAATAGGAGAGTGTGGGTCTGAAGATGGCCCGGCATGCAGTCTCAGTCTCACATACATGTAGCAATGCACTGCTGGGTACAGATTCTGGGCTCCCACATCTGGTTGAATTGGATTTCTGTGACAAATTGTTGACTAAGAACGTTGGTGACTTTAGATATATATAGGCCTATATTGAGTTTTTTGATGTTGAGAATTTGAGACCGAGTGAGGTTACGTGCGGCAGGAAGACCGATGTAAGAGGACCGGCTCATGAAGTAGTGTTTTTTATGTTACCAACCACAGAGGTAGAATTGTGTCATAGGAGTCCCAGGCAACTGAATGTGCTCACTGTTGACATCTAATAACAGTCTGAGTTAATAGTACACATTTTGAATACGTAAAGTAAACATTAAGAGCATTGTTGTACATCTGAAAAGCTAATTGAAGAGCATTGTTGTACTAATTGAAGAGCATTGTTGTACTAATAGAAGGGCATTGTTGTACTTATTGAAGAGCATTGTTGTATCCGAAAACCTAGTTGAAGTAAATTGTAATGTAAAATGCTTGTGTTAATATGTTTACATCAGAGTGTTCACCTTTGTGGTGCGTTATTTACTTATAAATGTATTCAAAGTTCCCCTTAGAATGTTTGTATTCAATATCTTGACAACTTCTAATGAGAATACACTTGGTATATAGACTGGAAATGCAAAAAGTATGATCCTGGGCACCTATCCACAGTCAGTTGGGCCTAATGCTCTATGGCATGGCTGTGAAGCTGAGGGGAGAGTGCCTATTCTTATACTTTGTTGATGGTGCTGTAGGCAACAGAGTCGCAGTTCGCTGTATTGAAAAATCTAGTGAAAAATGCAAACCATTTCTTTTTCTGCAGTATCTCAACCAGTGGCTCTTTCTTCCTAATAAAAATTAGCTGACATTAAATTACAGCTGTTTCTCTAGCGTTCATGTATATTTCTGACATCCAGTCACTGTCAAAATGCTCTATGAACTACTATTAGGCCCAACAACATGTTAATTGCTTTCTCTAAAACTTCAAATCGAAAGAAGGAATATTTTATACATTTCTTGGTTCCAGCACAAAGGAAAGGTGGCCAAGATTGTTCTCATTGACCTCACGCATCAGGAAACTAATTCCTCCCCTGTGACCTAATTATAAAGAGGCAAGCACCTTGCGGAACACCTGATCGGAATGAAGTTAAAGAATTTAGCTACAATGTTTGACAGATTGATCTTACTTGCTCGAGTGTTCTATCACATCAAGGAATGGCCTTATTCAGGGCATCGTATGAAACTGCTATGTTTCTTTCATGCAAAATTACATATTAAGTAAATTTGCATTAAGCCTAGCTTTACTGAATACACAAGACATAGAAAGCAGTGCACGCAGCAATAGAACGTTTCTCTTACCTGCTGAATAAATGGTTAGACTTGATGTACATGTAAGCACCCCCTTTTGCAGAGAATATTTTTTTATGATAGTGGCCATGTCAACAGATGCACCAGAAAAAAATTGCTTGTGGGTCAGATTCAGATTCAGATTCCGATTCAGATCTTTTATTCGTAGCTCATATCAAACATCCGTTATAACTAAATTTCAAAATAGTATAAAAACAAGCTACAGGACCTCCTCAAAGGCTGGTAATATTAGAAAATTTTGAAAGAAAGATAAAATGAAAACACTTCTATAGAATATTAATACTTATGATTGACCACTAGAAAAGGAGACATACAGTGGCTTGCAAAGTTTGTGAGTGAAGGGGACTGAGAGTCTGGCACATGCCTTATTGTTTCAGGGATTTCTAGGGTCTTTTAGCTGCCCGATCATAGAATATTGAATACTGGATACAACCGCCTCCGTTTAATTTCCCAAACGCTCGGACTAAAGTGAGTTCCCGGGGTGAGATTGGAATGAGGAAATTGAACCCACACCCTCAGAGCCATCGATTAATGCTTTTAAAACCAGTAGACCACTAGGGAACAAACAGGCTGTAAAATGAGCATGGCAATTTGTAATACACCTATACATGTCAGCCCCTACAGCTTAGTCAGCAGAGTGCTTGCCTCACAAGCGAGGGACCTGGGTTCAATCCCTAGGCCGGTACCTGGGTGTGTCAATTTTGGAAGACCCATAGTTTTTTAGTTATTTGAGAAAATGTGTTTTTTTCGAATAAAAATAAACATGTTTCAATTTCAATTTGAATGGTACCAATGGACTCCCATGGACCATAGTCATACTTTTGGGTTGGCTTTTTTCCAATTTCAAACTTTTTCCAAAATTGACAGGCATCTGGAATGGGCGCTATATAAAATCTTATTATATTACCATAGATATTACCTTATTACCCCAATTGCAAATGGCAATCTTCAAAGTTATTATGACAAAGGGAAAAGTCCTGTGAATCTAAGTGCAGATTTCATTTTGCAAATGACAATAAAACCTTGCTTGTGTTGGTTCCATTGCCGTAACAAGAACAAGAGCAGTAGGCTACATTTAGACATCACAAAAATTGATTTTTGCATTTCATTCATATCACAATCAAGAATTATTCTCTCCTTTTCATGTTTTTACATGCTCTCTGTCTCTGATAATACAAAGCCGTGTTTTATAACCTAACTAATGGATTTGAACAAAGCTAATGTGATGTTTGAAAAAATATCGCCTTTAGTCAATACATAAAAAGATGTGCCAAAGGAAGACACTCCATTGCAAAACTAAATCAAGTGCCAAATGATGGCATCAACACATTTCATGAATTCTATGTGATTACGTCATGGAATTCACATTGTTTTTAGTATTTACTTCCACTATCAAAGTCGCATGTCGCATACAGTGGCGGATCCAGACAGGGTCATCGAGGGGGGCCCGGGCATGTTTCGGCATTCGCGGGCCCGCATTGTCACGTATTTTCTTCAAAATACTATTTAATTATTAATCTCAGGGGTCTAAGGTTTTCAAAAATACATGTAGCTATGAAAACGATGATAACAAATGGCTCCAGAGTGCATTCACAAGTGCAGAAGTTGCACGCAATCAAATATGTGGTTTCGATGTATAATTTTGGTTTCATGGGCAGTGGCGTCCCTAAGGGGGGGCATGGGGGACATGTGCCCCCCAATGTTGGACCTGTGCCCCCCCCAGGTGCCCCCCATATGAAATTTCCAACTCTGGCTAAAATATATAATTATTATAGTGGGTGCCTCCCAAGAGAATCGCGTGCCCCCCAGGTGCTCCCCACTTCCTGCAAACCCGATTAGATGAGAAAATGTTAAATCTGCAGATTTAATTGCGATTTTGTCATGAGTGCTTAATTTGGTGTGTGTTAAACACTTGCAGACACTTTGATAAATATTACTATCATGAAAATGACATTTTACATCAGAACTGATTATATGCTTAAATCTTGCAATTAATTTAGCATTTTGCTTTACAGTTAATTCAACCAAATTTTATCAGAACTCCTGCTACTGTGTACAGACTATAATTCCTGACACTTTTGTGAGGATTGAGCAAGTATTTGCTTTGTTATGATTGGTCAAAATGATAGCACCAAAGCGAAGCACAGCAGCTGATTGAAAACTAACGGCCATGGCTATATTATGCCACCAAACAAGCTAAAACGATCCAGTAAATACCCTAGAAACTTAAAAATAAATTTAATTTGGTTTTGGAAATTTTTGATTTAGATTTAAACGAGTCATCGTTGGACCCATCCACTACTTATTACGGGCTGTAGTTCGTAACGGATCCTGGTGACCCCCCCTTTTTTAAAAATAATATCGTTATTTCATATCTTAGCTTGAACATCACCAACTTCTACCACGTTTTCATGGGTACTTTCATTTTAAATAAGCACACATATTTAAAAAAAACCTGACTTTCCCTATTATATGGGTTCAATATTATTTCCAAAGACCAATTGGGGTGTGTTGAAGTGTCAGTGGTTCTTTAAAAATGCTGACCCCCCAATGGCCCCCATTCTTATATTTTCCATGTATTCCTTATAGCCATAGCACGCTTATCACAAAATCTCAGTACTGCAATTTCAATAAGTATGAGTTTCTTCAAAATGATGGCAAACGAAGCAAATGTACTTCATGTGATTGCTTATTGACCCATCAGACAATCTGAAAATACTACGTGGACAGTGAGACTGGCTATTGAAACTCATGCTAACTGAATCTGCAGTAACTTTTTATGGTTAGGTCTGACTTCTGAACTGCATCATTTTCCTTTAAGCTGGCTCAAAATTCAAATTTTACAGTGTACATTGGCTATTCACCATGCAAATGGAACTTGAGCAATCCACTTTCTCTCTTCACAACAGACTGGGGCAAAACAGTGTGATCAGACACATTAGCTAGAACTGTGAGAGGCATTTTTCGATCATTGCATAATGTCACCGGCCCCACACGTGGGAGCAGGCTTTGTTTTGCTTGTGGGTTGTTCAGCAGTGTGACTTGCACCTGACACGTGAGGAGACACAAAAGGAAGACGGATAAGCCCAAAGCCCCCAGTGCACCCGCGAAGGTGTGGGAAAGTAGGCCAGTGCAATCGATGTACACCCACCCTCAGAGCCGCTCACAGCAGCCATAATACTTTTGGGTTGTCTCATCTGTTAAGGTAATGAGCATGAGACGTCAGTAGTGGCCCAATGATTTGTATTTCATGTACTAATACAACATAAAGTCCTGACTCTTGCCGCGCAGTGTATTTTTTAGCATATAGTAATGCTTCATTCTCACGGCGGCTCCCGGAAAACTATTTGAATCGGCGTCGAAGTATTTTCAGGAAAGACGGAAAAATATTTCCTCTTTTTACGTATCGCGCAGGGGCATTTTAGGTTCCCGCCAGACATCTTTTGGTTGCGCGCCGTCGAGAAACCTGCTTCTTACCGTCACTTCAAATCGCCACGGAGCAGAAAAAAAGTTTCAACCAGTACAAACTTTCTTAGAATCCGCAGCGGAGCAGACCAGAAAAATTGTTCGACGCCGCGATCAGAAAAGTAAGACCGCGTCGAAGTTTTCGAGCCACTGAGGGGCAAAAACTTTCCCGCGGATTTGTAAAACGAGCGGGATTCTCCGCGTGGCGCCAAAAAGGTCGACGCCGCGGTTCTTCTGCACTCCGCCGTCAAGGAAAATGCTCCGGGACGTGTGCAAAACCTTCGCGCCGTCGTCTGGACCCCCTCCAGGAGCAGACAGAGTGGCGTCAGAGGGGCTTTTTTAGCAAAATCCTTTGTCCGCGGGGTACTGAAAGCATCGCGGCGTCGACCTTTCGTGCCACGGCGCGAATGGAGGGTCAGCCTTGGAGACGCACTGGCGCGCGCCTCGCATATAAATAGAAGAGCAGCCACTAGAGCACCATAACCACTCTGAACTTCAAGACGAACGCATCTATACTCCATGACACTCTGTTTCACAGCCTACTGAATTGCTGCTTCATTGCTGAATTGCTGCTTCATTGCTGATTGATCCTGCTTCATTGCTGATTCATCCTGCTTCATTTCTGATTGATCCTGCTTCAAGATGGGACCCAGAGGAAGAGGGAAGAAGACCTTGAGGGCACCAACCAAGGGCAACATTCAAGCCAGCACTCCACTGACCACTCCATCTTCAACTCCAGTTGGTTCACCAGCTCCTTTCATAGACTACACAGCTGTTACATTGTCTCCAAGCATGTTCAGCTTGCCGGACAGCATCGTGGCAGTGACCAGTGAGACCATCTTCGAGGGCGCCCCACCACCCAAAGTGCTGCAACAACAACCTGATGAGGAGGATGAAGATGATGATGATGATGAAGATGAAGATCAAGTCCTGGCCAAGCTTGCTGCTGCTGTCAAGTCTCCAACCAAGCGTGGCAGGCCTGCCACTGCTGCTGCAGCCAAGAAGAAGCGTCCCAAGTCTGCTGATGCTGATGTCAAGTCTCCAACCAAGCGTGGCAGGCCTGCTGATGCTGCTGCTTCTGTCAAGTCTCCAACCAAGCGCACCCAGTCGGCTGATGCTGCTGTCTTCAAGTCTCCCACCAAGACTGCTCCAAGGGGAAGGCCTCGCACTCCTGGCAAGTCTCCTTCAGCCAAGCGTCAAGCCACCTCCAAGTCTCCAGCCAAGTCTCCAGCCAAGCCTCCAGTCAAGCCTCCAGTCAAGCCTCCAGTCAAGCTTGTCACTCCAGCCCAGACCCGAGCCAAGACTGCAGTCCAGCCTCCATCTCCACCTCCAGATGATACTCCTGCTGATGAAGATGATGACTCCGTACCAACTCTGACAGCTGCAATCCACCAGCAGACCCTGCAGTCCGAGTACGATGCCACCACAGAGGAAGATACTCCCAAGAAGAATGCTGCCAAGTCCAAGGGCAACAAGGGGAAGAACCAGGCGACGGAAGATTCTGACAACACTGGATCTGAGGTTGAGCTGATCCAGGACTCCGATGGCCAGTTTGTCCACAAGGAGAAGAAGAAGGGCTACAGAAAGAAAAACTCCAGGGACCTACTGGGCATCACAGAAGAGCAGGAGGATGACCTGATCGACTGGTACCGGGAGAACAAGAACCTGTACTCCAAGGGTTCCACCACCTTCAAGAGTGGACAGAAGGACAGACTGGATGCAGAGAAAGCAGCAGAACTTACATTGCTAGTGGGGAAAGAAATCACAGCAGCTAAAGTCCACAAATGGAGGAGCAACATCAGGACTACCTTCGGAAAGATCATCAGACCTCAAGCTTCTAGAGCTGGCAGAAAGAAGATGTCCGAGAGAGACAAGTACATCCTGGCGAAGTGTGGATTCCTGAGGGCCTCCATCATTCCGAAGGGTGCCGTGGAAATCTCCAGCTTCACTGGACCAGGAGGAAGTAACCGCCTGTCGTCAGATTCTGATGCCCCCATGGACTACAATCCTATGCCCGATCTGGATGACAGCCTCCCAGCCAGCCAGCAGCAGTCCTCCCAGGAGATGTCCCAGCAGTCCCTCCAGCCATCCCAGCAGCAGTCGCAGGTCTTCCCAGGACAAAAGCCATCCAAGAAGAGGAAGGACACAGACCAGGAGATGGCCTCTGCCCTCACTTCAATTGCTGGTCACTACACTTCGGACAGGCCCAGGAAACCAGCACCACCTCAGCCGGCAGGACCATTCTGTGACATGTGCCCACAAACTGCTCACAGGCTGGATCCAGAAGTACACCAGTTGCAGAACATGTGCAGGAGTATCTTCACATCTGGGAAGAACATGAACCGTGCCCTGAGACTTCGCCTCCTGCACTCCTTGAGCCAGACGGACCACTACTTTGTACAGGCGGCCGTCCAAGATAAAATCCTGATGATGAAGCAAGAGAATGTGGAGATGATCCTAGGGCAGCAGCAGCAGCAATACATCCCTCCTCCTGGTCCTGCTCCATCCTTTGTCAACGAGGACTTGCAGCAGCCTCCAACAACTCAGCAGCAGCCCCAGCAGCCCCAGGAAACAAGGCGTTCGACAAGTCTTCAGATGCAGTCCCAGCCTCTACAGCAGCAGCCACTACAGCAGCAGCAGCAGCCTCTACAGCAGCATCAGCCACTACAGCAGCAGCAGCAGTCTCTACAGCAGCAGCAGCCACCACTACAGCAGCAGTCTCTACAGCAGCAGCAGCAGCAGTCTCTACAGCAGCAGCAGCAGTCTCTACAGCAGCAGCAGCCGCCGACACTTGTCCACCAGCGGCAAACTCCATTGTCGTTCCAGTGGAGCCAAGTCAACGTGCCCTCTCCAAGGAAGTGATGCCTGTTCAAGTCGTCTGAAAAAAGAAGAAAAAAACCCTGGCCCTTTTAAGGGCCACCAAATCCTCCCAAAAGAGCTGGCCACGTACACATCTTATGTTGACTGCATCAGCCAATCTCTAAATTGCCAATCTCCAAATATCTCAAATAGTCAAAAAGACTTGATTTAGATATTGGCAAAGAAAAAACCATGCCCAAGTCTGTAATTATCGCTCATTGCAAGTCTTTTCGGACCTCTTACAACATTAACAAATAGTAAAAAACGTGCCTATTCCTGCAATTATCGCCCACGTCGTCATCGGTATTAAAATGCGGGGGCATAGCAGCGGAAATCCCGAAAGTGCAGTGCGGGATTCGGTTTTTTGCGATTTGCGCGACTCCTGGTGCAGATACAGACTTCATTTTTTTTACCATTAAATTCGGCGTGAAAATAGCTATTTGATGAGGTCTGTTTCATTGTTCTTGTTTGACGTGAAATTTTCAAGAATTTATTTATTTTTACTTAATGAATTATTCATAGGACTAAATATATTAAATATAGGCCTATGGCCTACTAGGCAGCTCCATTTATGTATGGTTTATTATTTTTGTTAAAATGCCTACATGTTGGGCCTATGTTCCTATAACTAGTGTATGCACAATAGGCCTTCCGTGGGTTGCCAACATGACCAGGGAGGGCAGAAAAAACACAAAATTGACTATATATGAACTAATACTAATCTTACTTGGAGTAAAGAAACAAGATCAATTAGCAGTCCATAATGGAGTATTGAGCAGTCCACTAGCCATAGGTCAATAGGTTAGAATTTGATTAATGATTTATGCCCAATATTGCCTATGAATAATTTATTAAGTAAAAATAGATAAATTCTAGACAATTTTCTATTCAATCTAGGGAAATAAAACTGACCTCTAAAAATAGCTATTTTCAAGCCGAATTTAATGGTAAAAAAAATCAAGATAGTATCTTTACTAGAAGTCACGCAAATCGCAAAAAACCGAATCCCGCATTTTCGGGATTTCCGCTGCTGTGCCCCGCATTTTAATATCAAAAGTGGGCGATAATTGCAGGAATGGGCAAAATTTAACTATTTGTTGATGTTCTAAGTGGTCCGAAAAGATATTTAGAGATGGGCAAACTTTGCCAATAGGAACAATAGTGTGCCAATAGTTAGAATAGCTTATTGCTCCTTTTGGCAAAGCATGCCAATAGTTACAATAGTTTGCCAATAGTTAGAATAGCAAATTGCTCCTTAGGGAAAAGTTGTAAGATTTTGCAAAAAGGAGAAATAATTTGTCAAAAGTTGAAATAGTTTGCCAATAGGAGAAATGGCCATGCCCGATTGTAAAATTGGGCACGATTTAGAGATTGTCTGCAGCATTGACTAAAAAAACTCTTGCGATGACAAACAAGAGCAAAAATGAAAAGAGCCCCAAAAAAAAAAGTTGACAAATTCCCCAAAAAAAAATTCCAGTCCTGGCCCTTGTAAATTTTAAACACCTTCATAAAAGCAAGGTGCTATTTCCCTTCTTTTTTTTTTGGCCCATTTTAACTTTCTGCTCCACCAGTACAGGTGGCATTTCTGCTTTCTTAATTAAAGTTTTTTCACCACTTCAATTAATATAGATAGCTAGATAGTCAGATAGATAGTCAGATAGATAGATAGATAGATAGATAGATAGATAGATAGATAGGCAGATAGATAGACAGATAGATAGGCAGATAGATAGACAGATAGATAGGCAGATAGATAGGCAGATAGATAGGCAGATAGATAGCTAGATAGAAGAAAATATTTGGACGTCGCATATACACTGCAGCAAAGAAAAACGAGTGATCGTCATTTTGCAGTGATGACACTTGGATAGATAGATAGATAGATAGACAGATAGATAGATAGATAGACAGATAGATAGATAGATAGATAGATAGGCAGATAGATAGACAGATAGATAGGCAGATAGATAGGCAGATAGATTGCTAGATAGAAGAAAATATTTGGACGTCGCATATACACTGCAGCAAAGAAAAACGAGTGATCGTCATTTTGCAGTGATGACACTTGGATAGATATATAGATAGATAGATAGATAGATAGATAGATAGATAGATAGGCACATAGATAGACAGATAGACAGATAGATAGATAGATAGATAGATAGATAGATAGATAGATAGATAGATAGATAGATAGATGGAACACAATGCTCGTTACATATATACACTGCAGAAAACAAAAGCAGTTATCGTCACTTTGCAGGGATTGCACTTGGATAGATAGACAGACAGATAGATAGATAGATAGGCAGATAGATAAATAGATAGACAGGCAGATAGATAGCTAGATAGATAGCCAGATAGATAGCTAGATAGATAGGCAGATAGAGTTGAAGTGAAAGTGATTTAAATGGGTTGTACAGATAGATACAAGCTAAAAATGTGCTATTTTATGTACGTCACAAATTTCGGGGGGGGGGGGGGTTTGTCAACATAAAGATGTGTACAAGGCCTGCTCTTTCTGGAGGAAGTGGTAAGCCCTTACAAGGGCTGGGTTAATTTGTGGTTTTTTAAGGGGGGCATTGATTTGCTGTTGCTGCTGCTGCTGCTTCTCTGCTTCATCTTCAAATTCTTTCCATCTGCCAGGGGACACTTCCTGCTGGGCTGTTCACGTAGTCTCGTAGGTAGTCTCGGTACTGTTTGGCTTGTCTGGTGGCATTTCCATATGCTGGAGCGAATCCAAGGTCATGCAAGGGGTTTCCTCTCCACAGTCCTTCAGTGACTTCATGGGTTGCAGGATCTTCTCTGTCCATTACGTCGTTGTCCATGGCTCGATGAATTCCTATTCTGTCTCGCAGAAGATTGTGTAGAGTGCAGGCTGCCAGAGTGATGGCTGCCACTCTGCCGGGTTTCTGGGGCATCGTAGTTAGGAAGCATCTCAACCTGTGGGACAGGATACCGAAGGCATTCTCCACCACTCTCCTGGCTCTTGAAATTCTGTAGTTGTAGACTCTGGAGGGGATGTCAAGGTTTCTTCTTGGAACAGGCTTCAACAACCAGCTCTTCAGGGGGAAGGCCTCATCTCCAACGATGAAGTATGGAAAAGGATTCCCAACTGTGCCAGGTAGAGGTTCAGCAGGGGGTAGCCCAAGTCGTTCTTCGTCCAGCAGGTCCCTCAGCCTTGTGTCCAGGAAGACTCCTTCATCCGATGAGCTTCCTTGGCATCCAGCCTGCACGTAGAGGACCTTGTAGTCAGAATCTACCAAAGCCATAAGCACAATGGAATGGAAGCCCTTGTAGTTGAAGTAGATTGACCCAGCTTTCCGAGGACATCTGATGCCAATATGCTTCCCATCCAGTGCTCCGATGCAATGGGGCATGTTCCACCTCTTCTCGAAGCCCTTGGCAACTTCCTTCCAGGATGCTGGATCCATTGGCAGGGTCAGCAGATGTTCGTAAGCTCGCATGATGGCAATGCAGACACTGGGAATAAAATTGCAGATGGTGTTGGGAGCCACTCTGAAACCGTAGGCCAAGGACTTGTAGCTCTCTCCTGTCGCCATGTACCGTAGGGTGACTGCCAACTTCAATCCAGGTTCCAGAGCCCTCCTCATGTTGGTGTCTTGTTTTGTAATTGCAGGAGCCACAGCAGCCAGAATTTCAGCAAAAATTTCAGGAGGCATTCTGCAGAAGTTGTAGTAGCCAGAGACATCATTGTTGGCCAATTCAGGCAGCAGCTGGTAGAAATGGCCATGTTGTTCCCTCTGCAGCAGCCAATTCCGAATCCACCATCTCTTCATCCTCCTCCTCCTCCGTATTCTTCTTAGATAATAAGCACCAGCAACAGCAGCAACAACAGCAACGTCAAGGTCTTCCCCAGCATCTTCATCAGCCATCATGTCTGTCCAGCATCCAGGAGTGTCCCCATCAAAGGTCAAGCAGCAAGTGAAGCAAGGGCACTCTGCGGCCCTTTTTATTGGCTTTCGCAGCGTACTCCTCCGCCGCGGTGCCCTTGACAACTGCGTCATGCTTTTCATTCCCGGCGATGTGCCCTCGGGCCTACAGACATCCCCGTGGAGAACAAAACCATTCCCGCAGTCGTAAAAGCAATCCCCGGCGCTGTGAAAATATAGTCCGCCGCGGTGAAATAGGTTCCCTGAGGGGCAATTATAGGTTCCCTGCGGGGTACTTTTTATATCACGGGGCGATATAAAAGTATCCCGCAGGAGGAGGAAATTTCTTTCCTCCCGGCGAACTTTTGGTGACGGCGTACAACTTTTCTTCCCCGCAGGGAACAAAAAGAACCCCGCCGTGGCTTTCGTTGCATGGTTATCGATGAGCCTTAATTGATTACATAATTGCCCTTCGCGCCGTCCTAACTGAAAATCTTGCAAGAAATCGTCTGGCTCTGCGCCGCCGTCGATAAAAAGCTTACCGTCATCTCCCGTGAGACTGTGGCATAACTGGGAGAGGGCAGATTTGGTCTCCTAGTCATTGCCAAATTGACATCACTGGGAGACCTGCTTCTCATATCAAAAAATTAATATTCTTCACTCTTTCTTCAATATATACTTCTGCTTATTACGTCATCTTTCTGGTTTCCAATTTAAAAAAAATTGTCAATACTCCTTTTTGTGAAAATCAGTGAAACTCCTAAATAAGCAGCCAGCTCAACAGTTCAAAATCCTTTGGCGAGCAAATAATCGTTTAAATATATTGTAATTGATGTAAATCAACAGATGCTGATCTGTAAATTACGCTACGAAATTGCGTTGGTCTCCCAGTCGAAAATCCTTAAAAAATGCTCTGCTCTTGAGTACAGGTTTCTCGCTGGCCAAAGACCAAAATATCTTTTATCACAATTGTAGAGCTGGTCTCAGACTGAATAACATCCACAAACATCTCAAAGTTCCTTTCTCCAGAAATAAGACAAATGTGCTAATAGATCGTTTAGCATGATGGCCCAACATGGTGGAATGGATTGCTGAATCATCTCCAGCAAGCTGAAACCATTGACTCTTTTACATCTAAATCAAATTTTTACTTACTAAATTTTGATATTGATTTGAATATTAAAACATTTTTACATTGTAATTTGTAATAAGCATCTTTTTTAAAGAGAACTCCAGTCTGCACTCTGTAAATCAGTTATTTTTTATTTATTAGACCAAGTTTGTCAAAACTTCCTTTTTATGAAACAAGGCAGTTCCAATAAATTGTCTCGGAACTTGTCCGCAGCGGAAGTGCCGAAATAGGCTAATTTGTTTTTGTCTTTTTTGTCTGGTTCTATATTTGGGAGATGTTACGTAACAGTCAGGCCAAGAGCAATTGAGCAATGTCAATGCCACAGCTCATGTTGAGAAAGCATAGAGATATACATAGCACCTCCTCGGAGACCAGAAGTGACTATAAATATCTAATCAGACCGGAAAACTCACGCTATATTACAAAACTGACGTTCCACAAAAAGACAGGTGTGTGACAATCTAATGGATGGTTCTTCAGGATATAAACGTGGTATCCTTGTAGTTTTAGACACACCTAGTACAGAACTACCAGGAAAGTTGATAAGATCTCTCTTTTCGTGAAAGATCGTTGGTGAATACTCGTACGAGTACTACCCGAGTTGAAAAAAAAACTCCTCAAAAGTGATAGGTATTCGATTGATAAAAGAGTTAATTTATTCTATTATACAGTGGCTTAAATGATGATTATTATTATATAAAAGCAAGCTTCCAAGAAAAGCACATTTATCAGGGGCGGACTGGTGACATTTCGGGCCCCCTTGCCAAATAAGTCCATGGGCCCCTTTATTCCTATTTTCTACATTAATCTCCATCTACGCCACAGTGGAAGAGCCCTTTCCTATACAGGGTCCTCTCAAATTAGGGTTTGATTGTATATATATATATATATATATATATATATATATATCATTACATGCAGTCACAAACATGGCTACAAAGCAAGATATTTTTATTTATTATTTGTTTGGCAGCTTGAATGCCCCCCCCCCGTGTTAAAAAAAAGATAAATATAACCCAGGAGTCTCCAGCTTTTGTTATACAAGGGACCTAAATATATTTATGTGATATAGGGGGAACCGGGGCATATTGGGACACGGGGCACATTGGGACACGGGGCACAATGGGTTGGGAGGTTCCTTGGTTCCTGACAAAGTATATGCTACGGTGAATCATTGGTGATGCCATCAAATTTGTACATAAGTAACCTGATGTTTCTATCTTATTTTCTGCATATTACAGAAACATACATTGAGAGGTGCCATGGCCTAGTGCATAAGGTGTTCGCCTGGCTACTGAGACGTTGCAGGTTCGACTCCCACCCATGGCACAGAGGAACTGAGCAGATCCTCCATAACTCTTTGCTTCACTTCACTCAGGTGTAAATGGGTACTTGGCTATAGGCAGTGATGGCGATTGTAGAGTGACTTAGCATTGTGTGCGCTGGAAATGGCTGCCTGGCTGTATACTCCCAGGGGAGTTGAGAAAGGCTCATGCTTGAACAGGCCTGCAAAGGATGTAATTGTAAAGACTGTTGAGACTGACTTCGTCGGTGTAATGGACTATAAAAAAGTCTACATTTAATTTAATTTACATTTACAGAGGTTTGGTGAGGAAAAGTTAGTTTTCCTTCCACTCAACTAAATGCCAAAAGGGTTTAATTCGCACTCTCTGGACAAACCATGAACAATCAGGCTTTCTCAGTGCTTGTATGAGTTTGATACGTACATCGTAATGAGTACTTATGAATTGCTATCCAGAAAATCTCACTCACTGGTGCCTAAGAAATTAGCCATGTGTCGAAGTTGACTGGTTGACCCGGGAGAGCATACAATAGGTGTACAGGCCAGAGTGAATTGAGGCATAGTGGATTATCAAGCTTCATGAACAAATTTATTTCAAAACACTAAGTGTTACAAGTTTACATTGATGACCGCATGTAGGACAGTTTTCATCAAATGTTTGAACTGTTTACATGTAACATCATTACAGTAGACAAACTTCAAGTGCTTACATCTAGCTGTTTTCAGAGTGTCTATGATGTCATTGAAGGTGTAGCTCCAATCTTCACCATTGAAACAGATGGGTTTTTACCGACTCATAGGGAACTTAGGGCAGATTTCATGAAAATCTGCAAAATGACTTACCACAACTTGTCCACAACTTGTCCACAAGTTACATTAGCACAATACTGATAAGGGCAGACAAAATTGATTCGTAGCTTCTCAGATTTTCTCAAGGTGCTTTTTCTAAGGATAGCTGACAGTACAAAAAAAAAAGCTGAAATCTAAATCATTTATTGTGTCAATCCATTAAATAAAATTATGGGTAAACACTGTTGTCTGTTGGATTGGTAGATCAGAGTAACTAAAACTATGGCCTTGTGCTAATGTAACAATGTTAAATGATGGAGTACGGAATTTTTTATGCTAATCCTACTGCAATATATATGAAATCACCAGCAG
Organism: Platynereis dumerilii; assembly: GCA_026936325.1. NCBI lineage: Eukaryota > Metazoa > Annelida > Polychaeta > Phyllodocida > Nereididae > Platynereis > Platynereis dumerilii. The sequence goes on along the minus strand of JAPTHN010000002.1, from coordinate 11,000,392 downwards.
GGAACCACCCCTGACCTGTTCCTGGGAGACCTGGCTTCCAGCTCAGAAAAAATTTGAGATCAAATCATGTGTTTGTTAACGTAATTTATATCGACAAATTTTGCTAATGTAACACTATGAAATGGACAGATGCGAAAATGTAGTTACATTAGCAATAAAACAAACAGCTACAACACCCAGTCGTTTATGTTTTTGATGATGTAAATAGGCAAATAAGACATGTTTTTCAATAAAAGTTTTAGAATTTAACATTTGAAATTGTCATAAGTAGCAAGAACACAGAAAAATTCTCATGTAAAAGTTGCTAATGTAACCTCAGTGTCCTGTGACGGAATTGAGTTACATTAGCAGTCTTTTTATTTTTCATTTTTTTCAAGTTTTATAATGACCAACACAATTAAAAATGGTTCCAAAATAATTTTCAAGATGTGTTCTATCAATCACATATCATTACTTTTTCCTGAATTGGTTTTTAGCAGATTCCACAGAGTGGCAAAGTAAGCACGTCTGATCACCAGTAAGTTTGGTCGTCCAAAATTGTCCTCATGAGGGATAAAAAAATATCTTTTTAAGAGCAAAAAGATACATTTTTGAGGATTATTTTATTGAGATTTATTCATTAGCTCACATATGTACTTAGTAATAGGTTTACTTGCTTCAGGAAGCAACAGGGAGATTACAAAAGGGTTGGAAAGTTTAAGGTACCCTCTGAGAGCACTTTTCATGAAATCTGCCTTAGTGACATGTATATATGTAACCAGTGATGTGTATCACTGCTATGCTGAACATAGAAAAGGTAGCATGTGAGTCAGAAGCAGAGCCGTTGATGTGTCATATAATATAATATATTGTGCACACTTGGCAATATTTGTTTGAGATCTTGTACATCTGCTTCCAACCAATTTATAACAACTATCCTGTAACAGCTCTGAGTCTAAAACATATATATACATGAATATTATATATATATATATATATATTCTTTTTCTGTTAGCAGTTTTGGTAACTATGCAATCTATCTTGGTTATGTCTCTTTTGTGTAAGATCAGCAACAATCATTCTAATCCCGCATGTTTTACTCATTACACCGCGTTCCCAATTATTACGCAACTAGGATTTTTCGTGATATTTCCAAAAGTACTAATACTACTTGGATATCCTTAACACATAACAATCAATGTGTCATGGAGCCAATATCCTGTCAATTTCGTCCCATTCCATTTGCTCAGTTTGGAATTATGCTATATAATCACATTTTGAGGTGTTCCCAATTATTATGCAAATTATTGAAAACGCATCCATTGCCAGCAAAAATCAACCAGAATGATCTGAAAATGTCATGCCCCATGACACTAAACAAAAATTAGAACCATCATTCCAAATATTGATCCATTCATATTCAAGAAATCCATGTTAAACCCCTGCATTGAAATAGCATTGAAAATACAGTTTTATTGCAGCAAAAAGCCACTGTTTGCCGGGAAAATTATAAAATCATAACCAAACTCATTGTCCACTTTCCTTAGGTATAGAACTCTTCTCTAAACCAATGAAAATAATATTGCACCACCATATCTAAAAAATATCTTGAGATGAATTGAACTCATTCGATTACCAATGCTTTTCCAATGGGAAACAGAGATGTGAGATTTTGACTTGAAGTCATATGTTGTAGAGATATCGGATTTGGTTGTTTATCGCAGATGATTATCCTAGTACCATACAGAAATATTGTAAGCTAAATTTTCAGTGATTTGACTTTTTTTAAGAACATGGAAGGCTTCTATTTTGAGGAAAAAGCCAATTTCAATGATTTTTCAATGTAACTGTATTTAATTCATTCCTTAGTCATGGAGACACCTACATTTGAAATGATGGTTCTGTTTTTCATTTTGTGTTATGAGGCATATATTAAAGACATTTCATAATCAACTTTGTTGATTTTGGGTGGCAATAGTGGCTTTTCCAATAATTTGCATAATAATTGGGAACACCCGAAAACCTGATTATATTGCATAACTCCTCACTCAACCAATGGAATTCAATGAAAGTAACAGGATATTTGCTTCATGGTACACATGTTGTTATATGTAAAGGATATCCGAATAGTGCTATTTCTAAGGGAGATATTAGGAAAAAGCATAGTTGCATAATAATTGGGAACGCAGTGTATTACAGTTCTGTAAACTGTGAAATTTCTGTCCCCCAAAGCACTTGCAGGCTCAAACTTAGAGAGGAATCAGTGAGGTCATTGATGAGACTATTACTCACATGCAATTACATGGTATGCATTGGCTCTGAGTCACTGACACATTTATGAGTAATAGAAAGCATTGGCATTAACATTGCAGGTATAGGGAATGACATCATTGACAACCTGAAAGAGTAGTGAATGTAAGCATTATTATTTCGTCTACTGTCACTATTGACAATACAAGGTGTTTTTGCATATAGTCTTACAGACTTTTTATATTGCATATCTGGCGTGCATAGATTGTTAAACTAATTTTTTTTACTAATGTCCCAATGTGCCCCGAGGTCAGAGCGGGGCATATTGGGACCTTTATAATCATGTCACATTTTGCTGTCTAGCTGCAGAAGAGTTGGTGCAGACAACCTCTTATGCTTTGGATTTGTGCTCAATAGTATTGGTGATATCAATGCAAACATCTGAGTTACTCAGCGTTTTAAACATTAATGCCTAGTTCACACGGAGACGTAACAGAGGGTTCTTGTCGCGGCGCTTCTTGCTTTTCCAGGAAAGTGGGAGGTTCTTAAGCTACATTCAACAATTCGGCGACGATATTTTCGTCTACGGCGCATCTTAAACTTCCTCGCCAAAAGTTCCTAGAAATCACGTGACCTTATGGTGAAGCTACAAGAACTTGCTTCACGAAAGATTCAACCGGTTGAATCTTTACGAAGGAAGAAGCCATGATGCAAAAGACCTGAAAGACCCCCAAAATGATTGGGCGAAGGTAGAGACAGCTTGGGCAAAGTTAGAGGCAGATTGGGCGAAGCTAGAGAGTGTTTGGGCGAGGCTACTTATCATTGAGTCAATGGAACTTCGGCGAAAAAAGAGAACAACTCGCCGTCGCAAACAAGCTGTTGAAACGCCGAAACAGCTACTTGCTTCACCGTAACAGGTATTTGCTTGGGCGTAATTGAAGATTAGGGCGAAGTAAGAGGATGCTAGGGCGAAGTTAGAGGCAGATTGGGCGAACCAAGAGACTCCTTGGGCGAATCTAGTTTAACATTGAAGCAATGGAACTGCACCGAGGCTCCTCACAACTCGCCGACACAAGTCTCTTCTTGCCTCGTCAGAAATTACGAGCCATTCGGCGTAGAAAACGAGAGCCTCGTCGTAATAGGAACCATCAACGACGATTTATAACCTCTAATTGATTATATAATTGTCCAAAAATGGCTTGAAACGCCGAAAGTTGGCGAAACTTAAGTTCCTGGCACCTCTACAACTTCGCCGTCACTTAGGGACCGTTCAGAATTTATGACTGGGGGGGGGTGGGAGTGTTGCCGAGGGGGTACTAGCTTTTCACACGCGTTTCAAGGGGGGGTATTAATTTTTGACAACACTTCCCAGGGGGGGGTAAGAAATTTTAACAAACAAAAAATTTTAAAAAACATGCATAAACTCATTTTATTTGGACTTTTTTAAGCGCCAAAGTCCGCGAAACAACGCAAATCTATATGCGTGGCCATGTATAACAGTATATACCTGTGTATTGCTTTGTATGTCGAGGGGGGGGTACTAAAAATACGTGTGAAACCTAGGGGTGGGGTACTAAAAATCCGCATGAAACTCAAGGGGGGGGGTATCAATTTTTGACGGGAAGTTCCAGCAAAACTCCCACCCCCCCCCCAGTCATAAATTCTGAACGGTCCCTTAACCACTCTCGTGAGAACTAAGCATAAGTAAAATTAGTATCTATGTGAAAAGCAGCCCAATGTGCCACTGCCCTGGATCCCCCTACAGGCATAAAGATTATAGAAGTAAATTGTCCATTCTACATTGGGCAATCAAAATAATTGTCGTATATGCAACATGCAATTCGATATATATTTCATTTTATCATTCTTCTATGAGTTGCTGCAGTTGCACAACATATTGCTTGAAGCAATGCTCGTCATTTTCCTGTGAATTCCTGTGCGCGATTCTCCAGACACCGAGATAACAATGATGCCTTATTACAAAGACAGTGTCTGGAGACTTGCTTGATTAATTATTTTCTTTCAAGCTTGCTGAATTATGTAAAGAGAAAGAAAAAAGCTCCCTGTAACTGACAAATTATCTGGCTGCAGATGTCGCAGGAGAAGATTACCATATATTCAAGAAACATAACACATAAATTTCGCTTCACGCGGTCACACTCAATTGAAGAGATATAGACATAATATCTAGCAGTGTGGTGCAGTGCCAACTGTCTGGAGTTAGGTGCAGTTGTGGGGTATAACGTTGCAGTGCAGTTGTGGGGTATAACGTTGCAGTGCAGTGGGAATCACACAAAAAGTGATCTAAACAGACTTCTAATAGATAAAACTATAACAAAATACACAGGTAGACTAGCAGATACTAGATTGGTTAGGATTTTCTAATTTTGAATGGGACAACACCCGCCTAAATTTTTGATATCGCCTATAACAAGGACCAGTAAAAAATATCATAGCTTGTCTGGCATCGACATTTTCCCCTGGCATAGAAATAACCCATGTGATAGACTGATAGTGTGATCCTCTTTACACTAGGAATCTAAAATAATTTAAAATGTGGTAATCACCTAAAATTAGCAAAAACGACTCCACTTCAAGGCTCTTTATGCACTGGTTGTTAATCATCAATTTTCTAATATTTTGTACAGTTCCTTTTTATAGAAAAAGAAACACAAATTGAGGGGCTGTTCCATAAAAAAATAGGAAATTTTTTTTGTGACTCCGTAAGGTAGGTAGATAGCGAAAAAATAAACAATAGTAGATAATCTTAGATATTGAGAAAAAAGTAGAAGGAACATGGGTACATTTGGACACGGGGCACAATGGGACTGTGGGGTTTTCTTGGTTATTGACAGGGTACATGATATGGTGATGCCAGTAAATCTTGTAAATTCCCATCCTGATGTTGTATCCTTTTATCGGCAATTACTGCCACATACAGAGGATCGATGAGAAAGAGTTGTCTTCAACTAAATTCAGAGGGGTTCAGTTGGAGCCAATCTCTCGACAAACTATGAACAATCAGGCTTCGTCAATGCTTGTATGAGTTTGATGCATCGCTACAAACAGTTATGAATTGCTGTCCTATTACAGTCCTGGTCATACTTATGTGGAATCTCAAGTTCTTTTCTATGCTGTTGAACAGTGATGTCAGAGATAACACTATTTTAGAAATATTTTTCAATTAACTTCAGGCTGTGATGTCATTTTAAACTGGGTCAGATTCCCCAACTTTTAGCCAATGTGAATCCACCAAACTGAGCATCACAGTTTCAACTCAGTTTCAGAGTGAAAATTGAGTCTGGGAAAACCCATGCAAGTTTGACATCACAGCCTCTCAGCCAATGGGCTGCCAGAACAAACATACATAAATTAAGCCATGTATTTACAGATAAATTGTCAAAGCCTTCTGTTTATACCAACTTCAAAGTTTAAATTTGTAAGTTAATTAATCAAACAACTCTGTGGGGATTATGACAGTTGTCTACTGTGAATGCTCACAAAGCTGCCATTTGGTAGGATTGGACTGGTGATTGCCTGTGATTAATCATTGGGATCACAAATGTAATGCTTCCTTCAATATATCAATGTTTGAACTGTGATGCGTAGTTTACTGTCAGCCCATTGGCTATCAAGCTGTAATGATGTGGTTGTAGGGGCTATCCCTGATAAAATTCTTACTCTGACACAGCGTTGAAACTGTGACACTCAGTTTAGGAGGATCAACATTGGCTAGAAGCTGGGGAATCTGACCCAATTTGAAATGACATCACAGCTTGTAGGTAATTTACATGCTAGAATAGAGTTATCTCTGACATCACATTTGAATTGCATAGAAAAGAACTTGAGATTCCACGTAAGTATGACGAGGACTATTAGCACACTCACTGGTGCCTGAGAAATTTCATTTTGGTGAAACTGTCCTGTCAGGGCTAATTGGGACCCTGAAAGAGGGGCAAATTGGGATGCACTTTACATGGAAAAGTGTAAGTGTCCAAGAATGACCTCCCACAATAGGTAGACAAGCTGCAGTGATTTGAGGCATAGCAAATTTCCATGCTTTGTGGACAAATAATATCGCAAAGAACTGTGTGTCACTTAAATTGATGACTGCACGCAAGACATATTATGTGAAATGTTTTGAGTTGTTTAAAGTTAATATCTGTTCGCACTAAAAAATCTTTTTGCACTTTATAAAGTCTTATGCACTTCTTACATTTGATATCTAGTGCCCATAGTGTCGAAATAGTCTTTTTTATCTGGCTGCAACAGAGTGGGTGCAGTCTAACCAATCATGCCTTGCATCTAAGCTCAGTCGCATTGGTGATATTCATGCAAACTTTTGAGTTGCTCAGTTTTTTCAGCAGTGAGTAAAATTAGTAGATCTACAATGTGCAAAGTGTCCCAATGTGCCCCAGTTCCTCCTTAGTTTATATTAGCTCCAGCTTCAGTAACATACGATTTCAAAGACAGTTTTGTATGCGAGGACAGAAAGCTGCATGCAAGACAATTTTGGGGTTTCTTTCTGTATGCAAACATTTCACACTGAGCTAATTTCTCAAAATTACCTCTATGCATAAATGCATACCTTTTGAGGAAACTTGACATCTCATTTTACCATCAAATAGGCTACCTTCGAAGAACCACTATCTTTCGGGAGATGAAAATTAGCAGAAGCACAATTCTTCAGCTTTTAAGTTCAGGAGTTTGTAAATTAGCATCACTTAATGTGTAGTAGGGGAGAGGCAGTTTAGTTGAGATGCTTTTTCCAAAAGTTGGCCTATAAGCCAAATGGAGGATAATATTGAAATGATGAATAGTTCAGATACTGAAGAAAAAGATTGTACAAGTGAAGAAACTTAGCTTGATCTATTGGATAGTTTTTACTCCAGAGGTTGCCAAAGTAGGTCATGTCTAATGTATCAACTAACCCAACCGGGCAGGTCAGTTGATATATTCTTTCAACCAGAGGGAAAATGGCATGAAATTGTCACATGCCACAGCCTATGTAGGAGGTGCTAAGGTCACAAGGCTTCATCAAGTTACTTCCTGTTCCCATAGAGGCTTTTCTAACTTTATGAGTCATAGGTACTGGTCAACCTGTTTGACCGATGAGATGTTGTGACGAATTCAGCCATGTGGAGCTTTTCAAGTGAAGTCCTGGGTATCACCATTGTAGTTCCACTCACAAGTCAGGGCTGGGATTTTGACAAGGCCAATCAGAAGCACCTCTAAAAGCCTTGAGCAACCAACTTCACAAAGTAAAAAAAATCAGAAGTATCCAAATGCCACTTATATGGGCCATTCCAACCAATTTTCGGGAAATTTCCCACCTGACCATCTCAGATTTCAAAAAGTGACAAAGCACCAAAATATCGCAAAATATTGACATATTTTGAATAGAGAATTTCCCTTAGTTGGTTGAAACAGAGCCATAAAACTGTATTCATATTGAGTAAAGGTTCCGATTGATATAAATAGTTTTAACAAATAGAGTCAATACAGCTACTCCCACAAACATTTATGAATATCAGAAAAATATCGTACTGAAACATAATTTTGACATTCTAAATCACCTCTTCAAAATGACATGAGCCCAAATATTTCACATCAAGCCTTACTTTCTGTTGGTATTTTGTTTTTGGCCAGAAGATCCATTTGATTTTTTTATTATTAAATGCTTTGTTTAACTATTAATGCAAATTTTCAATTTCACTATAATGTGTGATTAAATTCAGGAAACGTGGTTAGGTTTAATTTAACAAAATCAAAATCACACAGAATTGTAACCTTAAACAATTGGACAGGCCTTATTTAGACCTCTATTTTGAGTACCAACTTCAATGGTATCAGAAAAACTAAGGATATCTATAGTATTTACAGTTCAATGCCTGCACAAGAGCAATGCACAAATATTTTTTTCGCAATGAAGGACTCCGAGGAGCAAGTTGTATCTATCATCAAATGCAAGGTTCATCTAAGTGTATTCCAATAAAATGATGATTTTATTTATACGTGTTATGACCTCTTAAATTTATGAAAACTGTCTTTTTTCAAATAATTCGGAGCCAAAAATTACCATGTGCGATAAATAGGACAGCCGTAACTTGCAATTTGTCGTCAAATATAGCTACAATCAAGTTTTCATAACTGAACATCCACAAGTTTGACTGGTGTTGCGCGTAAATTAACAGTAAGACACAGCTAAGTGCTACAATACACATATGGGTTTTCTAATTTGTTTTTGAATTGATCTGAATACAGGGTTCAGATGATAATTGAAATACAATTTTACGATGAATCAATGGAAGTCGCATGACAAAATTGTCACTTAATCGATATTATGTGTGACAGCTCATAAGAAATAATTGCTTTTGGGACGGTAAATTGACACACGTGGGTGATAATCTTAACTCATGGGAAACCTTAACCTGTGCCAATAACATTTAAAGCCCCAGTAATTATTCCCAAGCTTCGTGCTCATGCAGCTTAGAATTAATTTTTTGCAGGTGAAAATTCTGAGAAGGTTGTTTACAACATAGATGCTTCGATCCACAAGTATGCGTCACTTGGGAAACAATGCTGTAAGTCTTTAGTTTGAGACTATGAGTCTCTGTCAAATCACACTTGCCCAAGGACTATCTGAATTTGTGAGCGACCTCAGACCAGCAGCCTTTACCAAGAGCGAATCTGTGATTATATCATTTTATTTCACATCGTATGCAATCAAATATGGATGAATAAAAGTTGGAAACTTTTCAGGCAGAAAACTTCAGCAACCAACCAATCTTATACGCCAGGATCATGCATGTATACAATAATCAGAGATCTCTAACAACCATACCCAAAATAGTTTAAGCAAATCTCCTCCCTCACTGTCAGTTCTGGGGCTCTATGATAAGTGTCTACCTCATCCGAATACCTTCTGATTGGTTCCCTGACATCCGCTCTTCTCTCAACATGAAATATTCAACCATCAATTGATAATCTAAAAGTCACTAGCAACCATAAAAACATTTCACATTCATGAATCATTTTGTTAACAATAGTTTTTGTACAGTGTCTTTTTATGTACAGGGAGGATCGGGGCACATTGGCACATTGTACCCAGTCACTCTTTTCTTTTACACATATCACCATTAGTATCCAGTTTAAATCCAAGGCATAATGTATGAGACTTAACCTACTCTTTTGCAGCCGAACAGCAAAATGTGTCATGACCATAACTGTCCCAATGTGCCCAAACACCCGAGCACATTGAACCATTAATAAATATGCCATGCAATGCATGCACAGGGTCCTTAGTCGATTTTCTACAGATAGAGTGGTATTTCCGTAACTTGACTGAAGCAATTGAACTTCAAATTTAGACTGAGATTCAACATACAGGGGAACCAAAGGTGTGGAGTGATTTGATTTGATTTATTCAGTAAGAGCATATAAATACGCCCTCACCATGTATTGCACAGAAAAGCTGTCAAGCTTATTTCCACTGTAGTCAATTTGGTGAACATGGCGAGCTTCAAAAAGAGTTCGCTACAGGGGAGTGTGCATAGTCAGATAAATTATGTAGTAGCATATACAGATGCAGCAACAATAATAGAGCCCATATTTTAATTTGAGTCGGCCTGGCTTTTTAGAAATGATCTGACAGGTTGTTCCATTCCTTTGCACCAACTGTGCTGAAATTCAATGCTGCTATGCCTCTTGCCCTTGGAACAATAAAACAACCGAACTACTGTTTTGCTTATCACAGTTATATATGAATCATATTTAAATGGATCCATGTTTGCATCTTATTGACCTGGTGATCATAACCAACAGTCAAAGTCAAACAGAAAAAAAAACACATTGCATTATAATCTGGTCAGCTGTTTTACAAAAATAGGTATTTTCTGGTGTTTCCATCATGTCTTGTTCTTGAGTTTTGAGACTAGTCATGGTCCATTGAACGAGAATCGAGAATTTCTCAAGAAATCTATAACAATTAGTTTCTCCACAAAGATGTACCCGATGGACATTAAAAGTAGTCTTTTCAGGCTCTAATGAGATATTTTGCAGTTTAAAAATTTTTTTAATGTGTTTTGTTGCTATACATCACAGCAGTGCCACGATCATGATGATAATCTCACCTACACAGGTGTCAGCGAGTGCAAAATCATTTTAGAAAGTCCAAGACTAATCAACGATGAGTGAACGAAAGCTCTGAAAGCAGTTTGCAACTCTACCAATAAGAGGAAATAACCAGCACAATATGTCCCAGTAGGATGAGATGATGCAGTCCGGCCATAGTGCCTCTGTTGCAGAAGAATCATGCCAAAGCTTGCTTAGACCTTACAACTGATCATGTGGAACTATTTTGCTGATGATTGGGGGAAGTCCAAAACAAGCTTTGACTTTTTTTTTTCTGCAACAGAGGCACTATAACCGCACTGAATCAGGTCGGCCTACTGTGACATATTGTACAGGTCTCTTGCTAGCAATGTTGCAAACTGCTTCCAGAGTTTTTGCCCACTCATCGTTGGTTAGTCTTGGAGTATCTAAGATGATTTTTGCAATCACGGATGCCTGTGTAGGTGAGATTATCTTGGCACTGCAGACCAGAATGCTCCAGGGGCGATTTCTTACTTTGTTTACTTACATACAATGGCATCAATTATTGAAATGTTCACCCCCTGATCATCATATAAGGTTTGTATACCAATACCAGACTAGTGTCAGTCATAACACATATCTCTAGTGTCTTGGGATTTTTGTTTTTCAACCGCGCATCTTCAAAATGAAGAAATTACCCAAAAATTATAGAAGGTGTTATTGAGGGCAGTCAAAACCAAGTAAAATTGGGGAAAACAATTGAAATAGGTTTTGATTGCAATAATTTTCAACTATGATAGTTTTCCAAGCGTTTGTTTTGTAAAAGTCTGGTAATAAACCCTTTGCAGACGAAGGGATCATATCAAGTACTTATTTCCGAAGACTATTGAGATTCCTATGCAAATATAATATTACATAACGCTTCTTTCACTTTTTTTTGTACATTGCCTATCTTCTAATGTTGGACCAGATCTACTTGAGAAATTTCATAGTTTTGGAGCAAGCGCAAGTGCTCAAACCAGAAAATATGATAGGCAGTCAAATACTTATTATCCTCACTGTATATAATCATCTGTGGAAAAGTGATTGTTATTTTACATCCTAAAGATTTGTTTGATTTCAATGAATTCCCTTTGTGTAACTCTACCAAAGATCTTTCTCAATAATGAAACGACTCCTGCATTCACAACTGCAAACTACAATTCTTTTCTTTTTTTACAGAAAATTTTATTCCAATTTCCATCATAGATTTGTGACAAATTGACAATGCACTCAAAAGGCAAATCATGCTAAATTTCATATTAAATTGTTACAAAATGATTAACACATCAATATTTTGACAGAGGATAAGATGATAATTTATTTTCTTGACAGAATTATCCTGTCATAACATACTGAGAAACGAATGATAATGTCACATCAACATCGTTGTTTTGAAACACTTCATCCAAAGCACGTGGGTTTGTCATCCGATACACGTGGATTTGTCACCTGTCAAAAGTTGGCAAATGACAAGTAAATTTAACTTTTTTCAGTTCGAGAAAAGTCAATTAACCATTGTAAACAGATGTAATCCAGTTACTGACAATCCAATCCTGTCACAGGAAGTAGAAGTAGGGATATAATCCTGTTACAACCGTGGAATCGACAACGCTTGGAAACAAAGCACCAAAATGCTCCATGTCAGGTGTGATCCCTATAAATGCCCTGTTATTCTTTAAAACTCAATTAAATAGTCAGTTTAAAGTTAGGCCATGTCCTGTTCTTGTCATGTTATTACAGATCTCGTATTAGTGTGCCATGTTCTTTTCAACTGCTACAGTGCTCTTGTGATGTCAGTATCAGCATAAGAATTTCCCACTTGGAACCCACACTGATCACACCATTAAAAATACACAATAAGCTGTTAGATTGTTGCTCAACACTGATTATTCTGTTTAATGTTTTGGGTATATCCAAAAGTTACTAATTCAAGCTAATGCGTGGATTTTGTCATCTTCCCCACCCAAGCCCTGCTAAAATGGACAGGGCTTTCTGCAATTTCCAACCTCTTCTGTGATTGGCTGCTTATTTAGGTCATAAGCATTTTGCAGGCAGATTTAGTCCGATTATGGACACTTAGAGGATTACTGGCAACTAAGAAAAACAGTGTAAAACAAGCAAACTTTCAAACAGTTTCTTTTCAGAACTGTGAAAATATATATTTCAATGGAATTTTCGGAACTGTGATAGCACCTTTCAACAATACACAATTTCTCCATTTGTAACTGTGTGAAACAGAAGCAACAATTTCAAACTGTGATGTAGCAGTCCCTGATTGGCTGAGCCAAAACTGGGTCAGTTAATTAAGTATTCATGAATTAGCAAAGGTTATGGGCCATTTTGTCATGGTATGACTTAGGATGATGGGATTTTGTGTATTTATCAGCTATCAGTTTTAGCACTTTTACAACTAAACAAAACTAATTCATTCACTCTCACATTCACTTGTTGGTGTGAGAGGTAATCATGTTCTGCTCTGTCTTGACAGAAATAATATATACTCAGGGACCCTTCAGAATTTAAGGGGGTCAGGATTTTTGCTTGAGAGCGTACTTTTCACTAATTTCCAATAATGTTTATTTGATGATTGACACACATTTTTAACCTCCTTGTCTGGCTTTTCCCAAATTTTTGGGGAGCAACTACCTCCCTTCCCTCCCTTCCCTCCCCCAAACATATCAGTTTCACCTTCTCCAACTGAATCCAAACGGCCATACCAATGAATGCAGATTAATCAATTATTACTCACGCTTTGACAGCCCATAAGCCTGATTTGTTGGTAGCAGTTGGAATCAACACTTAAGTTTGGAGTGCCGATAGTGATGTCAGTATTGGAATACTGACATCATCTCTGCATATATTCACATGGAAAATGGCACACTAATATGAGATCTGTAATAACAACAAAAGTCAGTGAGTGAGTCATATCACTCGCCATTGTCACCAATGAAGTTATAGTTACCCTGTGTCAAAAAGTTCATTAAATTGTGAAAGATGGAGCTTGTAGTCCATCAAAATGACGCTCAAAGACTGGATGATAAAAACTGCAAGACTTTTGTGGAAACGGCCAATTTTAGGCCCGGTGAAGTACCAAAAGTAGCTCTGAAGGGTAAGTATATCACAATGTAGGAAACTGTGCGAATTTGGGTGTCGTGGGTCACCCAGACGCCTTGTTTTGAAAAATTGTGTGACCCAGGAAATATCCTTATATATATATATATGTATAGTACAATATGATCCCAACATAAAATTACATCCTAAGTTTCAAAATGTATATATAATAGTGTTTTGTATGAAAAGTTATGATAACGATGAAGAGAATAATGATGATGATGGTGAAGTACAGTACAACTCAATAAATTTTTCGAATTCACACACCCTCAGGCAGCTGCCCTCACTTCTCTGCTAGAGCACTCACTTGCTCTCATTTCCAATGCCCTTCTGGGGAAACCCCTAAACTGGCGACCTCTTGTCTTATTAAAAATAACAGCAGTGAGGGCTGTTGATTGTTTATTTACAATCTTGTTATGTAGCTCAATGCTTGACAATTACGTTGGTACTTTATTTTATTGATTTAAATTAATGATTTATTTTACCAATTTTAGTGATATTTTGCTGCATGCATCCAAGTCATTATTATATTGTCGGCATGCACTAGCATTTTAATTAAGCTACAGGTAGGTTATAAGCCACAATAGAAGTGTTTTCAGAACAAGCTAGGATTGTTTTAATTTGGATCATCAATGTTCTTTTTTTTAGTTCAGCAAACAAACAATCAGATTATTGTTTATTTTGCAAAAATTTAAAGTTAAAAGGTAAAATAGAAGAAGCGTATGATGTCTAAGTCAGTTAGATACCTCACTGTCGGGTTCTAACATGCATTTTTGTCAGTTAGATCCCTCCCTCCCGTCGGGATCTAACTGACAAAAATGCATGTTAGAACCCTCCAAATCGGTATCTAACTAATACGGAGATTTTAACCTTCAGGAAATTACGCCATGCCGCTGAAACCACCCATCCAAATATTGCGAATTTAGTTAAAAAATAAGGTAAGAAAAACTTACACAAATTTATGAAACACCAGGTTCAAACTTACTTACATCCCATCCAAACTTCATGCAGTAGCTATATCACAGCAAAATGACTGAAATAAATAATTGAAAATAATATGATTAGATCTGATTAGATTAGATCATAGACAACAATCAAGTTATTAGGTATTCATATTAATGAAAACCGATTTTTTATGATTATTTACAAATTATGCAAAAATGCTGCCAAACAAGTCAATGTAATGTATCATTATTACAGATCTCATATAAGTGTGCCATGTTCCATGTGAATATATGCAGAGATGATGTCAGTATTCCAATACTGACATCACTTTGGCACTCCAAACTTAAGTGTTGATTCCAACTGCTACCAACAAATCAGGCTTATGGGCTGTCAAAGTGTGAATAACAATTGATTAATCTGCATTAATTGGTATGACTGTTTGGATTCAATTGGAGAAGGTGAAACTGATATGTTGTTTGAGCCACTTGCTTGATCCATCTTGGTTTCGTTTGACGTGAAATTTCTCCTTGAGGGCAGCACCTTGTGGCTTTTCAGCCTTTTTGGTGAGATCTGGGCCTAGAAATAGTTCAGAATTTATGACTGGGGGGGGGGGGGGAGAAAATCCACGCATTAGCTTGAATTAGTAACTTTTGGATATGCCCAAAACATTAAACAGAATAATCAGTGTTGAGCAACAATCTAACAGCTTATTGTGGATTTTTAATGGTGTGATCAGTGTGGGTTCCAAGTGGGAAATTCTTATGCTGATACTGACATCACAAGAGCACTGTGGCAGTTGAAAAGAACATGGCACACTAATACGAGATCTGTAATAACATGAGAATGAATCTAGAAATAGGTATATATTTTTTAAATAATGAGGTGGAGCATTTATATTCAAGTCAAACAAAGGGTAATTGCCTCTAAACCTGCATAAAGGACCCATTCTTGAAATAAAGGCGTCTGAATATTTTCAATAATTATTTCCACTATATTCTGACATTTATGACATTGTTCAAATCGCTATCAAGCCACAATGCTGTCATAGACCAAGGATAAAAAATATTCAGAGCTAATAGCAGGATGGATATAAGTAACTTTTTAAGCTATTTTTGTTCACGACTGAAAAAGTCTGATTTATTAGCCATGAAGTTTTTATAATAAGCCTAGTTAAAAGAGCTGAAAAAGTTGGATGGGGCTGTCAAAATTCATGTCATATCTTCATCAGATTAGATTAAGTATACTATCAGTAAAACAAGAATTGTACTGCATGAACAGAAATTTTTTTATTTTTAATATTTTATCACTTATGTGGTCCTTAAGCCAATTTTTGGAAAATATAATTTTTTTTTAATGATAAATCTTGTCAGGAAAGCTGAAAATAGATGACTTGTTATTTGTTATATTTTCGCCAGTATTGATTTGGCACTCAAAGAAAAAACATTCATTTTCTGCCAGTTGCAGTGATTCTCAATAATTATACAAATGGCAGGTTGACCATGTATATAGTTTGTAAAACAAGTTTGGCTCATGGAAATGCTTGTTTTTTGAGTCATGTAGTTTTTATCATTTCGCGCTTGAAATACCAGATGGGGCTGTTATAGTATTTTATATCAGATTTGATTCCGGAAACCAAGAGTGGTACCATTTATATGTAGGAAAAAATGTGTTATTTTTCATGCGTTATCGTGCAAGTTGTCCTGAAGTCAATTCTACGTCAGATGATATAAATATTTTTTTAGTAATAAATCTAGTCAAATGATGAAAATATAAGATTGACGTTTATATTTTGTGTTATATCTTCGTTATATCTTCGTCAGATCAGAATTTATTCAGGATAGGCTTACCGAGAAAAAACAATTATTTCATTGCCAATTGTTGTGACTCTCAATCTACAAATGGCAGGGTGACCATATATAATTTGTAAACAAGTTTTGCTCCTGAAATGCCTGCTTTATGAGCCGTGCAGTTTTATAAATGAATCTTATCAAAACAGCTGAAAGAGTAGAAAATGCTATCAGATAGGGCTGTTGTATTTCATGTCATATTTTCTCATAATTGACTTCAGGAAAAATTAAGTAAATGATATATTCAGCTCTTTTGACAAGACTTACCATAAAAACTTCATGGCTAATAGATCAGACTTTTTCATGAACAAAAATACAACGTAGGTAAAAAGTTACATATATGACCAACCTGCCATTAGCAGATTGAGAATGACAACAGCTGGCACTGAAATGAAATAATCTTTTTACTATTTTAGGTTTAATCAATCTGAAACACTTTCATATAATAGAAGTGTCAGCGGAAGAGCTGATGAGAGTTATGTAAGTACTGCAGACCATTGATGTTGTTACAAGCAAATTGAAGGTATTTCTGAGACTTTTCCAACAATAGCACTTAGAATGTTGTATGATAGAAATTGACAAAGTTATAGAGAAGCGGATACTGTGAAAATCGTCTAAAATGACGAAAACGACTAAACCTCCATGCTCTTGAGGCACTGGTTAATCACGTTTTCATGCTTTAATATTTTGCATAGGTCCTTTTTATAGGTTATATCACAAAATGAGGGGTGTCCCATAAAAAATTAGGACATCTTTTTTTTGGGATGCCCTAGTCTGCAGGGAATATGAAAATTATGCTCATTATGCAAAGTGGGTTTTTACCAACCTCATGCATTTTTGGTGTCCCAAATAAGTTTTATGGTTTCCCTAAAATCTGCTGTTGTCCCTGATGACGTCACAATTGCAGGATTGTTTTTTGGACTGCTCAGTCCAGTAAGGTTTTTGAACCTTATTCGAGCATGCTGATTCCAAATCTGAAATCAGAATTTCCCCAGAACGTCCAGATTTTGAGTTATGCCCCCGTCAATATTTGGCAAACAAGCAGGCGTGAGAGCAATTTGCGTGTGAAAGAAATGTGTTCTAAGCTATTAAAATTTAGATTTAGAAATTATCTTAGCATTTGTAGATGATTTAATATCCTGAATATGACCTAATTTTTTACTCAGACTTGTCCAACTACAAATATTTGAGCGTAAGAGGTGCCAGAAATAGGCGATTTTTTCTAAGTAACCTCTAACCAGTTGGTTTATAACATTTCAAGATATGAAAAAATTTCATGAGGTGCTACAGCCAGTAATTAAACTAATTTGTGAGCTGCTAAGGGCCTACTTTGCCTAACAAATGTTTTGATAATTTTATATTAACAAATTTGATGAAAAAAATATGCGGAAAATGTATGCTTTTTCCCAATCTGATTTTGATGAATCCTCTCCTGTGCACAATTCGCTTGCGAAACGCGAATATAAATAGAAACCCAAGTAAGATGTGAAAGATTTATATAATAAATAACCATGCTGTAATTGACAATTTCAACATTATGAAAAACATCCAGTCAGTCAAACTCTTCGATTAATCGCAGAGAAAATTTGCGTCAAATCAAAAATTAGTTGGAGCAGCAGTTTTTTCAGGTTATGCTAATGGAATATCTTATGCCAGATTTTGCTAATTCACTGAATTCATGTTTCACTCTTGAAATTTTTAAGCCATTTGCAGATCTTGTTTGATGATGATGAACGCTGGCAGACTGTTAATACAGATCTCATATTAGTCTGCCATGTTCTTTTCAACTGCCACAGTGCTCATGTGATGTCAGTATAAGCATATTGATGTCACGGTGGTATATTCACAGTTTAAGCCGTGTTACTTGGGACCTTCCCTGATCAGATCATTAGAAATCTACAAGAAACCACTCACAGCGCTCCTGAAGATACATTGGGGTTAAAAAAATGAACCGAAAATGGGACCTATACCACCTGAAACTACACAATCATACGAACATTTTAAGACAAAAACGAAAAAAATCTGTTGGGAATTTTTTTAGAAATTCAGGTTTTTAAAAATCTTGTTTATCTCGTTACCTGAATACATGTAAAATGGCTTAAAATACTATAAACAAGCTTGAAAACACAATGAAACTTGTTAGTTAAGCTCCCTTAAGAATTTCAAACATGTTGAAGCAATGAAATGAACACATTTTTGACTTTATTGAAATAAATGTGACACATTCTTTATCACACACCTTGAAAATTCAAAATCGCCAAAAGTAACACATTTCTTAATTTTTTTCACTCTTTACTGTTAAGAAATTTCAAACCTTGCTTGGCATGTATATAGAAAGCTTTAAATATGGAAAGTGGGTCTAAACATTATGTTTGGTCAAGCGGACGGCAGCAGATTGCCAACTTTCAAGCATTATTATGCAGGTAGCAGTGACCACAAATACACAAAAGTTTCCAGACTCAGTTAACGGAGAACGGCTTTCCCTCTCCCTTATCAAAATGGGTATTATAAATATATTGCACAGTGAGCTGTTACAGCTCTTTCCAAATCCAAATGACTGACTTAAAAAAGCAGGTTCACATCCATTTGCTCATTGTGAAAGAGAAAATTAGCAGGTAAACCTCTGAGGGAATTAATTTATCCAGATACTGATCTCGAGTAATTCTCAAGCCTCGATATGCAGTGCAGAATATGTTGCCCAAAAAACAAGGACCTATTACAGCTGTTGCATTTTACAATTCTTTGCATGAAAGCATGCGTTGGTAGCTCGCTAAATCTGTTCCACTCAAAGAGATTGTCAGATTAAGAAGTCCATTCAAGGGGCAGGATATATATTCAAACAACCACCATAGTCACATAGCGTTCACTACAGTAAGGCATGTGTGCAAGGTACTTGAAAAAGTGTAGCAAACATCAAGCCCAATTTCCGCACACAGCCGAGAACAGCCATGCCCAGTTTCATAGCCTATATTATGCCTAAGGATTTGAGGATATTCCGTTCAATATTAGATAGTACTTAATTTTGAGCTATATATAACCTAATTTAAGACTCCAATGCAGATGCACAAGAAAAAAGGTCAGCTGCTTTCACTAACCTGTGTTAGAAATTAAATTGTAACGTATGTTTACTTTAGGCTAAGATATCACTCTAGATATTACTCTGAAATACTTCAGCCTGCATCACATTTGCTCTATTTGAACTCTTGTATTTAGACAGTATCATTATACTAAACGGGCCTATGACAAACCTATCTGAAATAACGATCAGTGCTGTGAGAAAATTCTTACCTGTCATGTTTATTCTGTTTTAGACGCATTTTCACTTTTTAAAAGCTGTATGAAGCTTTTCATATCCAGATAAATAACAAATTTGTTTAATAACATCCTAAGACTTAAAATATGGAGAATTTGGTTATTTTGCAGCATTTTTGCATTTACACAGTGTGTGATAAACAATGTGTCACATTTACTTTTAAAAAGTCACTAAACATTTTTGTTTCATTGTTTAAACTTTATTGGCATTTCTTGAGGAGTGTATAATTTCTTTCTGCAGTTCTGCAGTTCTGCAGAAAAAACCGAAGAATTCTGCAGTTTCCAAAAAAAGTGCAGAATTCTGCAGTTCTGCAAAAAACTGCAAAAAACTGCAGAATTCTGCAGTTTCCAAAGGAATTGCAGAATTCTGCAAAAAAATTGCAGAATTCTGCAGTTCTGCAAAAAAAATTGCAGAATTCTGCAGTTCTGCAAAAAAGCAGTACATTTAAATTTCTTCCTCCACCTGCATATTCTGCAATAAATTCTGCAGTTTGGGAGTGAAATTGCAGAATTCTGCAATTCTGAAATAAATTCTGCAGTTTGGGAGTGAAATTGAAGAATTCTGCAATAAATTCTGCAATTTCGGAGGAAACTGCAGAATTCTGCAATTCTGCAATAAATTCTGCAGTTTGGGAGGAAATTGCAGAATTCTGCAATTCTGCAATAAATTTTGCAGTTTGGGAGGAAACTGCATTCTGCAGTTTGGGAGGAAATTGCAGAATTCTGCAATTCTGCAATAAATTCTGCAGTTTGGGAGGAAACTTGGGGGGGGTGTAGCAGTTCTGGGGTCGAGTTGGGGGGGGGCTGCTTCAAAATAAACCTCTATGCCTCTATGGACGTTTTGACACTCTGCTCGGCCAATTCTCAACCAAATTTCACTCTGAAAAAAGTGGTGGATACCCTGCAACCAGGTCTATTTACTACAGTTGTCAGTCTTTGTCTGTCATTGTTTCTTTTTGCCGTACGGCACTTTTTTCGGCGATCGGTAAGCTCGCAAAAATGTCATTTTACAAACTGCTGCATCAAAATAAACCTCTATGGACATTTTGCCACTCTGCTCGCCTAATTCTCAACCAAATTTCACTCTGAAAAAAGTGGTGGATACCCTGCAACCAGGTCTATTTACTACAGTTGTCAGTCTATGTCCGTCGTTGTTTCTTTTTGCCGTACGGCACTTTTTTTGGCAATCGGTCAGCTCGCAAAATGCATTTTTGCGATCTGACCGATCGCAGAAAAACGTGTCGTACGGAACAAAAACAACAACAGACAAACACTTTCAACTTCAGTCAATAGACCTGGTTGCAGGGTACCCGCAACTTTTTTCAGAGTGAAATTTGATTGAGAATTGGCCGAGCAGAGTGGTACAACGATGACTAATCCACAAGAAAACAAAACATGCAAGTGCTGCTCCCCACAAGAGTTGCGACCTGGGAGAATGGACACCAAAAGAAGAAGAAGAAGTCCATAACAGTTCACTTTGAACTCCCAAACTGCAGAATTTATAGCAGAATTCTGCAGTTTCCTCCCAAACTGCAGAATTTATTACAGAATTGCAGAATTCTGCAGTTTCACTCCCAAACTGCAGAATTCATTGCAGAATTGCAGAATGCTGTAGGTTTATTTGAAACTGCAGAATATGCAGCTACCTACCTGCAGAAGTGCATAAAACCTCCCAGGCTGCAGAATTCCTACAGAACTACAGATTCTGCTGCAGAAACTTTTCAGAAAGCTGCTGGGACAGGTGAGCATCAAAACCCCAGACCTTCCAACCGACCCCCGAACGGCTACTCCTCTCCCCCCCCCCCCGCCAACCAACGTATCCTGGGTAGTGGCAAGACCCTTGTTGAAGAGGTCTGAACTTAACAGATGCATTATAATTGATAAGCTGGATTAAATACCAGAGGTTCACAAATACTGCATGGAGCTGCAGAACTGCAGAATTTATTGCAGAATTGCAGAATTCTGCAGTTTCCTCCACAACTGCAGAATTTATTGCAGAATTGCATAATTCTACAGTTTCACTCCCAAACTGCAGAATTTATTGCAGAATTGCAGAATTCTGCAATTTCCTTCCAAACTACAGAATTTTTTGCAGAATTGCAGAATTCTGCAGTTTCACTTCCAAACTGCAGAATTTATTGCAGAATTGCAGAATTCTGCAATTTCCTTCCAAACTGCAGAATTTTTTGCAGAATTGCAGAATTGCAGAATTGCAGGAAGAAATGTACTGCATTTCTTAGAGAGCTAAGCTGACAGGTTTCATCACGTTTTAAAACATCTTTACTGAATTATAAGCCATTTTACATGTATTCAAGTGATGAGATAAACAAGATTTTTTTAAACTTGAATTTCTCAAAAAATTCCCAACAGATTTTTTTTTTTTTTGTCTTAAAATGTTTGTATGATCGTGTAGTTTCAGGCAATATAGGTCCCTTTTTCGGTTCATTTTTTTAACCCCAATGTTTCTTCAGGAGCGCTGTGCGCTAACATGTTGGTGAGCCCTGATCATTCTGTTTGATGTTTTGAAAACACCAAGAAGTTTCTAATCCCTGCAAACATGCTCCAACTGAATAAACCATCATGCACAATAATTATTACACATATGAAAACAGATCAATCAGTTGTTATTCACACTTATCCAGTAAGCTTAATTTGTTATTAGCAGTTGGAATCAATACTTGAGCTGTGGTCTGAAATGCTCACAGGTAGTGCCCAGATAATGATGTCAGTATTGAGATACTGACATCATCTCTGCATATATTCACATGGGACACGGCACACTTATATGAGATCTGTAATAACAGTTGATGAAATGCAGCTTTGTCTAGTGTAAGGTTTGTATAAAGGGAATTTCGAGAGTTTTTCACTGCATCAGAGGCAGTTATGAATGATACCATTATGACTCATATATATACATCATAAAAAGGTTTATGTATGTATTAGGGTAAGGTGGGGGAAATCTGCCCCCCTTTTCACATATATTCCTTGCTCAGTCTCTCACCTTTATGAAAAATGAACATTTTATTTCAGAGAATGATGGAATATATACATCTGAACATATCTGGAAACTTACATGCTTTAATTCAACACCTTTGAGCCAACATCATCATTTGAATGTTCAATCTCAGGGGGCGGATTTGCCCCAGAAGTGTGGGGCAAATCCGCCCCCCTTGAGTTTTGGTTACAAATGACAAGAAACATTTGGCTTCTGAAGTAAATTCTATTCTTAAATTAAGCCCAGGCTCTTCTGGGTGTACTTACAAACATGTAAGGATCGTTTCACAATTTATGTGTGAGAATAAAAAAAGTTTGCATTTGGCATATTCAACAAACACTAAAACATGGCATAAATGTTTAACTTCATCTCAATTAAAATCATAATCACAATTAGTGGAGCTTTATGACAAAATAGAGTGACTTACAAGACATATCTTGTGTTTGTATGTTTTTAACATGAGAATCAGAGGGGGCGGATTTACCCCATGGACAAGGGGCGGAATTGCCCCGACCACTAGAAATTATGAGGGTGGTATTTTCTAAATATGCATTTTATTGATTGGTGAAATCTCTTGCACATGTAAAGTCGTTGAATAAACATTGCTATTAATGACAATAAGTAATGTGTTTATACAACATGTACCTGTAAAACACCTCAGTTTTGATAGTTTCAATTGCACATTGAAATTGCTTAGTGATGAGATGTATGTCTACTTTCTCAGTTGTAGTCCAAACAAAACTATGTAGCAGCCTAATCTCTGTGTTTCAGTGGTCTCTAGACACATAAGCACTAATCTGCATGAGAAATATTTATTGTCATTTATATTTTGGGTCATGAGAGAACTTTTTCTCCTCAAGGGGGCGGATTTTCCCCGGGGGCGGATTTCCCCCACCTTACCCTATGCTTTGCGCAAGTAGAAGCAAAGCCATTCACAAGCAAGAAATGGATCATATCCTCGGAATTCCTGTTGGGGTTTTGCAAATAAAAGAAAGAATGGCAATTATTGTTATTCATGACTCCATAATTTTGGAACATAATGAAATACACTTGAGCAGAGTACATAATATAATAAACAAATCACAGCCATCCAATTTTAATCTTCCATTTGTAGGGTCATTATGTATGTTCTTTTGCCTTCTGCTGTTGGTTGATGGAAGCCCTTGACATGTTTATCATACACCTACAAGTATGCAGGGAATATTTTCTTTAAAAACGGATACAAGGCATTTCTCAGGCTTCTAAGTTGACAATTACTTCAGTCTGATTGCTGTGCCTCCTGAAACTTCTAATCTTATTTGAAGGTCGTCTGAAGCTTGTCAGTCCTAAACTTATTGAGTTTTATATACGGCAACCTCATGTAACTCCTCAATTTGAAGCCTTCTTCAACTTGCAAAAGTGGTGCCTTCCACAATTTCAAAGTTCTCAACTTCCTTGAATTGTGTTGTGCGGCCTCCAGCAATCTTAGGGACCGTTCAGAATTTATGACTAGGGGGGGGGGGTGGGAGTTTTGGCCGAGGGGGTACTTTTCACAAGGGGGGGGTATTAATTTTTGACAACACTTCCAAGGGGGGGTAAGAAATTTTAACAAAGAAAAAATTTTTAAAAACACACATAAACTCATTTTATTTGGACTTTTTTATGCGCAAAAGTCCGCGAAATGACGCGAATCCGTACGCGTGGCCATGTATAACAGTAGATGTGTGTGTATTGCTTTGTATGTCATGGGGGGGTACTAAAAATACGTGTGAAACCTAGGGGTGGGGTACTAAAAATCCGCATGAAACTCAAGGGGGGGTATCAATTTTTGATGGGAAGTTCCAGCAAAACTCCCACCCCCCCCCCAGTCATAAATTCTGAACGGTCCCTTAAGCCCCTTTCCCACTGGATGCATACAGTCACGTTTCATTGCATACTATGAAAAGTCAGGGAACATGTCAAAATGTACATGGTTAAAAGACTATGATTACCAGAAGTTGCAGACTCATGCAAAGCTTTGAAAAGCTAATGCATAGGCCTGCAATGGCTTCGCAAAGGCACTGCATATGCATACATATGAATACATACGTCTGCAGTAAACTCCCAATCTGCAGTCTTTTGTGGAATCACGCAGCTGAAAGCAACTCAGTTCACTTGCATATGACCACATATGTTTGCATATGACCACATAAGTCTGCATATGACCACATAATTCTGCAAAGGCTCTGCATTGCTCCACGTTTTGTCACATTGGCTTGCAAATTGCCTGCAACGCCAGTGCATATCTTTACCTTTTAGAATGAAACGCAGCTGTTATGCGTTCAAATTAAACATGTTTAATTTTTCTGCCCTCACAACACAGTTGTACACGTTTGCATGCCTTTGCTTGCATACCCTTGCATACCTTTGCATATCACCGCCTATCATTACATAAGCACTTGCGGATCCAGTGCGTTTAGTGCCTGCCTCAGCAAACG
Source organism: Platynereis dumerilii (assembly GCA_026936325.1). Classification (NCBI taxonomy): domain Eukaryota; kingdom Metazoa; phylum Annelida; class Polychaeta; order Phyllodocida; family Nereididae; genus Platynereis; species Platynereis dumerilii. Next base: position 10,975,361 of record JAPTHN010000002.1, on the reverse strand, counting down.
CAAGCAAACGCAAGCAAACGTGTCCAGTGGGAAAGGGGCTTTAGTTTTCGGCCTTCTGCATCCTGCAATTTCTAAGTTGTCAACTGATACCCCTTTCCCACTGAGCACATAGGGCTGCGTTTGAACACATATCAAAAAAAATTCAGTGGATAGGCAAAGGGTTATGCAAAGCTATGCAATGGAATGCTATACAACGCAATGCTAGACAATACAATGCAATGAAACGTGTTCAAATGCACAAGCAGCACCTAAAAATTAAACATGTTTAATTTGAACGCATAACAGCTCTGTTTCATTCTAGTAGGCAAAGATATGCAATGGCTTTGCAGACACTTTGCAAGCCGATGTGACAAAACGTGGAGCAATGCAGAGCCTTTGCAGACTTATGTGGTCATATGCAGACTTATGTGGTTATATGCAGACATATGTGATCATATGCAACTGAACTGAGTTGCTTTCAGCTGCATGATTCCACAAAAGACTGCAGATTGGAGTTTATTGCAGACGTATGCATTCATATGCAGGCATATGCAGTGGCTTTGCAAAGCCATTGCAGGCCTATGCAATAGTTTTGCAAAGATTTGCATAAGTCTGCAACTTCTGTTCATCAAAGTCTCTTAACCAGGTACGTTTTGACATGTTCCCTGGCTTTTCATATTTTACAATGAAACGTGACTGTATGTACCCAGCGGGAAAGGGGCTTAATTAGTCCATGCACTGCATCAAAGTTCTCGCTGGTATATGTTTATATCCGCATTTATTTTCAGGATTAAATTATTTCATTCTGAACTTGAGCAATATTGTCGCAGATTAAGATTTTCCCGAAGTTAAGCTCATCGTCCCAGCTATCAAGTAATGCTAAGATCTCACAGCGGGAACCTGAGAACTATTTAAATCGGCGTTGTGGTATTTCCAGGAAAATCGGAAAAATATTTCCTGTTTTTACGTATCCCGCAGGGACATTTTAGGTTCCCGCCGGACATTTTTTGATTGTGCGCCGTCGAGAAACCTGCTCCTTGACATTCCTAGAAATCGTCACGGACCAGAAAAAAAGTTTTAACCTGTTGAAATTTTCAAAAAATCTGCGGCGGGGCAGACCAGAAAAATTGAACGACGCCGCGATCAGAAAAGCAAGACGGCGTCTAAGTTTTCGCGCCATTGAGGGGTAATAACTTTCCCGCCGATTTCTAAAACAAGCGGGATTTCCTGCGTGGCGGCAAAAAGGTCGACGCCGCGGTTCTTTTGCACTCCGCCGTCAAGGAAAATGCTCCGGGACGTGTGCAAAACCTTCGCACCGTTGTCTGGACCCCCTCCAGGAGCAGACAGAGTGGTGCCACAGGGGCTATTTTTAGCAAAATCCTTTGTCTGCGGGGTACTGAAACCATCGCGGCGGGGACCTTTCGTGCCACGGCGGGAAGGGGGGGTCAACTTTGGAGACGCACTGGCGCGCACCCTGCATATAAATAGAAGAGCAGCCACTAGAGCACCATGACCACACTGAACTTCAAGACAAACAAATCTATACTCCATGACACTCTGCTTCACAGCCTACTGAATTGCTGCTTCATTGCTGAATCGCTGCTTCATTGCTGATTGATCCTGCTTCATTGCTGATTGATCCTGCTTCATTTCTGATTGATCCTGCTTCAAGATGGGACCCAGGAAGAGGGAAGAAGACCTTGAGGGCACCAACCAAGGGCAACACTCCAGTCTGCACTCCACTGACCACTCCATCTTCAACTCCAGTTGCTTCACCAGCTCCATTCCTAGGGGACGACTACGCAGCTGTTACATTCTCTCCAAGCATGTTCACCTTCCAGGATAGCATCATGGCAGTGACCACTGCTACATCAACAGTGACCAGTGTGTTATGATTATAAGAAGAACAAGCAAGATGCTGCCATTTAGCTATTTATATTTTAACTGTCTTGTGGTAACCAGGTGACATCATGTCTGGTTGCTATGGGCAACCTCTGACATTGCTGCCCTCTATTGAACAAAACCATTATCACAACATCTTCCCTCTTCCAGAAATACAATGAAATTCAAAAACTTATTAAATAAAATTATGATATAAATTTGACAATCATCATTCAAAATAAATATTAGGTATTTGAAGTATTGAACAGTATGGCTATACATGATGTTACATTTCAATTAATCTGAGTTACATAGTTTCAATTAATCTGACAGGTCTTCTTGTTATTCTGGCAGAACGTCGCAGCGGTTCACTTTGTTCAGCATCACCCTCATTGACCTGCACAATTTCCTCATTATCTTCATCTTCATCTGAGTCTTCAATATCATCCATTTCTTTCACTTTCAACGGAGGTGTAGTAGATTTATCGAGCAATAGATGTTTGCGGTTCCTGCGGTATATACTGCCATCCTCAGATTGAACACGATACGATCTGGGAGCTACCAACTGAAGTACTCTTGCTTTTTCAGCCCAATTTTTCTGGTCCGGGGTCCGGATACGGACAACATCTCCTGGGCAGAGCTCGGGCAGCGGTCTTGCGTTAGCATTATGATATCTGGCTTGTCGTCTTTGTGACTTTATTTTCCATTCTATTGAGGAATCTGCAGATTCCACTGCAATGAAGGGCAAATTGGTCCGGATTAAACGACCCATGAGTAACTCACTAGGCGATTTACCACATTCCAGCGGAGAGCTGCGGAAAATCATTAGAGCCATGAAAGGATCTTCCCGACTATCCCAGGCCTTCTTGAGCAAGGTCTTCACCCCCTTCACACCAGATTCGGCCATACCATTAGACTTCGGAAATCGTGGACTCGAAGTGATGTGCTTGAAATCCCAAGATTTGGTGAAGGCAGAGAATTCCTGGCTGACATAGCAGGAGCCGTTGTCACTCATCAAAATGTTAGGAATGCCATGCCTAGCAAAAATACCTTTTAATGCTTGTACAACATGTTTGCTGGAAGCTGCAGAAATCTCAGCTACTTCTGGATAGTTTGAGTAGTAGTCCACAGCAATGAGAAATAATCGTTGACGTAATTGCATTAAATCTGTTGCTACTTTGTCCCATGGAGCTTTACAATCTTCAACAGGATGGGACAACAATGGTTCAGAAGGTTGCATTGGACGATGAGTCAGGCAAACATCACATGTATCAACCATGTTCTCGATATCCTGGTTCATGTTGGGCCAGAATAAGCAATAACACTTGCTACGACGGCTTCCATTTCCTCCTCTGTTTCGCTGACAGGACACTCACCACCGTTTAGAATACATCTGGACAGTGTATCAGCAACATACATTTTGTTACCAGGTGTAAATGTCAGCACAAAGTCGTATTTCTGAAGACGTAGGCGGAATCTCTGAAGCCTTGCTGGACAATCATTAAGAGCTTTTTGGAAAATTGTCACTAAAGGCTTATGATCAGTTTCGACCTGGAATTTGCTTCCATAAACATACTGATCAAACCTTTCACACGCATATGTCATGGCCAACGCCTCTTTCTCAATTTGTGCATAACGGGTTTCAGCATCTGTCATTGACCGGGAAGCATATGCCACTACTCTCCAGGTATCACCATGCAACTGCATCAACACTGCTCCGAGGCCTGATTGCGAAGCATCACTTGATATTTTGACAGGTCGTTTTGGATCGAAGAACTGCAGAACAGGTGCTGAGACAATTATCTTCTTTAATTCCTGCCAAGCTTGTTCCTGGGCAGGGGACCACATCCATTCGATTCTTTTGTCACGCAACTGATTCAAAGGGGATGCCTTAGTGGACATGTCAGGGATAAAACGTGCCAAATAATTGACCATTCCAAGGAATCGCTCAACTGCTTTCACATCTTTTGGCCGCTCCATGGCCTGAATGGCCTTGACCTTTTCAGGGTCCGTTTTCACTCCTGAACTTGTTATTAACTCGCCAATAAACACAAGTTTCTCAACCCCAAACTGACATTTGTTGAGGCCAAGAGTTAGACCTGTGTCTTTGCATCTTTGTAACACCTCTCGGAGTGTCTTCTCATGACTCACTAAGTCAGCACTAGCAATAACAATATCGTCCATGGTAGTGTGAACATCGGGCATATTTTCAAAGATAGATTTCACTATTCTGTCAAAAACTTCTGGAGCCGACTTGATACCAAAAGGCAAACGCTTGAAGCGGTATCGACCGAAGGGAGTTGCAATAGTGCATAGCAATGAAGAGGAGTAGTCAAGTTTAACCTGCCAAAAACCATGTCGAGCATCCAATTTACTGAATATTCTCTTTCCAGCAAATTTGGCCATTAACTCCTCGCGAGTAATTTGGGGAAAATGTTCTCTTTTGACAGCTTTGTTCAAATTTCTTGGATCGATGCACAGCCGGAGTTCACCATTCTTCTTCGTTGCAACTACCATACCACTAACCCAATCAGTGGGCTCAGTCACTTTAGCAATAACTTCAAGTTGCTCCATGCGGTCCAGCTCAGCTTTCACGCGATTGTGTAAAGCAAAAGGTATACGTCTGCAGGGCTCAATAACTGAGTCAATAGTAGGGTCAAGTCTTACTTTATAAGCGCCAGGAAGACACCCAAGACCTTCAAAAACCTCGTGGAATTCAGTCAGGAGACGTTGCCGCAAGCCATGAGGTTCACTTGGCGCTGTAGATTCCATGGCGAAAGCTCGTGTCACAAGGCCAAGTCTGGCACAGTCAACTCCACCAAGCAAGGGCAGGACTTTAGCAGTTGTGACATACCACATTGTAGAATAAGTCTTCCCTGAAACGGTGACATCAAGCGAAGATTGACCAAGAAGGGGAATATGACTTCCACCATACGCTGTTAATCGGACTTTGGAGTGTTCCTGAAGAGGTGACTTGGCAACTATTTTATAGTCATGTTCGCTCATTACGTTGACGTCGGCAGCAGTGTCCAGTTTCACTGTTAAAGGTGTGTCTTTGAAACACAAGGTAACCTTCCATGTGTCCATAGTACAGGCATTGTCGGTTGAAACAGCAGCCACAAAGAAGGTAGCAGGATCAGGATCATCCACATCCTGAGATTCATCACAGTTAACAAGGCGGACTGAACGGGATCGCCTCGGGCACATCCTAGAAAAATGATTCGCACCATTGCATCGATGACATGTTTTTCCAGACGGTTTTAATGTCTTATACTCCTCCCACTGACATCAGAAACAGCAGATGAGCACACCTGACACCATGTTATGATTATAAGTAAGACAGACAACGTCGTGTTATGTAGACATCTTGTATTTAACTGTCAAGTCATGTGACGTTACCAACGGTAACATATGACGTTGCTGCCCTCTACTGTACATTAATATCAACACACAGTGAGACCATCTTCGAGGACCCCCCCCCCCCCACCATCCGCAGTGCAACAACAGCTGATGAGCAGGATGATGATGCTGAAGAAGATGAAGTCCTGGCCAAGCTTGCTTCTGCTGCTGCTGTCAAGTCTCCAACCAAGCGTGGCAGGCCTGCCACTGCTGCTGCAGTCAAGAAGAAGCGTCCCAAGTCTGCTGATGCTGATGTTAAGTCCCCAACCAAGCGTGGCAGGCCTGCCACTGCTGCTGCTTCTGTCAAGTCTCCTACCAAGCGCACCCAGTCGGCTGATGCTGCTGTCATCAAGTCTCCCACCAAGACTGCTCCAAGGGGAAGGCCTCGCACTCCTGGCAAGTCTCCTTCAGCCAACCGTCAAGCCACCTCCAAGCCTCCAGCCAAGTCTCCAGCGAAGCCTGTCACTCCAGCCCAGACTCGAGCCAAGACTGCAGTCCAGCCTCCACCTCCAGATGATGGGACTCCTGCTGATGATGATGAGTCCGTACCACCTCTAGAAGCTGCAATCCACCAGCAGACCATGTAGTCCCGAGTACGATGCCAGCACAGAGGAAGATACTCCCAAGAAGACTGCTGCCAAGTCCAAAGGCAACAAGGGGAAGAACCAGGCGACGGAAGATTCTGACAACACTGGATCTGAGGTTGAGCTGATCCAGGACTACGATGGCCAGTTTGTCCACAAGCAGAAGAAGAAGGGCTACAGAAAGAAAAACTCCAGGGACCTACTGGGCATCACAGAACAGCAGGAGGATGAGCTGATCAACTGGTACCGGGAGAACAAGGACCTGTACTCCAAGGGCTCCACCACCTTTAAGAGTGCACAGATGGACAGACTGGATGCAGAGAAAGCAGCTGAACTTACATTGCTAGTGGGGTCATAAATCACAGCAGCTCAAGTCACCAAATGGAGGATCAACCTGAGGACTACCTTCGGAAAGATCATCAAACCTCAAGCTTCTGGGTCTGGCAGAAAGAAGATGTCCGAGCAAGACCAGTACATCCTGCAGAAGTGCGAATTCCTGAGGGCCTCCATCATTCCGAAGGGTGCCATGGAAATCTCCAGCTTCACTGGACCAGGAGGAAGTGACCACCTGTCGTCCGATTCTGATGTCCCCATGGACTACACTTCTATGCCCAATCTGGATGAGAGCTTCCCCGCCAGCCAGCAGCAGTCGTCCCAGGAGATGTCCCAGCAGTCCCGCCAGCCGTCCAGCCGCAGTCCCAGGTCTTCCCAGGACGAAAGCCATCCAAGAAGAGGAAGGACACAGACCAGGAGATGGCCTCTGCCCTCACTTCAATTGCCGGTCACTACACTTCGGACAGGCCCAGGAAACCAGCACCACCTCAGCTGGCAGGACCATTCTGTGACATGTGCCCATAAACTGCTGACAGGCTGGATCCAGAAGTACACCAGTTGCAGAACATGTGCAGGAGTATCTTCACATCTGGCAAGAACATGAACCATGCCCTGAGACTTCGCCTCCTGGACTCCTTGAGCCAGACGGACCACTGCTTTGTACAGGCGGCCGTCCAAGATAAAATCATGATGATGCAGCAAGCGAATGTGGAGATGATCTTAGGGCAGCAGCAGCAATACATCCCTCCTCCTGGTCCTGCTCCATCCTTTGTCAACCTGGACTTGCAGCAGCCTCCAACAACTCAGCAGCAGCCCCAGCAAACAAGGCCTTCGACAAGTCTTCAGATGCAGTCCCAGCCTCCACGCCAGCAGTTGCAGTCCCAGCAAAGCAGCAGCAGCCAGTTCCAGTCCCTGCAGCCAATTCGAAGCCAGACTCCAGCCCTGCAGCAGTCATCTTTAAGCTTCTGCCAGCTGATGTTTGACAGCCCCCAGAAGCTTGGCTTCCACGGACCCTCTTTTGGCCAGCAGCAGCAGCCACTACAGCAGCAGCCACTACAGCAGCAGTCACTACAGCAGCAGCAGCAACCACGACAGCAGCAGTCTATACAGCAGCAGCAGCAACCACTACAGCAGCAGTCTCTACAGCAGCAGCAGCAACCACTACAGCAGCAGTCTCTACAGCAGCAGCAGCAGCAGCAAATACTACAGAGAGAGCTGCAGCAGCAGCAAGTACAGCAGCAGCAAGTACAGCAGCAGACACAGCAGCCGACACTTGTCCACCAGCAGCAACATCAACCTTCAGCATCATACCAGTGGAGCCAAGTCAACCTGCCCTCTCCAAGGAAGTGATGCCTGTTCAAGTCGTCTGAAAAAAGAAAAAAAACAACCCAGGCCCTTTTAAGGGCCACCAAATCCTCCCAAAAGAGCTGGCCACGCACACATCTTATGTTGACTAAAAAAACTCTTGCGTTGACAAACAAGAGCAAAAATGAAAAGAGCCCCAAGAAAAAGTTGACAAACTCCCCATAAAAAAATCCGGTCCTGGCCCTCGTAAATTTTAAACACCTTCATAAAAGCAAGGTGCTATTTCCCTTCAATTTTTTTGCCCATTTTCATTTTCTGCTCCACCAGTACAGGTGGCATTTCTGCTTTCTTAATTAAAGTTTTTTCAACACTTTAATTAATATAGATAGACAGATAGATAGACAGATGGTCAGATAGATAGATAGATAGATAGATAGATAGATAGATAGATAGATAGTCAGATAGATAGATACATAGATACATAGATACATAGATAGATAGATAGATAGATAGATAGATAGATAGATAGATAGATAGATAGATAGATAGTTAGATAGACAGACAGATAGATAGCTAGATGGATAGATAGCCAGATAGATAGCCAGATAGATAGCCAGATAGATAACTAAATAGACAAATTGATAGACAGGAAGTGAAAGTGATTTAAATGGGTTGTACAGATAGATGCAATCCTACAAATGTGATATTTTATGTAAATCACAAAAAATTTAGTTGTTGCAGGGAGGGATTTTTTCAGGGGGGGGTATTGAATTGCTGTTGCTGCTGCTGCTGCTGCTTCTCTGCTTCATCTTCAAATTCTTTCCATCTGCCAGGGGACACTTCCTGCTGGGCTGTTGACGTAGTCTCGTAGGTAGTCTCGGAACTGCTTGGCTTGTCTGCTGGCATTTCCATATGCTGGAGCGAATCCAAGGTCATGCAAGGGTCTTCCCCTCCACAGTCCTTCAATGACTTCATGGGTTGCAGGATCTTCTCTGTCGATTACGTCGTTGTCCATGGCTCGATGAATTCCTACTCTGTCTCGCAGAAGATTGTGTAGAGTGCAGGCTGCCAGAGTGATGACTGCCACTCTGCCGGGTTTCTAGGGCATTGTAGTTAGGAAGCATCTGAACCTGTGAGCATTCTTCACCAATCTCCTTGCTCTTGAAATTCTGTAGTTGTAGACTCTGGAGGGGATGACAAGGTTCCTTCTTGGAACAGGCTTCAACAACCAGCTCTTCAGGGGGAAGGCCTCATCTCCAACGATGAAGTATGGAAAAGGATCCCCAGTTGTGCCAGGTAGAGGTTCAGCAGGGGGTAGCCCAAGTCCTTCTTCTTCCAGCAGGTCCCTCAGCCTTGTGTCCAGGAAGACTCCTCCATCCGATGAGCTTCCTTGGCATCCAGCCTGCACGTAGAGGAACTTGTAGTCAGAATCCACCAAAGCCATAAGCACAATGGAACGGAAGCCCTTGTAGTTGTAGTAGATTGACCCAGCTTTCTGAGGACATCTGATGGCAATATTCTTCCCATCCAGTGCTCCGATGCAATTGGGCATGTTCCACCTCTTTTCGAAGCCCTTGGCAACTTCCTTCCAGGATGCTGGATCCATTGGCAGGGTCAGCAGATGTTCGTAAGCTCGCATGATGGCAATGCAGACACTGGCGATAAAATTGCAGATGGTGTTGGGAGCCACTCTGAAACCATAGGCCAAGGACTTGTAGCTCTCTCCTGTCGCCAGGTACCGTAGGGTGACTGCAAACTTCAATCCAGGTTCCAGAGCCCTCCTCATGTTGGTGTCTTGTTTTGTAATTGCAGGAGCCACAGCAGCCAGGATTTCAGCAAAAATTTCAGGAGGCATTCTGCAGAAGTTGTAGTAGCCAGAGACATCATTGTTGGCCAATTCAGGCATCAGTTGGTAGAAATGGCCATGTTGTTCCCTCTGCAGCAGCCAATTCCAAACCCACCATCTCTTCCTCCTCCTCCTCCTCCTTATTCTTCTTAGATAATAAGCACCAGCAACAACAGCAACGTCAAGGTCTTCCCCAGCATCTTCATCAGCCATAATGTCTGTCCAGCATCCAGAAGTGTCCTCTTCAAAGGTCAAGCAGCAAGTGAAGCAAGGCGGCCCCCTGCGGCCCTTTTTATTGGCTTTGGCAGCGCCCTCCTCCGCCGGGGTGCCCTTGACAACCGCGGGCTGCTTTTAATTCCCGGCGATATGCCCTCGGTGCTACAGACATCCCCGTGTAGTAGAAAACCATTCCCGCAGTCATAAAATCAATACCCGGCACTGTGAAAAAACAGTCCGCCGCGGTGAAATAGCTTCCCTGAGGGGCAGTTACAGCTTCCCTGAGGGGTACTTTTTATATCTCGGGGGGATATAAAAGTATCCCGCAGGAGGAGGAAATTCCTTTCCCCCCGGCGAGCTTTTGGGTCTGGCGTACAACTTTTCTTCCCCGCAGGGAACAAAAAGAACCCCGCCGGGCCTTTCGTTGCATGGTTATCGATTAACCTTAATTGATTACATAATTGCCCTTCCCGCCATTCTAACTCAAAATCTTCCAAGAAATCGTCTGCCTCTGCGCCGCCGGCAACAAAAAGTTCTCCTTCATGTCCCGTGAGAACTTAGCAAAACTGGCACAAATAATGTGGTTCAATCTAGAAGCTTTTCTGATACAACTGATTAAATGACAACTGTGTCATGAAATAATCCGCCAGCATGTTGCAAAATGTTAGTTTAGTTTAAAAGCTTAAAATAAATAGCATCAGTCAATGAGAATCACGAAAGTTAGCCTGTTTGGCCAGCTACTTCCCTCTCAAATAATTGTGGAGCATGGCATTTCAACATGTGATTAGTGGGTATGGGGAGTCGATTCCTGAAAAAATGACTTGATGGATTTAGATTTCCTTTGCCATGATGTGTTCATTTGTACTACACAATACCTGATTAAATTTTGGTGACCATTGAGAGCTTTTTTTGGGCCTACAGTTAAAGAAACCTAAAAATGGCCTCTACCGTGCTGCATGCACAGTCATTTTTTGCTGTAGCACTAGCAGCCAAGAGGACATATATTTTTACATTCTCTCCGAGAAAATGGCCATTAAACGTCCGTAGAATGTGGCGGAAGGTGCCAAACCATTAAATTAGCAAAATTTAAACGTTTATTTGATGAAAATCTGACTAAAATTGGCGAAATTACCTGGGTCTTTTATCATTAGTCTTGCGATTTATCACAATCACTTTTATTCTAAAGTTCTACGATGAGTCGATAGCATTTAGATCGACCTGAGTCTTAACCAACTGCTTATGTGTGGCATCTTGCAGTTGTTGCAGTTCAATTTCAAATGGACAGCAAAGCTATGTGCTCTCCGAGTGCCAGTTCTAGTTATCATGTGTAGACTTAGACCTACATGTACATGTATTTAGTCATAGTTTTTATTGCACTTTGATAGTTGCGTGTAAAAATACATTATCCTCGAATTAGCAGTTATCTTTCGGTGTTACAGGCGATTTAATTAATATGCGATTCTGAAGTTTTTTAGCCACTAGGCCTAAATATGTTGCATTTTTAGTAAATCTGATTGGTTTAGGGACTATAGAACGTCACTCGGCTAATATATAAAATGTAGTAAGTGCCCATATTGCATTGATTCCTCACAGGCAACTGTGAATGACCAGAATCGCGTGTTAATTAAATCACCTGGAAGATGCAGGTAGGCAGAGTGTGCTGAAGAAATTTGAGTCATTTGTAACAATTTGCAATAAAACCATTAGAACTGCGCTAGCAGTGCGTTTATGTGCTGACTTTAAAAACAATTTTCTTAAATTGTTGCAACCTGCGCCCTCATGGTCACAAAGAGCAGGTTGCTGTGGCTGGCAGAACTGATTCACGACCTTGATTGATTTCCATAATAGGTGTGTCATTGAATAAATCTTTTTGAGTTACACCTCCCTTTCATGTCAGCTGTTTATTGTTTGAAATTATTGAATTAGCAAAATAATAACTCATCAAAGAACAACAAATCATGTTTTTACTCCATCACATGTGCATAAATCCATTAGACTCGACCAAAATAAAAAGTCTCTTCACAGCCTATAATAATTAATAATTCAAAAAAGAATGTGAATTTATGGTTTTAAAAAATTGGCACGTTGCAGACTAGTTCCATGGAAGTTTTCTTCCTGGAAACTGGTACAAATTTAAACATTCCAGTGCTTTTCTGTAAGCACTTGCTTTTAGTCTGCTGTAATATATTAATCACTGTTTTATCTCACTTTCGCTAGCTGCTTATGAAAAACATTCTCCTCACATTGACAGCTGTTTAGGCCAAACATAATTGATTCTTAGCTTCGCGGACCCGCCGACATAATAGATTTCCTGCCGATGGAAAAAAAATTGAAAAAATTTTTTTTTTTTTTACATAATAAATTTTTATTTTTTCACCTTTTTTTTTTGTCCTACCGACCGACCCTAGAAAAAGTGCCTTGAGAGGATCCGAGAAGCTAAAGATCAATTATGTGTGGTCTTAGCCTTGTTTGGGTGTGCTGGGTGAAAAACATGATTTTTAAAATATCTCATTAAATTTGACGAAAATAAGAAATCTATTAACAGAGGTCTTATATAGTGGTGGACTGTGAACATCAGAAATTATTCTTTAACATCCGTGTTTAAATAATGTGGCAAGCATCATTTCTTTTTCTTTTTTTATCTAAATCTCGACATGCGACACCCTGAAATTTTTGTGGCTCATGTATACACTACCCCTGTGTGAGGCTTTGTCTTCAACCAAATTTGAGAACTGCAAATTACTTTGTCAAAAAATAATCAACGTATTCCAATCTAAAATTTCTGCCACACACCATTGTACTTTTTTGGATAAGCTTTCAGATAAATCTTATCATGTGTTAGATAACAACAAAAGCTCTTTTGAAGGTTCGAATAATTTTTGCAGAGCTTCATTAAGCCTTAATCCATAACCCATTCCCATGTGATAAAATGTGAATCGATATAATGAAAAAGTCACAGCTCAGGCAGAAACTGTTATTTAGTATGCCAAATATAGAAACTTGTGAAGTGATTTTATGTTCTAGGAAAGATTTAGCTCACATCTCATTGACTGCTGAGGAGGTGTGAGATAAGCCAAGCAGGTTTGAATATGGCAGCCTGAGCCGTAGGTTCATGTCAAGTTGCCCTTGGTGGGAGGCATATGTTTATTAGGATTCTTGGTTAGGAAAATTACACACATTGTTTTCTATCACCCCAGCTATATTTTGTTTCAGCTTTTCTGGCTCTGTCAACCAAATAATAATGATAATCAAGAGTACCGGTACCTTACCGTGTCAGGCTGTATACCAAAATGATATTTAGATGAAGTCAATAATTCAATGAGTCAACAAAGATACTGCATGAAGTTAACCCTTTCAATCTTTTCGTTGCTTTTGTTTTTGCTATATGGATTTCCATAGTGTTCTGTCTAATTCATCAAGGCTATTGTTAGAGAGGCAGGTTTGTCTGGTGTAAGGTTGATTCCAAGTAAATAGCTGTACAAAAGGAATTGGGGGAGTTTTTCATTGCATCAGAGGGAGCTATGCATGGTTCCATTATGACTCTTATGCATCATAAAAGGATTTTATGTATGTATTAATGTACGTATTATGCTTTGCACAAGTAGAAGGAAAGCACTTCTGTGACCATTCACAGACAAAAATTGGATCATATCCTTGAACCTCCTGTTGGGGTCTTGCAAGTAAAAGAAAGAAAGGCCATTATTGTTATTCATGACCCCATAATTTAGGACATAATGAAATACACTTGAGCAGAATACATAATTTAAATATAAAATGCATGTCACACAGCCATCCGATTTTAACATTCCCATTTGCAAGGTCAGTATACAGTGTATATGCACTCTTTCGCAATTCCCTGCACATGGGTTTGGGTTATGCTGTACATCTCTTGCGTTATGGTTGTTGGTTTATATAAACCCAAGTTGCGTCTCCCAGTGGTGGTTAAACCGGCTTGGGCCCAAGGCATGAAGCACTCATCCTCACATAAGCGGCATGCATGTTCGCGAAAACTGGCACTGTTTGACTTTTACCTTAACAGCAAGTAGGAATATAGACCTTGCACACAGATAACGGTTGTGGTTCTACCTGGACAGCAAGGTGTGGCTCATAAAACGGAAATATGCTGAATATCAAGCCTGACTGTTTTGGAGCTGAGGCTGGGTCTAAATAGTATTCTGGTGCATTTTCAAGGAAATCAAACAATTTTTACCTCATGCACACTTCACTGTTCTGACAGAAGATCAAAATAACCGAAAAATTTGCAAAATATCATAACTCTGAACCGTTGTCCTAGACACCTGAGAATTGGCTCAAAATGACAGGAAAGCCACTTCCTCCGACGGGTATTCTAGTTTGTATTATATCATAAATGTGAATATATGTGAATATATGTATATGACGGTTTCTTTGCAATAATTGTTGTTCGCCTACTTCAGGCATTACCAAATATATCTGTTTAAAAGTTGTAGTACATTAGCAATCCAATGTGTGTTTCCTGATATTTCCTGCCTGTTTGATATCCATAATCACTGGGGAACCAAATAGGGATGCTATGTTTAGCTGTAGGCTTCCTCTTCAGACACTGTGACATTGGCATTGCTCTTGGCCTTACAGTCTTCTTACGTAACATCTCCTAAAATAGAGACAGGCAAAAAATAGAACACCTCAGACTATTTTTGGCTGCAGCTCAGCTGACAACGCAGCATTATTCTCTTATAATCCGGCCTGCTGTTGCCAAAACTGCTGCAAAGTTTTGTGATGAAAAAGATGTTTTGACAGAGCCGCAGAGTGAACAGCACATGTGATATAATATATTACTTTAATATGTAACATCATATCCGCTATCTAAAAATTATTGAAATTCACTCACCTGGTACGGGGCCAACCAGATCGATGATCCGGAGGGGGGAGGGGGTGCTATGGATCTTAGGATATTACCCATAGGACAAACTTTAATTGCATACACGAATTAAGGACAAACTATTTTTTCGTTGCAATCGACTGAGTGACAAACATAAAAGGGGGATGGTTACGATTTGGCAGGGTTTTCTATAGTTGGTTGGTTACCAGTTTGCTGGTTAGTAGTTGACTTGATACAATTTCTGCCTTCCATTTTGATAAAGAAAAAGAGTGGACTGTTGCGCTGTGAAAATGGCACTTGGTGTGCCATCAATCTGATGATTTGTCATGATCATACCCAATACTTTCAATGTTAATTTGATTTAAGGAGACTTATCCCGCTTGTTGGTGACAGCCAAACGAAAGGATTATGTATCTGATTTTCACTCTGAAATCAGTTTTGACAAGTCAAATGGCCTTCTATTGATCATGACCAATCAAACAGCCTCTATGTTTCCCATGTTGAAGTAGAGAAGATGACACTTCATCAGCTATCATTAGTCAAGAAGTGCATTTTTCACAGTGAACTGATCCTCATTGTGTCTTTATCAAAGTGGAAGGCTGTAAATTTCAAGTGTGTTACTGTTGGTTTACTTGTGCCCTCAACTTTACATAGCTCCATTCTGACGCCAATGATATCGCTGCACACACGTAGTCATGCACTTTTGAAGTAAAAAATGTGTCTGAATGGTACAATGTGTATTCATTCAGACAACACTTTCCAAAAATGAAATCACCAATAAATGGATATTCAAAAATTAGGTAATTTTTACATCTATAGGACAAAGTTGAGAACTCTCTTCTATTTTTTTATGAAGTGGCAGATGTAACCACGTTTGATGCTATCAGGATTGAGGAACAATTCATTATCTTCATGATTGATCATAATCACATACTTTCCACGAGGGAATATCCACACTTTTCTTGATGGAATTTAGATAACAGATTTAAGTTTATCAGACTCATTAAGGGATGGTGAAGACTCAGCTGCAAATCTGAAGATGAATTACGTGATGAAAATTATGTGATTAGCAAGCTCATGTAAGCATAAAGTCCCTTGAAAAAGAATCCACCAGCTCAACTTAATGTACTGGGAACCATCAGTATCAGACCTGTTATGTATTTGTTAATTCAGTTCTGTTTCAACTCCTCAACTCTTGACAAATGTTCTTTAGATTGATGCTTTTAGTGAAATAGATGTGTTGATATATATCTGTTTAACTTTTAATCATTTCTACATTAAATTGGGCCAGTTATACCATAAGCATGCTGGTTGCTGTTCTTGAATTCTGGCATAGGCCTGATTGGCAGCCTTCAGGAGCTCGCTATGCCTCGACCATGCATGCCTGGAATTCATGTAAAATCAGTGAATCCATATGAACTGTGAGTTGAGTTTTTTGTTTTTATTTGTACTTTTCTAATGCACCACAGTTCATCTACTTACAAGAGTTAGAGAGTTAGAGTTATTTCATTTATAAATGTTAATACATTGACCTCCAGATAATTTCATATAATAGACCCGATAGTTTTAAAACAAACAAATGCATCAAAGGGTAACAGTGGAGTTACAAGTAACTATAGGATTGCTGCCCTAACTTATAATGTATAAAATTAATTATAAATCTTAAATAAATAGAGCAACATCGATTAGATGAAAATGAGGATGATCATGGATATGGATTGTGATCTTATTGTGATGATGCTAAGATCTCACGGCACGTTACGGAGAACTTTAGGCGTCGGCAGGATAGTTTTTCCTGGGAATTTGGATGAATTTGGGTGATCCGCCGTCGACTTTTCACATCCCCCAGGGGTAGTTTTTGTTCCCCTCAGGGGTTCCAAGAAATGGAAAAACTGCGCCGTGGATGTCAAAAAAGATTCAACAGGTTCAAACTTTTTTTTCATGACGGCGGAACAGAGCCCAAAATTTTATTGATTTTTGGATGTCCGGCGGGGATTTTTTAAGTGAGAACGTCTCAAAAACATCTCCGGCGGGATATTAGGACATCCCCTGCCCCTGAGGGGACCTCTCCTGCCCCTGCGGGGACCTCTCCTGCCCCTGGGGGGACATTTGAAGCCTCGCCGGCAGTTTTTGACATCCCGCCGACGGTCTTTTGACATCCCGCCGCGGTGAAATAGCTTCCCTGAGGGGCAGTTATAGGTTCCCTGAGGGGTACTTTTTATATCTCGGGGCGATATAAAAGTATCCCTCAGGAGGAGGAAATTCCTTTCCCCCGGCAAACTTTTGGGGACGGCGTACAACTTTTCTTTCCCCCAGGGAACAAAAAGAACCCCGCCGGGCCTTTCGTTCGATTAACCTTATTGATTACATAATTGCCCTTCCCGCCGTCCTAACTCAAAATCTTCCAAGAAATCGTCTGCCTCTGCGCCGCCGGCAACAAAAAGTTCTCCGTCATGTCCCGTGAGATCTTAGCATGAGGAATGCAATGAAATAATCAATTAATGAGAATTTATTATATGCAGACAGTAATTTTTCGTAAAAAGTTACATCTTATTTCTTTCTTTCAATTGCTCATCCAAGTGTAACCATAAATGTGGGGACCTTCCTAGAAAACTTGCATTGTATTTTTCTACAGTGTGTTGTGGAGCTCTCAAATAGTTTCTAGTCTGGGTATAATGACTCAGATTAGATAAGTTTCCTAAACTCACTAGGTTAAGATGTAAACCATTTTGAGATAAATGGTCATGCCAGCTTTATTCAGTGTGGGCCTACCATCTGATTTGAATTTGAAATCAAATTTGCTTCAAAATTACCAGACCTTGATACCTGTAACAACAGACCTGGATGAGTTGCATTTTCTGTTCAGATAAAAAGCAAATGAAAAGAGACCAAAAACTCACTGGACAGAAAGCCAAAAAGCTTCAGTCCACTCCAACAAAAGCTTAACAACCATGCGTGATAACCATGGTTAAATCAATAAACAAATCTCCATAGACACCGTGGGAGTAATGGAAGCTGTGGGGTAATCTCCCTAAAATATGCAGCAACAGTGATTTACAGATAAAGACCCACGAGCAATTAGGATGCATGTAGATCAGACCCACGAGTTGATAGGAGCCATGTGATCAGGGAAGATAGAATTGGATATGCAGCCTGAGATGGATTGGACGGCTCAATTCTGGTAGCTGGTGCTGGTCACATAATGAGTTGCATCCTTCAGACGAGCAATGTGGTACACATACCACAGCACTACATGTATCCAGAAGGTTTGCATGGTGAAATGCAAGGACTATGAAGACATGAAAAAATGATCTTCCATAAACTGTTTCTCCTTCCAATTAGGTACTGGTTATATTACCTGTGTTCAGAGAGCTAAACTTTCAAGTTATGGATTCTCCTTAAATGCTGTAAAATTTATTAGAAGTTATTTGTACCAAAGACCTCAGAGAGTAAAACTAGGTGATGTCAAGAGTGAGTGGTTACATTTAGAAAGAGGTGTTCCGCAGGGATCGATTGTTGGCCCTGTTTTATTTAATGTTTTTACTAATGATTTATTATGGTTATTATGTACTAAGTGTGATGTCTTCAATTATGCGGATGACAATACTTTAGCTTTTTGTCACAAGGATCCAAATATTGTAAAATCAACCCTTGAAGAAGCATCACAAATTTCTGTTAGTTGGTTTCATGATAACTTTATGAAGGCTAATCCTTCCAAATTTCAATGTATGACACTAAGTAGGAGTAACCAAAACCTTGTATTTAAAATTGGTGATTCTTTAGTTAAAAGTACAGATTGTGTTAAACTCCTTGGTTTTAATATTGATGACAAATTGAAATTTTCTTATCACATCAAACATCTTCTCAAAAAATGTAGCAGACAAGTAAATGTTCTTGGTAGACTGAGTAGTGTGTTAACAACGAAGTCAAAATTGCAAATTGTTGATGCTTTTGTATGTTCTAATTTGAGGTATTGTAATTCTATTTATCACTATTGTAGTGTTGGTGATTCAATGCAGCTTGAAAAATTGTTGAAGCGAGCTCTTCGTTATGTGTATAATGATTTTCATTCCGAATATAAGGATTTACTTTTAAAAGCTCGTAGAAAGTCACTGTACTTGAGTCGTATACATGATATTTTGTTTAATGTACACAAGTTGAGGCATTTTGGATTGCCACCTTTGACCTCCGATTTTCTTGAAGAGAAGGTAGTGAACTACAATTTAAGAAACAGCTCTCTAGTCCAGCCTAAGGTTAATACTGTGATGTTCGGTTTTAGATCTTTTAAATATAATGGTGCTATGCTCTACAATAATTTGCCTTATGCTTTTAAAGAATTGAGTTTAAATGATTTTAAAAATAGTATTCAGTCATGGAGACCTTCATGTAGGTGTGGATCATGTCTAAACTGTACTCTGTGATTTTAAGTTGTCAGATTGTTTTTATGCTATATGATTTTATGCTTTAATACATCATTATTACGTCATCTGTATATATTCATCTAACATTGTAAATAACCATCTTTCTTTTTATGTCGATTACAAGCACTTGTGCTTATGTTATTCTGTTTTATATTTTACTCGACGTTAAATAAAGTTTTACTTACTTACTTACTTACTTAGAAAAAAGACAGCAAGTTCATCGACATAGATACTTCTCTCTTAACCGGGTACTTTCGTCTTTAAAACTTGTAGGCAGTGAACTGCATATCCAATGAAATATCTTACCCAAGACTCTCAGACGCGGCTTTTATCAAATAAATTCTGCATCCATCGTTGTTGCAATTAATGGTCTGTTTTCTTAGTGTTGTCAATGTGAATGATGGCCAGGACTAATTATTTTCATGGCCATGCTGCAAGCCATCAATTAGGTCCCCGGAATCAGGATCAGTATTGGTTTATTGATCGTGTGGATCAAGGTAAGTTATTTAATTAGGAACAAGACAGTTAATGAGAGATTTGTTTAAGCCCCTTTTTGCAGCTGATTTTGACAGAACATCAATAGATTACTGACTTCATTCAGTGATTGGAATTTTGAGGATTTGAAGTACCCTTGACCTGGCTGTTAAATCTATCAAAACTTCTTCAAGGTTTCAATCTTAGTTATGGTCAATCGCTTCCGTGGTTAAAGAAAGAAAGTCAAGGATAAGTATAATTTCCAGTCCTAAGGGGCGACCAGTAGATATTCATGGTGGGCTTGGGAGTTTTTTCTTGAAGGGAAATTATTAGCTTCATTGTACAACTTAATGTTTTATATCAAGTGGGCAACATCCTAAAATATTAGTGGAATATAGGCCTACTCAGTGCAACAAAGGAGCAGCTATCAGATCCCCAGGGAGGATTAGGCTTGGTGGTTTTTTTGTGTTTTTTTTAAAGAATAATTTCTTGGCTAGTTTGGGTGAAATCATAATAAAATTCAGGGAAATCTTGACATAAATTATTCTGGTTGGGGTATAACTTAACTGGGTGTTGTTCAAAGTGAATAATTTTGTCACACACTCAAAATAAATAATGACTCTCACCATTTAATAAAACGCCACCCCTCCCTGTAGCTAAGCATGAGCATCTGTTGATTATCTTCTACAAAAAGCATGTAATATAACAAAAACCAACAGAATTCCAGTGACATGAAACTGTTAGGGATTTGCTTTAACTGTTTGCTGTTACGAGCCAATTTTATTTGCTTGTCAGCATGTTGTCATGCTCTTCAGCTGCACATCACACAGAGCTGCCAGACCAATAGCTGTCCTGAACCAGCATGACGTCATGCTGTCGGTCCAAGGAAATAAATTTAAGGATAGGGGAAGAGGGGGTGAAAAGTCACAGGGGTAAAAAGTCACAGGCCTTTTTGACCAACTTGCAGTGACCTAATTCTCAAGCTTAAATCATAATTTGGGACACTTTTATGAGAAGAAGGTCTGCAGGGAATATGAAAACTATACTCATTGTGCAAAGTGGGTTTTTGCCCACCTCATGCATTTTTGGTGTCCCAAACAGGTTTTATCGATTCTGAACTTTCTCTATTGATGTCTGGTCACTTTGACATAGGAAGTTGTGCCAGTGTTTCAAGGTCTTTTGGATAATTGTCTTTCATGCTGTGAACCCATTTTTGGCCATTTGGCCACCAAGTTGTCAGGATCATGTGTTGAATTTAAAAAAACAGCTGAGGGGTGAAATGTCACACTGTGACATTTCACCCCAGCACTGTGATATTTTACCATAGGGTACCGGGAAGTTAGTATTCTGTGCTAAGGAAAGTAAAATATTCCACACTAGAAGCTTTTAGCTTACAATCTTATCATCATCCATCATGAATAATACTGATGAGAAAGCATGGCAGCAAAATTTCATTTCGCAAACAATTTCTGATGCCGGCTTTGCTGATGGTGCATTGTCATTGCATGCCGATAGCGTTTGAAGGCTCACTATAAATTTCATGCACAAGGATGACTATCAAGTCTAGGTCTGCATATTACCTCATATAGTCTAGTATGTTCACAACAATTGCATGTGACTTGTTACCCCATGGTTGTGGCTTCTTGACCCTGACATGGGGTAAAAAGTCACAGCGGACTTTGCCTTAAATAATTGTGAACTGACTAAAGCCTATTTACAACACAGCAGCTATCATGTGATACAACCATAGTCAACTAAATACTGCATAATTGTGCCAAAGGTCATTCAGATCTAACAAACACCTGCTCTGTTCTGGGGCTTTTTCTGAATTTTGTGACTTCTGACCCCCGCCTCCCCTACATAGTTATTGGACAGATAATAAATACTCTGAAGAAAATCTCAAAATTCCATAACAACGCATAAAATGGAACCAATGTATTTTCAATGCGAGACAAGTCATTTGCCTGAGGATGATAATTCTTAGTTTACCGCTTGACATATTTGGTGCAACATTTGGTGTTACAAAGAATTGTAATGTTGTTACTCCGTGTGAAAGCCCAGAAAAAGCTGGAAGACACTCTACAATGTTTGCCAAATTATCCATTAGGTTCATTATATACCATGAAGCCTTTTACATCCCTCCAGAAAGTATGTAGAATATGAAAAATCTAGGAAATTGGTATGTAACCTCATACTGCTGGGCCATCTAATTGGCTGTGGTGTAGGTCTACAATGTGATCCTGAATTAGCAAAATTAATGATGTAGGACCGATTTCACAAACATGTTTGGACCAGTCCAAACTGTTAGAGGCCAGTCTGAATCCTGTTTGTTACTGTAGTTAACTGTTTCGAAGAGCTGTTATTTGTCCCCAGAGTATATTACAATTTTTTACAACCTCAGTTAAGGCACCTTTGTCATGCTATCAAGTAAACTCATTCTGAATTTTCGAGATTGCAGTCCTTCTTTTGCGTTCTTTTAGAAGGGGCAGTCAAACTCAAAATTTTCAATGGAGCTGCATGAGAAAAATTCCTGCTTTATGTCGTTCGGATGAAATGTTAAATTGGCTGTCCCTTGCATCAGTGTCTGTGCTGGGCAAATGAAAAAATCCCTCTTGCGGGGTAAATTTGTAACATGTTGGGACTCCCTCTCTCTCTGCCTTATAAATGAACCCTCATGAGTACCCAGAACTGGGTCTTATCTATTGTATCTTCTATCTATCTACCTATGTATTTATCTATGTATTTATCTATGTAGCTATGTATCTATCTATATATCCATCTATCTGTCTATCTATCTTTCCCTATGAAATAACATTAGGCCTGTGTCTCACTTACTTATCGAAGACTTGGACCAATACCTAATTCTGACTACAGAAGAGAAAAAATGGCTGCCATGGTTATCCCACATGACTCACATATCGGCCTTTATGACCCAATATGTTTTCTTCTCATCGGATGAGAATTCATGCTTCCACTAGCAATTCGGCTGAGGATGTTTATTATTGATGCAATGGCACTATTTCATGTGTTTCACTTATTTACAAACGGCACTGTATGGTTGTGTGACATGGGATGATGGTCGTTGATATTAATTAGTAATTCTAATGAGGCTAACTCTGTCACACAAGGTGATTATACATTGTGTTCATCAAAAGAACTGTTGGGACTAACAAACTGATTATTCAAACACTTAGAGAGCTGAGAAATGTAGGCCTATACAATAGCTATATATGATGCGGTATGTGTACTCTTTCTGTAGTCCTCAATGGTGTGATGCCCACTGACTCTTTGCCATCATTGGCTGAATACATCTGTGACCTCACACAGAACAAACACCTGACTTGCTACGTTCTTTCCCAAAGGATAGCAAAGAAAAACCAGGCTCCTGCTGTTTCTGCAGGGAGTGCAAACTTACCAGACAGAAAGCTGCACTGTAGATGGCTCCCCAGGTTGACTTGCATGCACTGACACTCCATCTTGTGTTCAATTTCCTATGAGAATATACACTACATACAATAGAAACCAGGAATGGAAAGGGAATATGACAAACCTACTGTAAAACGGGGTAAAGTAGGCAAGCCGGAGAAAAGTTGGCCATCTATTTTAACCCACTTAATGACAGAAATGGCAACTATTCTCGCTGACACAGGTGGTAAATTTCCAAAAGAAGAAGTTGGCTTTTCTGCCATTAAGTGGGATAACTTTCCCCCGGCTTGCCAACTTTACCCTGTTCTACGCTACTCGATCATTTATAAGAACAAGGAGATTACAGACCAGTTGAGATAGATAGACAGCTAGATAGACAGATAGACAGCTAGATAGACAGCTAGATAGACAGACAGCTAGATAGACAGACAGCTAGATAGCTAGACAGCTAGATAGCTAGACAGCTAGATAGCTAGACAGCTAGATAGCTAGACAGCTAGACAGCTAGACAGCTAGATAGCTAGACAGCTAGACAGCTAGACAGCTAGACAGCTAGACAGACAGACAGACAGACAGACAGCTAGACAGCTAGACAGACAGACAGATAGATAGATAGATAGATAGATAGATAGATAGATAGATAGATAGATAGATAGATGGATAGATAAGCAGATAGATAGATAGATAGCTAGATAGATATATAGATAGCTAGATAGATAGATAGATATATGATGCAAGTGCAGCCCTCTAAGCCCAGTTCTGATTGATGAGAGAGATAGAGCAGAAGTCCTGAACATGTAAATTGTTACACACTTATCCGGTGTGGGGGATCTTTTGCTTGCCCAACACAAACAGTCAAACACTGATGACAAGAGTGTATCGTCTGCCCCTATATCTTCAGAAACCTCATGCACTTTTCTAGTATTGTTCGCCTACGTCAGTAAAAGAAGCCCTGAAAATTTTCTGGAAAAATTCTAGTGCCTAAGGATGGCACCACAGCTTTCAAATTTTAGAAATAGGTAATATTTTAGCGGCATGCGGTTATAAATAGTACAGTAAATTTTTATCTAAGTGATTTCTGTTAGATGTGTTAGAAAAAGAGCTTTAATTTGAATACCCATATCAATGGTTTTCATTGAGGAGAGCTCGCAATTGTATGGAGAAACTGGAGATATTCCTTTTTTATCAGGAAAAATGTGATAAATAAATAAAAACGACATTAAACTGATTCTGGGAACTAAAAAAAATCTACAAAGAGAGGAAATGGTCTACCATATCATCTAATAAAACCTTGATTGAATTATGATGTTGTCAGAGGAAAGACATGGCAGAACAGTGTCTCAATGAACTGTTGTACAGTCTTGATCAAAATGCTGGAATAATTTGGATTTTCCTGTAAATTCTATCTGAGGCAATATATCCTAGATTCCTGGTACATGATTCACAGGGCGTATGGCGAAAAGTTGTGTCTGGTGGTGCAGAATGGAAACCTTGCCGCTACATCATATCTGCTCTTGTTTGCAAGGAAATGGTGTGTCATGATAGGAAACACTTCAATTGAGACTCTGTGTATATGAGGGACGTTCAGCCAACTGGTCTGAACCAGGTGCAAGTGACTTCCAATGACGAAGGGCCAGATCTGTCAAAACTAAGCAAAAACAAGTTGGTGGAATCCATATGATGGCTGAGGTCAAAGTGTGTGACATTCAACATTATGTCTATCTAATCCTGCAATGATGCTATTTTTGGTGACTTGTCGAAAAAATAAATAAATTACTAAAGGACTGCAGCCCTGAACCTCAACTATCATCCTTCCAATGGTTCAACTGGTCCCAAGGGATATGAGTTATTGTCCCTCCAGAGTGGTCATTAACACAAGGGGACACTGTATACTAGAGGTCTGCGCGGTCAGCACCGCACCGCGCGGGTTGCGGTGCAATGTGCGGTGCAGTGCGGTGCGGTTTGAAAATTTGCGGTGCAGTGCGGTTGCGGTTTTGAACTTAACAAGAGCGGTGCGGTTGCAGTGCACCGCAAATGAAATGGGTGCGGTGCGGTGCAGTTGCGGATTTTCATTAATGACACGAGAACCGCAATGGAACCGCACTTTAAAAACTTGTGTTCATTCTTTCAGGATCAGTTGTTTGAACACTGGGTTGATTAAATTTTATTTACTTAGATTTTTTACTGTCTTTTAAATGACCATATATCTTAATTTGTTTCCAAATTAACTTATTCTATTTCTTGTACAATTTATCACAGAGATAGACCCATGCATTTATGTATGTTTATTCATTCAATTTATTTACTCCACAAAGCAATTAAGGAGGTGGCCGCAAAAAAGTAAAATATTTTTAACTTGTTTCTCCCAAACCAAACAGGTCTGGTAAAATAACAAAATTTATGTGCAATTTTTTGAAAACCGAGTGTCACCCAGAGAATCTAAGCTTTGCTGAAGTAGGCCTAATAACTGTTCTGCTGTTTTGTATTATCAATAATTATTGTGATATTACTTCCGTGTAAAAATGTTAAGTCTATATTTCAAATTCACTTTTTTTTCGCAATGGAAACAGGTTATGGCATTAAAGTAAGTTAATTGTATTCATCAAAGTGTTGATTATATGATCACCCCTCCTTAATTGTTGTAGTAAGCACAAATTAATAAACCAACAAATCTATAAAGTAATCCATCAGTGTAGCCATCAATCACGCAACAATTGTCCATCAATCATGCAATCAATCAGTCCATCAATCATGCAATCAATCATTCCATCCGTCAATCATGCAAATGTAGCAATCAATCAGTCAGTCTATCTTTATTATATCTCCATACAATGTATTACATACATGCCATAGGCAATTAGGCATATCTGCCTGTCAATTAATTAATTTATCTATTTATTTAGTCTATGAACACAATTTTAAAAAGGCTGAATTTTCAATATATTCCTATCACAATGTTTGTGTATTATTACATTTAAGATATTAAGTATTGTTACATGTGACCCAACTTGCTAATAAGCAAACTAGCACCAGGTAAATGTTGTTTAAACAGTGAAACAATAGGGCCAAAACAATACATGGATAGGGGTTGAACAAAGAACTGTATTTACCCTTTTTTTAAATTTGTGCAACTTTCTAGCTACATATACTTGCAATAATGTATTGCATTAAAACACTGACACAGTATATATAATAACTATTTAATAATAGATAATCTGATAGTATATCTTGAATGCATTACTACAATGCTCACATATCAACTGAGTTCAATATTCAGCAATATGTAAAACTCTAACTAACATAACCTTAGCATAATATAATTAATATTATATCTATAGGTATCTTCAAATTCTTTCTGGAAGAATTCTAAGCCCTGCAAACTTGTCTGTTTTCATTTTAATATTTTGGTAAATCTGCGTACTTAAACTTGCCGTATCAACTTTTGACACAAAACAATCCATGTGATGATACATAATCATCTTTAAGAAACTTGAATCTCTCAGTGCACAAGGAAACAATATTTGTCTTTTAAATCAGTGAATTATAGATAATTATAGGAAAAGTAATCAGTTTTGAGCCAAAGGTTTGTCCAATCTTCCTTATCTATTTACTTTGAATCTGTTACATTACCTGAAACACTGGCAAACATACATGCCAATCCCCATTATCCAATGCCGATCCACTTCTTCCGCAGTGACAGATCACTTCCAATTAGGTGACAAGAAATTTGGAAATTAGATACCAGAACAAACTAGGTGACAAACAGTTCCAACTAGGTGACACAAATTCACACAGCACTCCCAACTAGGTGGCACATATTTTGGTAGAGATACCAACTAGATGACAATGCATTTCCTCCTTGAATACAATTGCAAGTGATCTGTACCTGGTTGGTATCTCTACCAAAATAAGTGTCACCTAGATGGTATCTGGAAAAAAGGTTGTCACCTGGCTGTCCAAGAAGTGTAGCCTAGTTGGTATTAGTTTGTCACCTGGTTGGTTGCCGCCTAGTTGGTAGTGTCTGTCACCTGGTTGACAGGCAATCCATGGAGGTCCGCTTGGGGCCTGTTGAACCTGGGACCAATAACTCTGAAGGACAATCCACTCCACAACTTCAAAAGTTAAGCCTGTGTCTGAGAAATTCTGCTTATGATGTGTGATATCTCTTATCTTAACTGAATATAGGCTATAGGACTGCATAATATTATTCTACAGTTTATTTTTGTTACAATATAGTTGAAAATCAGAAAAAATATATAATCAATGTTAGGAGATATTCTTTGTAGTGCATTGTCTTAATTAAATACCTTTACTTAATTAATTAGAAGAAAGACGGTTTGCTTTCATTTAACCTTGAGTTCAATTTAGGCTCATTTATTGTGTTGTGATTGTCAGTGCTTATACATTTATTAAAATTATTGAAAATTTAAAAAAAATGCATGTAAATATAACTGGTTTTGGTTAAGGAAGAATAATTGTCAGAACATTTATCTTTCTGTCATTATATATAAAGTTTATTCACAGAATGAAAATCATATTATGACAGTCACCACTTAATAAAGATCCACTATGCCTTTCAATTTCTGTAGTAATATCACAGCATAAAGTGTAGTGCTAATTGTACTTCATGGCAAGGAAATAAGCAACAGTCAGCACTCCTGTTGCATTTAGACCTTACTTCAAATCACCAGAAGGAACACATTCGAACAAAATGCCATTCACAAATGTTCTGGACTTTCTAATGGCGTTTTCAAAACATTGAACACTCTTGTGCTTTGATGCGTAATTTTAAGGAGAAAACAAGGAATTGCATGCACCTTGTAATCACAGAAACTGCCTTAAAATCCTTATAAATTAGAATATCTTATTGGGAAAAAGTTCATAATGACAAGCTGTATCTCATGGATTTAACAGGCTCTATGTCCAATCTGTCAAGATCCTTTGAATCAAGAGACATATATAAGATCCTAAAACTGATTCTGCTGCAGATTTGAAATTTTGTAAAGTTACCATCAGCTGGTTTCAGACACACCCTTAGGTGAAAGGATATTCCCCAGTGGCCCTTCACTGTAGGGGTTCTGAGCCAACTTGGCCCAGGATAGATAAGCTTATCACCAATTAAAATTTAATGTTTTTCCTGTGGATATTCCTTGTGTGATTGTTCCATGGTTGAACCAGAGGAGTTAATATTCAGTAAAACTGCTTTTGTAAGTTTCCCATTATACTTGATTAAAATACATAGAAAAAAAATTATTATTAAAGTTTAATCGTCGACTGGTTCAACTATTCTTTGAACAGAAAGAACTATGTGTGGCATTTTAAATTTAGTCTAAACATGCAATTGTCCCAGCTGAACTTGTTTGCAAAAATAAAGGACTGCAGCCCTGCACCTCACTCATCATCCTTCCAATGGTTCAACTGGCCCCAAGGGATATGAGTTATTGTCCCTCCAGACTGGCCATTAACACAAGGGGACACTGTAAGCAACATCTTTTGTGGTAAATATGAGTTATTGTCCCTCCACAGTTGGTTATTCCCAGGGCAGGTTTGGTGTTATTGGGGACAGTATATGGCTGGTAATACAACTATTCAGAAAACATATCAAAATTATTCTTTCTTCATCAAAGTTTTCCTTATGTTTAATTCTAAAAATTCTAAAAATTAAGCACAAGTTGACCTCTTTTAAAAGAGGATTATTCCAAACATTATGTCACAATAGTCAGAAACTTTCAGTCGAGAAATAGGGATTCTGTCACGTCAAGACTTTATTGTACAGTTGATGTGGATAACTCACATTCTCCCCCCAAAATATGTTGCCAACAGAGCCCTCTTGTGTTGATGAGCAGCTAGAATAGTAGACTTTTCGGAAATTCACTGTTGAATACCAATGAAGTAATCTTTTTTTAGCAAATATATACATGTACGTAAATGGCTGGTCATAGATCAAAAACATTATAACATGGAATGTTTTGCATTGATTGTATTCAACTTGCAGTCCAGATTTAAATATGTCCTGCCAGGGAGAATACTCTGGTCAACTTGTAACAAAACAATCCATGTGATGACACATAATCATCTTTAAGAAACTTTAATCTCTCAGTGCACAAGGAAACAATATTTGTCTTTTAAATCAGTGAATTATTGATAATTACAGGCGAAGTAATCAGTTTTGAGCCAAAGGCGTGTCCAATCTTCCTAATTTATTCACTTTTAATCTGTTATATTACCTAAAACACTGGCAAACAATGCAGCAAACATGCATGCCAATCCCCATTACACAGAGTTTATCCACTTCCTCTGCAGCGACAGTGCAGACAGTGCTGTGATTTTAGCAGAGGCAACACTCCTGGCAGCTGCTGTTCTCAGGAAAACCTTGGGGAGCCAGGAAAGCCTTTAAACAAGGCAGGCTGGCTCCAGTATTGATCGGCAAGTGATGATTGCAAGGTGACCAGGAAACACGCATCACTTTTCTATCTGGTCTCTGCTGCTGATGCGAAAGCTGCTGCAGTAGCGGCATGGTGGTACGGAGATGCTGTTCAAGATGTTCGTGCTGGTAGAGATCTGGTTTAAGGAATTGTATTTTGCAGCCGTCTAATACATTGTCAGTGACTTCGCAGACAACGCCATATACCGCCAGCCTCTGATTCCC
This sequence comes from Platynereis dumerilii, assembly GCA_026936325.1. Lineage (NCBI taxonomy): Eukaryota > Metazoa > Annelida > Polychaeta > Phyllodocida > Nereididae > Platynereis > Platynereis dumerilii. Next base: position 10,945,987 of record JAPTHN010000002.1, on the reverse strand, counting down.
TTTATAGAATGCAGTGATATCCACATCTACATATAGGCATACGGATATATATGTATGTATATCATCCAACTGTGTATATGAATGAACATCATCTGGACAAGCTGACGCCTCTTCACCGGCAGCTTGTACGACCATCCTTGGATTTCGTTTTCATCTATATCAGTTGCTGACGATAGTACCAGTCAGTGTCAGTTGGAGAGGTCCGTAAGAGAGGTCCTTTTGCGGTGATGCTAAAAAAACCTACAGGAGACTCAACTATACTAACCTGTTACATATTGTCAGGCACGATACACATCCAGTGCTGATCAAGTATTGCCACGGCTTCTGCAGCGGAATGTTGTTCTGACTGTATAATCAACTTCGGTATATAATATTATATGGATCTGACTCGGCTACATTTGACCATATAGCACTCTCGCACTCAAAGCTACATGTATGTCCTCTGCCTATAAATTCGTCTTCAATTTAGCCCTTCACGATTTTTTTATATTTTGACAAACACAGGCCTATACATACTGGTAAGAGAACACCTCCCTGTAACACCACTGGAAGCTGAACAGTTTTAAACGGACCTTGAGCCCGAACATCTGATGATGGATGTGGAAGATTTGTGACTTATTGGATTTTAAAACTTCAATTACCTGCCTTTCCACAAGCCATAAAAACGCTATGTAGGACTACATGAGCATTTCATGTCTGTCTCCGTCCAACCCATTACCAGGCTTGTAGAAAACGCTTCCACCCAGAGTAGATCTTACTTTCTCGACAACGATTCTAAGGAAAAAGTTGTATTTGCCGCACCATGCACCCGAGCACAGCCATTACTGTGTTTTCCATTTTTATTCCTTTTGGTAAGTGATGTCTAAAAGCACTTAAATTTGTAACTAGTTTTGATTGACTTTGTAAATCTAAATGATGCATTTTATACACACTTCTACACTATGCATAAGAGTATTTGAAATTCAAATTTTGAATGACCAGTTTTGTCAAAAATGTTAAGAGTGATTGCAGACATTCCTTACTATCGTTTTCATACAGGATAGCTGTGTGTTTTTAAATTTTCGGTCGAACTTTCCAACTGAGGCTAAAAGTATTAGTTAGACGCCTCTTTGTCAGGTTCTAACATGCATTTTTGTCAGTTAGATCCCAGCCGAAGGGAGGGATCTAACTGACAAAAATGCATGTTAGCACCTGACAAAGAGGTGTCTAACTGACTTAGACATCATATGCTTCTTCTATCATACATTTTAACTTATAATTTTGCAAAATAAACAATAATCTGATTGTTTGTTTGGTGTTGTAAACTGAGTTAATCCCTAGCCGGGCGCTAAAATGCAAAATTGTCAGTAAGATACCCGCTTTTCCAATGTTATAAGTATCTTGGTGATGTCTAACATACAATTGTTATAGTGGGTGCCCCTCAGAGAATCGTGTTCCCCCACCAGGCACCACCCCCACTCGAGACCCCCTAGTTAAGCCACTGCTTGTGATATACAAAGTTATGCAACTAAATCTGTCACATTACAGTCTTGGTATAAAGCAAAGTGGAAAAACACACAGCTGTGAAAACGATAATGTGTGAAGCAGACATATAATGATTTGGTTCTGATGAAGTGAATTAATATATACAATGTATTTGTAATTTTTGCTGTAGTATGTACTGTAAGTTTGCCCTCTACATATACATTTGAACCCAATAAAATCTGCTTGACCGCACCATCTAATTAGCCATATTTTCTGTATTTTGCTTTTTTTATTAGGAGTATTTGGCCTTCAATGCTACATCTGCAAGAACGAACAGAGCAATGACAAGTGCAGTCGCGAGGAAGATCTTGTGACATGTGAAAAGGCCAGGGACACCTGCCAAACCGTCGTCAGTTATTCACGTAACTACAGTTTTTTAAAAATCTTTTGGCCCGTCTCACTGTGCCCTGTCTCACTGTGCCTCATCTCCCTGTGCACCATGTTACTGTGCACCATCTCACTGTGCACCGTCTCATTTTGCACCCTCTCAGTGTGCACCGTCTCACTGTGCCCCACACAGCTCCTATTTTTCAACTTTCACGAATGAAGTTCGAAGAAGGTATTGTAAAATGTTAACGGCGTTCTGGCGGCAGGTGGATAGATCTTTTCCAGGCCATGACACTGTACATGGATGAAATTGCATACACAAATAGCCTATATGGTTTATTTGTGCCTTTTGATGGTCTATTTGGTTGATATTCCATGAAAAATTGAGGAAATTGTCATTTTTGTTTCTGCTCAAGACTCAGCCACCACAGTGTTTTCAGGGATGAAATTGGGTACACATACAGCCTTTATGGTCTAGTTGTGCCTTTTGATGGTCTTATGACTCTGATTAACGGATATTTTATACGTTCCTAACTATTGAGGAACAAACATAAAAAATTATTATTTTCATTTCCGCACCAAAAAATGGCCACTATCGCATGAACATGGATGAAATGCGATACACAAATAGCCTATATGGTTTATTTGTGCCTTTTGACGGTGTGATTAATTGATGGATATTCTATACATTTTACAATATTGAGAAAAAATATCAAAAATGATTTTCTTCGTTTCCGGGCCGAAATACTATTGCGGTATTGCATGTACATTTATTATTTGAGTGATGTCTGTCATAATTACTTTAATTGTATTGTATTGTATTGTATTTTATTAACCTTCAAAAGAAGAAAACAGAAAATATACAAATAAGAGTAGACAATAAAAAGTAAAACAATTAAAATAACTTAAAAACTATGTGTGGCACTGGCTAATACCTCAACAGTAGTTTTAACATCTCTTTGTCATTAGGCGAATAATTTCTAAGCAAATTAGAGCAACTATCCATGACACCATCATTAGAAGGAAATCTTTTCACCTCTTTGATACAATGGGCAATAGCCTTATCATTAAATAGTAAATTAAATGTATTAAAATTGTAACGTTGACAAACCTTGGCAAACCTCTGACTCAACGGATTACCTGCGGTTAAGTTATGACTAAATGTAAAAGTATAGAAATCCCTGGCTCTCGTGGAGCTAAATAACACTGCCTTAAATAGGCGCAGGGTATTTACATTGATGAGAGCGCTAATACTGCTTATTCGCATAGCATCTAACAATGGAGTTGATCTGAGATATTTACTCAGGCCTAAGGCCGTCTTTACAAGTTTTGACTGTAAACGTCCAATGTCAAAATATTCTCTATTTGTCAGATTATAACACTCATTACCGTATAGTAATATAGGTTGTAACACAGTCTTCCATACATATGATATTGCTTGTGGCTTAACACCATTGTTACATAGCCCAACACTTTGTAAATTAAAGAAAGACCTTCGGCATGATTGGACCCTCTTATGGAGGTGGCCGTTATTACTATTGCCTAACACAGCACCAAGGTAATCAATGTCATCACATATTTTTATACTATCACCATTAATTGACCATATTGGTTCTTTTACAAAATGATTTTTACCAAGTATAATACACGAAGACTTTTTAGAATTGAATGAAAGACCATGGTTAACAATATACTCATTCGCCTTATCAATAAGGCCCTGAAGGCCTGTAACAGTTGTACTTACTAACAGCAAATCATCAGCATAACAAAATACATTATAACAAGTGTTATTGATTCTCATGCCACCTTCTGATTTCGATAAATCGTCTACAAGTTCTTGATATAACAAGTTAAAAAGTAATGGCGAGGTCAAACCACCCTGCCGTGTACCTATCTCTATAGGAAAGGACTCAGACATATTACCATTCCATTTAATAACTGCTTTTATACTCTTATACCATGTGTAATCATTTTTAGCTTGGACATTTTTGTTCAAATCTTGACATTTAAATTTCACTTGCTTCAGATGTTTTGTATAACCAACGTTGGACATTTTTAACATGTCAATAAATAACTAACTACAAATATGAAATTTGATACACATATCACATATCACCATTATAAAGTAGTTGTGCCCTTTGATGGTGTGATTGACAGGTAGGCCTATTTATTACTTTTCAAAATATTTAGAAAAATATGAATAAATATATATATTCTTTTGGTTTCCTATGACAGCTCATAATCTATACCTTGTATACACATTAAACTGCACCCTAATATATTTGAATTACGTAGTTTGATTTTCCATACACTGGCAGGCATGTAGGCAGATGGTAGGACATTGGGCATTAGATAATTTCAGGCCAAGTCTCGTGTTGTTTGCAGAAAGTTGCTGCCATGCACCCTATGTTTTTTAATTTATGACAATTTTTTCTTTATCAGCATACATACATTGTTCATAAAATTTCTGTATTATACATGTACCATACCTGATGGGCTGCAGTATACAGCCTAAATTCAATTCAATACCATTAGTCTCTGCATTGTCTCTGATCATACTCCACTATTGATATAATGAAACTAATGTCTCCGTTCATGAATGAAATGTCTCCATCCATAAGAACTTCATTTAGACCGAGAATCCAGTAAAAAAATAAACAGGATTTCCAAAGGATTCTCCTGAATTCATGTTTGCCCGCCATAAAAAGAGAAGTCAAGACTTCGCCTTTGAAAAGATGGCAGCCAAGCCGAACAATGCAACCAAGCATACATTTTACTTTTCATGGAAACACATATATGTGCAACTTATGTAATGATATGCTTGCTTGGCTGACAATTACACTCCCAACTAACTGCCAAATAAGAAAAATCCTTTAAAATTCCTTTAAAGAAAGAAAAAAAATTCAATGTAGACATTCCATGCAACTGTTATGTTGTCGTGAAACGCAAAGTTATACAAAATAACTTTATGTGCTCAACAATAACTTTCTGCACAAAACTGGGAACTCGGTCAAGCTGTCGTTCCATTTCAAACATGTATGATGATGTAACATTATGCTATGTCCTTATTAAAGACAAATGACGTGCGGATACCTGTACTACAATGATTCTAAAGAATAAATTTGAACACAATATATAATTCATGATGAAGGAGCATTGCGCGATACTTTGTAAATTATTTTGAAAACAACATCACAAGTTTTCCCGAAATTTGGGACAATCCGCATTTTACGGAAAATTTGCAGCTGAGAATCAAACTGAAACCTATGATCATCCCGAATTTGCGGATGGATGGTACATATTTTGTATTGATGCAGTGTATCGATGATACATAAATGGTATTGAATCCTACCGAAGGTCCAGTGCTCAATCTATGGCTGTCATACACTGCAGATTATGGCTTTGCCTATTTCTTATTTTGTACCAATGTCACAGGTCTGTGTTTAGGATTTGGAGTGGTATATGCTGAAAAAGGGCTGGTATTATGTTTGCATTGTTACATTCGAAGGGACATCCCATGATCTGTTATACCAATTATCTGTTATGAAGCAGGTGCCTGGCTGGTTGGCAGACTGTCAGCTAGGATTTTCTCAGCTGGCAAAGTTGTCAGCTAGGAGTCAATATTTGGTATTCAACCGATGAAATTTGCAGTCAGGTTATGAGAGGGCAGTTGAGGCGGCTGACTGGGAAAAAGGTGATTCATATCAGGCTGGCTGTGAGGTGCTGAATGATGCTTAGGCTGGCTGGCAACCCAGCTGGCAGCATAACAGATATTTTCTCCCAGTAGCATAAAAAATGAATCTGAGTGTCACAAAAGATGTACAACCAAGACCTTACCCTGATATGGGCATTATAATAACACACTGTCATAAGGTGCCTCTGATTCGTACTTCGTGCAATGCACCATAAACAATAAGACATTCGTAAAAATTCATGAAGTTATTGTATTTTTACAGATGTGAGTGAGAAGATGTTCATTGACAAGAAGTGCACGAAGAACACTTCCTGTGAGTTGCAAATCAACGCTACAAGAGATGACACTCCGTGTGACGTGACACAAGCAACCTGGATCTGCACTTCCTGTTGCCATGACGACAAGTGTAATACAGATGGCGCCTTTTCCCAGCATGCCATTGGCTGGGCTGTACCCTTCTTAGCTGCCTTTTTAGCCACTAAGATTGAAAAGATTATTTCATAGGCCGATGGTGATAATTTTATTGGCCTAATTAGAACACGACCAGAGTCAGGAGTAAATAATTTATAGTGATAAACTCTGCAACAATGCAGCTTATTATTTTTATAAGTTATCAATTGCAAAATCTTGAATTATCAGCAATATTTGCATTGAAAAGGTACAGTGCACTATTACAGTCCAAGCTATTATCCAAAACATTTAAGTATTACATTATACATCTCATGTCTCCCATATCCATCTTATGTTGTCTCTTGATCTAGGCTTATTATCTATCTATCTATCCGGTATCTGTGTTATATCCATCTATACCTATCTATTTATCTATACAGGTAAGGCATGAGAACTCTGGGATCAACATGCACCCATAAATCAAAAATTATTAGTTCATTACTTTTGCATACTGCTTAGGGTGGTCCCCCCTGCAGCTCCAAGCTTCTCCAGCCTACTGGAACATCATAACTTTATTGAAACCTGTATTACTGACTGCTTAATTTCTCTGAAGATGCCAATGAAATATCAATCAACATTCAATTCAATTTTTAAAATTCAGTATTTTGCAAAGGTTATAGGAAAATTCCCATTTTATTCTTAAATTGTTATAACTGAACAGGCCCTATAAAACTGGCACTCAAATAGGCCTACAGATTTTCACTGAACAAATGTACATTGACATGTCTCAAAGTTCTGTGTGAAAAATCAAATTACAGTAAGTTTACGAAACTCAAGTGCTTACAAAAAAGCACCAGAATGTTCCTTGTTAGGTCACATCCAATCCCTGCCATGTTATTCCTTCTGATACATGAGCAGCTCATGAAGTCTTATCAAAACTAGAGACCAACTAAGTTAAGTGTCAATGAGGTCACAAGTTACTCAATGATACGTTAACAGCTTATTTCAATGCTGTGGGCAGGGCCTGTTATGAGGTCATTGACGTCCACTAGCAGCCAAATGTAAGTAGTCGTCATTGGTCAGCTGTAACAGTCTTATATTAAGAACATTTTAGTAATAGTTCACAATCATTTTAGAATAACTCTGATAATTTTCCAGATTTCTCTTGCCCTTAAATTCATCATGTATTTGTCTGAGCCTGTGCACAATGTAGGCGTATCTGTTTAAGTGTCATTAACTCCGAGTGTTGTGAGGCCTGTTTATTCCCAGTGATGTGTCATATACACACATGTATGTGTGATAATACATTTTGTGTTTATATTGGTGCTAAATTATGGGTATTCATTTTGTCATATATTTATACAATTTTGTTTGCAGCAGTTTCAATAAATGTGTGGTTTCTTTCTCATGTGTTGTGTATGGCTTGCCTGATCAGACAAAGCAAAGCTGGCCTTCCTATAACTTATTGCTGTTTGCAGATTGGCAGTACAGACAGTTTCAAAATTTACTTTCAACTTGGTTGTGCGATGTCACTTAGCTCTAAAATGTTTTGTTTGTGTCAGTTATGATTAATCACTAGATTCAGTGCTTATCATATCTAGCAGCACAGGTGACGATAAACAAACTAATTAAGTGACTTAAGGTGCTTCATCAAATAAGAAGATTAGGAGACCAACAGAAAATGTCAGTGATGTGGCAAAGACAGTTGGCAAATTGAAAATAAGAAAATATTTTTTTCCAGTGGACCGCCAATCTGCAAAGAGCTCTTACTAAGGTCTCAAGTGGAATTTTAAAATCAACTTGTTTTGATTGCTTTGTGAGCTAATCAGATTATAGTTTATGCTGTAGCATGGTCATCATGTTGAAAAATAATCACAGGCTTACTGAAACTGCTTAGAGAAACTTGCATTCATAAAAGGCTTATTACAGTTGCTGTATCTGTTTTGCTTTGGTACCAATAAGTCACATTGTATTGTAAATTTTTACAGTATATTTTCATATGATAACAAAATATTGCTGATGTAATCTTACGGTGTACATTAGTGTAATGTGCCTGAATGTGATTAAAGTATTTAAATTAGCGTCTTGTGTTTGTTGAATTTATTACGAGGTCCACTGGACCTCTACGTCTATTCAATGTGCCGTTGAAAGAGAAAATTCTGATATCTTGGTAAACTCAGCTTGTCGAAACATTTTTGTAACGTGCATCTTCTACCTCTCCTTATGAAATCTTGGTAAATATTACTCAACATACCAAAAAGTCAGCTCCTGGTATGCCTATGCATTCGAATCAAAATTCATATATCAAGGATGAAGTTATTTAGTCCTTTGACTAAGGTAATTTATTGAGATCTTTTCATTCTAAAAATCTGTTTCTTAAAAAACACTGCACCTTACACACCCTCCTCTCCCCACTAACAAAAAGGCACAACCTTGTATTGAAGTGAGATAGCTCAATGGCTGTAGCAATCCAGTAATTAACACATACAAATGTACACAGTTGAACTTAGATTTGATTTATTGTCATTGTACATGAAAACCAACAATGAGGCTAGATTTATAATTACATAATGTTGTTAACATTCTCTCTGATCAGTGATAATGCATAAGTTATATATAAATGTATTAAAATGTCTGCAATATATACAATATTATGTCAATGTTATGTGCAGATCTATGAGATAGTCAGATAGACATATTAGTCAACTTTGCTCATATCATGGATTTATAAGTTAACTTTTGACCCTGCAACTGCTTGGTCTGAGGTCCTTCTGAAAGTTACAGTATCTTAATATTTTGCGGCGATTTCAGAAACATCGGTATTATATCCATCCTTGTGTTTGGTTTCGTAGGTCTCGGATTTGCCACAGCATCGCAGGTTTGAGATGCTCCTCCTGAACACTGGCATGAACAGGACGTAGAGAAACGGGTTCACTACGCTGTTCATGCAGGTCAAGAACAGTGCTACCCTCTGCAGGCGGCTACCGTGGATGTAAGTGGCGGCACCTACTGTTCCCAGAAGGTAATAGATCGTGTCGAAACTGAGAAAAATCACGAAGAAAACAGTGACCAAGATGGCCGTGCGAGTGAACTGTTTGCTGCCCTCATCAAACTCCTTGCGGTCACTCAAGGCAGACTTCATTTTATGCAGAGATATGATGATCGAACCGTAAAAACAAATGAAAAGAATAACTGGTAGAGCATAAACGACACAGAACCAGTAGATGCTGTAAAACTTCATGTATTTTGCGTACGAGGGATGTTTGAAGAAGTAGTAAAAAGAACACGCTGCATCGGAGAAACTGACCTGGAAAAGGAAGCGACATTGAAGAAATACTGTTTTAAAAGTAGCATAGATCATGATTATTAGATTTACAAAAATCCTTGCTAAAAATACAGAGTACTTCAGCAACATCCATTGAAATTGATAATTTACAGGTAAGTTACAGCTTCTCCTGAAGCACATGATGTTCCAATTCAGCTGTAACTACTTCCAATGACTGCCGTGGGGAACAACATGTGACCTTTACTTTAAAAACTCAGCATTATTAATCTAATCCTAGGTAGAGCAACAGGGTGCATGAAATATTGAAATTCATTGGATTTATGAAAGAGTAGAGATCTTAATAAGTGCTCTTATCCAACCAAAAATTCAAAGTTCTTGCTAAAGTGCTAGTTGAAGCCATCAAAGAGTGACTAGGAAGATAAAAAGGCATTTGCAGTGGACCGGGCTGGCTTTCAAATTCCAAAATGTATTATTTTTTTACTTTTTCTCATCTAAAAACAAATTCAATATCTATGAGCAAGATATATATTGTCAAGTTTGATTCTTGAAAGGTAGACATCTAAACAATTTCAAATCTTACCTGCATGAAACCGGTGAACAGGACGATGGCAGCAGTGACATATATGGACACGATCGATAAGAAAAGCTTGACTTTGGTGAAACGTTGATGTTTCTGTGGGTACTTCACTGCAAGGAATCGCTCGATTGCGATTAAGACGAGGTTCCAGACTGAAACATAGATTGCGGACCAGAAGAAGACTTGGCTGTGCCAGATGTGACACATGAAAATGTCATAGCTTTCATTGCCTGTTGTCCAGTTAAAAGGCTGCAGGAGAATGGGAATGGCGAGCCCACAAATCAAGCCATCAACAAAAGACTGGTGTCGGAGCAGAAATCTGATGGAAACCGAAAATCGATGTCCAGCTTTCCACAATAAAACGATTGTAACGATATTGGCGATGAGACCAATGATGGTCATTGCCAGTTGAAGTTTGTCCAATGCCTGTCTCCATGGAGCTACACCATCTGGGGCTGCCTGATTTGTAGAATTATCCATGATGGAATTAATTTCTGATGAACCCATCAAATCCATTGCATCCGTTGTTTGTCCTTTCAAAGCCGGAGCCAGAACCCCAAGGAGCACCACAACAAAGACACCTTTCATATTGCACAAAGGTGATATTTCCAAGAATCTGAAATGAAAATATATAGGCCTACTGAGGATACATTGATATACTAAAATCATCCATGCACTTAGGCTAGTTGGATCCAATGGATCCTTACATAACTTGGTTACGCAATTCTTCTGCTGAGTATATAATATATAGGCCTATATCTTGCCAAAAACACATTTATAGCACTGATTAATCCTAACTTTTTAATAAAAAAGTATAATGGTTCTTTAGTACGATATTTATTGCCTATTTGGATTAATGCACATTTTTTATAATTTAATTAAGTTACATAAACTCCACAGGTCTAACCTTATGTAAGTTCCTACATAACAGTTGTGTGATGCATCTGCTAAGTAGCTTGCCAAAAAACATACATTTGCAACACTAATTAGGCCTAAATTTTGTTATTAGGCCTACAAAACAAACACTTTTTTGATATATGATATGAAATGTATTGTCTTTATCCCTAATGTAAAATTATTATAAAATCATTTTAAATGAAACTTCATCTTACCTTAGGTATTTCCTAAAGTGGCTGTATCACTTCACGCTTTGCACGGAATGCACAATGCGCATAAAAATAACTACACTTCTTTCACGCCATATGAGCAATTTGGACAAGCGAGGTTGTTTTATGACTTCTGCTCAAACGCAATGTACATTGTAAATTATATAATATACATACTTTAGAAGTATACTATAATATGAACAGCAACATGCGAATAGGGACCTTGAGTTGAAAATTTTGTACATGAATATTAAAGTTTGCCCGAAATGAAAGAAATATGTACAGTAGATCTTTAGAATACCATCAAGTAAATACATGTACGCCACATCTTTTAAAAATGTATTCGCCTTGTAGACCTATTAGGCAATTCTGCCACTAAAAAGGGCACAAGTTCCTTCTTTTTTTACTTACCGTGGATTCATTTTGATTTATAATGTTTCTGCTTATAGGTTTCACCATGAATTTGGAAAGCTGGTATATGAAATGGGGTTGTCTGTATTTAAAATCAGCCTGCAAATTCCGGTGAAAATGCATGTTTGGTTATAAAAGTCATCCGATTGGAAAATGGCTGATGATTTTAATTTTAAATTAAGTCGGGTGAGTTCGAGAGATTTAGTATCAGAATCAGTAAAAAAAAATCAATTAATGTGACATTTTATAATACCATCAATTAACGAAAGTTTACATGGGTACATTCAGGCAATGTTGCATACTTTCTCCTTGGACTAACAACACCTTTAAGAATTTTCTCTTGGGGATCAATATGGTGACATCTTTCAGAATTTTACTACATGCTATACTAGCATTTCAAATGTCTTCAGACTATGCCTCGGCAGATACCTAAATGACATTCCTTGAGGGCATCATATGCCAGTTCTCAAACATTTTTGGACGGAATTGGCCGGACATTTTGGTTTGTTGTGCATTTGTAACATCTAGTTTCAGCAGATTCCTCACTTTGACACTGAATAATGCAGGTGTCGTCCAAAATTTTCTATAATCCATGACATAAAATATCAAATATTAGTCTTGATGACAACTCCAGTGCCATTCTTACTTGAACAGCTGCAAGGCATCGAATCGCTAAACCTTGATGCACAATATTTTTGGTATTCTCAACATTGTTTTGTCAGATTTGACCTGCCTCCAAACACAACACCACATTATATGGTGATTTTGGTCAAAAACCTTCTCATCTGTCCATCAGACGTCTGGCATGATGGTACCCAGCAGACATTGTGATGTCAGTCTGGTGTTGTATTTCAGTTATTTTAGGTCGTGATCGACCTTGACTTAATATCCTTCCAAAAAGTATGTAGAATTTTAAAAATCTAGCAAAATTGGCATGTGACGTCACACTGAGTGGGCATCGTGATTGGCTGAGGTGTGGAGTGTGATGTAGTGTTGGCACATTGATGTAGTGTACAGAATTGCCATATATGGTATATGACATAGTATGAGAGTGTTATGTTGCATAACTGAGTGAAAGAAGAAGATTACAAGCTGTGTGAATCAATAAACAACTGTTGCTCACAACCTGCCTAATCTGAATGTTGTTTATTGTTTACTGCCAGTGGCACAGCCAGGGTGTCTCATGAAAGGGGATAGATAGATATATAGATATGGTAAGTGCAGCCTCTAAGCCCAGTTCTGGGCGCTCACGAGGGTTGATTGATGAGATGAGAGAGAGAGCGGGAGTCCTCAACATGTTACACATTTACCCCATGTGAGGGATCTTTTACTTGCCCAGCACACACACTGATACAAGGGGCCACCAATTAATGTCTCTTCCGAACGACATCCAGTTGGAATTTTGCTCATGAAGGTACACTGAAAAGTTTAGGTTCCCCACCCGGGGTTCGAACCCATGCAGGCAAAGACCTTCAGCGGAGCAGGCAGGAACCTTAACCATTACACCACCGACATTTGCACATTTTTTGATGGGTGGATTAACTCTTATGGGGAGGGGAGGCAGGGGGTCGACTCTGCGATCAATCACTATATCGAAATCATGAGCAATCTTTTTTGTGTGCCCTTGGTTTAATGTTGAGGGACATGCCCCCCCTCAGGCCAAAGATTAACTTGCCTCCCCCCCCACGTCAATTCTAGATGTGCCACTGCGGGCCGAAACTGCAGGTGTCATTTTTTCACATATGGCATGTAGTCATCTGCTGGTATGCTACCTCACAGATTTGATATGACATCTTATGCAGAGTGAGCCATGATTGGCTGAACAACCTGTTACCTCACATGGAATGCCTATTTTCCAATGCTAATCTATGGGAACTGCCATATGATGTCATACTTCCACCTCACAAGAAAAAAAGTCTACATACTTTTTGGAAGGATAATAAATATAAAGTCTTTGTGACGTTATTGTTTCCCCACACACAGAAGTCAAAAGCCAATGTCAGCATGACGGTGTCCATTGACTGATCTTCTACTGACACCAGACTGAGGTCAGAAAGGGACCTCACAATGATTTTGACTACTGAATTATGTCGCACAAACATTGTCCTTCAGCCAGTTTTTTGACTGACCTTCTACTAATTTTGTGCTTAAGTCAGTTGCCCATCTGAATGTATCTCAAATATAACGTTGCCTTCACAGCCAGTTTTGATATTCACCCAAGGTTATAATTTGATGCAATTTCTTTTCGCAAATCTACACCAGCAGGGAAGCGTATCAAATTACCAGCGAAGCATACCAAGTTCAGCGAATCAGAAAGGATTATGATGTCCTTCCCTTTCTTTGCCCAATCAAACACTCAGCTCTGATATCCAGCCTGGTCTCAAATTAACAGAATCAGTCATGCGTGTCAAAGAGTAGACAAATTGTCTTGACATGTTGCTTGCACTAAATTTTACATAATAGCTTATCAGCACAATAATTAAATGACGATGAAAAGTCACCTCAGACCTGTAGCCTATCCTCAGGAGTGCCGGATACAGACCTGTCTGAGGTTAAGATACAGGGAAGGACACCAATTCAGCCATGTAATAACCTCTAAATATCCAGCACCTCATTGAGCAAAATTAATTGTTAATATCCATCAATTTTCACACCATGCTGCCATTCTGATAACATTTGGTTACAGCTAGTGTGCCAAGTTATCATGAAAGCCATAATAAGTGAGCCACTGAAAAATCTGATGAACCATCCCATTTCAAGTATCATTTACCACATACAGAAGATATTTTATTAACAACAAAACAAAAGCGTCATTGTAAATACATTTATTCATTTACTAAATTTATGAGACAGATTACACCTCTTGACAAACTTATTCAAAAGGATGTGGAATTTGACAGCAACGTTGCTCAGCTTACTTTTTTTTCTCCAACTTCTACATCATCGTCATTTTTTTATCTTTTTTTTTCCTGTTTTGTTTTTTTTCCTTCCTTTTCTTTCTTCAAGACCTTTTCTTCAGATCCTTTTCCTTGCTTGTTTTTCGACAAGATCTTTTGCACAACACATATCAAAAGCAGGTTTATCAACTGCAATTGGGAAAAAAATACACTGAGTGTCAAATATATATTAGGCAGTAAGGGTTTTTTTTTCTCATAGGGTAATGTTCTTCAAGTCGGACACTTGGATTCTGTGTATTTTAAACAAGAATCCGCGGATTCAAAACCGACCTAACGCAATGAAATTGGATGTGCCATTGCTTAAACCACTGAGCAACTGATATTGGAAGATAGGAGAAATAGTTGATTGGAAGATGCTAGACTATTAGTATAGAATCAATGCAGTTTGAACAGATTTGTAAAAAAAGGAAATATGGCTTCCAAAATGGCCACCATCTTGGACATGTTCCTCATCCATACCCACAGGCCAATACCTGTACCAAATTTCATAACTGTAAGTGAAATATTAAGGTCACAATGGTCAGTTCAAGAATGACGAAAGATGGCAGCCAAAATGGCTGCCACAAAGTGGCTGCAACCTTGGATTTCTCAACATGTTCCCGTCTGATACCCAGAGCCCCATACCAGTAACCAAATTTCATAACTGTTAGTGAAATATTAAGGTCACAATGGTCAGTTCAAGAATGACGAAAGATGGCTGCCAAAAAGTGGCTGCAACCTTGGATTTCTCAACATGTTCCCGTCTGATACCCACAGCCCCATACCTGTACCAAATTTCATAACTCTTTAAGTTAAATATGTCACAATGAGCAGTTCAAGAAATGAAGAAAGATGGCTGCCAAAATGGCCGCCATATTGGATTTCTCAACATCTCCCTGATCCATACCCACAGGCCCATACCTGTATCAAATTTTATAACTCAAAGCGAAATATTGAGGTCACTATGAGCAGTTCAACAAATGAAAAAAGATGGCTGCCAACATGGCCACCACAAAATGGCCACCATCTTGGATTTCTCGACATGTTCCTAATCCATACCCAGAGTCCCATACCTGTACAAAATTTCAACTGTAGGTGAAATATTGAGGTCACAATGGGCAGTTCAAGAATGAAGAAAGATGGCTGCCAAAATGGCCACCACAAAATGGCCGCCATCTTGGATTTCTCGACATGTTCCTAATCCATACCCAGAGTCCCATACCTGTACCAAATTTCATAACTGTAAGTGAAATATTATGGTCACAATAGGCAGTTCAAGAATGACGAAAGATGGCTGCCAAAATGGCCACCACAAAATGGCCACCATCTTGGATTTCTGGACATGTTCCCAATCCATACCCAGAGGCCCATACCTGTACCAAATTTCATAGCTGTAAGAGAAATATTAAGGTCACAATGGGCAGTTCAAGAATGAAGAGAGATGGCTGCCAAAATGGCCACCACAAAATGGCTGCCATCTTGGATTTATCAGCATGTTCCCAATCCATACCCAGAGTCCCATACCTGTACCAAATATCATAACTGTAAGTAAAATATTAAGGTCACAATGGGCAGTTCAAGAATGAAGAAAGATGGCTGCCAAAATGGCCGCCATCTTGGATTTCTCGACATGTTCCCAATCCATACCCAGAGTCCCATACCTGTACCAAATTTCATAACTGTAAGTGAAATATTAAGGTCACAATGGGCAGTTCAAGAATGAAGAAAGATGGCTGCCAAAATGGCCGCCATCTTGGATTTCTGGACATGTTCCCAATCCATACCCAGAGGCCCATACCTGTACCAAATATCATAACTGTAAGTAAAATATTAAGGTCACAATGGGCAGTTCAAGAATGAAGAAAGATGGCTGCCAAATGGCCACCAAAAAATGGCCGCCATCTTGGATTTCTCGACATGTTCCCAATCCATACCCAGAGTCCCATACCTGTACCAAATTTCATAACTGTAAGTGAAATATTAAGGTTACAATGGGCAGTTCAAGAATGAAGAAAGACGGCTGCCAAAATGGCCGCCACAAAATGGCCGCCATCTTGGATTTCTCGACATGTTCCCAATCCATACCCAGAGTCCCATACCTGTACAAAATTTCATAAGTGTAAGTAAAATATTAAGGTCACAATGGACATTTCAAGAATGAAGAAAGATGGCTGCCAAAATGGCCACCACAAAATGGCCGCCATCTTGGATTTCTCAGAATGTTCCCAATCCATACCCAGAGTCCCATACCTGTACCAAATTTCATAACTGTAAGTGAAATATTAAGGTCACAATGGGCAGTTCAAGAATGAAGAAAGATGGCTGCCAAAATGGCCGCCACAAAATGGCCACCATCTTGGATTTCTGGACATGTTCCCAATCCATACCCAGAGGCCCATAACTGTACCAAATTTCATAACTGTAGGTGAAATCTTGGATGAATAAGCTACATGGATTGGAAACAAATGCACTTCAAAGGTACACTGTGCGTTTCAGTATAGTCCTAATGACTATTTTATTGCCTTGAAATAAGAGCAGTAATTACCTGGATTTCCCTCTCAAGATTCAAAGGAACAATAGACTGGATATCAAAATTATTAATTTTTTAAAATTCATAAGCTATTAAAATTTTCACACACTTTCTAAACTATGACAAGAAAACAGAATATTTTGAATGATTTCTAAAATGGGGTCTGCCGTTTCTGTGGCCTCAATGGTTCTAAAGTTGTGATTTACTAGGGATTTTTCCCGAAGGGACTAAAAATTTTGGGAGGATGCCTTAAAAGTGCCTTAAGAGGTACTAAGCTAAGGGAAGGCCTTAAAGAGTCCCTATGCTTGGCCTGAGGTGGATTACCAGTTGTAACAGGAAACATTCAAATTACAACAGTTATGATCTATCTGAAATAAGCAACAACATTATAACAAGAATTTAAATTGTGTAAACACATGAAACAATCGATTATAAATTGTACAAGCACACAGGTACATGTAGATATGCAGGCAGGCAGCATTGCACATAGATGGAAAGATAGAAAGATATAGAAAAAAAGAAAAAAAGAAGGAAGGAAAAAGAGAGAAAGAAAGAAAGAAAGATAGATAGATAGATAGATAGATAGATAGATAGATAGATAGATAGATAGATAGATAGATAGATAGATAGATCTGACTGCCTTTCAGGTCCGCGCTGCTGCCTATCATTAATGGGAATTGTGAGACTTTTGAGGATCTCTATGTTTATTAGAGGCTTTGTTTAACACGTTAATAGAAAGGAGGCGGGCTTACCGGGAGGGCCTCCTCACAGACGAGGAGGCCAGAAGATGGAATGTAATTGAGTAAATTGGATATATTAAATTTCGCAGAAAGTAGTTAAAAGGTAGTTTTGGTACATAATAAATTGACTCGTTTACAACCTTTTTGGGGTTTTGTGTGCAATTACTAATCACAGCCTGGAAAATTGCAATAAATCATGAACAATTTATTTAAAGAGAGACAAGTATGTTTTATGACCATATATGGGAAAGACCTTTGAGAGTGAAATAAGGTAGCTATGATAAATAGAAGCAAGTCTCGTTTTTACCCATCCACAAACTCGTGCATGCTCCTATTTACACCTCCACGAATTCGTGAAAATGCCAAATAATGAAAAATATATACATGGTCAGTGCCATGCCTATGCCGCTGGGAAGCCTTTGTTTCTGTGTTATATTTTATATTGACCACCTCTCGCAGGCATAAAATCACTTTGATTGTATGCCTAATTATGTCGAAATCATGAGGCCATGTCTTGTAAATCAGGGGCGGAACCGGGGGAGGGGACATCCAGGAGGTCTCGACCCCCCCCCATTTCAAGTCTATTTAATGCTCAGAACACTCTTGGCGCAGTGTAGAAAGTGTAAGCTTCTGGTCGCACTGGATCCCTCCTTAAAAATTCCTGGATCCGCCACTGTAAAGTGTACCCAACTTTGATTTGTAATTTCCCCCTGTTGGCAGCACAATTGATCTCACAGCGCAACTTCATCCATTCTTTCCAATCAGCTATCTGATTTATCATATTGATCATTCGATTACATTCATCGAACCATGTTCTAAAACATATCAATATGATTTTCTTCACCAACCGATTGCAATGGTATATATGTATCGATTTCTTGAGTGGTATCTATAAATTTATCTATCTGTTCATGTACCTTTCTCTATCAGCCTCTCTACCTGTATATCTATCTACTTATCTATCTACTATGTAATTTCCTTGTGGCCTAATTGGTAAGTGCGCTTGTCAACTGGCTTTGAGGGCGTGGGTTCAAATCTCACCCCGGGAACTCACTTTAGTCCGAGCCCATGGGACATTAAATGGGGGCGGGTTGTATCCAGTATTCTATGCTGGGGCAACTGAAAGACCCTGGGCATCCCTGAACTAATAGGGTATGTGCCAGACTCAGTCTCATCTCATCATACGGCTATCGCCTGCCTCTATTTAGCCCACTAAGGTGCTGCAGAGGCGTAAAACACAAACAAACAGTCTATCTACTGTGGTTGCGATTCTCACCAAGTTTTAAAAGAAATACAAAACATTGAATGGCAGAAACCAGATTAACATCAAATAACTCAATTTAAATCAAATTAATGATATCTATCTATCTATCTATCTGTCGATCTATCTATCTATCTATCTGTCTATCTGTCTATCGCTGGCTGGTATATCTATCTGTCTATCTGTCTATCTCTTATTTGACATCAATTGCATGGCCAGTGTTAAATTTTGCATTTACGCTGCAGAATACATAGCTGTGACCTGCTGACTGACCATCCTTGACATTTGCTTTTAAAACACTACGAAACACCAGCCTATTTAGCTCATGTTATTTGTTTTAATCTCATTTGAGAGAAACAATTATACAGATAATCCTGTCTAGGGACTGCCTAATGGGTCTAGGGAACCTTTAGGCACCATTTAGGACCTTCCCTAAGCTTAGTACCTCTTAAGGCACTTTTAAGGCATCCTCCCTAAATTTTTAGTCCCTTCGGGAAAAATCCCTATTGACCTCTGATCAGTTTCATCTGAATGCTCAAATTGACCATATTTAAATGCTCATAACTCAATTCGAGGAAATTCGAAGATTAAACCAGTATAACCACCACAAAGATCTAATTCTCAGCTTTCTAATGAATGTGGTCTCATCTACGGCTTTTGATGGATTTGATGGTTTATTAAGGTTTTAAAAATGTGTCTTTTTCTTCATTTATACCCATTTTGTTGCCTAAGTCGGGAAATTACAGGCCTAAAATCAAAAGAAAAATATGACTGGAAATGTTAGAACTTGATGAATATATCAAAGTGAGTGATAAGTCCATGACACAGAAAATAAGAAAATATTATTAGCAGCATCTTTTCCAGAAAGGGGTGAAAATGAAGATGCTCAGTGCTCATTGAAGCGCAGAGTGAACATCAAACAAAATATGTGATTAACAATTAATTAGTGATTTTGGGCCAGCTCTGGGCCAATATGAAACTTTGTTAATGACTATGTAATGATAATAGTTTTACAACTTAATGAAGTTTCCATTCCTGGTGCTTATTCTTCCAAGGTGAAATATTAAGGTCACAATGGGCAGTTCAAGAATGAAGAAAGATGGCTGCCAAAATGGCCGCCACAAAACGGCAGCCATCTTGGATTTCTCAACATTTTCCCAATCCATACCCAGAGTCCCATACCTGTACCAAATTTCATAACTGTAAGTGAAATATTAAGGTCACAATTGGGAAAAACCAAACGTGGTTTACATCTGGTTTGTGGTTGCAGTTTATGCCTACTGTTTATGGTTTCACCTAATCCATTTACAGCTCCTGTATTAACCGGCCTCCGCTGTTAGGCCGGTTAAAAAGTGATATCTTGTTTGGCCTATGGGTTATTGATTGTCAATCAGGGCCTCAAATTAAGCGTTCTTACTAAATCTAACAAAAAATTGACAATAGGCAAAACACAAGAACTGAATTTGTGGTTAAATATCTGAAATAAAAAATGACAGAGGGTATCTTTGAGTCGGACAGCTGTGTTGTAAAAACATGACTGAAAGATACAGGTGATTTAGAGCCTTCCCTTCGACTGAAAAAGCTAATATTTGATCAAAAAATGGGCAAAGCTTCCTTCTAATTGAATAACACATAAACTGATGTCAGATCAATACTATATGCCAGCAAAGGATCCTTCAAATCTGGCTAAAATTCACTAAAATACACGATTTTATGACAAAAATATGTGAGAAAGACGGGTTTTTACCCCATATTTGTAGTCTTGAAAAACACACTAAAAATGTTCATATCAAGCTGATACTTTTTGGGTCGATAAAAGAGATCTTGGGCTACGCATTGGTACCAAATATACTGATGGAGAAGCTCTCAATTAGTCAGTACAGCCCAACTAATAGTGTCCGACTCAAAGTGTCACCCCCAAAGTGTCCGACTCAAAGAGCATTACCCTATATCTCCAAAAGTCGATCAAATATCTCTATTTTCTTCACCCAAAGGAGTGGGGTGTCATAGGCGATTATAACATCTGTCCGGATTTTGTTGAACCATATTCCTTCAGAAGTTATGATATAAATTAGAAGAGGTTACAGGTATGCCAAGTTACCGAGTGCTTGGACGTGTGTTCCAGCGAAAAAATGTATACGAGGGGTGTTCAGAAAGTTCGAGGCTTTTTTTCATATGGATACTTATTTTCAATCTAGAACTATGAAATTTTCACAGGATCAACTTCAGCATATTTGGAATGGATTTCCAAAAGTTTGGACAATTTGGGCATTTTTAAGTCATTCTGTGGTTGCCATGGAAACTTAAAGTTCAGCTTCTTGGGGCAGATAACACTGAAACCAAGAATTCCAAGAAATTATGACTGTGAGAGACTTCTCTCTGTCACTTGTATTAGTGAGATTGGCAATATTTGACACAAGAAATATGGTATTAGCTTCTAAATATGCTTTAAAGCACACCAAGTGTAAGTATTCTCAAACTGAACCCATTTAGGAAAGCACTCCTGCATGCCAGATTTGGCGAGGGAAATTCAGGAGGCAAAGGTGTGTTTCCCTGACTACATAAGGACTTGTGAAGGCATGGATTCACTAGCATGAACAAGAGACCAAAATGGACAGCATTATCCATCCTAGCTATAATTGCTGTGACATGTCGCTGTACGTAAGTCCTGGTTTTCCCTTACTTTAGTCCACGGGGGCTATAGTTTCAGGCACTGGAGGAGAAAAGGCTTTGGATGACCCAAATTCTTTCACAGAACTTTGTTTGGAGGACTTCAATTAAGGAACATTTACTTCAATGGGTCAGGTGTATGAATAAATGCTTTTGGTGAGCTTGGGAGTATTTTTTAAGGCTAATATTATATTTCTTGTGTCAAATATTGTCAATCTCACTATGCAAGTGAGAGAGAGAGATCTCTTACAGCAAAATTCATTGGCTTTAGTGGTTTCAGTATTATCTGCCCCAAGAAGCTGAACTTTCAGTTTCCATGGAAGAAAAACAGACGTTCAGTATTCAATTAGGTACCAATGAAATTGACAGGTTAATTACCTGAAATGAAATTAGAAGTAGAAGACAACAGGCCAATGCTACAAAAATTGGTTTTCCAAGTTCATAACACCCCTGCAAATTAGAAAATGAGCATGTATACATACATAATTATGTTGCCAACTTAATTTCGATTACAGTGGTCCCTGTGTTATAAGACCGCCCCTTCTGCAGTCATGAAGCGGTCTCTCGTGAGGGTGTGGTCTCTCGTCGGGGTGCAAAATGCACAAAAAATACTACTTTGTGCAGGAGTAAAGTGGTCACATATGGCTAGTCGGTCTTACAACCGGGGTCTTACAAAGCAGGTATCACTGTAGTACATGAAAAATGTGTGGCCCTGTGGCCAATCTTAAAGTCTTTTTCAGTAGGCCTACCTCTAGATGAGCAACTTCCTTTTTTGGCTCAGTCAGGCATTTTTCTGCGTCGTTAAAGACTATTCTTTTTTTCACATCTGAAAAATTGTAAAGCAAAAGGAAATGGTGAATAAACTCTCCAGGCTTTTGACAAATAATGGTCAATACATAAACTTTGAGTCGCTGGGGATTTCAAAGATCGATGTTTCACAAATTTCTTTAGATTATGCAGTTTTTCTCTATGAAAGTTTCATTGGCCAAAATCTTTCGAAAGATCCATTTAGCAGTTTAAACTGCTAAATTAAATCCTTTATTAAAATATAATAGACAAGTAACTTAATTGCTTAATGTTTCTTTGGGAACAAAGGGACTCTCACAGTAGCCATAAAAGTTTCAAAATATTTCTAAGTGAGTATGTTATGTACGACCAGGCCTAAGCCAAAAAAGTCATGAAGTAACTCACGGCCAAGTTTGCAGCATGACAATGGGACCAATGCCATTTCTACAATTTTTGGTCCACCCTCCGTTAATATGTGAACTTTATGATTCCACGCTGAAGCATCCTTATAGTCAATAGGATTATTTGATCCGCAACAGGGAATCTGCAATTGATATCGTATAAAATGTATATTTATGCCAGGATTAGTACAAAATCTGACCAGTGTGACAAAAAGTTCTTAATTTGGAATGTGATAAATACAATTTAGTCTCAAATGATATTAAATTATAATCCTGTAATGCTTATACGTAATCCCCGGGGCCGATACATGGCTCTTGCATGGGGAACAATATAAGGTGCCGATACTTGAAATGCCATATGACAACGTATAGGTATATTGCTGATATAAAAGCATATTATGTAATTGTAATGTATTTTATCAGTGAATAGTTCGAAATACTCAATAAACATCTGCTCATTTCCAATCAACTATTTCATGTCGGGATTTAAGTCTGCAAATTTTTGCTGTGTGTAGATGCTGTGGCCCGCTCTCCCATCCTCACCTCTCAGTGTATCCTTGGGTAAGCTACCGGTATACCCTGACTACATGGACAGTGTTTCAGTTAAGTAATCATCAAAAGATTAAGCTGCCTCCGATGTGACAAACATAATTGACAGTTTGAGATCATTAGAATCAACTGAATATATGATTGAATGTTTCATTGATGTTTTGTTGGTGCTTGCTGGCAGGGTGAGTGTAAACGAATCCTGCAATGGCAGGATGCGCTCTCTCCGAATCCCTTGAACCAGTTGCTATGTTGCACAAATGCCATGTCAATTAATGCTTTGGCACATGAGTTCATTTATTCCAACACAGACAGATTAGCGTAACGTTGTTTTATTTGAGATGTGTAGCATCAATTTCTATATAGTCTGGATGACAGACACCTTTTATATTCACATTATAACCCTGCAAAGTTTTGTGTGTGACACTATCACACTATTTACATATTTTAACAATCTATACGCTTTGTTGCTAATAAGTATAGGTTATTCACCTAGGGAGAGGCAATATGTGATTTATCCAGCGAGGGCGTTAGCCCGAGCTGTGATAAACACATATTGCTGATCCCGTGGTGAATAACCGGCTTATACCATGAGACAAAACGGAAATATGTAATCCACAAACAAAAAATATCAAACAATGAAACCGTCAGACACTTAAATCCAATGTGTGAAGAACAAGCCTCTGTTTATCAAATGAATCAAACTTGTAAGAAGCATGGATTTTTCTTGGAATTTTGATCAATTCATACTAATAATATGGAGTCGTTTCATAATATGGAGTCATTTCATAGCTGGCTATGTAAAACCATCAACCAACAAAAATAGCTGAAAAGGTGAGTGATACTGAACACTTCTGTCAAGACAAAAATAATAATAATTCAATAGAAAATATGGTCAGTTGAGTTTTTTGAAATTTTTATAGATCTCATAATTGTATCTAGAATAGAATAGAATAGAATAGAATAGAATAGAATAGAATTCATCCATTTCTTATTATTTACTGAAATTTGACGCAGATGCAAATGAATATTTTGAGAATGATCATATTCTATATTCCAGCTGGATTTCATTTGTTTGACCAATTGATGGTACCTTGTATCAGTGACTATGCTTGGAAAAAAATTAGGCTATTGGTGTGCTCTCCTTTTTGCAAATTTTATCAGCAAACTCTAGTGAGCAATAAGATGCAGCATTAGAGGGCTGCACTGCGTACACTGTACACCTACCCACAGCTACCTTCCCACATTGTTTGGCTTTTAAAATATATTTTATTTGGGAACTCAATGTGACATATAACTATAAGCACCAACTTTTTACATTTACTTTGGTTTCTTCTGGTTTTCCTCTTCTTTTTTCTAGACAGATACGTGTTTTTTTTTTGTCACAGTAAAGATAGGTAAAGTCGAAGTTGTTTTTCTCGGAATTTAGAAAAGCAGTGACAATTTGAAGATATATTTGTCTGATATTGCTGATTGCTGAAGTGAGACATTTTGTTGATCTTTGATAAGTTATGTTTATTTGTGTAGTGCATTCATTGGTGGCCAAAATTAAGACCTTTGTGGCTGTCTGTTTTCACAGCTTCACTTATTATTCTCCCATGGGAGGATAACTGGACAGCAAAGAATATGGGTTTTATTGCAGTGAAATACTGGCTCGTGATTGGCTGACAGAGGTGTCGAATGGTATAAACATATATATCATATATCAGACAAACTGTTGAGATCAATTAGTGACAACAGCCTCACAGAAAACTATCGGAATCCACAGGTTGGATAAAGAAGACAACAGAAACATTAACAACATTATATTATTATCGTTTTCATAGCTATGTGTTTTTTTGAAAACTTTGTTTTGCAGCAAAACCGTGACCTCATCAGGTATCTGCGAATGTGATTGGTCTATTCTTCAATCTGTGACACTCAGTGTAAAGTTTGACATCAAGGTTTAAGACAAAGGAATTCAAAACTGCCAGGCGATATTATTATTTTTGTACAACTGTAACAAACAACTTCTGTCCAAGCTGAGTATTACACCTAACCAGAAGAGTCTCTGTTTCAATGTTTTCCAAACAGATTCTGTTTTTAATGTTTTTCATAAGATGCTTGTTATCACAATTTCAAATCATTTGTTGTCAGTCAATGCCAAAGATTATGTACCCTGCAGGCCAAAATGTTTGGAAATACGATGTTTCTGTCTTTAGATTAGTGTTACACAAATTTGCTTGTGGATGCAATGTTTCTTATCTGATGATAAGAATATATGTCAAAATAGCAAGAGGGATTTTATGGGGTAGTTTCTGGTAACTTTCTACAGTGTATATGAATTGCATTCATTTTCCTTTGTTGCTTTCAAAAATGCTGATGGCTCCAAGCAAGTGCGTATACATATTGATGAAATAGCAGTTGCCAATGCTGACTCAGTATGACACATCCCAATTTTTTGACTGCAACCTTTGAAATATAACCCTATTTTCACAAATTTATCTTCAATAATCCGCATCAATTTCGATATACCATTTTGTGCATGCAACACTAATGCAATGGTGAGCACCTTATCCTTTTCAAGCTTTTGCCCAACAATGTAACTCTCCTTTGAGAATAAGTAGTCTGTTTGTTTCAGTTGCAGTTCATTGAAGCATTCATCAACCAGTGTAGGTATCTAAGCCAAACAAGCTTAACATACATAATCATGTGTGAATGCATTTGGGCAGTTACTTGAATTATGTGCTTGTAATATACAAAGTTATGCAACTAAATCTGTGACATCACAGTTTTGGTATAAAACGAAATGCAAACTGGAAAAACATGTATCAATGAAAACGATAATAATTAAACTCATCTTGTATTGGATATGTAGATAATCTCACAACGAAGTCACATCTTCAATGAGATTTCATCATGTGGCTCTCTCTTGTGTTAATGTGTCATCTTTCAGAAGACTAATTTCAATGTATGAGTCGCGAATTTAGTCTCAAGTATATTGACCAGAAACCGACCATTGCCTTTTAGAAAAAAATTTGGAATCAGGCAAATAAAATGCCCATTGACATTGCATGTGCTTTTCTTTTTTTGAAGTTTCGCGAAGCATTTTATTGATACAAGTCTTTGCTGGAGAGCTGCAAAGTGGAAAGTTTTGCTAGCAGGACCAACTTGAACAATCCTCGCATCATAGCATGACGGGGGCCTCTTGTGGTTACTAGCAGGACCTATTTTTATCACACTTGATGAAATAACCCCGGGGGGGTTACTCACTATGAAAGGGTGTATATAGAGGCTCCGCTGGATGGTTTAGGTTTTTTTGCCTTCTAGGATTAAAATGGTATTGGTTTTTTATGAATTAAGATTAATTTGGTTGCCCTTTTTTCACCCCCAATATGTTTGGTACCGTTAGTATCGGCTTCAAAAGACGATTAAAATGGCATAAAAATCATAAAGATTAAATTGGTTTTGGATATTTTTACAAAAAGATTAAAATGGTTTGTGGTTTTGGCGTTGGTCTCGGATTAAATGGTTTTGGTTTTCAAAATTGCCGTGGCGCATCCCTATGCAAAAGTTCGCGAAGTACCCCCCCCCCCCCCCGGGGGAATAACATGAACAAAACCTCACCACAAACTGTATTGTGTCCAAAATGTAAGTGCTGAAGTCCTTGCTGGTTTGAAAACTGCCATGAGGATATCCTAGATCTGAAATTAAACATCACCATGACATTAATGAGCATGAAATGACAACTGCAACAAGTAAGAGTATGTTATGTATCACACTTTGTGTCACAAAAAGGAAAATAAATCGAAGAAAACTTGAGGACTTCCTTGAAAACATTCTATAAGGGAACTATAATATAATAATTTCTCATACCTCCGACGTAGCTTCCAACCAAACCAGTTAGGTATTCCTTGCCTGCCTGAATATTGAAGAGAAAAAAAAAACAAGTCACCAAAACTGATCCGTCTTAATCCATCTCAATCGTTGTCAATCAATATTGGACAATTATCCATTATCGTAACATGACCACTGTGCAAGAGGCATGCTTATTGACCAGAACCAGTCACATGATTAATGTTATAAAAATCTTATTGCATGGCTTATTAACATTTGAGCAGCAGCAGAGCAAGTAAGTACTCATAAGTTACGTGTTTTTGTGCCTTAGAAAATAAAGATTTTCGGAATACATTATCGTACTTTCAACAGTTGCCTTCAAATTCTTTTTAGATAGTAAAATGTAAAGGCACTAACTTAGGTCAGTTAAAAAATAATCCTTGTGGAATGTCAAATTCTTTTCTATACTATTGAACTGTGATGTCAGAGATGACTCTTTTCTAGCATTGCAATATATGTATATTAACTACAAGCTGTGATGTCATTTTAAAATGGGTCAGATTTCCCAGCTTCTAGCCAATGTGAATCCACGAAACTGAGCATCACAGTTTCAACTCAGTTTCAGAGTAAGCATTTTATCAGGGATATCTCCTACAACCACATCATCACAGCTTGATAGCTAATGGGCTGACAGTAAACTATGCATCATCTCTGACATCACAGTTCAACAGCGTAGAAAAGAAGTTGAGATTCCACGTAAATATGACGAGGCTGTAAACTGAGTTGTACCTGACATGGGGTGCAACATGAGATATCTAGTAAATATAATTACAGGCTTACTGGTGACAAGGATTCACCACACAGCATCTATGTTTCTGATGTTGTGGAATGGAGCCGGGATGGCAGGGGTAGCTTTTAAAATAGATATATAGATAGATAAATAGATAGATAGATAGATAGATAGATAGATAGTTAGATAGATAGATAGATAGATTGATAGATAGATAGATAGATAGATAGATAGATAGATAGACAGATAGATAGATAGATAGATAGATAGATAGATATGGTAAGTGCAGCACTCTAAGCCCAGTTCTTGATCCTCACGAGGGTTGATTGATGAAAATGAATATAGCACCTGATATTGATTATCATACAATATGTAAAGGTTATTCACCACGGGAGAGTATATGATTTATCACCCGAGGCCTTTAGGCCGAGGTGTGATAAACACATATTCCTGATCCCATGGTGAATAACCGGCTTATACCATGAGACAAACACTCAAACAGTCAAACATGAGAGGATAACGGGACAACAAAGAATATGGGAATTATTCCCCTGAAATACTGTAATGTGATTGGCTGACATAGGTGTCGAATGGTATAAGAAAATTTACTCGCACACATTTGTAAATTCATTGCACCAATGTCATGAAAATGGCTTTGCAGAAAGATTTTGAGGTATCACAAGATAATACAAGATAAATGATAACATCTGCTTCAAGTTCAAGTTTACCACATAAAACTAAGCAAGTCAAACAATTTTTAAGCGACATTGAGTGTCATAAATTGGCATAAGCTTTGAGCGTTATTTATTTAATGTATATGTTTGTTTTTTTTAATCCATAATTGCACTGTAGTGCCTCAAAGAAAATAAATGAAATCTGAATCTTAATAATTACCTTACTGGTCAGTTTCAAAATGAGAACAAGAAGTACAAGCTCCAGTGCCAAAACTAGATGTGCAATAATGATATTCTGAAATGAAGATTCATTTATATAATGTAATAATATAATGTAATAACAAGAACAGGGGCAGCCCATGATGTGTTTTACCAAATATCTGTTAAGAAGCAGGTGCCCAGTTGGCTGGCAGACTGTCATCTAGGATTTTCCCAGCTTGCAAAGTTGTCAGCTTGGAGTCAATTTTTAGTGTTCAACCTATGTAATTGCAGTCAGGTAATGAGAAAGCAGATGAGGCGCCCGGCTGGGAAAAAAAATTATTCATATCAGTGGGCTGAATGACGCTTAGGCTGGCTGGCAACCCAGCTGGCAGCATAACAGATATTTTCTCCCAACTGCATAAAAAAAAGTCTAAATGTCACAAAAGATGTGCAACCAAGACCTTGCATTGATATGGGAACTATAATAACACACTGTCATGAGGTGCCCCCGACAAGAAGGGCCCCATTAACAACTCGTTTGTAAGTATTTACATTGTATTTTCACTGCAGATACGCCCCTAAGGTTTCTAACGAACGAACTATTTTAAGCTGTTTCTAGATTGAGTGTTTTTAGTTCTCAGTTATTGTTTTCATTCTGTCGTTAGGCCCTATATAATATTTCCATATTGGATTCAAAAACTTACGACTTATGTTTCCTGTGAATATGCCTAACCGAATTAACTGAAATAAATAACTTGACATGACGTGATTGGTATTGAAATCTTACGTTCAGTTCTAATGACTTCCAGCAGTTTTGACTAGACTTTTTGAAATTCAAAATATCTAAACTCACAAGTCGTAACAGTGGCCTTTTCAAACTTAGTGCTGCCGGAATTCCAACATAGCCCATAACAGCAAAGGATGCACCAAAGAAGCAGAGTGGAATCATTGCCACCTGCGAGAGCATGGTGACAATACTGTGGGGATGTTCTGGAAAAATATAGTTTATAAAGAATTATTTTTATTCTGTCTTTCACATGATAATAATGAGGTGATAAATTGGCAGAAAAATTATTCAACCCCTAAATGTTTTCTCATTGAATTCAATAGGCCTAATTGCCACGTCAGCATGTATCAATTCAAACAAATTTCTTTCTTTGTCTCAAAATGTAAGTAATCAAAATTAATCTAATGGACCATTCAGAATTTATGACTGAGGGGGGGGGGGGGGGTTGGGAGTCTTGGCCGAGGGAGCACTAACTTTTCACATGTGATTCAAGGGGGGGTATTAATTTTTTACAACAGTTCCAAGGGGGGATAAGAAACTTCAAGAAAGAAAAAATGTTAAAAAACATGCATAAACTCATTTTATTTGGACTTTTTTACGTGCAAAAGTCTGCGAAATGATGTGAATCTGTACGCGTGGCCGTGTATAACAGTATATATGTGTATGGCTTTGAGGGGGGGGGGGGTACTAAGAATACGCGTGAAACCTAAGGGTGGGGTACTAAAAATCAGCATGAAACTCAAGGGGGGGTATCAATTTTTGACGGGAAGTTCCAGCAAAACTCCCACTCCCCCCCAGTCATAAATTCTGAACGTTCCCTAAGCAAATTATTTTTACCTTTTTCAAGTCTGCCTGTCGTAGATTTAGCAAATGCCTCTGCACTATATTTTCCCACTACCACCATGGTCATTATTGTTCCAAGACCCTGAAGAGACAGGAAATGAATAATATGTAATCTGCCAAAGCAGGAGAGAGCGGTAAGCCTTACAACACTGTTGGAAACCTTCTTTTGACACCTTTTGCAGAGGTCTGCACACTGATCAACCTTTTCCAAGGCTTTTTCACTACGATTTTGCCAATTTTGTTTTTGGCCGCCAGAGGAGCCACCGTCCATACGGGTGGCGTCCTCTCTTGTTCAACCTCAACTGCCATAAGTAGGATGTCGTAAAATCAAATCAGGAATTATTTTCGTTAATTACGGTTTTTAAAATTCGTAATGGTGAGTATAGAATAAGGGGCTTTTAAGAAAGTAATCTGAGTGGTTGTTATTTATTTACAAAAATATTTTTTGGAACAATACGGCAGCCCCACGTTTACGACAATCACGATCATGACCAAAATGGAATGACACGTTTTAAAGACGAATGCTACTATTCCCTTGAAACACTACTGACGTTGATTATTTTATGAAATTTTGCACACTTGTACATTTAGTGACAAAGAAAACATTTTTGAAAAAAAAAGTGTTTGTCACCAGCATTTTCACTGAGATAGCGCCCCCTAGATTGGAGATTGTTGAATTTTGGGACTATCTTTAAATAATTGCTCAAAAGACACATTTCCTGCAATGATAAAAATTTCAAAAATTGCTCAAGTGTAGTTTATACATATGTTTACTCATTAATTGAAAAAATAAGGGGTTCACTTTACCCTATTGGCCATGAGCGCCCCCTACATTTTGGGTAAATTTGTGTAATTTTCAGCAATTTGATGAATATGGCCAAAAATAAAATATTTCCTACATTGATAAATTTTTCATAAAGTTCTCACATATAGCTTATATATATACCTTTTTAGTCATGAAAAAAAATTAGGGGGTCACCAGCCTTTCTTGGCTTCCAGCGCCCCCTACATTTTTAAGAAAATGGTGAAATTTTTGGCAATTTGATGAATTTGGCGGAAAATAACATATTCCCTGATTAATAAATTTTTCAAAAAAATTCTAATTGCAGCTGATACATATATCTATTTATTCATGAAAAAAAATTAGGGGTTAATCACTATTTTGCCCACCAGCGCCCCCTACCGTTGGAAAAAAAAGATAAAATTTAATGGAATTTCATGTATTTTGCCAAAATAAAATACTTCCCAAATTAATAAATTTTCCAAAATTTTATAAATTGTAGCCCTTACATATTTCTACTTATTTATGATACAAAATTAGGGGTTCACCCACATTTTGGCCACCAGCGCCCCCTACAGTTTGAAGAAAATGGTGAAATTTTAGAGAATTTCATGAACAATGCCAAAAATAAAATACTTCCCACGTTGATTAATTTTCCAAAATTACATCTATTGTGGCTCTTACATATATCTACTTATTCATGAAACAAAATTAGGGGTTCACCACCAAATTGGCCACCAGCGCCCCCTACAGTTTGAAGAAAATGGTAAAATTTTAAAGAATTTCATGAACGATGCCAAAAATAAAATACTTCCCACCTTAATAAATTTTCCAAAATTATATCTATTGGAGCTCTTATATATATCTACTCATTAATGAAACAAAATAAGGGGTTCACCACCAAATTGGCCACCAGCGCCCCCTACAGTTTGAAGAAAATGGTAAAATTTTGAAGAATTTCATGAACAATGCCAAAAATAAAATTCTTCCAACGTTGATTAATTTTCCAAAATTTTTTATATTGTAGCTCTTATATATATCTACTTATTCATGAAACAAAATAAGGGGTTTACCACAAAATTGGCCACCAGCGCCCCCTACAGTTTGAAGAAAATGGTAAAATTTTAAAGAATTTCATGAACGATGCAAAAAATAAAATACTTCCCACCATAATAAATTTTCCTAAATTATATCTATTGGAGCTCTTATATATATCTACTTATTAATGAAACAAAATAAGGGGTTCACCACCAAATTGGCCACCAGCGCCCCCTACAGTTTGAAGAAAATGGTAAAATTTTGAAGAATTTCATGAACAATGCCAAAAATATAATACTTCCCACCTTAATAAATCGCAGGGAGTGCGACAGGCACAGGGAGTGGGACATGCACAGAGAGAGGGAGATGCACAGGGAAAAGAAGATGCACAGGGGGAGAGAGATGCACAGGGGGAGGGAGATGCACTGGGAGAGTACATGCACAGGGAGTCCATCAGGGAGAGTACATGCACAGGGATAGGGAGATGCACAAGGAGAGGGAGATACACAAGGAGAAGGAGATGCATAGGGAGAGGGAGATGCACAGGGAGATGCATTGGGAGAAGGATATGCACAGGGAGAGGGAGATGCACAGGGAGAGTACATCTCCCTGTACATGCCCCTCTCCCTGTACATGTCCCTCTCCCTGTGCATCTCTCACTCCCTGTGCATGTCCCTCTCCCTGTGCATCTCTCACTCCCTGTGCATGTCCCTCTCCCTGTGCTACTCACTGTTACTGTGTCACTCCATCTCCTTAAATCTGATTCTCCTGTTCATCTCCCTTTCCTAAGCAGTGCAACGCATTTCCACAGATCCAAAATCTATCACACATCTACCTATGTGCGTTCTGGAGCATGTGTGGGTATGGAAATTTTGGATTTATCAATTGTGCTTCTTACATATATATCTACTTATTCGTGAGAAAAATTAGGGGTTCACCAGCAATTTGGCCACCAGTGCCCCCTACCATTTGAAGAAATTTTAATGAATTTCATGAATTTTGACAAAAATAAAATACTTCCATATTGATTGATTTTTCAAAATTTTTTATCAATTGTAGCTGTTACACGTATCTACTGTGGAAAAAAAATAGGGTTTCACCAGCATTTTTGCCACCAGCACCCCCTACAGTTTGAAGAGAATTTGGAAATTTTAAGGAATTTCACGTATTTTGCCAAAAATCAAATACTTCCCTCATTGATATATTTTTCAAAATTATATCAATTGTAGCTCTTACATATATTTCTATATATTCTTGGAAAGGAATTAGGGGTTCATAAATTTTTCAAAACTTTGTCAATTGTAGCTCTTGCATATAAATACCTATTTGGGGAAAAAAAGTAGGGGTTCACTAGATGGAGTATCTATCCTCTGACGTTGTTTTGGTTGGAAGAAAATGGTGAAATTCAGTAATTTGATGAATTTTACCAAAAATAAAATACTTCCAACATTGATAATTTTGTCTTGTGTATCTCCCTCTCTGGTTTGTGCATCTCCCTGTGCATCTCCATGTTCATCTCCATGTGCATCTCGCTCTCTCCCTGTGCATCTCGCTCTCTCCCTGTGCATCTCGCTCTCTCCCTGAGCATATCCCTCTCCCCCTGTGCATCTCTCTCTCCCTGTTTATATCCCTCCCTCTCTCCCTGTTCATATCTCTCCCTCTCTCCCTGTGAATATCCCTCTCTCCCTGTTTATATCCCACCCTCTCTCCCTGTTCATATCTCTCCCTCTCTCCCTGTTCATATCCGTCTCTCCCCTTCTCTCCCTGTGCATCTCCCTCTCATCCTGTGCATATCCCTTTCTCCCTGTACATCTTCCTCTCCCCCGTGCATCTCCCTCTCTTGTGTATCTCCTTTTCTGGTTCACCTCCCTCTCCCTGTGCATGTCCTTGTGCATGTCCATGTGCATGTCTGTGTGCATGTCCGTGTGCATCTCCCTCTCTTGCTCATCTCCATCTCCCTGTGAATCTCCCTGTCTCCCTGTGCATCTCCTTCTCTCCCTGTCCATCTCCCTGTCAATCTCCCTGTCCATCTCCCTCTCTTGTGTATCTCCCTCTCTTGTGTATCTCCCTATCTTGTGTATTTCCCTCTCTTGTGTATCTCCCTCTCTTGTGTATCGCCCTCACTTGTGTATCTCCCCCTCTGGTTCCCTATCCCTGTTCATCTCCCTCTCCCTGTGCATCTCCCACTCCCTGTACATCTCCACGTGCACCTCCCTC
Source organism: Platynereis dumerilii (assembly GCA_026936325.1). Taxonomy (NCBI): domain Eukaryota; kingdom Metazoa; phylum Annelida; class Polychaeta; order Phyllodocida; family Nereididae; genus Platynereis; species Platynereis dumerilii. The sequence goes on along the minus strand of JAPTHN010000002.1, from coordinate 10,911,655 downwards.
TCTTGTCTATGTCCCTCTCTGGTTCATCTCCCTCTCCCTGTGCATCTCCTTCTCTCCCTGTGCATATCCCTCTCTCTCTATGCATCTCCCTCTCTCCCTGTGCATATCCCTCTTTCCCTGTGCATCTCGCTCTCTCCCTGTGCATATCCCTCTCTACCTGTGCATCTCTCTCTCCCTGTGCATATCCCTCCCTCACTCCCTGTTCATATCCCTCTCTCCCTGTCAATATCCCTCCCTCTCTCCCTGTTCATATCCCTTACTCCCTGTGCATCTCGCTCTCTCCCTGTGCATCTCCCTCTCTCCCCTCTCTCCCTGTGCATAACTCTCTCTCTCTCTCACTTCTCTCTCACTTCTCTCCCCTTCTCTCCCCTTCTCTCCCCTTCTCTCCCTGTGCATCTCCCACTGCCTATGCAGCTCCCTCTCTTGCTCATCTGCCCCTCCCTGTGCATCTCTCTCTCTTGCTCGTCTCCATTTCCCTGAGCATCTCCCTCATTTGCTCAACTCCATCTCCCTTTGCATCTCCTTCTCTTGCTCATCTCCCTCTCACTGTTGATCTCTCCCGTTCTTGCTCATCTCCGTCTCCATGAGCATCTCCCTCTCTTGCTCATCTCCATTTCCCTGACCATCTCCCTCTCTTGCTCATCTTGATCTCGCTGTGCATCTCCCTGTCTTGCTCATCTCCATCTCAATGTGCATCTCCCTCTCTTGCTCTTCTCCCTCTCCCTCTGCATCTCCCTCTCTTGCTTATCTCCCTCTCCCTGAGCATCTCCCTCTCTTGCTCATCTCCCTTTGTATATCCCTCTCTTGCTCATCTCCATCTCCCTGTGCATCTCCTTCTCTTGCTCATCTCCATCTCCCTTGCTTATCTCCCTCTCCCTGTGCATCTCCCTCCCTTGCTTATCTCCCTCTCCCTTGCTTATCTCCCTCTCCCTGTGCATCTCCCTCCCTTGCTTATCTCCCTCTCCCTGTGCATCTCCCTCTCTTGCTCATCTCCCTCTCCCTGTGCATCTCCCTCTCTTGCTCATCTCCATTTCCCTGAGCATCTCCCTCTCTTGCTCATCTCCCTCTGCATCTCCCTCCCCTGTGAATATCCCTCTCTCCGTGCAACTCTGTTACCTGTTCATCTCCCTCTCCTATTGATCTCCCTCTCCTATTGATCTCCCTTTACATCTTCCTCTCTTATGCACTTCCCTCTCCCTGTTTAATCCACCATTCTCAATTGATCTTCAACGATCCATCAATCCACAATCCCATATCTGACTGAAATAGTTGTGAGATTTATAGAACTAGTCAAATCTCATCTCTTGTGACCAGGTATTATGATGACAGAAATTTCCAGATCTGTAAATTGACAGATATCATCCTTATGTACGTAGACTCGTAGAGGCAATAAAAAACTGCAAATGGACCAAAGAATTTGCGACTGCACACAATATTCCCAAAACAAGCCTCAAGATGCTTTTCGCTTGAACACAGCTTTGTGCATTACATTCACAACATTCAGGGACAGAAAACTAACCATTGGTTTCCAATTCCTCACAGCTCAGATCTGCACTGATAATATTAATATTTTTTAATGAACCAATCCGGAGTACCAACTACCAACCACATAGAGCCAAAACTAACCTTTTTTATACATTTTCAACCAAATGAAGAGCAAACTGAAGGAACTAATCATCATGATGTAGGACTAAAATTACAAAAAATAACATTTGACAAATTTCACTTTTTTTCTCCTTTTTTTATTTCAACATAAAGAACATGACACAAACATACAACAACTAACACTGACTGACAAGTCTGCTTTAAAAGCAGGAGAGTGAGCGAGGCTGCAGACTGAAGCAAGTAAGTTTAATTGGGTATCGAATTGGCTTCTAGGGCAGTAGGGCTGTTGCCCCTGACGTCCGCGCTCACCAGAACCCAGCAGGACTGACCTAGAGTTTCTCAAAAATGCATGTAAGTGCGGACTTTAGGGGCAGCACCTCCAGTGAAATGTTGTAGCCTGCTCGTGCGACTAACGTATACATCAATCTCGCACAATCAGTGGGAAAAAACCTCACTGATCATGTTTGAAATTCGAATATAACAGTTTAATAATGTCAAACATGTAATAAGTATTTAAAACAGATAGAAAATTCCAACCATCAATATTGCCTTCATGAATATTAGTTTCGGTGCTAAAACATGACTTCTCAGAATGCTCAATAGCAATATTTCAAATTGTTTTAATTTGTTTGATGTATTTTAGGAGCACCCAACAGAATCTGTCATAAAATTTGATAAAACATAATATACCATTATGAAATTATAAGGTGAAATAGGATTTTAAGCAAGAAAACCTGGACATTTTGGTTTTTCTAAAAATACATGTATGATATTTTGATATTTCTAAAAAGAAATGACATTGATTAACTGTACCATGAGCACTGATTCCCTGTGCCCTGTGACAGGACACAGTGAATAATTTTTTTTGGCTCATCTTTTGTGGCCTATCGGGGGCGTTAGTTTCATTTTAAAGCGGTGGGGCATATAGTGGTCACACCTTCGTGAAAGATATCAGGGGAAAAATTACATTTTTTAAATTCAGAAAAAATGTATACTTTGGCAAAAAAGTGTTGGGGCATCTGCCTCACCAGCCCCATAGGAACTGATGCTACCGTGGCCTATATTTTCGAAATCCCCAATAGTGCAATTATTTTTGTGACTTAGCCATTTTTTCTGAAATCATGCACCCACCTCTGTGGGATGAGAAGACAGTACTTCCTAAAATACATTAATAAATGTTTCTTGAATTGTTCAAACATTTAAAACAATCATTCAAGAGTCATGACTTATTAGTCCAGGGCTTTGGAGTCGGGTGATAAGTGAACCGACTCCCGACTCCTTTGGCTTTCTGAAAAGCGAATCTGACTCCGACTCCTTAGGTCTCCTGATTTACGACTCCGACTCCGACTCCCGACTCCGCTTATCGGCATTATTGCACATAAATATTACATGGTCAACAGAGAAGAAAAGTCATTCCACAAAGTTTTCATAGGATTTTGTGCATAAATACTTGCTTAAGAAGTTTTATGTAAAATTTGGATTTCTTTTCACATTTTTGAAATAATGGTTTTGTAAATTATATTAATTATCTTAAGGAGTCAGCACTTTAATTTTCGACTCCAACTCCGACTCCGACTCCGCCTGAAAATCAAAGTTCGACTCCGACCCCGACTCCACCCAAAAACCTCCGACTCCACGACTCCGACTCCCGACTCCGATTCCAAAGCCCTGCTTATTACCATCCACAACATAGTAAAACTGAAGAATCTGAAGTTCAATTGCACAGTATTTTCTTATCTGAAAAAGAAAACCATAAACTCCATGGGAATTATTAAGTATAGAGCAATTTGTTCAAGTACCATTAAATGCAATTTTTTCAATGCTTTTCAAGCCCTGGAATTGTAGTTCTAAACAAAGTTTAAGTTTACAAATTTACCAGTTTTTTTTTGCTCAGATCATAAAATGATGATACAGAGTACCAATGTAACAAAGCAAATAATATCAAACTAATAAGACTATTGAAACAATGTCTTTCAAGTCAACATAAATTTACATGTAAACGTTATTATTAAGTTTATGACAATCACTGTTGTCAGATAAATCCTTCATATTGCTATTTGGAAAAAAACATTTTTTTTAGAGACTCCAATGTTATAAGTAGACTACTGCCCCCCGGTACGTTATAAAACGCAGGGTGGGCTACGGGGCCGGGCTACGGGGGCGGGGCCGGGCCCGGGCTCACTTTGGGGTAATTAAGTCCAATAGGTCCTCCTAAGATTCGGATTGGGCCTGTTATGCAATCAACAGTCTTGTCCTGCATCGCACTGCACCACTCTTTAGCTTGCAGTGCATGAATAGCCTGCACAACTTACCAGGTAATCTGCCTTTGATTGAACTTATGAGTATGGCTTATCCATTTTGCCAAGCAATCTATCTCTCTATCTCTCTCTATCTCTATCTATCTCTATCTATCATTCTATCTAATTATAACTGTATCTTTGTATTTACTCTCTTCTTTACAATTTTATAGGGCCTATACTCAGGCTATAGCAATTAAGTGTCTGACCATCACTCTGACCAATTAAGACCATATTAAGTTCTGTCAAATAAGAAATCTGCATCACAGCTAGTGAAACATTCATGAGTAGAACCCTCAAGAATGTCTGTCTCAAACTTAAATGTGTTTAATTGCCAATCACTGACCAGAGACCACAAAACAGACGAACAACAACCAGTAGGACCAAGCAGGACCTATTACCTGTCAAATCTTAACTACCCAAGCCCGGCCCCGGCCCCGGCCCCGTAGCCCGGCCCCGGCCCCGTAGCCCGCCCTGCGTTTTATAACGTAAACTGCGTTTTATAAAAATCCCTGAATGCCCTCCCGGCAAAATTCATTTGCCCCCCCCTAATTTTGAGCTTAAATTCATTAGCTACAAGTGCACCCCCCCGAGTACTGGAATTCAGCCCAGCCTATGGCCCTGCTGCCTGCCCCCCACACCGCCCCCCCCCCCTAAAATAAATTCTGGTGATGCCACTGCCCACTACTGGCTACTGCTACTGTCAATATTATTTCAAGTGACAATGTGCAAAGTAATACATATAAAGTAGAACAACTGAATTGGTGCAGTAGGCCTACAATAACTGAATAAGCATGGTGAATAGCTTGGCACCATGCCAATTTTTGCCGACCATGTTTTCTGTCAGAAAAACACCAAATTTCAGTCACTGGTCATTGCAAACTGTACTCACCTTTATTCTGATAGACTTCCAGACTCCTTTACATGATTGTACATCACAAAATAGGCCTGTTTGCCCAGAATTTCGTTGATCATCATGCTCACGTTACATTTTGACAGCCAACCTCCAATGCTTGCAACCAGTGATCTCTACGTCTGGATTGGCTCAATGCCAGAGCGAGGCGAGATGACGTGGGTCCCCCATGTTACTGGGAACGCATGGCCCAGCAATGTAAACAAGCATGGATCAACGGGTCTGAAAACACTGAATACAGCAGATATGTGGACTGTTTTGACTTGAACTTCGAGTCATAACAAAATCAGGCCCTGGGGGAACATGAAAACACCTTTCATAAGTAAGTAAAAATCAATGATCGCCGTTTTTGGCTGTATTTACCGCCGCGCTGTTGCACTGTGTAGTCAGTTTTACTGCAGATTAAGCCCATTTTAGTGCCCCCTCCCCCTCCTGAGATCAGTATTATGGCATGGCTGGGTTGTCAGTGGTATTAAGCTGCTTATTAGGCTAATTGACTTGAATGATGTCAATTACCTGATTGCTCATGATTGCTGATTGGTATTGAAGTGTCACACCGTGTCATTCTCAAAGACTCAAGTGCAATTGAGGTTTTATAATCATGTGCAGGCCAATTATAGCAACATGTCAAAGATGTGAGAAGTTGAGAACATTTTGCTATTGATAATGTATATAGGCCTACATGTAGTAATATTTATTAAAAGTGTATTTATTGACCTGACAGGGCCTGTTAGGCAAATTTGGGCAAGGGAACAAGTACCCCTCGATCCCCCTCCTGTGGCAATCCTTGCCTTCCTCTTGCCCCCCCCCCCCCCAACTTTTGGGTCCAAAAATACATTTTGGCTTTTTAACTCTGCCATATAAGCCCGACCGCCCCTTGAATTTGTAAAAAAATATTTCCACCTTCATAAAATTTTTCGTGATTAAAAACCACAGGTGTAACTTATGCGCTCTCTTGGTGGTTGATAGCCGCTTGTGTATATATGAGATAAAATTGAACAGTAAATCTTTTAGCAATTCAAAAATATGATTTGCTTTCAGATTCCCTGATGACTCAGTGATGAGGAGAGACTGCCAAGGTACAATGACGGTATGTCAGTTTTTGCATTCTTCGTACCTGGTACTTGTAGCATGGCAAAATCATGCTGCCTGACTTTAAATATAGAATTTACCAATTGAGTATTAGGTGCTGTAGCTCAAGCTGAACCAGAATAATGATTGTCAATATTTTTGGAGCCCTTTTACCCCAGGCCCAGTGCCCGGCAGACATTTAAGCACCAGTGACCAGTTTAAACAATCGCAGTGGCTAAACAATTGCTGATAATTTTGTGAATTGACACCATTCAACTTAGACATTTCTTGAAATTCTTCTTTCAGCTTTCATGACCAAATGCGGTAAAGTCAGGCCTGCCCTGGATGTTTTGAAGGACGACAGCTAAGGCGACATAAAGGCAGCGATATATTTCACACAATGACTATGCCACTATCAAGCCTCGACAATATTCAGCATTGAATCCTGTGGCTCTACCCATACAGAATACAGATACAGATTACATGAGCTGTCAGTTTCTACTTTTAACCTGCATTGTCTTTGTTGACACTTCGAGATCAAGATGACCCCAACAAGTACTTCCAAGAAAACCACCAGTGAAGCTGAGAAGGTCTAAAAATACACTTAGAGACTGATTAGAATTTATGACTGGCTGGGGGTGGGTAGTTTTAGCAGAAGTTGCCGAAAATTTTTTATTTATATCCTCTTTAAATCTCATGAAGATTTTTCTTAAATGTGATTGCCTTCTACAAATTATTATTCTTAATAATGTGTCTATTTGTATTTTTTTTACCAAAGTGTGCTTTCTCCTCTGTAAAGTATTCATGATATCAGGATATATGTTTGTTTAATTGTTCCTCACACGAATTAAGCCATCAGAGTGAGATGTTACCTTTAGTGCATGGTGATGACTAGAGTTGGGATAATAGGCCTATATTATGATCTGTCACAATATTGTATGTCTTGTTTTATTACTTGTTCCGTATAAGAAACAAACATTGTATAAAAAATCATTAATAGCAATTAGAGGTGAATGCATTTATAAAGGATATCGTGATTTCTCAAATTATCACAGAATATTTATCCATGTTATTTCACGATTGGTCTGAGGAAATAGTGTTTGAAGACAAGTGCAAGAGAAATTTGGTAATTTTGCAAAACAAAATTGTTTATTTACTAGGCCTAATACAATATTTTGTAAAATCTTCTGAGGTTGAATACAAACACTGGTTGTTGTGACTTATTAGAGCATTGTACATGTACTTTATGATTGAATTGGTTTGAAGATAATTATATAATGTATGGAAATAATTTATTCAATGGCAATTGCAGATTTTCTGTTTGCCGATGCCCACCACAGTGAAGAGCAATTTTGTCAATCATTATTGATACGCTACATGTAAAAATTCAGTAATAATAGTGATTGTGATAGTGTAGCCCTGTAGGGAGAGAGAGACAGAGACAGAATTCTTTATTTGTGTGAAATGTTTTTAGCCCCAAGCCCTCCTGGGCTGACAATTTTCTTCTAAGAAATATTTAACAATGTGATTTCAAATATGAAAGAAGTGACAGTAAATTATGATGGAAGTCTACAAATGATTAGTATACAATTGAATTGATTTGTTGAAATACATATTTAAAATCTTAATTAACAACTGCAAACATAGGCTGTGCGGCAGCATACCCTCGGCATTCAGCTGCAAAATTAATGGCTCCAACGTTTCGAACAAGAGCAAGTTTGATAGAAGTACGACTTTAGTACAAAAGGGTATGATTTAGACGTGTTGGAAGAACATTTGATTGGCCAAGGTCCATAATTGACCGAAATGTAATTGTTTGAAAATACTGTATATAATTTCTTTTTCAGCAATTTCGACCTTCTGGGTCAAATTGCCACTTTCAATTTAATGAAAATATGTATTACAATGATATGATATACATGTATATAACTACAGAATTTTGTTATTTTTCCAAATGTTCCAGTGGTAGAGGATAAGAAAGGAAAATGGTTGATCAATATTTTCACTTTAATTTTTCACTTTTTTGTGGATATGTGATAGGTCTAGTCTAATCAGACCATCAAGAGCTCCAATAGGCACATTATGAGAATATTTCATAAGTTTTTGTGTTCTACTTTGCAAATGTGAAAAAAAAGAGCTTCAGATAAACTGTTTTAATATTTACATGGAAAATGTATAAATTTATGTCATGCAAATTAGACCACCAAAATGCACAAGTACTTGGTCATAAGATGCAATGATGGTCCAAATGTGAAAAGCTGATAAACAAAAAAAGATTGCTACTATTTCATATATATTTTAAGACTATTATATAATCATTCAATGATTTGTTAAAGGTTGTTCTGCTCAATGTGCAGTTTTGGATAATAAACATTTTAAATTGTGTTTTATCTTTTGCATTAGCATCAATACATGTCTGCCTGTTGTCTTTTGTTTAGGAAGTAATTTGAAATCCCTTAGGGCTGTAAGGAAACTATCACTTATGAATAAGATAGCAATAAGGAGTTCCTTGAAATTCAAGTGATATGGACGGCAGTTCTGTTATAGGCCTCGGGTATAAACAATTTTGAAGCTTGATGGTTACAAGCAATTATGTCTTGTCTTGAATTCTTCCGGAATAATTAATGATGTCTCAGTGTTCCAGGCAACCAAATTTGGTTAAAATGTACTAGGCTTGTGTTGGTCTGTAGTGGGAAAGTCCTCCCCCCCTCCGAATGTTTGGAAACACTAGATTCGGGCAAAAACGCTAAAAAAATTCGAGCAGATGATTAATTAGGCCTAGACATTATTGAAAATCTATGGTGTCCAGGGGATTTCATATGAAATGTTATCAAATCCCGATCTTGAAATTCAGGAAATGTCGCTCACACCTTCAAAAATGTTTGCACACGGTAAACCTATATCGGGAGGATTTCAAGACGAGGGCATCTGCCTGTCGGTCATGATGGGTAATTAGCCATGCTAAGAGGTGTCCACTTATTTGAAAAAGGTGTCAGATCGGAGTCCGTAATCCATGCCTTCATCAAATTCATATTGGATATAGGTCTAGGCCTATTTGTTCTCTTAATTAGAAATGCTGATTAAAAAAAACTGAGGTAATGTATCGTTAAATATTCATGACTGAGGGCGGAAGCTTTGTACAAAACTTTTTGCTTGTGTTTCAAATATTTTGGCAACTTCCCTCCATCTCCCAGTCATAAAAACTGGATGGTCCTTCAGTAAAGGGCTGGTTACTTACTCCATCTCGATCCATGCATGGAAAGATTATGATTTATGGCCCTTGGAAGAGGGTGGAGTAAGCACTGGTTGAGAGTCATCCGCAGGGGTGCCGGAAGGAAATGAGGGCAGCAGGGGCAGTCGGCAAGAAAGGGCAAATCTAATTCGCGCGACAAAATTTCAATGTAGCGACAATAAAATCTTTTAATACATACTTATACATTTTTGCCTAAATTCACTGTATAGTAAGGCATAATAATGATTGTTTTTTCTTTGAGATGAAAAGGGCAACCTTGCCCCTCCTGTTCCGGCACCCTTGGTCGCCCGTAACCGGGTAAAGCCCGGAAAATTAAACATTTTTGTGTAATGCACCATTGTTGGCCAAATTCTAGGGAGGGGAGGTATTATAGGCCTAAGGGGCTGACCAGAGGATAGTTGGGGGGGCTATGGACTTTAACCCCGGGACCAACTTTTTTTTTCGTTCTGGTTGGCCCCCTACGGTACCGTAGCTCCGGTTGGAAACAAACTTTTTTCTTTATTTCCATGTGCTGACCAAACTTTTCTTTCAGTGTCAACTGGTAAACAATCTTTTTTTTTCACCAAATGTCCATAGGATTCTGGGACGGCTCGCTTCGACCCAAGTGCAGGGGCTTGAATTGAGCCGGCGGGGCCCCTGAATCAGGACTGTTAGGGCCCCCATCTGCAACTACCAAAACTTTACCCCATTAGGATTTAATATTTTTATTTTAAATTATTAGGGGTTGGGATGGCCCTAGATTTGCCCCATAGCAGTTGAGTAACTGACCAAGTGATCTAGCCTAAATTATAAATTATAGATCTATAAAATGATTGCCCCTTTCCCTACACACAGGAACTAAGAGTTAGATTGAAAAAATAATATTTTAATAGTTGGGTATACTGGTCATATTAGGCAATTGCACATTAGGGCCAATTAAAAAAGTGTACCCATCCAAGTATTAAAGCTTCTAAAAAGCTTGTTGCTTGTAATTAGCAAAACAGCACTTGAACTTGAGGGGTCTTTGTGTACAGGTGTGGATAATTGCACTTTAATAATCCAGTGAAGTGTCAAGTCCCATTTTGAGCTATTTTGCATTGATTGCCATTGGGATTGTCTCAGGTTGAGGTTTCAAGTGTCAGCAGCTATCACTGTACACTGACAGCAGTGGTTGACCTGATTGACAGTGTCAAAAACGGCCAGCGGCGGCTGAAAACAGCGGCGGATTCGTTCTGATTAAGTAGTTTTTGACATAATTAAGAGTGGGATGCCTCTGTACTTTGTTTAATTGAAGTAGGGGAGACTGGAGGAAGCTAAAACCCACGAGAGCAGAGCTCAGCAGGCTGAAACAGACCACATGCCTTTGTTGACGTTGGGTTGTTCCCAGTAACATGACGGCACCAGGCCAGCTCGTGACGTTACGTGGCAGCCAATTGGATCAGCCCAATCCATTCATAGAGATCACTGGGCAGGCCTACTGACTCGTGGCGCACCTATATTTCATTTCTATTTTTCGTGACGTCACGTCAGTATCCGCAGTGCGGCGCTGAGAATACCCGCATTCGTCTTTAATGAGAGGGACAGATAACCATGATTTTTTAGTATGTACATGACTAGTGTGGGAAGGATCGCTAAGCGATCGCAATTTGCGCCTTCGGCACAAATTGCTCTCACTTACCGCTCTAATATTAATGTAGCATGAAACAGTTAGACTGTATTGCTGTGAGTCTGATAATAGCCCACAGCGAGCTGGAACAAACTTTGGGGTTAAAAAATTGACCAAGAAAACGGTTAGCACAGTGATGTAGAGGAAAGTCAGACAAACATTTTGATGTATCAAACAAAAAAATCTACCGGGAATTTTTGAGATATTGAAGTTTTAAATGTTTTATTTATCACACCCTATTCTTAGCATGGAATTTCAATCAAAGAATTATGCTCATATATTGTACAGACCTCAGAGGACTCATCGGCGGTATACATCCGGCTGCTGGAAATATCCTTCCTGGAGCATCATTACATGGGAGAAAATTGTTAACTCAAACTGTGGGGAATCAACTCCATGAGGGTCATCTGAGGAACAGGTGGCCAGCAAAAGGTCCAATTCTCTTCATGGTACACTGTGTGATCCAGTCGCCTGGTAGCATTCAGCCGACGAGTCCTCTCAAGTCTGTGCTAATATCGGTACACTCCAGTACTCTCAATGACTCCCAAGTAGGTAAGAAATGGCGCCACTGCAACCGTGAAATAAATAATTTCCTGCCGAGGAAAAGTACAAGCCCCTTTACTGGAAATCTAATCAAATGGAAGAGGACCTATTCTGACTCAATTGATAATAGAATTAAAAGTTATCAACTTATTGTGAACGTCAGTGAAGACAGCTGCACGTTTCACTAAGGGGTTGACCAAACGATAGTTGGGAGGGGCTATGGATTTTCCCCCCAGGAAGGACTTTTTTTTGTTCGCATACGGACGAGCGACAAACTTTTTTCGGAATTTTACGATACAATACTATAAGATAAGAATTTATTGTCATGCAATACTTAAAATTTGACAATTACACATGAAAAGGTATAAACGCTACAAACAAAATATCAAGTAAGTACATGAAATAATAGGCTAATAGTAAGAACTAGTAGATGTAACCGAAAGTGGTAACAAAACTTCACCTACTGTGGTACCAATAACTTTAAATAGACAAAAGTGGATGAGCAAGTACCAGTACATGTACTATAACATGGCCCAGTACATGGACCAGTACATTGACCAGTACATTGACCATCCACTAGGACATGCACCAGTACATCCAACGGTTCATCCCCTTTTGAATCCACCGGTACTTCCTCCCGTACATACACCGGTACATCTACCAGGACATCAACAGCTGATTGATACTTTCATGAAAGTGGGTCAAACTGTGAAGAAAGTATCTAGATCTGGGACCTTTTCGTGTACCGGAAAATGAAACTCGGTAACAACCGGATGAGGTACATTTATTTCAAATATTGCAAAATCCGACTTTGAAAGGCTCTGCGACAACGAAAAATAGGTCAAGGTCAATAATCTCGAAAAGGTTTCTTAGATTGTTAATATATAAATGGCACAGCCATGAAATTCGCGCAGCACTTAAAAAGTTTTTTTTAGGACTTATGGTTTTACCATAACTTTCATTAAATTTATTTAATATTCAATGTATGAAAGGCAGTTATATTACTGTTTCAAAGAAATTGAAAGACGGACATATAAAAAAATAGACAGAAATTTACCTATACTAGAAACTATTAGAAAGATAAAATAGATTTTTAAAAAAGAATATATAGATCTATACATATATACATACATATATACATACATACATACATACATACATACATACATACATACATACATACATACATACATACATACATACATACATACATACCTACATACATAGGATAGCAAATAAATAGGATTAAGGATAAATAAAATTGATAGATAATCAGCTAAATAGGAAAAAGGAAGACAGCACAGAAAGCTGCCAAATTTAAGCCTATGCTAGATTGTTGATATTACATAATAGTGACAGCAAAAACAATAACATGATCTGCATGTAGATTAATTGCTCACTGTTACATAATCATCAGTTGACAAAAATGATGTAACTTTAATTTTGTTATGTTTTCTTGTTGTCTGTTTTGAAATGAAATGAATCACATGTTAATAATATTATTTAGCTTTTCAAGGCTTATAATTAACTATTCCATAAATATTATAGATACAGGGAATATTACTGGAGAATATTGAATTTTTAAGACACTTTTGAATGTGAATATGTCATGTTTTGTTAAATTCGAAACTAAATCATTGATCAGAAGCTGGTCCCACTTGACCTAATTTCCTGTTGTCGACCATTGATGTTGAGACCATCACTGCACAGAATTTTGAAACCTTTCTTGTGCTAAATTTCGTTTCGCGAAACGGCCTGCGGCCGTTTCGCTGCGCGAATATTATTGTAAGCTATGTACATAAATTTTTTGAGAATTTCCCGATGAAACTTTTTCTGGCGGAAAAATAATAAATAATACCAATAATAAGAAACTTCACCAGTGTGTAGGTAAAGTTTTTAATGACACAATTTACTGGTTAGAAAATCGGTTACAGGTGAAAACAAACTTTTATTTTCATGTGCTGAACTTCTTTCTTTTTTTTTCAGTGTCAAGTGGGAAACACGATTTTTTTCAAAAATCCGCCAAAGATTTTCTGGTCCGCCCCAAATCATATTGTTGTGCTCTTTCAGGCCAATGACATTCTTTACATGTAACTAGAAAAGGTTTTATCAGTTTGTAATAAAGTTTTGGTCAGAATTAAAATGTGTTAGATAGCTTACTGCGAAGGCACCATTGGATATCAAAAGCACCATTCTTGCTATTTTCTTGAAGTGTCTGAAAAAGAAGGAAAGGAGAAAAGACAAAAACTTTGCTCAGGACTCTCATTTGCTTGAAAGCAGACATGGATTAAGAAGATGGGAGATAAAAACGAAAAATATTGGAGAATGTTACTTTGTTCCTGTTCAAATACAGAATCTGTTTTTAAAATAATTTCTTATCAAGTTAATATAGTCCTAAATAAATTTAAAATCCGTCCACTTTTGGCTAAATCTGCATTTCCGGGAAAATGGAAATAGATACAAAGTTAGCCCACAAATTCCGTACTATCATCATCAGGCTAAAAAGCAAATATTCAAATAATACACAGAGTACCTTACATTATAAGCACAAGCTTCTTCCATGAGGCTGCAGTCATGTTTACTGTCACAGGCGTAGGCTATCGGGGGGGGGGCACCCAAAAGTTTGGGAAACAGTACTTAAGATTCGGACAAAAAGATTAAAAAATGTCGGCAGATTATTAAATAAACACTATTGAAAATAAATGATTTTCAGCAAATTTCATTTGAACTGGTACTAAATCTAGATCCCCCAAAAATTGCGCGCGCCATACGCCTATGTTTCCTGTATGGCTACTTATGACCAAAACAGTAAGCATTGCAAGCATAGGTGTATCGGAGGGGCCCCCTCAAAAGTTTGGGAAACAGTAATATTCGGGCAAAAAGGCTAAAAAAAATTTGGGCAGATGATTAAATAAACACTATTGAAAATTAATGATTTCCAGGCTATTTCATGTGAAATGGTATTAAATCTAGATCTTGAAATTCGGGCAAATGTCGCTCGCCCCCCTAAAAATTGCGCACGCCGTACGCCTATGATTGCAAGTTGAAATATTTTGCTTTTGGTTGATTAGGTACTTTCACTTGTCCAATTGCATAACATTGGAGAGGTGGTTTGTGCTTCATAATTTCAATTTATGACAATTAGGTAAATGACGTCCACCAACGAATACGAAAAGACACAAACCTTGATATTTACCTGAAACAGCTATGGACACGGACAATAAAATCAGCCGGAAATGCAATAAGGAGATGGGTGCTGCATATATATGTAGGCCTATTCATTAAATTGTTGCTTTGATTAGAGGAATAACATCCTCCCCACGCAAGCCCTGCTAAAATAGACAGGGCTTTCTGCAATTTCCAACCTCTTCTGTGATTGGCTGCTTATTTAGGTCATAAGCATTTTGCAGGAACATTTAGTCTGATTATGGACACTTAGAGGATTACTGGCAACTGAGAAAAACAGTGTAAAACAAGCAAACTTTCAAACAGTTTCATTTCAGAACTGTGAAAATATATAATTCAATGGAATTTTCGGAACTGTGATAGCACCTTTCAACAATACACAATTTCTCCATTTGTAACAGTGTGAAACAGAAGCAACAATTTCAAACTGTGATGTAGCTGAGCCAAAACTGGGTCAGTTAATTAAGTATTCATGAATTAGCAAAGGTTATGGGCCATTTTGTCATGGTATGACTTGGGATGATGGAGGAATAATAGAGTTAAGACAGCCAATGATGCCAATTTATATATATATATATATAATATAGATGGGTGATACATGTATCCATTGAATTGTTGCTTTGATTAGAGCAATAATTGGGTTAAGATGGCCAATGATGCGAATTTCTTTTTCGAATGAAAATTACTATTTCATATTCCACTTGCAAAACTCACGTGTTTGTCAAGAGCAGCCAGTACAGTTTATGCCTCTTTCTCATGATTATGTATCAGGGTTTTTTTTCGACAGTGCTGGTCTATTTTCTGGGAATGTTCACCAATTCTGGCTGAGCACGGTGCAACAATCTATGCTCGGAGCATTAAAAAAAGCTTCTACGTGATTCCTAGAAATTAGGTGTTGAATCTTTGCGTAGCAACCGCCATTTAGAAGCCTTTCATTTTGGATGCGCTGAGTAGTAAAATCCCAGTGCGCCATTCATTATCATATGTACGTTGCTTCAAAAAGATCAAAGCCGCTCAACCCGGTGTTTTCTTACGGCACCAAAGTGTCTGCAGATATGCCCTGCAAATTTTTTTCAAAACATCTGCCCTGCATGTCTTAATGATGAATGGTGACACAAAAATTCTGGTGCGGGTGCAAGTTGGTGCTTAAATCTATTGCTTCACTGCTGCCTTCCCCGGCGTGTCAACAGTAGAAAATTATCACTGCAGAAGAAAGAATGAGCATTGCAGAAGGATCAATTGTCACTGGGCCATAGACCGAGGTCACAGTCTTCACGTTGCTGCAGGCAACGTAGACTGAGGACATTGCATTTGCTGAGCACTCTTGAAAATCATTGAAAGCAATAAGTGATAAAAACAAACAATCAAACATTAACACAAACAGAAAACTGCAATCTGCAAACAGAAAGCAACATAAGCGGACTATTGCATTCAGCAGTCAATCACACTCAGTCAAGCATTGCATGTATAATCTGATTGGTTGGTTTTAAATACAGTTTGGTGAACAGTGATTGACTCAGACCACATTTGACAAATTCAGATCGCATTTAGATTGAATAAAGTCTGCAGCCCTGTTGGTACAGAGTTATTGTTATCAAAGCATGTTTCTAAATTCATAATTTGCCCCCATAATTTCACAATTATGCTATGTACCTTTATATGTTATGTTATATTAAAGAAATTAAATGCCCCAAAATACACATCACAATCATAAATCCTGATAGATACATTCATAGATTGATGATAAAATCGATAGATAGGCCTGCATAGATTGCTGGATAGCTAGCTAGATAGATAGATAGATAGATAGATAGATAGATAGATAGATAGATAGATAGATAGATAGATAGATAGATAGATAGATATATAGATAGATAGATTGATAGATTGATAGATTGATAGATAGATTGATGCATAGATTGATGGATAGATTGATAGATGGATAGATTGATAGATAGATAGTGAAACCACACCACAAGTAACAATTTACTTTAATTTATGTGTTTTAATTGATGAGAACTACCACATTCTTATATTTTTTAAAAGTGGCATTCAGAAATAAATGTCCCCTCCCACTTTCTAAATATATTGATTGTTCTTTGTGTGGAAAATACCTCAGGACTGGAGACAAAACAAGATAACCAATGCTATTATTTGAAAAACAATAGCCATAGAAACTGAAATAGCAAATTATGAACAACAAAGTGATTAACAGTTATGCAAAGCCTCCCTCTCTACAGTCTGAAACTCCTTTGGTTTTTTGGTGATAAATTGTTGAAAATCAGCCGATTTTGACACTTTAAAGTACAGGAAAGCTCTGAAAATCGCACACAATATATTTTAAACCATTTCCTATCAGCCCATACCTTTATTTTTGATGGGAATAGGCCCTAAACTGCCGCGACACGCTCCTGTGTCGCAAGTGTACAGTTCTCAGCCTGTGTTTTGTCTCCCATCCTTCTCAGCTACACTGAGAAGGTGGGTCTTCCTATCTAACTGGGCCACAAATTGATTATGTAATGCTTTCTAGTTCATGTTTCTAATTTTCACTTTCACTTAGCACTGCGATGCGGAAAAATCGGTGTCGTTAGATCGTAGCATAATTAGACGTTTGTGCATTTCCTGGCGACCACAGCGACAATTTTGTATTGATGTGTTTCACACACATTCAACAACAGAATACATGTGAAAGACAACATAACCTCTCGCTACAAAGAGAAGTAAACAGATTATATTGTTGTGATCAGTCACCTAAAACCCTTTGTCACTTTTCAGTCGCTTTTCAGTTCAGAGTGACATCGTGAAATTGTATCTCTGAGCTAATGGAAGTTTCAGGTAAGATGATACATTTTACATCCTATATGTCTCTACAATTATAAAATCATCTGTAATCGAATGGTAGTACTTACTTTCTGTAAATATTTGATATATAGTCGACACCTCTACAGGCAGATATGAGACCTAATAGGCCATTAAGAAGAAAAATAATGCCAAATGGAAAAAGGAACGCCCCAAACGTCTTTGTTGATGTTGTTGAATTTGAATTCTTTGCTGCAAAGAAAATTGTTAATGTACAGTTGAGGTCAGATGTTTGCATGCAGTTTTTAGTTTTTAATCTCACAAAGGACTGTTATAGGAATCCGCATTGAAGTTCACTATAGGATGGTTCAAATTTACAAATTAACTTCAAATTAAGACTATCAAAGTGCAATTTATGAGACCTCTCTTAAAAATTTGGCCTCCCAGTGATACCAATTGGGCCATGAATAGGAGAACAAATCTGTCCACTGGGAGACCGTTTGGTTAGGGTTAGGGTAAGGGTCTAAATGGATGGGGTGGTGACCAAAAACATTGGTTGGATTATGACCATTTTGATGGGCAATAAACAGCCAATTACAATCATGAACGTTCTACTTACACACAAGACCAACAACGCCGAGCATCGTGACTAACAGAAAACCACATCCGACACCCTGAAAAAAATATGTGTAGGTCGCTGATTTTGCCCTATTTATTTTCATACCAAACTCAGATATTTTTAGCTTTGTTTTAAAAACTCTTCCATTTGGAGTACCTTACTATCCTGCCAGAAAGTACGTAGAATTTGAAAAATCTTGCAAAATTGGTATGTGACCTTACACTGCTGGAGCATGGTGATTGGCTGTGGTGTGGAGTGTGATGTGGTGTGGGCATATGATTGGTGTAGAGAATACCCATATATGGTAAGTTACATAGTATGAAAGTCTCATCGAGCATAACTGAGTAAAAGAGGAAGATTAAAAGCTGTGTAAGTCAATAATCAACTGTCACTCATAATACTTACAAACTGTCTAATCTGAATGTTGTTTACTGTTTCCTGCCAGTGGCACAGCCAGGGTGTCTCAAGAAGGGATACTCAGTTGCAAATTTTTGAGGAGTATATATATATATATAATTTCTTCCTGCAGTTCTGCAAAAAAACTGCAGTTTTTTGCAGAACTGCAGAATTCTGCAAAAAACTGCAGAATTCTGCAGGAAACTGCAGAATTCTGCAGGAAACTGCAGAATTCTGCAGTTCTGTAAAAAAACTGCAGAATTCTGCAGTTCCAAAAAAAATCTGCAGTTTCAAAAAAAACTCTGCAGGAAGCCGCAGAATTCTGCAGTTCTGCAGCTCCCTGCATGATTTCTGAACCTCTGTTACTTCCTGCAGTTTATTGCAATGCATCTTCAAAGTTCAGACCTCTTTGACATGGGGCTTGCCGCTACCAAGGAAACGTGGTTTGGGGGATTGTTGTATGAAGGATCGGGGTTTTTGGTAGTCCTCAGTCACTACAGCGTTTCTGAAAAGTTTCTGCAGCAAAATCTGTAATTCTGCAGGAGATATGCAGCCTGGGAGGTTTTATGCAGCTCTGCAAAAAACTGCAGAATTCTGCAGAAAACAGCAGAATTCTGCAGTTCTACAAAAAACTGCAGAATTCTGCAAAAAACTGCAGAATTCTGCAAAAATCTGCAGAATTCTGCAGTTTCAAAAAAAAATCTGCAGGAAGCTGCAGAATTCTGCAGTTCTGCAGCTAACTGCATGATTTCTGAACCTCTGTTACTTCCTCCAGTGTATTGCATCTGTACAGTTCAGACCTCTTTGACATTGGGCTTGCCGCTACCAAGGAAACATTGATTTGGGGGGTTGGTTTTGGGGGTTGTGGTTTGGGGGGTCGGGGTTTTGGTAGTCCTCAGTCATTGCAGTGTTTCTGAAAAGTTTTTGCAGCAAAATCTGTATTTCTGTAGGAGATATGCAGCCTGGGAGGTTTTATGCACTTCTGCAGCTAGCTGCAAAAAACTGCAGAATTCTGCTAAAAACTGCAGAATTCTGCAGAAAACTGCAGAATTCTGCAGTTCTGATAAAAACTGCAGAATTCTGTAGAAAATTGCAGAATTCTGCAGTTCTGAAAAAAAAATTCTGCAGTTCTGTAGGAAACTGCAGAATTCTGCAGAAAATTGCAGAATTCTGCAGTTCTGCAGCTCCCTGCATGATTTCTGAACCTCTGTTACTTCCTGTAGTTTATTGCAATGCATCTTCAAAGTTCAGACCTCTCTGACATGAGGCTTGCCACTACCAAGGAAACATGGTTTGGGGGGTTGGTTTGGGGGGTTGTGGTTTGGGGGGTCGGGGTTTTGGTAGTCCTCAGTCATTGCAGTGTTTCTGAAAAGTTTCTGCAGCAAAATCTGTATTTCTGTATCGATATGCGGCCTGGGAGGTTTTATGCACTTCTGCAGCTAGCTGCAAAAAACTGCAGAATTCTGCTAAAAACTGCAGAATTCTGCAGAAAACTGCAGAATTCTGCAGTTCTGATAAAAACTGCAGAATTCTGTAGAAAATTGCAGAATTCTGCAGTTCTGAAAAAAAAATTCTGCAGTTCTGTAGGAAACTGCAGAATTCTGCAGAAAATTGCAGAATTCTGCAGTTCTGCAGCTCCCTGCATGATTTCTGAACCTCTGTTACTTCCTGTAGTTTATTGCAATGCATCTTCAAAGTTCAGACCTCTCTGACATGAGGCTTGCCACTACCAAGGAAACGTGGTTTGGGGGGTTGGTTTGGGGGGTTGTGGTTTGGGGGGTCGGGGTTTTGGTAGTCCTCAGTCATTGCAGTGTTTCTGAAAAGTTTCTGCAGCAAAATCTGTATTTCTGTAGGGATATGCGGCCTGGGAGGTTTTATGCACTTCTGCAGCTAGCTGCAAAAAACTGCAGAATTCTGCTAAAAACTGCAGAATTCTGCAGAAAACTGCAGAATTCTGCAGTTCTGCAAAAAACTGCAGAATTCTGTAGAAAATTGCAGAATTCTGCAGTTCTGAAAAAAAATTCTGCAGTTCTGTAGGAAACTGCAGAATTCTGCAGAAAATTGCAGAATTCTGCAGAAAATTGCAGAATTCTGCAGTTCTGCAGCTCCCTGCATGATTTCTGAACCTCTGTTACTTCCTGTAGTTTATTGCAATGCATCTTTAAAGTTCAGACCTCTCTGACATGAGGCTTGCCACTACCAAGGAAACGTGGTTTTGGGGGTTGGTTTAGGGGGTTGTGGTTTGGGGGGTCAGGGTTTTGGTAGTCCTCAGTCATTGCAGTGTTTCTGAAAAGTTTCTGCAGCAAAATCTGTATTTCTGTAGGAGATATGCAGCCTGGGGGGTTTTATGCAGCTCTGCAAAAAACTGCAGAATTCTGCAGAAAACTGCAGAATTCTGCAGAAAACTGCAGAATTCTGCAGTTCTACAAAAAACTGCAGAATTCTGCAAAAAACTGCAGAATTCTGCAGAAAATTGCAGAATTCTGCAGTTCTGAAAAGATTCTGCAGTTCTGTAGGAAACTGCAGAATTCGTCAGTTCTACCAGGTAGCAGTTTGTGGAATGACCTCTATCAAAATAAACTTCCATGGACATTTTGCCTCTCTGCTCGGCCAATTCTCAACCAAATTTCATTCCGAAAAAAGTTTCAGGTACCCTACAACCAGGTCTATAGACTGCAGTAGGAAGTCTTTGTCCGTCGTTGATCTTTTCGCCGTACGATACATTTTTCGGCGATCGGTAAGCTCGCAAAAATGTCATTTTATAAACTGCTGACAGTGCTCTACCAAAATAAACTTCCATGGACGTTTTGCCTCTCTGTTCGGTCAATTCTCAACCAAATTTCGTTCAGAAAAAAGTTTCAGGTACCCCACAACCAGGTCTACAGACTGCAGTAGTCAGTCTTTGTCCGTCGTTGTTTCTTTTCGCCGTACGATACATTTTTCGGCGATCTGTCAGCTCGCAAAAATGTCATTTTATAAACTACTGACAGTGCTCTATCAAAATAAACTTCCATGGACGTTTTGCCTCTCTGTTCGGTCAATTCTTAACCAAATTTCATTCAGAAAAAAGTTTCAGGTACCCTACAACCAGGTCTATAGACTGCAGTAGGAAGTCTTTGTCCGTCGTTGTTTCTTTTTGCCGTACGACACATTTTTCGGCGAACGGTCAGCTCGCAAAAATGCCATTTTGCAACCCTTTTGCAGGGTCAGTGTAAAATGCGGACCATGCAGATGAAGCAGACCATTTGCAAGCTGCAGAATGCATTGCAGATGAGCATCAAAACCCCAGACCCCCCCCCCCCCACTCAACCCCAAACCGCAACCAACGTTTTCCTGGGTAGTGGCAAGACCCTTGTCAAAGAGGTCTGAACTTAGCAGATGCATTGCAATTTATGAGATGCATTAATAGTACCAGAGGTTCACAAATACTGCATGGAGCTGCAGAACTGCAGAATTCTGCAGTTTTCTGCAGAATTCTGCAGTTTCCTACAGAACTGCAGAATTTTTTTCAGAACTGCAGAATTCTGCAGTTTTCTGCAGAATTCTGCAGTTTCTATTGCAGAATATGCAGGTGCAGGAAGAAATTTAAGTGTACTGAAATTTTTTGCTGGAGGGAATCACCCTTCTGGGGAAGGGAGGTAGGATGGACTCTGTGATCACTATATTGAAATCATGAACTGTCTTTTTTGTGTGCCCTTGGGCTTCGATCAGAAATGAGGGGCATGCCCCGAACCCCTCATGTCCAAGATTAACATGGAAGAGATAGAAAATGAAACAGAGCACCGAATTTTCACTACATGTTATATCTTCCTAGATACGCCCCTGCTGGCCACAACCTGCAGTGTTCATTTTTACACATATGACATGAACTATGCAGAATGCGCCATGATTGGTTGAACAACCTGTGACCTCAGGTGGAACACCTGATTTCAAATGCTAACCTATATATATATGGGAACTGCCATATGATGTCACATTTCCACACTACAAGAAAAAAACCACTTTCTACATACTTTCTGGAAGGATAGTAATGACATCAGGCATGTGCCTTGATTCTGGCCACTGAGCTGCCATTCTGCAGGCAGCAAAGTAGGCTAATGCTAATACAGGTTAAAAGAAAATAATGATCACAAAACCATCGTTAATCGCAAACAGACTTTTCAAAAGGGCTAATGATTGTTGTCCAAATTGAATAATCCAGATGATATACTCTTTTAAATGACATATATAGCTTGATTTTCAATAATCAATAATTGATCATCTGCCTGCATCTTTGCCTCCTTGTCAGGATTTTTACATTTTAAAGTATTTCAAGTTAGAAATACCTAAGCAAAAATAATATCATTGGTTATTAACATAGGACCGAATGGGAATGGTGGTTTTTTTAATGTACCCCATGCGTTGAAGAGATCCTCCCAGCCGGCATTGTGATGTCAGTCTGGTGTTATATTAATAATTTTGGTTATTTTGAGTCGTGACAGACCTTGACTCAAATATGAAGTCATTGCAAATGACGTTATTGTTTCCCCATACACAGAAGTCAAAAGCCAATGGCAGCATGATGTTGTCTTTTCGTCAGGTTTCTGTTCTTCCACTGACATCAGACTGAGGTCAGAAAGGGACCTCACAATGATGCCAAGGAATTATGTCGCATAAATGTTGTCCTTCAGCTAGGTTTTTGACTGACTTTCTACTGGTATGGTGTCATACTTCAGTTAGATGCCCAACTGAATATATTACTCCAATATGACGTTGCTTTCACAGCAGATTTCGACATCCACCTAAGGTTATAATTCATCTCTATTTTTTTGCAAACCCACCTTTACTGTTACGTAATTTGAACATCAAGTCTGACTTCAAAATGATGTCGTATTTACACCACTTGCCTGCCGGGCTGAGATCTCTGTACCCCCTAATGGTAATGCACTTGTGATGCCCCAATCATCAATTAATCCATCTGTGGTAAATTCTCTGCAACCAGGAACTTGTATTTTTACATGACATCCTTCGGGTATTTTGGCAAGAACATCTAAATGTAACTAACAATTCTTGAAACCAAGTGGTTATAATGACGGAGTTCAAGGTATATGAGGGACCAATGTACAGGAACATAAATTTGAAGCATCGTATCAAATTAAATGAAAAATTGTAACTAACCTATGGATGGGTAAACTTTGTTTCAAATCAAGGAAATATTTTTGTTCACTTGCGCGGGACCAAACTTACCAAAAGAAGAAAGGAGACTGTCATTTGCAAGCACCTGTACGCAATCCGCAATTTCCTGCAAGAAAAAAGGTAAGACATATATGGTGCAATACATATGGCTATCCATTAATAAGAAAACGTAGATATGAGTGAAAATGACAAATGACTATAAACAATAAAATCCGTCGCCCTTAAGCAAAATTGGCCTTGGTTGGACTTGGGCTATGGGAACGAGGGGCAAAACACGCCCGCGGGGTGAAATGGTTTTTTAGTTTTCTCGGAACGTTTTGATCTGCCTTGTAATTTTTCAGTTGGATAATAAAATAGGATACACGACCAACTTTTCCTGAAAGTTTCATGGATGAGAATGTTACAGGTATGCAGTTATGTCAATTTGAGGTTTTTGATCGATTTTCTTAAAAAAATTAAATCATTTTTGGAAATGCTGTAGTGCCTCCAACAGAATAATTAGTAGTCAATGCTATAAGAGGACTACTAAGTTTGCTTATTAAGCAAAAAAATGTAGTCTGGTGCATAGTCATGTGTAAGTAGGTTATTATTAATCTACCCTGCATTGTTGGGGCAAGATGAGTCCTCCTGGGGGGGGGCAAAATGGGAAGCACAAAAAAGCAACCCCAGCATAGAAAAGGTTGAAGCTTGATATTGGGTCAATTCAACCATGACATTTGAGACACTACATAAATTTTCTGGCTATATAACAGGCAAAATTTGAAAAAATCACAATAGATTTATGGAGCTAATCCATGTCATCAATAATACCTTGAGGATTTAAGCTTAGTGGTAAAACTGTGTATTGTTGAAACTGAAACAAATGTAAAGTTCTACCTTTCAAAAATCATAGTCTAACCCAATACCAGTTTAAATCGTTAAATTATTAAGAAAACTCGGAAATCAGAGTTATGTGAATATTCATAAAAATGTCACATTTCCACAAAATTTAATTAATTTTGTTTCTTTTGTTACCTAGTGTTTATGGTTAGATAATATGTCAAATAATTACATAGAATGTAGAATTACTAGCATCACTCCCCAGCTATAATTGCATCCTGTATTGATCTCGAGATGTTGATTTCATAATTTATTGCCATGTTTACTCTTAGTAGCTATTCTGCAATATTCTTACATTGCAATGACATGAATTAATGCATTTCTGTTTGTCAATATGCTTTTTAGTTAGGCTGTTATAAAAACAGCTGATTTATTGCAGAACTTTTGTAACTTCACTTCTTCCCATTTTGCCCCATATAAAATTCCATTTTGCCCCAAGCATGGGCCAAAACGGGATAAAGTAGCATTTTTGAAAATAGGGAAGAGTTAGAATTGGAACTATTAAAAAAGCACTTTTCTGTTTTTGAGCAAGTGGTATTGGTACTTCTTCATGGATCAGACCTTATTTGGCATTCGCATGATATACCACCTTTGTGCAGCGAGCCTTCGAAGTTAGACGGTCCGTTTTGCCCCTCGTTCCCCTAATCATGCCCGGTTTTAAAATTGGTCACGATTTAGATATTGGCTGCACCACCTAACCCGGACTTCTGAGTCCTGACCCAAGGCTATTCTACATGAATGTACATCATGAAACATTTAAACAGAGAATATATATACATATAGCATACCTTCCACCTTTATGCTGCTTTGCCCTTCTCCTTGCAATAGCAGCCTCTGACTCTGAGTCTGTGTCTTCCCTGTGGCCAGTGCTATCTGTGAAAAATACTCTGTAGGATAAATAATGTGCCCCTGGATTTTGAGCGGGATTGAAGAATTACGGGGTAGTCAAAAAGGATGTTATTTGGGACCCCACTTTTTTGGGGCACTGTCATATGCAGATGACTTGGTACTGTTATCCCCATCTAAAAAGGGGTTAAAAGATATGCTTGATATATGTAATGACTATGCCTCTGAGTATAAAATGACTTTCAATGGAAAGAAGAGTCAATTCATAGTATTCAGAAGAAAGACTGATTTGAAAAAACATGTGATAAGACTTGGGGATACATACACAGAGGAACAAACAATTGCAACTCATCTCGGACATAAAATTTATGGGAACATTACAAAACATGACTTGAGCATTGTGAAGAATGCCTTTTACAGACAGTTTAACATGTTTATACGCAGGTTTGGACACATTCCGTCCTATTTGCAGTCTCGTCTGCTTAATACTTACTGCTCAAGTTTTTATGGATCAGTTCTTTTTCCTATTAAAATGGCTGAACAAATCCAAGTAGTATGGAGAAAAGCACTGCGCCAAGTATGGAAATTTCCTTTCAGAACACACAGTGTTTTGCTGAGATGCTTACCTGACACTATTTGTGATAAACATTTGGTTTTGTCTCGATTTGCCAAATTCAGTATGTTATCTCTTGTACGAGATAGTCAGGCTGAATGCCTACTAATCAGAAGTGAAATTCTTGAAATTGTGGACTCTGTATGTTTGGACTGAATTTCCTATATTTTCACATTGAATTTTAAAATTTATTTAATTATATATCTAAAATTGTATCACTATTGTATGTGTACCCTGAGTAGGAATAAATATAATAATAATAATAATAAGCAAAAATGAAGGAGGACGTTTCTTTTTTTGTTCAGTGTATGTGCTTGTAATATACAAAGTTATGCAACTGAATCTATAACATCACAGTCTCGGGATAAAGCAAAGTGCAAAATCACACAGCTATGATAGATAAAATCATGGGTAAACACTGTTTTCTGTAGGATTGGTAGATCAGAGTAGACAAAGATATGGCCTTGTACTAATGTAACAATGATAAATGACGGAGGACGAAGTTTTTGTGCTGATCCTACTGAAATAAATGAAAACACCAGTAGGGTAGGTACCACACCTGGCCATGCTCCTCGAAGACCTGCCTTTCAGTTCAGAAAAAAATTGAGATCTAATCAAGTGTTCATTACAGATGATTTCATATTTGTAGACATCAGGACTGAACGTGAATTTTTTTTCTGGGACATGTGTTCAATAGGGAAAAGTGACATCAAAAAAATTATGACATCACTTTTCCCCATAGGATAACATGTCCTAGAAAAAAAATCACACTTAGTCCTTTATTCTACAAATATGAAATCATCTGTAACGTAAGTTGGATAGAAAAATTTTATAGTTATATAAACATTTAAAAAAAACAGCTGCCACACCAAGTCGTTTATGTTTTGTGATGTATATAGGCAATGTGTGGTCAGTCAAAGCTACACACAACAGGCAAATTTAGATGTTCTGTCTCTAATCCACCAGGGGCATGACTTCACATTGGGAGTTTGGCTACTGTTACTTCAAAAGGAAAAACAATAAAAGATTGATGTAACTATTGTTTTCAGAAGTACTTCATCTCACATGAGTAGATTTTTTGGTCAAAATGTTGATTTCTTGCTCATGATCTGGTAACGGAGTGGACGGTAACGGAGTGGAATGATTTTTTGCTTTCTGCTCAATAATGCTTTTTATTTTGGAGATTAGATTAAATAATTGCAGACTATTAAAAGCTGTCACCCTCAGCAATATAGTATACATGAAATCACTCTTTAAAACTATCATTGGTAAGCTTGGAAATGAAGAAAACGGAGTGGACATTTTGGTGAGACCAAAAACATTTTCTATGAATATTATGTCTTAATTCATTGAATACATGTTTTATGAAGTCTGCCAGGCAGTGGTACTATGGCGCACATGCATCTGATGATATTCAGTGAAAATAGCTCATAAAAAACAATAACGAACCGAGCTATGACCAGTAACGGAGTGGACAAAAAAATTGACATTAATTAGTGACACGTCTGTTGTATCAATTTAATCAATGAAATAAGACCAAAAAAAATTGAATATGAAGTAGATGTAAATTCAGGCTATATTCTCATGAATCGTGCAAAGAAACTAATGGTACATTAGGAGGAAAATGAACGCTTGATTTTGTCATATCAGGTCTAGTGACAGGGAAAAACCATTGATTTCACACGGATTACTGGACATAATGCACACACAAAAAGGACTAATGAATGACTTTTTGTTCCAAATGCAGTGGTTCTAAACAGAAATATGAAAAACAGATGCAGAGTGACGCTTCAGATGTTAATCCCATTCAAATTAATGTCAGGGAACTAGAGTGACGCAAATTGTCCCCAAATTTGAGAATGACCCAGCTGTGAACTACACTGTCATGGGATTTTATTATAGAACATGCAATTTTGCTGAAACTTTAAACTTGAATTAAAAATGACACTTTCCAATCTTAGCACAATTTCAGTCTCATATCATTTATCCAAATTACAAATAATACTGATCAACCTGTGACTCGAGGGTGTGTGAATTCTACATTGACTACAGTTACTGTAGACCTACGGTCCTATACCTGTTTTACACGTAGGCCTATACTTAAGTTCACAGGTGCAGAGCAGTCAGGCTAAACATCAGTTCACATATTTAGGGGACAAACTGTAGCTAAATGTAAATTGGTGTAAAATGCAGTTTCTGACTTACCACCTTTCTTTAAGCTCTCCAAGTGGAATTTAGCAGGCTTCATTTCTTGTTTCCAGACATAATACTTGTGATTTATTTCTCCTTTCTTTGGAATCATGGCAGCCACAACTTGTCCCATTTTTTTCACGTCTGTCTCTTTCGATTTCCCATTGCTGGCAACAGGGTTTTTCTTACTCTTTCGTGTTTCCGCCGACATTTTCGGTTTCTTCACTGACTGGCAAAAGTTGTTTCTCTAAAGTTGAATCCCACAGAACACATCTGCTCCACCTATGATTATAAAAGTTTGTGATGACATCAACTCAACAACAATAGTAATGACATCACAATCTCATTGTTTGATATGACATCATCCCCCATAAACAATGGGTGATGATGTCACATAGCTAACCAAAATGAGACAGAATCTCTCTATTTTTAGTTAGGCCTACTTTACGTCACTGCAATATAATATATAACAAAACAACCCAAGTCAGGGTCACTGAGTAACAATATCACAAGCTGTCGTGTAAATTATTACTTCACATGACAGAGAGTGATATTGTACAAAGTGCCCTGATGCATGGTTGTTTTGTTTTTATCACCTGGTTTTACCTCAAATTTTTAGTTATAAAGAGACGCTATTTTCTGCCATTAAAAAAACGTGACGTAACCATGGAGCAACAATGGTATGGTATGATATGGTATGGTGGTAGCTAAAACTTTAATGGATATGATGTCATGACTCACAATCCTATTGTTTTGGTCATTGTTTGGTTTGTGAAGTCATCAGGCCGCTGAAATGCTGGTGATGTCATAACCATTGAAGGGTGGTATCTTTTACAATATCATAGGCCCTGATATTTTGACTGTAAACATGATATCCACCACCAACCAGGTGATAATAGTGCCAATACATGACGCAGTAAAAAGTATTAATGTTAAAAGTCAAGACATTTTATTTTGGCAGTAAGTTTTTGGCTGATAATTAAAAACATACCTTACTCTTGACAAAAATACTTGTCTCATCCTGTTCCTGACACCTTGACAAAAAATTTCATAAACAATTGGAAGTATTGGGATGTTGTAGTCCTGGTTTTGAGCCAAATTGAGGTAGTCCCATTAGAATAACATTGCTGTCAAAACTAGCCCTGGACCCCTGGGACGGGGTCATGAATCGTCCCATTGGAAAATCATGAGATTTGAAAAGCATGGTTTGGGAGAAATACATTTTCACCCTTTGTCCATGTGTTTTATACCAATTTTTTTTTTTTATATTCTGAATATTCAAATTTTTTCCTACTGACTGCACCTTATTGCATCTTAGACAGTGACTGTAATTAGCATGAAATCGTACTCTAAACCTGAGAAAGAGATTTTTATTCTTATACATTGAGAAAATGGCCACTCCGATTGGTCCAAAGAGAGTGATGTCATAACAAACACTTATGATGTCATAGGTACTTTTGGTGACGTCACAATGGTGACATCTCACATCAAAGTGAGGCTGGTGACTGTCTCTCCCAATTTTTTGACATTTCCCTTGTTTAACATCAATTTTTACCATGCCAATCTTTGTGGAAATGCTTTGAAAAGTAGTGCCGTCAGCAGTAAAATATGTAGGCTACCTAAATCCAAAATTTCATCAAATTTGGATAAGAATTGTTTAATCTAGACCAATTCTCCCAATACCACGTCAAAATCTCAAGATTTTGAATGGGACGACCCTAGACAGGGCTAGTCAAAACAGCTCAAGAAGCCATTTTCTTCTACTGCTTCTATTTCTGTTGTTGTGATGTCACCATTGTTTCAGTGATGTCATAGAGCCAAAAATGCTGATGATGTCACAACAGAAGGCTAAAAATACCTCTAAATGTGCCTGAAGAGCAGCTATAATTTAGCATTGTAAGTGCCTGCATGATGGAACTGGGGGGTCAGAGTACATAATTTTAGTCCAAATCATGCTTGGTCATGGTGTGCTCACCCTGATAAACCAAAAATTAAACCTCAGACTTAATCATGTATTCTTTCATTGGCTAAAAACTTACTGCCAAAATAAAATGTCTTGATTTTAGACCTATAGACTCTAAACACAGGGTGGTCAAGATGACAACTCTAGAGTGGTCCAGTTAGTAGGAACTCTGTTCGATGGCCCTTTATTAGTAAATTTCCTTGATTTTTCATAATTTTCTTCTATGCACTCAACGTAACTGCCAAAAAAAAACGTTGGTAATCATCCTTCTTACAGATGATTTCGTATTTGTAGACATAATGACTGAACGAGTTTTTTTTTTCTGGGACATGTATTCAATAGGGAAAAGTGACATCAAAAAAATTATGACATCACTTTTCCCCATAGGATAACATGTCCTAGAAAAAAAATCACATTCAGTCCTTTAGTCTACAAATATGAAATCATCTGTAAAATAGTTTTCATTTAAGTGTATTTTCAGCTATAATGTTGCATGAATATCTCATGGATATTTTTCAAGTGACCTCCCTTTTCGTCCAAAGTCGCACAAGTTTTTCAGCATTACAAGTAAATCTCCTTGACTTTTCATAATTTGACTTTAGACCTATAGACTCTAAACACAGGGTGGTCAAGATGACAACTCTAGAGTGGTCCAGTTTAGTAGGAACTCTGTTCGATGGCCCTTTATTAGTAAATTTCCTTGATTTTTCATAATTTTCTTCTATGCACTCAACGTAACTGCCAAAAAAAACGTTGGTAATCATCCTTCTTAAAATAGTTTTCATTTAAGTGTATTTTCAGCTATAATGTTGCATGAATATCTCATGGATCCATATTTTTCAAGTGACCTCCCTTTTCGTCCAAAGTCGCACAAGTTTTTCAGCATTACAAGTAAATCTCCTTGACTTTTCATAATTTTCTGACTTATACTCCACGTAACTCCTAAAAACATTGGTATATAATCTTCAATAAAGGGTATTTTATATTTTCATGAATATCTCATGGATATTTTTCAAGTAACCTGTCAGTATATGTAAATATTTACAGCTGCAACAGTAGTCCAGTGCAGTCCTACAGGACCCTTCAGAGACTTAAAAGACAAAGTCGCACAAGTTTTTCAGCATTACAAGTAAATCTCCTTGACTTTTCATAATTTGACTTTAGACCTATAGACTCTAAACACAGGGTGGTCAAGATGACAACTCTAGAGTGGTCCAGTTTAGTAGGAACTCTGTTCGATGGCCCTTTATTAGTAAATTTCCTTGATTTTTCATAATTTTCTTCTATGCACTCAACGTAACTGCCAAAAAAAACATTGGTAATCATCCTTCTTAAAATAGTTTTCATTTAAGTGTATTTTCAGCTATAATGTTGCATGAATATCTCATGGATCCATATTTTTCAAGTGACCTCCCTTTTCGTCCAAAGTCGCACAAGTTTTTCAGCATTACAAGTAAATCTCCTTGACTTTTCATAATTTTCTGACTTTTACTCCACGTAACTCCTAAAAACATTGGTATATAATCTTCAATAAAGGGTATTTTATATTTTCATGAATATCTCATGGATATTTTTCAAGTAACCTGTCAGTATATGTAAATATTTACAGCTGCAACAGTAGTCCAGTGCAGTCCTACAGGACCCTTCAGAGACTTAAAAGACAGGAGAAGCAAAGATTTGACAGAAATGTTGCACAATTTTGGAAAACAACTGCCTTGTACACTGTAGTTGCATTTGAGTTTGGGTGCTTGGAATGCCTCTAGAAACTAAACACCTTTGGGACAATTGACATCCAGCACAATACAGGGCACATGATTGTTCATTTAATGCAGTTGCACTGGTCACCCTAAGCTTCGACTAGGCTTTTTCTATTTCATGAGCCTTGAATTATTATTGCTGTGCTTGAAAGTGAGTTTCATCTTTTGCTCCATCAAGTTTGCAACTGGACCTGAGTGAGTTTGATGTATGGATGAACTGGTGATAGGGAAGTATGATCTATCATTTAGTCTGATCATATGGCACTTAATGTCTAAGATTCAAAATTGTTGGAGAGTTTTCTTCCCTGAAAGATATGATATGGTACACAACCAATTCAAATTAAACACTCAATAATCAGTCCCGCCAACTCTGTTTATACACACCAGAAGGTCATTGCTTTTTGCTTAGCTGAGGACGCCTAACCACACAAGTGAGCTCTCTTTGTCTCAAGCATTCACATGAGTTCTGTACCACTAACCAGTTGTGAAGCACTTCCATAATTTTTCTCACCATTGTCCAAAAATAAATTAAATTTCTCAGCCCTGACTCAGCTTCACACAATAGCTGATCAAAGGTAGTAAATGGTATAAAGTCTTGTTATCTTGATATGGGCAGCTGCTATCACCATGCTTTTTTCAACCACATTTTGTACAGACATACATTCACCTTCAATGATTCCCTGCACATTGGAATATATGTGATTTGTAAATTGGTTTGTCCTACTAATTTGCTTCAGTTTTGCCAATCTGTATCATGAGTGAAAGTTATGAAGTGCTGGATCAACATTACAATGTAACATTATTTTATAACACAGTTCTAAGTTTTTATTCCGAATTCCAGAATGGTATACCACTTATCATTGCAGGTTGCCACGATGTACTTTCAGACAAATTAATTACCAATGAGCTGGGATAGCATTGGAATTAATCAAACAGGCATAGACATGGGCATATGGCATATGGTGCTTGATTCGCTCTCAGTTTGATAGATATCAAATAGGGCAATTCCGTAAAGTCAGATTTACAGATTTGACACTTTAGCAGCTTGTGTAGCCCTACCATTACACGTCAGCTACTTCATTGTTAAACAGGTATGAGCCCAGGTAATATGGGTATCAGACAAGCCATCAACCAAAGCTCCAAGTGCAACAGCAGCTGAGCTACAAAGCAAAATGTCACAATGACTTTTTGAAATAACTCAGCTCCTGTTACACTTGGAGCTTTGGTTGATGGCTTCTTGTCTGATACCCCTATTACCTGGCCTCATGCCGGGATAACAACGAAATAGCTAAGGTATAATGGTTGGGCTACACGAGCCGCTAAAGTGTCAAATCTGTCAATCAGACTTTACGGAATTGCCCAATAATCTGCCATAGTAGTCATCCTGAATTTAAAGATCGAAGTACAGTGAGTCACAGGGGTACTGATAGCGTTTTTTTCTCACTTTGGTTCTCCTAGTTGCTGCAGGGTTTTAAGGTGGTTTACTACAGATCTAGCTTATGTGCATACATTCTGTATAGACCAATAATAAATCTGAAAATAATTCCATATATCAAAAAAATTAATATAATTACAGTTTAGTCTGCAGTTTACATTGGTAATGTGTCCTTAGATATTCCAAATTTGAAATACCGGCATCCATTTTGGATGCCATATTGATTTTAAATAATCAATTATTTATCCTAGACTAAAAATTACAACTTTAGCAAACTCCTTGACATAAAAAATATTGGATTAGACTCTTTGATCAGCTCCCACCTGCAATGCATCCCTGGATACTTCGTTATGCAGTATTGGCAGCCATTTTGGATTCCATATTGGTTTTTATGCATTAGATATCCATGATAGACTAATATTGACATCTTGAATGAACTCCTTGACATCAAAAACATAGGATTAGACTCTTTAATTGACTCTCTATCTGCATGGTATCCAGAGATATTCCATTTTTTGTATTTCGGTGGCCATCTTGGACACCATCTTGAATTCCAGCCAAAATAATTAAAATTTGTGTTGGCCCTATATCTGAAATGAAAGACAATATTGTTGGCAACAACTCTGCCAAGTTTCATGCTTCTTTCACCTTTTGCACAATTCCTTTGAATACTTGAGTTAAGCTGCAGGACTACTATGAAAGGGTGTACTACTCACTAAGACAGGGTCTATATGGAGGCGCTGCTGGATGGTTTAGGTTTTTTGGCCTTTTTGGGTAAGAATGGTTTTGGTTTTTTGACAATTCGGATTAACTTGGTTCCGGTTTTTGCAATCCCAACATGTTTGGTATCGTTAGAATCGGCTTGAAAAGAGGATTAAAATGGTTTTAAAAGCAAAGACATTTAAGTAGTTTGCCAAATGTTACACTGAAGGATTAAATTGGTTTGTGGTGTTGGAGTTGGTTTCCTGATTAGAATGGTTCCGAATTTCAAAAAAGCTGTGGCGCTGCTGGCGCTGGCACTGGCGCATCAGTACATAGGTAAAAGTCAGTTGAGTATGGGAGAGCGGGGCCAGTTGAACAAAATTTTAGAAATTGCTCTCCTGTGTGTATACCTTTACAGCTTTCAAGGAGAACAATGTTGGAAAAGGTAGTTTAAAAAGTTGTCTAAACATCCCAACTTTAAGTTTTGGTGTATCAACATATGAGTCTCCAAAAATAATAATTAAATTGGTTCAACTGCCCCCACCCTCGGGGCCAGTTGAACCATCCATTGGGGCCAGTTGAACCATTGGAAGGATGATGGGTGATGTGTAGGGCTGCATTCTTTATTTTTGCTAACAAGTTCAGCTAAGACCATGGCACGTTTCGGCTGATCAAAGAATAGCCTGGGGCCAGTTTAACCAGTCGACGACTAAACTTTAAAATCAATTTTTCGAAGTATTTTAATCTATTGTAATTGGCCACTTAGAAAAACAGTTTTTGAAGTAATCACTGTTTTTCTGAGGTGAATAATAAGAATAACAATAATAATAAAAGGTAATCGAAGAATATCAATATAATCCCCCGCCCGCAAGTGGCGGGAGATTATAATAAACTGCCATAAACTCCTTTGGTTCCACTGGCCCCACTGTGACCTCCATCTTCTTCTATATCTTCTATATACATATAAAATTCACCTCCCATATTCCTTTGTCACGGGTGTTCTCAGTTATGGCTTGCCTGATTGTCACAATATTTTACCACAGTCTCCTGCTATGTCTGAACTGTGTTTGTATCACTTCAAATTTATCAAAACTTCCGAATATTTACTCAAATCTCAAGTTTTCTGTGAATAATGGCTGTCCTGCTGCAGTCAAACCAGGAGCAACAGCAGCAACCAGTCAGAGTGAGTGTTCACATTTATTAAAACATTAGAACACTATAGAAGGAAAGAAAGAATTAAGGAAACCATTAAAAGGAATTAGTGTAGGAATTAAGGAAGCAGTCACGCAAGGGAATAAGAATGAAATAATGATGGGAGGAATGCACAAAGGAAGGAATGAGGGAATTAACAAGGGAAGGAATAAATACTTGAAGGAAGGCATGAAGAAAGGAAGGGAGGGATGAAAGAAGGGGAAAAGGAAAGTAGATAGCAAAGAAGCGGGACGGAAAGAAGGGAGATAGAAACAAATCGGATAGAATCATATAAAAAGACAGTGATAGATACATAGATACTATACATGTACATACATACATATTTACATAGACACATTGTTACATAGATAGATCTCTATAGGTATATCAACAGTTCCATATCTCTAGAAAGACAGGTAGATTGCTAAATACATATATTGACAGATTGGTATGATAGTCTAAAAATATGGAAGAAGTATTGAACATGAGGAAGAATACACGAAGGCCTTGAAGGATGGGTCAAAGTTCAAGAAGGACAACACTATAGCGAGGGAGAAGATATAATTACAAGGCCCCAAGGAAAACCATAATTACAAAGAAAAGCAAAAATAAGACTATGGGAGGAATGGAGATAAATTGGATGGTTGATTTGGGCCTTAATATCGTGCGTTTATACACTACATGGGTTAATTGGGACACACAGGCTAATTCCCAATGAGGCAGATCAGTGGAAGCACAATTGAAATTCCTGTCTAACATAGGCTAGGTCCAAACAAAAGGGGGTGGTCTTCAGAAGTAGCAATTTCATTTAAATTCACCGTAAACAAGTATTATTACCTACAGAGATAATCTTGACATATTCACACAAGTTCCATAGGCGTATCGGAGGGGGGGGCAGGGGGGGCGATCGCCCCCCCCAAAAGTTTGGGAAACAGTAAGATTCGGGCAAAAAGGCTAAAAAATTCGGGCAGATGATTAAATAAAAACTACTGAAAATTAATGATTTCCAGGCAATTTAATTTGAAATGTTTATAAATTTAGATCGTGAAATTCGGGCAAATGTCGCTCGCCCCCCCAAAAATCGCGCGCGCCGTACGCCTATGCACACAACCATTGATTGGGTAAATAAACAATAAAATGTCCATGCATTCACTGCCCGTCTTTAGACGGGTACACTGCTAGTACATATATAAAATTCACCTCCCCATATTCCTTTGTCACGGGTCTTCTCAGTTATGGCTGACCTGACAGTCACAATATTTTGCCAAAGTGTCCTAATATGTCCCAACTGTGTTTGTATTGCTTCTAATGTATCAAAACCTCCGAATATTTACTTTTACACAGCTACTACAGATAGATAGGCAACTACAATGTAACTTTTCCCGTGAATGAATGTTCTTCTGCTGCAGTCATACTAGCAGCAACAACAGCAACCACTCAGAGTTAATGTTATAACACATTTATTGAAACCTTACAACATTTTATAGAAGGAAGTAAGAAAGGAATGAATTAAGGAATTAGGGAAGGAATTACGGAAGGGAATAAGAAAGGAATTAAGGATGGGAAGAATACATGAAGGTAGGAATGGAGGAATGAAAAGGAAGGAATGGAAGAATGAAGAAATGAAGGAAGACAAAAGAAGAAAAACAGGGAAAAGAAGCAAGGGAGGAGGGACGAAGGAAAGAAGGAAGATAGATATAGATTGCAGATAGATAGATAGATAGATAGATAGATAGATAGATAGATAGATAGATAGATAGATAGATAGATAGATAGACAGATAGATAGGGGTGTCAGTGAACATGAGGATGACTTTATGGCAACAATTGCAGCATGGGTACTATGGGTCAAAAGGGGATACCGCTATGGGGCAGAAGAATATATGGAAGATTGCTTTGAAGATGACAAAGAAAAACCATTGTTGCAAAGCGAATCAAAAAGAAGACTATGGGAGGCCAAGAGGGATGCACAGTGGATGGAAAGATGAGTGTGCCTTTGCATCTTGCATTTTTACACTGCATAGGTTATTCATGTTATTAGGTTAATTAGGACACAAGGACACTACACCCACATGAGACAAAGCACGCTTGAAACTCCTGTCCAAAATAAGTTCCAATTTTGTTTACATTCCACATACACATAAGTTTTACAGAGATCATGCTGACATATTCAAACAACTCCTCATTGCGTAAATGTCAATGCACGGGTACACTGCTAGTGTATCTATATATATATACTAGAATTACCCAGTGATAAATGAATAAAGGAGAAGGAGTGCAA
Source organism: Platynereis dumerilii (assembly GCA_026936325.1). Lineage (NCBI taxonomy): Eukaryota > Metazoa > Annelida > Polychaeta > Phyllodocida > Nereididae > Platynereis > Platynereis dumerilii. The sequence goes on along the minus strand of JAPTHN010000002.1, from coordinate 10,874,297 downwards.
TTGTAAATTATTTTTTTTGGGGGGGGGATGCGGTAGTGTGGGTGAGACACAGAGTGATATGAGCATGCGGTGACATGACTGCAGTCTGGCGTTGAAGGCAGGGATGAACATTGCATTGTTAAATTTATAGTGTGCTGTCGCAGATCTATGCATATGAGGAAAAGTGTTTGTCCAGCAGTGCAACCCATTACAAAAGTGAAGGAATAGGTCTGTAAGTTGTGGGGAGGGGCATTTTCTGTAATTTCAGTGAGGCTGAAAAATTTGAGGGGGAGTGTGGGTATTTCGACCGAACTCTCACCAAATGGCGGCCCTGTAAGAAATAGAGTGGGCAAAAATGTGATGTCTGTCTGTCTATGTATGGCTATTGATATATCTATGGCCAGTGATATATCTATCTATGTATCTATTTTTTTATCGATCTATCTGTCTATCTATATCTATCTGTGGCTATTTATCTATAGATCTATGTATCTATGCAGGGGCGGCCTGGCAGCATATTGGGCCCAGTGTCAAAATTAGTCAATGGGGCGTAAGTGCCTGGCATAGCATTATATAAAAAAAGCTAATTTCTTTAGTATTAATGCAATTTGGGAAATTTTTATTGGTACATGGGGCTGGAGGTAACCCATGAAATGGTCCCAGGTGTCATATTCAGTGAATTAGGTTGCATCATGTAATCATAAAGCGGATGGCAGAGTTATTTGAGTTTTGGCTTTTTATCGTGAAATTTTCTTTTTACATCTTGCATAGGCCCTGAGTATAGATGGGCTTTTGGCAGCTGCCACCCTGCCACATAGGCCAGGCCAGTCCACCCCTGTATGTACGTATCTATCTATGTATGGGGCCTCCATCTAGTTTTCTAGCTATCTGTGCTACCCCATATGTATTCATTTATATATATGTTATGTATCCCTATGTGATATTCTTGTGTCAGTAAAACAATATTTATGCGTGTACAAACATTCAACTTTGAATGATATATTTGAAGCCATCTATGAAAAATAGATACATATAGATAGATGGATATCTATCTATCTATCTATCTATCTATCTATCTATCTATCTATCTATCTATCTATCTATCTATCTATCTATCTACCTATCTATCTATCTATCTATCTATCTATCCATCTCTCTATCTATCTATCTATGGGGGTTCCATCTATTTGTTTTATGTATTAAATTATTTATATGTATCAACAGATTCAGCATTCATGTAATGTACATGTAAAGTGCTATAGTGTAGCAAAAGATAGTGAAGGTCAAAGGGATGATTAATTGTGATTGAGCTGTGGCTTGAATTGAGTATTGACAGGTGTGAAGGTGAATTGCACTTGACAGAGTGACACATTAAGTGGCATTCAATAAGAAGCCATTAATTGGGGTAAGACACACAAACAGACAGAGAATGACAATGGTTTGTTGTAGTTATATAGTTGCCGTGAATTAAAACACGTGAAATGGCGGGAAATGCTGGATCGTTGAAATGGCGCGAAAATGCCGGATCCTCCTGGATCACAACAAAGCAGACGAAACGGAAGTGAGTTGACGAATGGATGGAATCAGCAGCAAAAGGAAAAATCGAAAATAATGCTGAATCGAGGAGGAAGGGGAAGCAGGGATTTATGCACATGTGTGTTCATCAGAAGGGTATGTAAAAAAAAGGAACAAATGAGGATAATTGATGGGGGAAGGGTTGGCAAGACTGTTGAAAGTGTTGGACAACGAAGGTGAGTTGTGCCACTGGCCTTACATCTTTATTTAAGTAGATAAGTAGATAGCCTGGCTGTACCCTTGTTGTTGGACACCATTTTAAGGAAGTGGGTTTCCATCTACACATAACACATTATCCTATGATGACATGACATTCCTGCAGACCAAGTAATTTAAATGCTATGAAGCTCCAATCTCAATAAGACAAACTACAATTTTCATGCAAAAAAAACGAAAAAAGTGTGATTGTTTCGTTACCATGTGTCTCGGAGCAAAGATTCACATGGAAAAGACTAATAGTGCCTAGCATAAGGTTGTATGTATGTAATTGGTTGAATATGATCAAAATTATTGGATAATTGCAAAAGTATGTAATAGTGAGCTCTTCTTATCAGAAATTGCCTCCAAGACAGATCAATGGAAATGCAAAATACATGGTTGCCAGGCAGCAACAGGCAGTGACACAATTATAAATAAAAAAGTCGATTAATAATTGATGAGGTTTCTTGCATTAGTGCATACTGCAATGGCCACTGCACGTAATTTTCACCACATGCATGTGCTATTGGCAGAGGTATAGTATCAAAGGGCCATGCTGATCCATTTTATTGTTTATTATTTATGCAGAATGGCTGGTGATCAGTTGACACACTCTGATGATTATAGAATAACTTGTTGATGCTGAACACAGGTGCACTAAGGGATCGCCCGCCGATTATACAATTATGGAGTTATTTGTTTTTCATTGTTTAGTGCTTTATTACCAGACTTCAATATGACTTTGCATTATCATTTTAACTTATTGCATCATATAAGCGAAAACGACAAAATCCTAGTGATTATTTTATAAATTATAATGGATTTAACAACAAAATTGTCATCCCAACGCAGTAAAGGAAGTAAAATAACGGAAGTACACGATACCTGCTATCTCTGAAATCCGATTACTTTTTGAAAATTGCTCAATGTTGAAACTGACCAGGGAACAACTGATAAGCTTATGCATAGGACCATAATGTCACCCTGTGCAACAATTTGGTTGGCAGTTCTTTTCGGTTGTTTGCAACGGAGATGTGCAGATCAAAATCGGACAGCATGAACGATGATAATCAAGTTGTGGAGATTTGTTATAATATGTGGCATATGTGTGCATACGCGTGCAAGTGACTGCGGAAAGACATCTCTTGAAATGTTTTCTTTTACATGATTTGCTATAGATATGAACAAATCTATGCTGCAAAACCTACTAAAAATGACCAGTCATGAGTGAAAAGCATGGTGGAATCACCAACACAAGAAAGTCTTTCTGGAATTAATAACTGGTCAAAATATGAATAATGACCAACGTCAACATATGTTCTATAGAACTATTGAAAATGGCCACTCAATTATTTTCTTGGAAACTGTCGTTTTGCCTTTTTGGATTATTGTTATATTCACTGTATTACTATGAAATACCTCATCAAAAAGTCATATTCGGTCTGAAATGGGTTATGAACGCAAATATCAGTACTAACGGCAGTTATCTGGCAGAGCCAATCCAGACGGATTACGGAATGGACAGATTCAAAATCAGGCCACCTTCCTATGCTTCTTATAAAACTAAGACAAATTGCTCTTGTGTCAACTTGAATAAGAATATCACAGAAATGAACTGCATCAAAAATGCAACTATCAGGAGTAACAGAACTATCTACATTAAAACAATGGGCCGCCTCGGAAACGTGTTGTTTCAAATTTCCAGTGCGTACGCAATCGCCAAAGACACAAACAGTCAACTGGCAGTGGTTGACAGTGAACATTTAAAAGCTCTAGAAAGCAGACCTTTCAAGACAATAACCTTAAAACAGTGGGATAATCCCAAAGCCAAGCTTGTGCATGGTGCACACAAATTGATTGACTTTGAGAGAGCATTTAACACAGCTTTGACTTCCAGTGTTAAGTTGATACATTCCCTACAAAGATATATATTTTTTGGAAGGTGCGAAAATGAAATACGACAGAAGCTAGCTCTAAAATCTAGTGCAATCAAAAAAGCAGAGAGCGCCATTTTAAATTTAATAAAGAATCATAAAAATTGGACTTCCAACAGCAGTACATCAGCCACCACCAACAAATCATCCTTCAATTCAACCGATTTTGTAACGGTTGGGATTCATATCAGACGTGGAGATTTAACCAGCAGATTTTGGTTTACAGATGGATATCGTTTTCCCAGTCTCTCATACTTTACTAATGCAATGAACTACTTCAGAAGTAAATACTCCAAGGTGATTTTCGTAATTGCAACTGATGGAAAGCCCTGGGTTCAGCAGCATCTCCTTCAGTCTGGGGTTTATCTCTCTCCGCTAACATCTCCTGCTGAAGATATGGCTCTTATTTCCAGGTGTGACCACGCTATTATTTCTCTTGGAACATTCAGCTGGTGGGCTGGGTTCTACAACAGAGGGACTGTAATTTATTTTAAAGACTGGATTGCACCAAATTCAAACATTTGGAAACGGGTCGAGTACAGTGAAAAGGAAAGGTTTCCACCGTATTGGCTTCCAATGATATAACCTTGTACACTTTTTCTGTGCCCTTTTGTCCATTACCTGATTGAATGAAGCCAAATTATCTTCTATATTTCTATAGGCCTACTATTGTGCAAAATGTTAAACTACATATTTACGAGGTAATAAGAGCGGATTTTACAAAAGATTCAAATATTCATTTGACTTGTTCCTTTCAGATCTAACCTATTTTTAACACAAAATCCATCTGTTGCAATTTTAGTGTAGGCCTAATTAAGTGCATTTTGCCAGATGAACCCTGATGGGTCAAGAATATAAGTCGGTGAAATTCCTGCTGGTGTATTATAATAAGACCAAGAGTTGAAGATATCCTGAGTCCTCTGTACCCACCAGTGCATCAGCACTGCATATTATATAGATAGTGGATGGTGAGGAGACCAATATTGAGTTTTATTGGCCGAAGCAGTAATATTGGTCCCTCTGTTGTAGAACCCAGCCTCAATTGTGACGTCACCACTGGTGATGTCATAATGGTCAACTTGTCATTGTGACATCACAACTGATGACCTCATGAGAGCATACTGACAATGGACTTGGTGACGTCACCATTGACTGCTCTTCCATGGTTTGAACACTAAAATTACAGCTGCCTGTAATGTTAGCCTGGGGTGGTATTGAATTGCCTTCCAAATTTTGACAATTTTTTTTTCTTTTCAATTAAGAGGGGAAAAAATACTCTCTTAGCAGCATATCCTGAAAATTTAAAACATCTGAACAAATATTTTTTGACCATTTGGCAGCAAGTCAACTTAAAAGGAAAATATAACTTATATTGGATGGAGAATATATTAGATATCGGATGGTAAGTCGTCCAATATAGAGTATAATTGGATTCAGAAAAGTTATATTGGATTCGGCTGCGCCTCATCCAATATAACTTTTCTTCATCCAATTATACTCTATATTGGACTCCTTCCCATCCAATATTTATATAATAGTGGATGGTGAAGAGACCAATATTGAGTTTTATTGGCCGAAGCAGTAATATTGGTCGAGGCCGGAGGCAGAGACCAATATTACGTGCTGAGGCCAATAAAACTCAATATTGGTCTCAACATCTACTATTTGTTTAATCTGCACCAACATTTCAAGCTTATACATGTTTTTAAATTTTTTTAGATAAAAGAGTTTTCTGTCTAATTTGATGTTCTAACAATCGTCAATAAAAACATGTATAGAAAAAAATAAAACCTTTTCTTAATCTGAATTATCTATCTAGTTATCTAGCTATCTATCTAGAGCTATCTAGCTATCTGGCATTCTAGCTATCATTTTGCTATAATCTAATTATATCTATCATTTACTCTTGATCTTCTTCTTCTTCTTCTTTGTTATGTCCCGCCTCTTCTTAGGCGAACCTCCTTCTGGAGTTAAAATCTTTGTTAAAAACAGTTTAAAAACAGTCAATTAAAAACAGTCAGTTTTTCCCTGCTCCTCCGTCCAATTCTTCCCTCTGTGGCAACCTGATAGCTCTATTTCTATATGGGACTGGTAGGTCTTGAAGCAGAATGTCTCTTTCTATGTGAAGCTTGTGGCATAGCAGGCTACATATCTTGTTTGCCTGGTTGCTTGCCTCTGTTGGAAGTTTAATGACTATTCCCTTTGCCTTCCCCTTGGTTAATCCTGATGGGATGAAGCAGTCGCCATTTAATATTGCGGAACAAACTTCCTCGTCATCCTTTGGAGATGGGAGTTCGTTTTCCTGGTACAATTTCCTTATGACTTCAATTTTCTGTGTCCTGTATTCTTGGAGCGTTGGGCAGCTGGCAATTAGATGCTTGATGTCTTCTATTTCCCTGCAGCACAATTTGCATTTGGGATCTTCTCCATTCTTATACTTTGAAATTTCCAGCTGCGTTTTGTAGCGACCACCCAGCATTCTGGCTCTTGTACCTGCGGCTTCTACCAGATGCGGGATTCCCTTGCAGGAGTTCCAAATGCCGTGGACTGTTGCTCCATCCGGTGTGACTAGCCATCTGAGTGTGGACTTGCTGCTTGCCGCTGTAATTAGCTCCTTCCGCCAGTATACCGAGATCTTTTCCTTTACGATTTTCTTCCACAGTTCTTTGGGTTTCGGAGCGCAGAGATTATCATGTAACTCTAATCCATATGTGATTCCCAATTTGTCTAATGCGGCAAACCAGCTGTTTTTGTTGTTTGTTCTTATAGCCATCTGTCTCTGTGCAATAAGGAAGAGGCTGTGGTCTCTAGGTAGTCTACATAGGCTCCCATAGAGATTTAGCATCTTTTGGTGAATTCGTCCCTCTATCGGAATTGAAGCCAGCAGGAGATGGATGTATTCTGTTGCTGTATTTGTTGGGAGACTCTGTATCTGTCGTAGCATTTTCCTATGGAATTGGCTGATGTTCTCGAGATCTCCTTTCCTGAGCATTGCAGCTTCAATTCCATGGAGAAGTCTTGGTATCACATACGTATCTATTATTTTGGAGGCTGCAGGGGGTCCAAACCGTTCACGCCATGAAGACCGATCTTCAGGAATGAATATGCAGTCCTTCTCGCCTGCTTGATGTTAAAGTTGATGTCAGGTGTTCCACTCGAACCCGACCATCTCAGACCAAGGTGAGTGAATTCTTCTTCTGCTGACACTTCCTTCCCTCCTAAGTACCATCGCTGGACCTCTGTTGACTCATCATTTTTCCTCTTTACTAGATTTGTCACTACTGTCTTCTTCGGATGTAACTGATATTTATGTGTCTTGGAGTACTCTTCTGCTAGATCCAGCATAGGTTGCACCTGATGTAGTCGACCAGTCATCAGGATGACATCATCTGCACAGGTCGGGCATCCAGAGTAATATGGACCAATTCTTGTACCAAGGTCGCTGTCCTGGAGTTGAAGTAGTAGATCATTTATGTATAATTTATAAAGTAATGGCGAGATGATGCTGCCCTGTTTCACTCCTTGATTAACCTCGTATGGTGCCGAGTCAATCCCGCCCCATCTTACTTTCTCTTTAGATCCCGAGTATAAGTCATCTATTAGCTTCCAGAGTGGAGCTTCAGTTTTGGTGTTCTGGAGTTTCGCCTTCAGCTTGAAATGATTCACGACGTCAAACGCCTTCCTTGCATCCAGCGACGCCACATACAGCGGGGTTTTCTCCAGTTTTGCTTCAGCCACCGTTTCCGTTATAATGAGACTTGCCATTGCCGGGGATCTATTTTTGTTGAAGCAAGTCTGAAGGTCGGAAATCCCACACTGGATGGAGTCTTCTAGTCCGAGTTCCATGCAGATAATTTCTAATACTTTCAGGAGTATAGGTGCAATAGTTATGCCCCTGTAGTTATCCATTTCTCTTGCATCCTTCCCGGGCTTCGGAATCATCAATTTGTAGGCTTCCTTCAGGGAGCTAGGGACCATTCCTTCTTGAACTATTCTATTGAATAGGCTTGCAATTGAATCTGTTACAGTTGGTGGGAGGCATTTCAGATGTTCCGCGGATAATTCATAGGAGTCAGCTGCCTTCTTGGTCTTCAGTTGTTTTATCGCTTGATTTAGTGATGCAGTAGTAATTGTGAGTTTGCTGTGGCTGTCCTTATTCAGGGTCCTTAAGTACTCGAGAAGTTTCTCCTCCAGGGGATCTTCTTCTGTGCTTGCAAGGTCTCCACAGTATTCTCTCCATGCTTCTCTAATTGTGGCATCGTCTGTGGTTAGCTGCTCGTTCACGAGGATTGCGCTGGATCTGTGTCCTTGCGATCTCTGTTTCTTTATTAGCTTGTGGGCCAGCGCCTGGTCTTTTTCCATCGCCTCACTTATTTCCTCCAGCAATTTCTTTCTTTCTTCCGCTGCTTGTTGTCGTTGTATTGCTCGCACCTTCTTCGTTGCCTCTTTTTTTGCGACCCAGAGCTGGTTTTCTCCACGTGGCTTTCCATTCTCCTTCCATAAATAGTTCTGTTTCTTTGAATGAACTATGGCTTCACTCAACGCCGGTGTCCAACCAGGCTTTTTCTGTTGTCCACACACAATCTCTCTGTGAGGTGTAGAGGCTCGCATAGCTCCTCCAATGGCACACTGTATTACTGTCACTGCCTCATCTGTTGGGATAACTTCCAAGTTTACCGTACCCAGGAGATCCTCCAGAGTCTGTTGAAACATCTCTTGATCCATTTCCTCTCTGAGGTAGACAGTACGTGTTTGTTTTTCCTTGCGTCGTCTTTTGCTTGTGAAATTTGTTGTCGTGACTCTTGTCCGGATAGGGGCGTGGTAGGACGAGTTCAACCCATTGTCATCCTCCATTATCTCCACTTCTGACCACTTGAGGGATATATTTTTCTTCTTCAGCAGAATGTGGTCTATTCTTGACTGATGATTCAGGTGGGGATTAACATAGGTGAATTTCTCAGCAGATTCCTTTCCCAGGTCCTCCAATCCGTGTTCCTTAATCAGTTCTTTTAGGAGTTTCTCTTTGGTGTTCTGTCGATGATAATGATCAGCGTTGAAATCTCCAAGGATTATGATATCATAAGACGTTCTATATTTCTCAATTAATTCATTTAGGGCATCCATATCCTCTCTGAATGTTGTCACTGCCTCCTTACTATTTCCCGATGCCAGATAGCAGTTCACAATACACAGTGGAGCAGAAGGATTCTCACAAAAGGCGACTTGTATCCTGCTGTTACCTTCCTCTTGTGACGGTTTCATCCATGGTGCAATTTTCTCATTCCAGATGATCGCCGTACCTCCGTGGCCACTTGACTTATGCCAGTGTTCTAAATTCCTTGTCTCCTCATCTATTGCTCTTGCATGTACGCCATGTTTGGGGAACCTTGTGGATATCTCATCAGTTTCAAAGCTCCACAACCAGTGTTCCTGCAAGCAGACAATGTCATTCGAGTTCACTACTTCATTCAGGAAGGCTTCATTTTGTATGATTCCCTGGATATTTAAACTGACTAGGCTGATTTTTGTGTAGTTTTCCCCTCTCTTAGTTGATTCTGTTCTCTTCCTTTTCGATAGTTGTCATGCTTGGTTTGTGCTGCCGTCACTTCTTGGTGATAATGCGACTTGGTCATCTAACATTTGTTCACTGAAGTTCTTCCTCTCAGGGGGCCAGGATGGTTCCTCCATACATTCTTCAAGTTGTCTCCAGTTTTCTTCCACTCGCGACCTTCCTCTTGTGCTTGCTGGTGACTTTTCTTTCCTTGGTGGTGGATCTCTTCTCACACTTAATATCTGGTCAATAAGCTCCTCACTGTGTTTTTGGGGGTGCCGGAATTCTGAGGTGCCTGCTTCTTTGTGGTGATCCTGTTCTCTCCTCTGACACGGGTAGCCCATTTCCGCTTTACTGGCTGATGATGGTCGAGCTGGATCACCTGTCTGGTCTGGCCTCTTCGTCCGGGGGTATTGCGCAGGAGGGGCATTACAACCTCTCGTCTGATCAGTGGTTGTAGTCTGCGGTCTAGCAGGAGGTGCAGGACGTTGTTGCTGTGGTATCTGATAGAAGTGCATAGGAGGAGGGTACCACTGTTGGTGCATAGATGGGAGCCATTGCTGTTGTGCATAGGGCTGCCACTGGTACTGCAGTGGTGGCTGCCAATGCTGTTGACTCTGTTGTTGCCTTTGGTGCAGCCTCTGTTCCATATTGTGCAACTTCTCCGTCAGCCTGGCTTCCAAGTCTCTATGGCGAATTTCCTCCTTCAGACTTTGTATTTCCACATCGGCCTGGGAGATCATGCGGCACTCCTCATTGGGGTATGTTGCATACTGTTGCCGGGGTGGCGAATGATGTAAGACTCGGGATGTACTGGTGGATCCATGATCTGTAGCATCTATAATCTGTTGAAGCAGTTTATTTGTTGCAGTCATCTCCCGGATCTTTGCCTCCAGTCCAGTAATTACAGCTTTCTGAGTCTCAACCTGGGCCTGGGTCTTCTGTAGCTCTTTTTCCCTGTTTTTCAAGTTCCTTTCTATTTGGTTAGCCTTTCTCTCCCTGTTCTGGATGTCCAGAAGGGCTGCACTCCATTCCGCCCTAGTTGATCGGCAGTTATTGCATGTCTGTGCCTGTATGTATGTATTTGGAGGGTAATGATCTTCCTGTTGCATTGACTCGCTTGTCTCGGTGACAACCTGGTGTAATCTTTCGGGAATGCTCCTTTGGGGGCTGTTCTCAGCCCGGGAGTCGGTCAACCGCTCCGTTCTTTGGGGACTGATTGTAGGTTGGGCGTCAACCGAATGGGTAGACTCCTCAGCAGGTGCGAGAAGAATTGCTACTCCCTGGACTGTTGAGTTGTTATTTCTGTCTTCTATGTCATCTGTCTTTCAGTTATCTGCAGAGGGTTCTGTGGATTCCGGTAGCATTGGTGTTTGCGTTTGGGATCTTGGAACTCCCACATTCCATTTCTGTAGGACGCCTCCCTTCTCCTTACCACATGGACTCATGCTCGGGCCGTGCGGGTCGTCACTTCGGTACGTATCGCTTACTTCACTGATGTTTCCCCCACAGATGTTTTCCCCACTGATGTTTCCCCCACTGTGATTTTGTTGGCCATCGTTCAGCTGCCTGTTGCTAGCTCCACTATGTTCTATGCTGTTGGTAGCTGCCCTGGCACCTTTCTTCATTTTGGGTTTTTGAAGCACAGTGAATACTTGCTCAAGGCACACCCTGAAGCTTTCGTTTAGTGTATGGGGATCCGTGTCCTTGCAAAGTTTATTTATTTCTGAAATGATTATTTCAATCTCTTCCCAGTCCCTTTCGAAGAAGCTGCTCATATTACTTCCGCTGACGCAGATGACTGAAGTGGTGTGATACATATTAATTGTGTATGCATTTCGCTTGTTGTGCAGGGAGGAGACCTTAACAGTCGCCTGGACATGATTGAAGGCTTTATCTTGCCATAAGTCAATGTCAGTCACATATCCTGGATGCTGGGACTCAGTGTTGATCAAGTTTTCAAATTAGAGTTTTTTTAACTACTTTGGTATTATTTTAATGATTAAATTATTTTTAAGAATCATCTTTAAACATTTTTAAATATTAACCATATTTTCAGCAGCAAGTTGGTACTCAGTCTCACAATGCTTTAATTTATGATTGACAACATTCAATTGGATTGATTTCTGTATAAACTACAAATTAATAGTTTCACTTTGGATGAGACAATTCAATTGGAATTTGGCCAATTATCCTTGATCGCAATTAGCACCTTGAGGAGTAATTGTGTATCCTTCAATGACAATCGAGAATTTGATTGGAATTCATTCAATGCAATGAAAGAGTCAGAAAGACTGATTCTGCCACTGCAATAAGCGAAGTGCATGTGCACTGAGGACGCCAATATAGCTTTCACGCGCCAATAACACTTTCCACACGCCAATATCGTTATTTATTGGCGTGGCACGTGATTGATTTCGCTACACTTGATTGGCTAACAAATTTCGATGCAGAATATATACATATTATATATATATATATATATACAAAACACCATTGAGTATCATAATCTTTGGTATAGCTGCTCAACATTGGTTTTTTCATTGTTGATGTCAGGGACCGTTCAGAATTTATGACTGGGGGGGGTGGGAGTTTTGGTCGAGGGGGTACTAACTTTTCACACGTGTTTCAAGGGGGGTATTAATTTTTGGCAACACTTCCAAGGGGGGGTAAGATATTTTAACAAAGAAAAAATGTTAAAAAACACGCATAAACTCATTTTATTTGGACTTGTTTACGCGCAAAAGTCAACGAAATGACGCGAATCTGTATGCGTGGCCGTGTATAACAGTATATATGTATGTATTGCTTTGTATGTCGAGGGGGGGGTACTAAAAATCCGCGTGAAACCTAGGGGTAGGGTACTAAAAATCCGCATGAAACTCAAGGGAGGGGTATCAATTTTTGATGGGAAGTTCCAGCAAAACTCCCACCCCCCCCAGTCATAAATTCTGAACGGTCCCTGATGTCCTTGCATTGTTTGCCATTGTGACATAATGTCCATGGTAACATCAAAACAATGTGACATCATCACTGGAGCTGCTAGGCCTATCTGTGCTCTGATTGGCTGATGCAGCTGTTGAGCATAGATCACCTGAGTGAAGTTCAGCTTTCTTTGGATTTACACAACGGGGTATAAATAAGACCAAATGGTGGCATGGTGGTATTTTGGGATGTATTCCTACTCGTGAAGATATCCTGACAATTTTATGCTCAGACACTCATGGGTACAAAGGACTCAGGATATCTTCAACTCGTGGAGTAAATGTCATAATACCAACATACCCATTTGGTCTTATTACAGACATTTTCACTGGTCGTAAACCCTTGGGTGGAACCAAGTTAGTATGGTTCTACCTCATTTGGAGCTTCTCTTTGAAAACTAGTCTTTTATTCACAACTGATTCAAATATTTTCCCTGTACAAGCCATCAATATAAGTATCCGATAATCACAGGTTCATTGCAATTGCCGTTCTTATGTAAGGGTTGTACTACGCCCTCTGGCCACTTATCAGGATAATCTCCTTTTAACCAGACATTATATAAAGTAGGCCTATCACTGTGTACCTTTGCTCTATGCGAAGCGACCTAGTTAATCACAAAATCTTAAATTTTAGACAAGAAACCAATTCAATTACAACATAACATAGCCAGTATGCTGTATTTATGTATTAGACAACTTGATGTGAAATTACAGGCACTAAACATCAAAAATCAAAAGATTCGGGGATTCTAGTAACAAGAAAATTTTTTTGAAAAAAAAAAAGCCGATTTTGAATTAAGTAAGGTTTATGGGGTGCAGAATGGATGCTGGGTTGTGGTTGCAAGCCTGATCTGTGTGCAGCCATCGTCACCATGCCGCAGCAAGACAGCAGATGGACTCATTCTATCTTAATTCGCGAAATATAGCAAGGTCATCAGCAGATGATGTTATTTCCATTATATCCCTTTAGCCTTTGGGGTCTTGTCTTTGTTATGAAATGGAAGCTTGGCGAAATGTACAAAGACAGTTGAGGCCCTGATACATCTCCATGCTAAAAAAAAATAATTATCAATCTTGCATCATAATGATCCAATATCTTGATTTTGACGATCAAATGAAATTCACAGCTTAGACGCTTTTAATTCAAGTACAACCTTGGAGATTATCTTTTCTTTTTTGGACATTCTCTTCACGTATATAAAAAGTAATTTGGATTGGTTGTGGAAACGAAAAATTATGAAAGGTCTTTGATTCCTATGAACACAGAGTCTTATCCCGAAATCTCGCATAAACCGTAACCTAAATACACCAACGAAAATCAGAATTGAGATCATCAAGATGCTGAATAACCTCTGCCACATGCTGCACCTACACTGGATTGAGGATGCTAATAGACATAGCTGGAACTGGAGTATTGACTCTTAACAACCGAGTAGCAGTAGTTTTCAGCCCAGTACTAGTTACTAAACACTAGTTATAAGGGAACTGCACTACTGTACATGCATTTATCAGAAACCTTGACACACAAGGGTGGTGCTGACAGCAAGAGGAGGAACCTCAAAGAAGAAGATGCTTTCAGAAATATTTCCAACTATTCGCAAAATTTTTCACCTGCACTCCTGCAGTGACAGCAGCTTTGAAGGAGACATCCAGAAGAAAATAATAAATATCCCGGTTGACTAAAATAAATCATATTTCTTGCTGAAGTCAGAAACTTAAAAAAATTCATCACCCAGAGGTTTGATGAAAATCACATGTCCAAGCATTTCATAAAGCTCAAACATTTTAATAATTATTAAGCTCTAGAATAATAGCTTTGATTACACATGCATTGCGCAGCACTTTAAGTCATCTTTCAGGTAAATTTCACGTTTAGGTCAAAACCCATATGATATATTTATTCAAATGTGCAATATTTTTTTTCTAGCTTTGTAAGTAGAAAAATGTCATTGGAAAGTCCAGATTTATTTCAATGATGCTATCTACACAATGCATGCATATATAGAAACTGAGAATAACTTGGAGCATATAATGAGGCCAATCTCATTTAATGATCTTGCGTTTGTCCAAATGTGCTTGCTGTCATACTTCATCCGTCGCATCACTGAAAATATAAATTTAGCATATTAAATATACGCATACAAGCCACAACACTACTAAGTCGCACAATGTTTGCCAGATTAAATTATTAAGCTGTGGTACCTGAGACTAACTAATTAATGTATTGTTAATTAATGTATTGTTATGCGCAGGCTTCAAAAATTGAAATTAACAATCCTTATTTTAATACCCCGACAGAGCGCTGCACTGTGAAAATGTCACCGCCTCTAAAACTGAATGCTTTCGGACATTTCTTGACTGATAACCACTGAAAACTTAACCAGGCTTACCTCAGCAAGGATCACAAACTTGTGTCTGCACCCAAAGCTCTGGAATAAAAATATCACTAAATTAAAGCAAGTCAATGGGGGCGCCGTTAATAAACTTGCAAATTGTTTGCAAATTTTGTGGCCAGTAATAGGCCATATAATTATATGAGTGAATCTGTTCAAGCCAATACCAGACTGGGAAAATTGTTATACTTTTTAAAAATATTATTTCACAAATTTCCACTGTTGAATTTCTCCAAAAGAAAAATTATATAAAACTAAAAGAATGCAACTGAATCGATCCATGTGCGATGCCATTGCTTCGATTTTTGATTTTTTCAATGAATTTTGCTGTTTCACGTGAATTATCTCACTGATTCATAAAAGACAAAATGCAACAAATTGACCTGGAGAATGAAAATGATTGAGCTGAAAATTACCGAAAGGTTAAGAATTGAATCATGGATTCACTCCAACATGAAGCTTGTAAGGTAAGACAGGTAAAAAGTTTATGAATATTTATATAGTTACACTCTCAATGTAGGGGAGACCGGGGCTATTTGAAGCACTTGTTTTTATTTTTGCTCTGGAGAGTTAATGGCATAAGATACTCACACCAAATTTTGGCATGTGATAGTACGTGCGTTTAACTCAATGATCAGCTTATGAGATATAGTAAATAATTTTTGAACTCTGACAGTGTTACAGACACAAACTTCCAACTTTTTTTTTGCTTCAAATAGCCCCGGCCCCGGGGTTATTTGAAGCACCATCAATTTTTTCAAACAACTACTTGTAACAGGGTTTTCTTTTGCATTACTGCTATCGCACTGATGACTACCAGCTTTAGTAAAATACTTATTTGAAAAGATATTGTATACTGTAATTTACACAATTTTTTGTCCGTTTTGGGTAAAAAAGCCGGTTTTTCAAAAAAAAAATTCTGCAATGCAAATATCCACTGTATTACTTCTTAATTGCAATAACTCAAACTTGCAATGACTTGCAAGGCAATTTGAAAAAGAAAAATTATGTTTTGGCCAACTCCATCGTGTGCGGTTCAACTAACCCCATCACACCTGGAGCACAATATTGTCTTATTTTTCAGTCTTATCAAATGCGCGTAACAAAATGCTTCTGGTGTGAATTAGGAATGAGTTTGCTCTTTTGGAATTAGGGTTAGTTCACCTGGATATCAGTATTTACTATACAATAACTCCAATCGAAATCTGTGCAAAGAAGTTACTTGGACACCCTAAAAACAAACTTTCGTGCCTACAGAATTAGCTTTTTGGAAATTTGAATGATTAAGGGTGTGATAACGTGTGCCAATAATCAAAGTAACTGCCTAAAGTACCAACTTGGCAAGAAAAAAATTTAAAAGTCAAATTTAGGCCATGTTTCATATAACCCCGCGCTTCAAATAGCCCCGGTCTCCCCTACATTGTAGACACATTATTATCTTTTGGTCATACACACCAGAATGACAAGAGACACAGCAATAAACGCCTATGAAGATGGTCCAACTTGAAATACTCATTACATCTCACTGACTGCCATCTCTTTTCCTTGTCGTCAAAAGAAACATTTCCAGAACCTGTCCGACAGCATCTGAAACATTAAAATACCATTTGTTCAGAATTGGGAGTTGTGGAATTTGCAGTCACAGATTTGCATTATCAGTCATGCAATGAAATTGGGTTTTGAAGTGGAGTCTGGTATCAAAAATAAATCTGGTGACTTCAGACTAAAACATAGGCTGCGCAGCAGCAAACCTTCAGCGAATAACACCTTTAGAAGATTACAATAATATCATAAAATTGGTGCGTTCCCGAAATTGCTTATAGGTATGCAATAGCGGTCGAGTAGCGAGTAGTGGCCTTCCATTATCTCATTTTTCCAATGATTCATAAAGTATTATACACATCAAAAAGCACTGCTAAATTAATCGCATAGGTGATTTGTTTAGAAAAATGCATTACTGTATATGCAATAGCCTAGTCATTTAAAGAAATGTCAAAAATGCATTTGGCACTATGAAATAGTTCATGTACAAAATGATGTGTAAACATAGTGAAATAAAATTTTATTATTCTCATGACTGACAAACATGAGATATTGGTGTGCACTAATGCCGACAAGAGGAGTAGGATTCTGGAGACCCAATAAGAAGAGTTTGTTTTTAGAAAGCCAAAGGAATTAAGAGATGGTTCACTTAATTGCCACCCAATTGTGAAGGCATGATTTTTATTCTAATTTACTGCACCTGTGAAGTCACCGCCAAAATTAATTAATATGATTAATCTAGCAGTATTTAGGTAAAGTTTGAAATTAGTCTTTATTTAGTAGCTTTAATGGGCTGAGACATTTTACTGTAATGAATTTATTGATCTGGCATTAATTTTTTATATTTTACTCACCTCTAACATGCATTAATGACAATCCTTATTGATGTTTTGACAGGCCTTCTGAACATCCCCAGAATGCTGACTAGCTGGCTCTTGAGGGTCATACCTGCAAAGAAAGCCATATATTATACCAACTGATATTCATAATTTAAAATATATCTGCAAATACATATAAGTAAATAGGCCTACATTTTTATTTTCAAAACATAGGCCTCTGCATCTACAAAAGTTGTGTGCATCTAAGCATCATCTTATGAGCTGCTGTGCACTGTCAGCAACTGTCACTTTTGACTTTTTGTGTATTGGAGCCCATTAAACTGTGTACACCTGCTAGTGTTAATTTCAACCCCAGTATCATGCATAGACATCTGAAATATTACATACCTTAATGTTTTCAGTGTCACTGAGTCTGTGTGACCAGCTGAGTGCAAGTACAGCCTGGTAAGCCATGCAAACATGCTACAGACGTTGTGTGGCTGCAGTAAAACCCACGATGACAGGTGTGATAGCAGCTGACCAGCTGTCTTCTCTCTATCCAGTACAGGCAGGGGTGCTTCTTCCATCTCAAAGTAAGACCTATCTCAAAGTATTTTAAAGCAGGGCTGTCCTCATGGTATCCACAATGCATAAACTGTCATTATAACACCCGAAATCAAGGCCACTGTTGGATCCCAAGCTTGGCCAAGCACACTCCCACAGAACATAAGTAGGTCACACAGCACATGTGACGTATAGGACTACTAGGCCGCCTAGGGAGGGTTCCCTGAACTAGCAATGACATCACCACTTTCTGAGTGCTTCTCAACACAGGGCAAATTATCAAATCTTAGAGAAGTTCCAAAACCTAAATGGCAAGAAAATGTCAAATTTACAGTGCCTGTGACTATCATGGTGTTATTAATGTCACAGAAAATGCATAATATAGTCATTGGAATGTTATGCTGTTTGAGATTTGTCTGGAGTGCATCTAATTTTGAGTTTGCATGATATTAGCTCCCCCCTGTGAGCCTCCTGTGGTCAACTTATAAATCCGAACTTCAGAGATAATTAATGTAACAAGATAGATACTTCGATAGGCTGAAGCATCGGCTTAAAAAATGCACTATAATTTACTAAAACTGCCTAATCTCCCAGAAAACTTAACTGATTAATTCCAAATTTTTTATTCATTACAGTTTGTACCATAAGACAGCATACTGGCTATTATGCAATGTTGGTTGTTTGCTCTATATATGAGAACTAGCAAAATGTAAACAAAAAATCGTTAATTAGGTCACTTGGTTAGTACACAGTGCTATTTGCGTATTTTCGTTTTGTTTAATGTTCCTAGAGTGCAATATATACTAGGAATTCATGAGCGGTAATTGACAAAAGCCTATTATTCATTAGATATCACTGGCATCAAGCCAGCCTGAAAATATGCTTCCGACCCATAATTATATCTGGATGATGAATGAAACTCTTATCTATCAATTCAATTTTAATCATTTATTTTTCCAATTCATTAATTAATATACATGATTCATGAGATAGCAAAAGTATGTAAAATAAGATAAAGGCCTATACATGATTATACTAATGAGATGGTGACCCATATTTAAGATACCATAGAGTGCCGCTATCAGGGGGCGACATTTGAACTACTAATACTTGCAAAGTTGATAATGAGCACAATAACACAATTTACAAATTATAATAATCAAACTGAGACAAACAGCCTAAGAATTGTCCACATTTCTATGATCTTCTATGAAGCATAAATTGTAAAGTAGACAATGAGGAACACAAGGAAGGCCAAAGGGAAGGCAAGGCGACAAATCTTGTCACCTCGATCTTTGACTTCAGCTGTTTGCTTGTTGACTTCACCACATTCCGCTCCCTTTTCTGATCGCCTTCTTGCCAAGAACTGGACCAGGATGAACTCAAGAAAGGCGAAGGCGATGAAGAGGAGACAGGTGGAGTTCCACACATCCAGGGCAGTCGCATAGGACACCTTTGGCAACTGGAAGCGGGACAATGCGGAGAGCAGCACTGAGGTGAGCAGAGTTGTCAGACCTACGCAGAAATGTTAGTTTAAAGATCATATTATAACAAGCATAGTTTAATAATAAAAGTTTATATAGTTCCAGTTCCAAAGTGACTTTTAATAGCACTGGATTTCGTAGGCACCTCCAGAACTGGTCACAAAGACAAAGGCTTATATGTTACAGCCACAAAATGGATATTAGCTGGTGTACGTTCAAACTTTTGTGTTAATTAAAAAATATATTTAGGCTACGCGCATTTTTTACATTTCATGGGTCAAATGGTCCCAAATAATGATCATGATAGACAATTTCCTTGACTATTTCACATTCTTGTCTGATATATATATATACAAAGTTTGGACGGACACCATGCAACTTTAGAACATTAATTTTGTCTGTTTTACACAAACCTTTTTTTTCAGTGCAGAGGAAGCACTCAAAAAAGCAATGCCAGTCCATACAAATTGGAAAAGGTATAGGGTAATGTTCTTTGAGTCAGACACTAAGATTCTGTACATTGAAAAAAGTGATATCTTGCTTGGCTTTTGGTTTATTGATTGTCAACCAGAGCCTCAATTTAAACATATTACTAAATCTGGCAGAAAATTGACAATTGGCGCAACATAAGAACTAAATTGGTGGCTACATTTCTTAAATAAAAAATGACATAGGGTATCTTTGAGTCAGACAGTTGTGTTCTAAAAGCATGACATCATAGATACAGGTGCTTTGGAGTCTTCCATTCAATTAAAAAAGCCCATGTTAGATTGAAGTGCTTGTGGTAGACCCCGGCGTGAGCCGAATAAGTTGAAAAATTCAGTTAAATTTAATTTTCAACTCAGTCAATCACATTAGGATCAACTAGTCATTAGTTTTTTTTTGCCAAAGTCAGTATGAATTGGTCTACTAAATCGACTGAGAAGTATACTATCTGAGGATGAAAACCGCTTTAATTCAATATTCTTAAAAGTGGATAAGAGTTTGACCTGATGTCTTCATTGATTTTTTGGAAATAATTTTTTGAAAAGTTGGATTTAATCAGTTGCAATTTATTCAACAAGTTGGAATTGAATTCTGCCAATTAGTTGAATTAATCAGTTGAATTCCTGTCTTTTTTTTTTTCAGTCATGATTTGATTTTCAACTGACTAATGGGTCTAGCTCGTGGAACTTACCTATTGCAGCGCGTACAGCAGCTTGTTCAAGAGACACCCAGAAAGAAAGCCAAGAGAAGCAGGTGATCAGGATGGCTGGGAGGTAGATCTGCAGGATGTAGAACCCCACATTCCTCTTCAGGACGAAGTCAATCCCCAAGCATGAGAACGATCCTGAAACGAACAGTTTTAAAAAAGAAAATAAGTCCCCGTTTAAATCAACTCGAATAACTCAAAGATTCCTTCTCTGACTTCTTTTGACAGTCGGCTGAATTATAGACCTGTATATCA
Source organism: Platynereis dumerilii (assembly GCA_026936325.1). Taxonomy (NCBI): domain Eukaryota; kingdom Metazoa; phylum Annelida; class Polychaeta; order Phyllodocida; family Nereididae; genus Platynereis; species Platynereis dumerilii. The sequence goes on along the minus strand of JAPTHN010000002.1, from coordinate 10,853,828 downwards.
AACCCAAAATTCATTTGTGTAATTGTAGCTCAGTGGCATTATGCCTGGGAGAGCCAGCAGCCTTCGAGTAGGCCTACCCCTGTTTTAGAAATTCTGTGGCTTTTCCAATGGATATGACCAATTTCACCATGCGGGGCAGCCACCACTTGGACATACTTCATCAAGTGTGTGAAGAAAATTTGTTTCTCAATCATATTAAATAGACACCTGAGGAATTATTTCGTAATCTTTTTACTATTTAGGTTCATTGGATGACTTTAGAAATTATTTGAGTAGAGTTTGACCACCTTTTTCACTTATATGAATTAATATCGTGGGCCTGCAGGGAATTCAGTGGAACATCAAATTGATTAAGAACATCACTGCAAGACTCTGTATACGAGCAGAGTGCAGTGATAATGATGAGTGACATCACTGGAATCATCAAACAGTCAAAAGGAATCATTCATATTTCCTCAGCCATAGCAAAAAGATAAATGCACACAACTAATTATAAAATGTAACGCATCAAAGTAAGAAGTTCTGCCTACATTGCTCCTTCATCGCCAAGACACTTGTAGTGCATTGAGCACGGGGTCAGGATGGCACTAACAAGCAAGACATGTGTACTCTTCCGTGGCCTGTTCCAGAATGCACTGAGCCACTGATTCGTGACACTGAATCATTGCTGCATGATGATGACACTAGATGACACTTTCTGACAGTGTCTCGCAGTGCTGCTGCCTGCCACACCCCATTCAGGTTTGTTTTTCAGGTCCTGTCGGTCATAACTTGCCTCTTCTCTATTTTCTGGGCATCATTATTTTCCCTTCCACCTTCCACTAAGGTTGGTTTTACAGGCAGCCAACCAAGGTGGAACAAATAGTGCGGTATCATGCAACTGCGCTGGACAACAAAAAAAAAAACAGAGGGAAAAAAGGGAGTAGGAGCCATACAACTCAAAAAAAGGGAAAAGGGCACTTTTACATGAAAAACAACTTTAAAACATGGGCAAAAGGAGCCATGCAGCTCCGCTGGAAAAACCAAGGATGTGCATCACCAAAAGGACAAATATTGTAACATGAAAAGAAAAAAATAGCAAGGAGTCATCCATACAAATAGGAAATTCTTCTTCCAACCCTCCCAAAGCGCTGTGGATTGCCCTCAAAATTCTCAATCAAGTTGGCTTTTAATTTAGAAGTCGAGCACCAGATGACAACGCATTACTGTCACTGACAAATGACTTTCAAGGAGACCAATTGCAACCACAGTTTAAGTTCACATTTCATTGCTTGGATTTTTCACCAGAATTTGCAGGTCTCATGGCACTTATCACCTCCTTCATTTGTTTAAAGAAAGTGCCATTGCGCTCACTTAAAATCTTCATATCTTCTACAGTTATTTTCTAAATTGTTCAATTAAGCGTTCTTGGCTTTGGAAGAACCTCTCCTTGCTTATCTGTTGTTCACGAGCACTTATACATACGAAGTGACTCGCCAAGCTTGTGTAGTCCTTCAACAATGGCAAGCTGACCGAGTTGGGTAGAGTCACAGCTTGTTGAAGAGTTGGGACTTGGATCTTCATTTCTTTTTCCGGTAGGTTGTTTCTTCTTTTGGCGTACTGGCCATTAATTGGTGCGTGACTTGACTCCCAAGAAGTGCAGGCATTGGGGGGTGCTTGGCAAGCAGGGAGTAATCAACGTCAAGTGGGAGGCCTGCATCACCCATGGATGAGTGGTCAACTTCATTGGGGTTTTCATGGGCTGGTATTAGCCTGCCCTGGACAAAATTTTATTTCACGCACCAAACTGGCTCAAGTTATTGAGCTGGCTTTCAATTAGGGGATCAAACATAGTGACAGCATCTAGACCATTATCAATAGTCAAGTTCTGGAATTCACGAATTTGCAAAGTTACTACCCCTCTCTGGTGCAAAGCCAAAATGTCTCTTTTTCCCCAACTTAGGCACACACAGTGCTGTAATTGTCCCTAAGTAGTAATTGGCCTACTGTCTATTATGGCATTGGCAGAGAAATTCAGTCGATTGACGACATATATCTTCAGTTACGGCCCGGCGAAGTGGCGAAAATGTGGCGGGAATCGGCCAGACCCACTTCGTCGGACAAAATATCACGATTAGTCACAGGTATATATGTCGCGTAAAATTGCCGTGATCAACGGATTAGGTACAGATGTCAACTCCGGTGGACTAATCCAGTGTTGTCAATGTGTTTAGAGTATGTTATGGAGCTCAGAAAACCCAGCTTCATTGACTTCAGAATGGCACAAAATGGCGGCTGGTTCCCAAAATGACACAAACAGTGCAAAATCACATGCAATCTCGTTGCGAGAAGAGAAAATATTACTGAGCGAATTCCTCGAAAAGCTGGGATTTTGAATAAAAACAATTTCCCACCCACCCCTCATGAATATATACTGACCTGCAGTGTAGGTCATGGAGCAATTGTTCAAATGGACATCTTTCAAGGTAAACGAGGGCAACCGAACAGACTTGTCCACATCTACTGGGGTTTGCAGCCATTTGTAAACTATTGTGTCTGCTGAATATTTAACTGAAATCAAAACAAAAATTGAAACGGACATTGAACTCAAGTCATACTGCTGTGCACAGTTCAGATGGGTATCATGCAAGACAAGTCGTAGACACGCCAACTGATAGACACAATGAGTGACAGACAACCAACTGGTATACAACCAACTGGTAGACAACAAGTAGACAACTAACTAGTGGACATTAGAGATTTCCAACTGGTGGACAATAATTTAATGAGATGGCCAAGTCGTAGATGACTTTTCAAGTAAAAGTGCTATGTAGCGCTATGTCTACAACTTTGGGGGTAGCTCTTAAATGTGTGTGTGACTTGGCGTGTCTACGACTTGGTGTGACAGGTGTGTCTACAACTTGTCTTGTGTTCTTCAGATGCAATACACATATATCATTTTCATTTACTTACAGCTTTCGAAGAAGAAAGGACATTTTTGGGTGTCAAACGGATATTTTGTGAGATCCATGGGACAAGACAATGTAGCAGTCATTCTGAAAATAATCAAATAAATAGCTTGCAAAATAACTCGCAAACCATTCTTCTTCAATACTGTAGGACTTCTATCAAACAGATTTGGAAATGAAGTCAAAGAATACCAGGCATCCACAAATTCAGAGACAACCTAAGATTTTTGAAAACAGTATTTCTCAAAACTATATATAGTGCTTATTAATTTTGTATGATTTATAAAGGAAATGATATTACATCTTACTTTGTGACATAAAACACATGGCCAGTGTTGTTTACCCTGAGCAATCCATTTGGTGCTGTCAAAGCGTGATTAAATGCAGACTTCTCATTTCTGAAAAATGTGTCAGGTTTCCAAATTTTCCCGATTTCGGAATGCGGGACGGTAATCTTGTTTATGCCTTCCTGAGGTTCAAACTTCAATCGCGTGTCTTGCCAGGATTGGCGAAAGTACATTGACACTGAATAATCCTGTATAAGAAAAGAAAACACACGGATAAAATGGTATCAAGATGAATGAAGTTTCACAGATTTAAAAAAAATGAATACTTATTATGAAATTAACATTTACCTGCTTAGCCTTTGTCGTCTCTGTGAAATAAATAATTTCCCATCAAGAAAACTCCAAGCCACCCTAAACCCCCCCCCCCCCTTACTCCAGCACTGCTCTGGGTCCCCTACCTTAACCCGAGAGTATAATAAATTAATTTTTTCTTACCATGTTTTGCTCAGAAACTGAGTACAAACTATTGATGTATAATCCGATTCTCACATTCACCGAATCTATAAATTGGAAAAAAACTCGATTATACATAACAAGGTAGGAAACCGTAGTGGAAATGAGGGCACAGTAGATCACAATCATCAATTGCCAAGAGGCAATATTATTTCAGTTTTTACCTTTTGGTTTGCTTTTGTCGTAGTTACGCAGAAGTTTCTTTGATTCGCCTAATTTTCTGAAATTATAAGGCAGAGCTTGAACAAAATATATCTGATACAGGATAGAAAATTTCCTTGGCTGTTTCTTTTTTTAAAAAATCTTGCCTGACAAACACAACATTAGGGACGGACACTAGCTAACATTTTGTTGTGTCTTGAAAAAAAGCCTTTTATTTCAGTGTTACATGGGAACACTTATTAGGCCTACAGATTTCTTGCCACCATGGGGAAGAAAACAAATTATCTTGAAATTCCATTTCAAAGTGAATTTCAGAGCTCAGATCAATACAGGTCAGACAGTCTGGTGAAAATGAGAACTGCATGCTGCTGCCACCTGGCACAAAAGTGGATTTGTATGCTACAGCATCGCTGTCCCAAGAAATAGTTCCAATTTCATTGTACATTCACAAAATTTCTATTCAACATTGACGTATACCAGAGTCAGACTCGGCAATCACATTCTCTAAGGAAGTAGACAAGGCCATCAGCACACTCAGAAACAGCCCCCACTTTCTTCAAGACAAAATTGTGTGAGTTCCTCAGGCTGAAATGATGTGGACTGCTCGCAGGAGCTCAAGGAATAGCACACTAGTCACTAGCTGGCAACATATGACAGCATATGTTCTGATCTGCCCAGGCTGGCAAAAAAGAAATGGCAATGTAACAGCGGTCCACTTGTAGACAGGGTCTCAGGAGTCAGGACTATGATAGAAAGAGTTGCGAGTGACTGCGTATTTGCTGCATGTTGCGGCACACCACAGGCAATTTCTAGATACACCCGGCCATGCTCCTGCTCAAACTCATCTGTTCCATTTCATCTGGTCATGAGACATGCGGGGTCATGATTTATAACTATGTGTAGTTATATTAATGTCAAAAGATGAAAAAGTTACAAATGAGGTGTCCCATGTGTTCCAACGGCCATTAGTATGCCCAAAAGTCCCACGCTGAGTGCAAAAGTTCTCTTTAAGCTTGTCATTTTTCTCCACGTCTTCTCAATATAATCTGAAAATAAGGTAAAAGAAGCAGTAATGTGACAAACAGTATTACAGCTCTTTGCAGATTGGCGGTCCACTGGAAAAATTTATTTTCTTATTTTCAATTTTCAAACTGGCTTTGCGACTTCATTGACAGTTTTCTGTTGGTCTCCTAATCTTCTTATTGGATAAAGTACTGAAGTCATTTAATTAGTGTGTTTATTGTCACCTGTGCTGCCAGATAATAGAAGCTCTGAATCAACTGATTAACCATAACAGACACAATTAAACATTTTTAAGCCAGTGACATCACACATCCAAGTTGAAACTTAATTTTGATATTGTTTGGACGGCAACTCCGCAAACAGCTATAAATCAGTGATCCTCCTATTCAAATATAAATAATACTAAATAATAGCCATGCTAAAAGCACATTGCAAATTAGAGTGCATCCCTGTCTACAAGTTGACTGCTATTTGCTGCCACCTATGGTGCAAAATTCACGAGCTCCTGTGAGCAGTCAACAGAATTTCTATCTCTGGAAGAAACCAGGACTATCTGGAAGAAACCAGGACAGTTCCATCATTTAGCGATTGTCAATGTTATTTCGAAGACTCTGTAAGCATCTAATCTGACTTTTGTTGGCTTCAATTTTAAACAGACAGCCTGTAAATACCAAAATAAGTTGGAACTATTTTTTATCATGGAGGATGTATGCATTGTAGTTCACATATAATGCCAGTATATAGGGGGCCACTTGTGGCATGGACAAGACATTTTGTTGAGCGTTACGCAGCTTTTATGAAATTGTGAATTATATTGTTGTCCTGGTTAATAAATCTCCATGAAGTAACAGAATAAATACAATTGAGCATTTTTAATATCACAAAGCAAAAACATTGGCTTTGTATGGACATGTGAATAAGTGAGAGAGCATTCTTTTTGGACACTTTTCTAACCACAATTTAACAAGCACTAAATGGCATAAGTAGATTGAATACCATCAAACTTCTGATGAGTAAAATCATTTCTTTCACAGGCAAAGTTTATGCTAAAGTTTCAAAACTTTCTTTTCGTCTCATGATTTCCAAACATTCTCATTCAAAACAGTGGACTGGATTTTTACCCGTAACCATGCTTTGTGAAAGTAGTTGGGTGTAGTAATGTGGACAGCTGTTGTGCGACCTGATCTTGTGATCTGTCCAAAACAGATCAAATTGTTGTTGACCCATCCATTTTCAAGGGATCGACTGTCAGCATTCTGCTGCCACTTGTCACTCCCGAACAGAAACAGGGTGCATCCCCTTACATATGTTTTGATATTTGTAGACACAGAGACTGAATGTGAATTTTTTGTCTAGGAAACGTATTATGACATCACTTTTCCCAATAGAATAGCACGTGCAGACAAAAAAAATTCACATTTGGTCTCAATGTCTACAAATATATGAAATCATCTGTAAAATTGAAAAAATTGTAGGCCTACTTATTGTTCCTTCCGTGGAAAAAAAAAGTGTTATGCATAATTTCAGGAAGATTAGAACTTGTCTTAGGTTGGCCCTTCAGTGTTAAATTTGGGTCCAACATTTACAAAAAATGCCCTTTTGCCTAATCGTGGTTTTAAATATCTAGCTTATTATTTTACATGCAATGATAAAGCAATAATTTTCAGAAGAAAATTATCTTCAATTTGAGTATAAAAAACCTATATTAAGGACAACTCTAGTTGGCAGTATTTCAGAAAACACCCAATTTCATGTTGTCAAGAAAAAAAAATTAAATAAGTTTTTTAAATTGTCAGTTTTGCCAAATTGAATTAAAGTCTAACTCTCTCAGAATGAAATCAAAGGAGCATTTTGCTGAAGAAAAGCGATAATTTTTTACAGGTTTGCACACAAATAAACAAATGTGCGCTATTCATGTAAACATACCTATACAGTAATTGAAAATTTTATGTTGGCCTAGTTTGACATTTCTGGCAGTACAACATTTATCATATCAAGGTATTTTATGACACTGACAAAATTTCAGAGCACATTCTAATTATTTTTGACAGAAACCATTACAGTTTGCATTCAAATTGAAGCTCTCAGAAATCCAACTCCATTTTTTATTGACAACTTTATTTGTTATTGCAAATGACCTAAATAACTCAAAAACTCAAGGCTGTGGCTGTGGGCCATCCTTTCAAAGTCTTGGAATGTTTGCTAAAATTTTAAAGGGCTTCTAGTATAATGATACAAAGGAACGATATATAGATTATATACCTATAGCATAAGCGCATGAATTTTTTAGAGGTGAGGGGTAGAATTCAGAAGAACAATAAGCAATACTCTAAAGGGTCAAAAAATTGAAAAGTAAAATGGCCAAGGGACAGAGGGACACAAAACCCCACCCAGAGCCTCATGTTTTTTAAAACATCATTCCCCTCCTTATCTAATTCTGCATAAATTCACACAATCATGGCCAAGATGTCCCACTTTGATACCCGAAATTCCGAGTGTCTGACAAGCTATATCATGTTTTTGGAAAACACCCCGAAGCAATAAAATACCACAACTTACCTCTGTCTCTCCTACTTGCCAAAGTCAATGGCGTCTCTTCTGTCGCCACCAATATCGGAATGAGGTATTGTATTAAGAACTCACCATTTATAGGTTGGTGTGAATTGCAGATTTTGCATTTTACCCCCCATTCTTAAAAAGAAAATTTAAAATAGCATGACATCATTTACCAGAATAGCTCCGACTGACTTCTTTTTGTCCCTGGTTTTTTAATTGGTTTTGCAGATGCAGGTCAATTTTTCACTCAATAACAAAATATACAGCCAAATGGGGTAAATGCGACCATATTTCCTTTCTTTTATTTCACATGTTTCAAAGTCTACATCTGTATGCTACATCGAAAAATGAGGAATGTCGCAGAAAACTGCGCTTTGCCATGCCTTTTTATTTCCTCGGCTGGATGGGACTAGTAATATTTTCATCCATATGTGGCTGTCCATCTTGTCTGACATATAATTTTTGATGGACACCAGCTATAACCTTCGTTTTGTCCATTCTACACAATCCTTTTTTTATTCAGTGTTATTGTTACTAGGCATTTGGTTTCTCCAGACAAACTTATGTTCTGTAAGACTAATACCACAATAATTCAAGATTCAAATGTTTATTTATTTTATTCTTGGAAATAATCAACAGAAAAACATTAGCTGTGAGACTATTGGCCGAGAAGGCTTACAATCCTCGTTATATCTACGTGGAATCTCAAGTTTTTTTCTTGCTGTTGACGTGTGTGGTCAGAGACGACTCTATTCTCTAGCATTGCAATATATGTTTTTGACTACAATCTGTGATGTCATTTTAAACTGGGTCAGGTTCCCGTCTTCTAGCCAATGTGAATCAGCCAAAAGTGAGTGTAACAGTTTCAACACAGTGTCAGAGTTAAAACTGGGTCTGGATAAATCCATGCAAGTTCTACATCACAGCCGGTCAGCCAATGGGCTGCCAAAAGAACTGTACATCACATAATCCATGTGTTTACAAAAATTGTCAAAGCCTTTTGTTTATAGCAAGGCCCATTGAAGTTTACAGTTGTACAGTTGCAAGTTTACATATTAATGAAATAAGATTGTGGGGATTATAACAGTTGTTGTCTAATGTCTACTGTGAATGCTCATGAAGCGGCCATTTGGTCAGATAAGACTGGTGGTCACAAGTAATAGATCATTTGGATCACATCAACAGTCTTCCTTCAATATTATATCAATGTTGAAACTGTGATGCGTAGTTTCACTGTCAGCCCATAGGCTGTCAAACTGTGATGATGTGGTTGCAAGGGCTATCCCTGATAAAATTCTAACTCTGACGCCAGTCTGCTCACAGACTCTAAACGAACAGCGCAGCTGGAGAGTCTGCCAGAAATCGGATGACCTCCAGCAGACACATTTATCAATATTCAAGTAGGTCAGGGCACGTCCAGGTAGAGGGACCTCATCACTTGTGCTCATACGCACAGCTGAGCTGCCAACAAGACATAGGCCTAAACAAATTGTAATCAACAATGTTAAACGATCATTGAGTGCACATGCACTGCCAATGAGTACCATAAAATTCTGAAGATTTCAAATTCTTTAACAGCTTTTTCCAGCAAGATTTCAATGATAGTTTATGGTTTTCTCCAAAGAAACTAATTAAAACAACAAACAGACAACAATGAAATACTAAAGCATTCATTCAAATGAGAGATCTGAAACAGTTAATTATGTCTGTCACACCAAAGAAGAGTTAATCTTTTTGTTACAACTTCACAAAATATATGTTGTGGTCACTGGTCAGGGCAAGCTTAACAAGCTTATACTGAGAAGTGAGGGTGCTCATGCATGGCTGTCTGGCTGGCTGCCAAACAGGGACTACTCGCATTTCCCTGGGCAGGAAAAATTATGACTCCCCCAAAAAAAAAATTCCACAACAAGTACCACTTTGCAACAATAGCAGCATTCTAATAATAAACTGGCCGATTAAAAGTTATTTAATATTCAATTGTAGACCTAATTCAACAGACCAAGTCGTTACTGCACTTCTCTCAAAAAAAAGAGGTTGTTACTGCATCTGAAATCAGGCAGAGTTCACTGCCGGTGGCAGCTCACTGCTGCTGTCTCTTATGCATGATGTAAAATATGAACTCTTGTGTGCAGAGTACTCTGACACTGTGTTGAAACTGTGGTGCTCAGTTTTCGTGGATTCACATTGGCTACAAGCCAGGGAACCTGACATTATATTGCAATGCTAGAGAATAGAGTCGTCTCTGACATCACACTTCAACAACATAGAAGTTGAGATTTCCCTTAAATATGACAAGGACTGTAATAAAAGAGTAGCCTATGTATAATTCTAAAATATTTTAACCTGTGACTTGGTATTTATAGACAATCTATGTAAACTATATTGGTTTGACTGGTGGCAACTGTAATTCTATAGAAATTAAAATAGCAAAGTTCGAAAGAACAAATTAACTTTTTTTTGTGATATATGATACTGGACTAATTTGTGTGCCCTGATTCCTAGTATTTTAGGATAAAAAATGTCCTCATTTTTGGTCATGAATTTGTTGCTATCACTTGGCACCAGTACAATGAGTAAGCCTATCATATAAGCAAGCATCATATATCAAGTTTTAAACTTAAATATTATGTCCAGATAATAGGTTGGTGAACTAATAAGTCATACTTGGGGCGTTCAGAAAGTTCGAGGCTTTTTTTTATATGAACACTTATTTTCAATCTAGAACTATGAATTTTTCACAGGATAAAATTTGGCATATTTGAAATAGATGTCCAAAATTTTGGACAATTTAGACATTTTTAAGTCATTCAGTGGTTGCCATGGAAACTGAAAGTTCAGCTTCTTGGGGCAGATAATACTGAAACCACTAAAGCCAATGAATTGTGACTGTGAGAGACCTCTCTTTATCACTTGCATTAGTGAGATTGGCAATATTTGACACAAGAAATATAATATTAGCCTGAAGAAATACTCCCAAGCTCACCAAAAGCATTGATTCGTACACCTGACCCATTGAAGTAAATGTTCCTTGAAGTCCTCCAAACAAAGTTCTATGAAAGAATTTCGGTCATCCAATGCCTCTTCTCCTCCAGTGACTGAAACTATAGCCCCCATGGACTAAAGTAAGGGAAAACCAGGACTTATGTAAAGCAACATGTCACAGGAATAGCTAGGATGGATAATGCTGTCCATTTTGGTCTCTTGTTCATACTAGTGAATCCATGCTTTCACAAGTCCTTATTTAGTCAAGGAAACACACCTTTGCTTCCTAAATTTCCCTCGCCAAATCTGGCATTCAGGAGTGCTTTCCTACATGGGTTCAGTGTAAGAATACACACATTTGGTGTGCTTCAAAGCATATTTAGAAGCTAATACCATATTTCTTGTGTTAAATATTGTCAATCTTACTAATACAAGTGCCAGAGAGAAGTCTCTCACAGTCACAATTTCTTGGCATTCTTGGTTTCAGTGTTACCTGCCCCAAGAAGCTGAACTTTCAGTTTCCATGGCAACCACTGAATGACTTAAAAATGTCCAAATTGTCCAAAATTTTGGAAATCCATTCCAAATACACTGAATTTTATCCTCTGAAAAATTCAGTTCTAGATTGAAAATAAGTATCCATATGAAAAAAAGCCTCGAACTTTCTGAACGCCCCTCGTAATTAGTTAATTACACCTATTCGACTACTACATTCATGGTCGACGATGATGTACGCAATTAGAATGATTGCATTGACGAGCAAAAAAATCGAGTCGCTAAGGGGGGCTAGGGGGGCTGAGCCCCCCCGAATGGAGCTTTCAGCCACCCCCAAATCTTGGCAAAAAAAGAAGAAGACATTTTCCTTGTATGATGCTGGTAGTGAATGAATAACCAGAGCCCATGCATGAAAAGACACTGTACGTAGTACACTGTGCACTATTTGTCATAATTTTTGCAGTTTTTTTTTTTGTGCGTAGATCAGCAGACATCTAAAATCTTTGGATTTCGGGAAGGTTCGTGCTTCGATCCTTTGGGCCTCAGACAACGCTTCTTATCTTTGGGGCTTCAGCCCCGCCAAACTTGCATTTCTAGTGACGCCACTGGTTGCCAGGGACATGAAATTGGCTAGAGGGGAAGGACTTGTCTAGTTTCGTCTTGGGCTGTTAACATTCATGTGGGCCGGGACAATGTCCTTCGGATGCTTTTTTGGGGTTTCCCATAGCTCTGGAAGAATGCTAGTGATACGTTGGCCCCAAAAATGATTTTCATGCAGTTAAATTGTCATTAGAATCAGTCTGTCAAAAACACCTTTTTGCCTTCACCTCACTGAAATTTTGTTGAAGGTGACATGAGTTGAATTTGATTGAATTTATATCATCAATAATGTTTAAACAAAACAAGAACGTAGCAAATTTGTGTTTTCCTTGCATCCGGCATGCTCAGTATTCGGCAGAATGCCTATCTGACACTAGTGACCAAATAGGGGATGCTAATGATATTTCACCATTATCTAGCATCTGAAATGTGCTTCAGCAAAGAAATTAGGTGCAAGAATAGTTAAAGGGACAATTTTTATTATCTAGAATTCAAACAACTGATGAAAAAGAGTTTTTTGCTAATTTCTATAAATAGCGCAGTCAATAAAATACTTTATCTCAATAACTATTGGTCATAGAGTCCTGAAAAATCCTATTCGTGCAGAACAACCAGGATTACCTACGTAGACAGGAACTTCGTCGTCGAAACGAGGAACCAAATTTGTACATGCCTCCGATATCGACACCAAGAAACTCGTCCCCCGCAAGAAACCATCCTCAACGTCAGGGTCGACCGCCTGATCGTTACAGATAAAGAGACGCAACTCCCACTACAGTTCTAACAACTGGAACTTTACTTTACTTTAATGCCCGTAGCATTTGCCAAAAACTACCGGAACTTATCGAAATACTTGAACATTATAACTCTGATGTAATTGGTATTAGTGAAACATGGTTGAAGGATGATGTATACTTCTCATTGAATAATTTAGAATATTGTGTTTTCAGACAGGACAGACCATTAATCCAAGGTGGTGGTGTATTACTAGCAGTTCGATCTAGTCTTCAAAGCAATATTGTTTATAAAGAGTCAATTGGAAATTGCGAATGTATATTTGTTGATGTTTTATTTACCAACTCTGATTTCATGAGATATGGTTTAGTGTATAGACCACCTGACACTAATCTAGATGATTCTAGAGATCTTTTCCATGTTATCCATGAAAACTTAAAAAATGTTAAACTGTATTGTTTGATAGGTGACTTTAACTTACCTGATATATGTTGGCAGGACTTCACTGCTAGATCTCAAATCTCTAGAGAATTTTTAACATTGTGCTTTATGATTGGTGCCATACAATGTGTTGATTTTGCAACTAGGGGAAAGAACACTTTGGACTTAGTCTTGTTTTCTGATAAGGGTATATTAAAATCTATTCGACCTGAACCTCCATTCAGTACAAGCGATCATACCTCTATTCTATGTGAAACTGTAAAACATGTAAGTGTTTCAGACAATTCGGCCTGTAAACCATGTTTCAAACAAGCTGATTATGAATTAATTAATGCATATTTAGCCACTCTAAATTGGAATGAAATATATGGTAATTGTATATCAACTAATGATTACTGGGAGGCTTTTAGAGACACCTTGAATGATGTTATATTCAACTTTGTACCATTTACAAATGTTTCAAAACACAAGGGAGTTCCATGGTTTAATGGTAATCTGAACAAACTGCGTAACATTAAACAGCGTAAATGGAAAGCTTATGTAAAATCAAGTAATATGGTAAGCCATGCTGAATACAAAACTTCAGCCAATAAATTTAGATCTGAATTTTTGAAAGAGAAATGTAATTATGAAAAGTCGTTGTTATCAACCAACAATAATTCTAGTAAATTTTATGGATATGTAAAGAGCCAGTCTTCTGTTAAATCAAGTATCCCATGCATTAAGAAAACTGATGGTTCTATAGCTGTAACAGATCATGAGAAAGCTTCTGAATTTGTTGATTATTTCTCCAGTGTTTTTGTTGAAGATGATAACACTCTTCCTGACTTCCATTCCAACTGTAACGATTCGCTCAGTAGATTCAATTGTACGCCTGATGACATTATAAAAGTTGTTAGAAAACTAAGAAGTAATTCATCCCCAGGTCCTGATGGTATCACAGTGTATTTTTTAAAGAAAATTATTGCACATATTGTTGATCCCCTTTCCAGAATGTATAATCAATCCTTACGTGATGGTATTTTACCCAGTGATTGGAAAACGGCCCTTATTGTTCCATTGTACAAGAAGGGTGATGCACAATGTACATCACAATATAGACCTGTTAGTTTGACTTCTGTTGTGTGTAAAATCTTAGAACGTATTATCAGATCTCAATTGTTGGACTACTTGTTAAGAAATGATATCATACCAAAATCACAACATGGATTTATGCCTAAAAAATCAACAGTTACTAATCTTTTGGAATGTTTGAATGATTGGTCAAGTAACTTTGATAAGAAATTGTCTACTAATGTCATATATTTAGACTATTCTAAATGTTTTGACAAAGTATGTCATAATAAGCTCATGTACAAATTAGAAAGATATGGGATATCAGGTTGTGCTTTGCAATGGTTAAAGAACTTTTTAACTGGAAGACTTCAACAAGTAAAAATTAATGATGCAATCTCACATACAACTGATGTTAAATCAGGAGTCCCTCAAGGGACTGTGTTAGGTCCTGTTTTATTTTTGTGTTACTCGTCAGATTTGCCTAATGTTGTCAAACATAGTACTATTAGTATGTATGCTGATGATACAAAACTGTATAAGTCTATTCAGAATGTAAATGATTGCATATTATTACAAGAAGATTTAGATAATGTTGCTAAATGGGCCGACATTTGGCAGATGGATTTAAATCCAGACAAAACAAAAGTATTGACTATTGGTATTAACAAAGTGAACTTTAATTTTTTATTGAATAATGAAATTATTGAAACTGTCAACAATATTAATGATATTGGAGTTACTATCCAGTCAAATTTGAAATTTACACTCCTTTGTATAAACATTACTAGGAAAGCGTATTTTGTTCTTCATAAACTTTTTTCAATTTTTAAGAATCACAATTACAAGTTTTATCTCAAAATGTATATATGTTATGTCAGACCACTTTTAGAATATTCTAGTCAGGCTTGGTCACCAATATTACAATGTAATAAAGACAAAGTAGAACGTGTGCAAAGGTATTTCACCCGACGTATATTGAACTATGAAAATGTTTCGTATGAAGAAAGATTACATTTTTTAACTTAGATTCATTGGAAATTCGAAGAAAAAATTCTGATTTAATATTGTTTTACAAAGTTATTAATTGTCATACAAATCTCAATATAAATGATAAGGAAGAAGTTTATAAATTTGTACATAGAAGTAGAGGTCATAATAAACAGCTGTATGTGTTTTATAGCCGTACTGATAAAAGAAAATATTTTTGGAGCAATCGAATTGTAAATAAATGGAATAATTTAGATGAAAGAACTATTAATTCAGTGTCAATCAAGAATTTTATAACTAATTTGAAAATGCTTAATTCTGCCAGTTAGTGGGAGTTACGTTGTAATTTTTTTACTTAAACTCCCATTGTTTTTGTATTGTTCATATGTTGTTATTTTGAATAAATAAATCAAATCAAAATCAAAATCAACAATCACGGGCCCATACTTCGGGCTATCCCATAGCTGTAAGTAGTGCGGATTTCACGTCATAAGAGTGATGACACTCATGTATGGTGTTTTAGTCAACAAAAATGCTGACAGTCAAGACCAAAACAAGACTCACTGGCAAGGGAACAGAATACTCAGGAAACTTGCATGGAAACCAGTGGTAGCATGGGTTTCAGATGATTCAGAGATCGAGGAAGACTTTGATGAGTCCGATTCCGACTGGGCAGATGAACGACTCTCAGTCATGGAGGCAGCGTAAGCGGTCCAAACACTGCCAGGGCGCTGCAGTTTCAGGCAAGTTTAACTTTAAGAACAGTGCTGGTGGTAAGCTTACTGATTCTACAATTTTTGATCCCTTTGAGAATACGGAGGAAGACCATTTGTCACAGATGGAAAACGGATTTCTGCACAAATATGTTTGTGACCCGTTATGGAATCCGAAAGAGTTGGATAACATCACGGACAAGTTTCAAGTGCCCAAGCGAGTCTCTGAAGCTGTAATATAAGGAAACCTTTGGATCCAGAAATTCTGGATATGTTGAAGGTTGCATCCAACGTCAAGGACATGGGCAAGGGCTTGATGTCCATTGCCACCCACCTGGGGACTGCATTCAGTCCGCTCACTAAAGTCTGGACTGACATACGGTCGGCCAGAGACTAAGACACCCCGCTTAATTCGAAGAGGATGTGTGCTGAGCTCGAGAAAGGGGTGTTTGCCCTGGGTCAAGCCCACAATGCCGTGCTTTTTTCAAGGAGGAGGAAAGCCCTTTTGGGTACTTTTTTCCGCGACAATAAGAAGGCTGCCGAGGTTGTCAAGTGCAACCAGCACGTATTCGACGCCGATGAGCTAGAGGGTGGCCCTTAAAAAAAGGTTTGAAATTTATATGGGCCACCCCCTCAAATCATGCCTATTATGGTAAAAACAGGCTGAGCAAAATCTCAATCAAATTTATTAACATTTAGAGGTGGCCCACGAGCCTTCAAATTCTTGCATTTCAGTCATGATTCTGTATGTTCGCCGATTCGCGGTATTGTAGCAATATAATTAGGGCTGAATAAGAGCTTCATTTTGAATACCAACTTGGATGGTCTATGACAATTCTTTATGAGCCCCAAGAGTCAAACGTGATGAGTTATTTTCAAAATTGGTTGTTTTGATACACTATGATGTCTCCAAATTTATTCTGGAGGAAATAACTAACCAGACCTTGTAATATGGATACCGATGAGGACAGCTACTTGTTCTGATCACTGTTTAAGGAAAATAATGAAAAAACTTTTCATAATCTGTTGTAGGAATAATTTCATGAAAGCCGTGATGAAGGAGTCAATATGTCAATCATCAATGTGTTGGTTTTGACAAAAAAATCACAGCAATATCTAATTTTTACATATCCTTTCATCAAAATGTTATGATTATCCAACGGGACAGTTGGTGATTCTTGTCCCATGGGCCAGGAGGGTTAATTCTGTGTCAGATTTAACAACATTTCTTGTTATTTTTTTCACAAATTTGGTACTGATTGGAATCTTGTTGTTCACCACTCCTGACTGGCAAGTCCCTTGTCAAAGTTGTACCGAAAAATCTGCTAGACCAGGTAGTGGCATGCAGGTTTTGTTCAGTTCTACCAAATATTTGCGAGATATTCTCACAAGAAATTATTCACATATTTTACAAAAAGGTAAAATTATGAACAACGGCACCGTTGCAGGAAAAATTCCAAGGAGTGACTTTGAAACAATTCCCTAAGAATGCATTGGGGGAGTATTGTTAACTCAGTTGGCTTCCGAACACTGGGTTTGATCTAAGATTGGCAGTCATTGAACCAACATTCAAATTTTACAGCAGTTTCAATCATGCTGTTCATACTTACGTATCCTGTCCTAATAATTAGCCTACCAGCTACATAAATGTGGGATATAAAGCCCTAATGACTATATTGTTAAAATATTTTAATCTAAGGTTAAAACTCTCTGCATTTGCTCTCTAGCACCAAATAACACTCCGTTAAGTAACATCTGCCCAAAGAACAAATCATGTTAACCGAAAATCAAGTGAACATAAGGTTTTCAGATTTGCAGTTGAACATTTCAAATATCAAATCATCACAGACCCTCCAAGTTGGTACTCAAAATGAAGCTCTAATTAACACCAGTTCAATCATGCCATTTGTATTGTTGTACCATTAGAATTGGCTAAATAATACAGATCCGCGAGTTGACAAAAGTAGAGAATTACGATAGAAACATAAAAAGGGTGATGGGCCACCTCTAAATGTTAACCGATTTGCCTGAACATTTGCATGCATCATTTTTTCCATAATAGGCATCATTTTAGAGGTTGGCCCTCCAATATTTTAAACTTTTTATTTTACTATGCTTTTAAGGGCCACCCTACAGTGATGGCGACTACCTTTTTGGTGCAGATTTCCACTAGTCTTTGCACAAGAAGGCTAAGGGCACCAAACGCTTAAGAGAAGCTCAGTGGGAGTTGTCCCGGCATAAGAGAAAACCTAAAAGCAAGCAACACCATTGACATGGGAAACATGGTTACAAGGATCAAAATTTGCTAAAGCTGAAATTCTTGTCTCGGGTGTTTGACATTTAATCATGTTGACAGGGTGATATATGCAGCACTTTTTGAGGTCAAATGTCATTGACTAGGGTAAGAGTAAAAATTATAATACATAAAATATGTGACAGACAACTTTTATCCCTACTAAAAATGGCATTGAAACTAGTATGCGATTTTGCTGCCATTCAACTGACTCTGACATTGAAACTTGACCAATACTTTTCTAAAATCTAATCTCCAATTTCTGAAATAATCTTATGTATGGGAGCAGGAGGGTGTTGAGTCAATGTCTCCAATATTGTGTCATTAACGTCACATCAGACTAGTTTCTATAACAAAAATGCAAAGGACACACATTCCGTGAAATAACCTTGTGTCTGATGATGTCTAAGAACCCTACAAGCTAACTATATGGTCTGCAGCTCTGCATTAGTCATGTAAAGCAAAATATTCTGGTATTTATGGTGCCATGTCAGTTGTCCTATCTGAATTTGTCATTAACCTCATTTTACCTCATTTAATTTTTGTTGGAGGTTACTGGAGTTAAATTTCATTGAATTTATATCATGAATTAATGTTTAAACAAAATAATTACTTGATATTTTTGAGTATTCCTTATATCTGGAATGCTCAGTGATGAGTTTGATGCTTCTCTACACCCTATGACAAAATATGAGGTACCAATGACATTTTACCATTGTGTGGCTTCTGAAATATTGTTCAGCGACATAGGGTGTTGGAGGGAGTAGTAGGGATAATATTTGTCACCAGAAATCAAAATTATTGGTAAAAAAGAATTTTTCTTATTTTTTGTAAATTTTACAGTCAAGAGAATATTATATCGCAGGAACTATTGATCATAGAGACTTGAAATAAAGCTTAATGTGTGCAGAATAACCACTTTCCCGTACGCTGGTAATACATTTTACAGCTGTAAGTGGTGTAGATTTCAAGTTATAAGTGTGACGTTAATGACACTCATATTAGCCATTTTAAGTGACAAAAATGCTGTATCTCAGAAAGTGTCGGTGCAAGAGACATGAAAGTTGGACCAAAATGTGCAAGCCACTTCCCTTTTCATTGGTAGTAGATTGTTCAGCTCCAAGTGGTCAAAATTTTGAGATTACAAGTGTGATGTTAATGACGATCAAAAAATTATTACCGCAAAATTGATCACCTCAATACAGATCAGCAGAGTATTGGGACCCTTGGACACGAAAGTGTAGTGATAGCTGATTGCTTGGTCAACACAATGCCAACTTAAAAAGGCATTTCTGGAGCGAACATTTTCCAAATTTTTTTTGGCTGAAATTTCAAGTTTTTCAAATTTTGACCCATAACAGTTTCAACAGTTACAACCATTCTGGCCAGAACCAGAAACGCCAGGATTCCGGAAACACCTCAGACGGCCAACAGAAGCCCTTTCAAGGCCGACCCCTCTCTAACAAAGGACGGGGAGGTGGTGGAGGAGCAGGGAAGCCTCAAAACAGGTATGTCCTTTCAAAATCCTTCAATGTTATGTCAAAAAACGGAGCCTTGCATGTGTACTGGGCAATTAAACGCAGACGATCTTGAATCCATAACAATAGACAAAACAGTCTTGCAATTGCAGTTGGTCGACCCAGTAAAGGGTCCCGTGGGAGGCAGTTTGACAAGACATTATGTAAACTGGACGAAAATCACGTCCGACTTGTGAGTATTGCGAACGATAAGAGGCTGTGAGATACTGTGGTCGGAGACGCCGTTTCAAACAAGAGAACTGTATCCAGATATTGACAGAGGAAATAAACAAAATGCTGGTGAAAAAAAGCATAGAGAAGACAGACGAACAAATAGTCCAGTTCATCAGCTTCCTCTTTCTCAGACCCAAGAAAGACGGCTCATGGATGCCAGTGTTCAACCTGAAAGCCTGGAATGCCAGTGTCCTTTACCAGCACTTCAAGAAGAAGGGTCTGCACATGGCACTAGACATGATCGAGAGAGACATATATTACGTAAAGATAGACCTCAAGGATGACTACTTCTCGGTAAGTATGGCGGAACAGGAGGGGAAGTTCCTAAAATTCAGATGGGGCAATCGGATCTTCTAGTTCAAGTCTTGCCCCTTTGGACTGGCATCAGCCCCTTGGATGTTCACCAAATTGTTGAAACTGGCAGCAGCCATTCTGCAGAAAATCGGCATCATGAAGGTAATTTATCTGGACGGCATGTTGCTCGAGCATGCACCAGAATCCAGACCAACTACAACAACATAATGCTATGGCAACCACACTGTGGCTACTGGAGAGACTGGGCTTTCTCATAAATTGGGAGAAATAAGAATTGAACCCAAATAGACAAATAGAATTCCTGGGTTTCAAAGTGGATTCTACCAGGATGACGGTGAGCCTCAGACGACAAGTTGAGGACAATCCAAATAAACTGCCGAGACATATTACAGAAGGACAAAGTCACAGTCAGGGAACTGTCAAAGTTGGTCGGGAAAATGATAGCAGTGGCGAAAGCCATTTTACCAGGACCAAGTTTTAGATGCAGAAATTGGTAACTCATTGCAATGTCAACAGAATTACGACACTGTGATCACGCTGACCCAAGAAGCTCGCAAAAAAGTCCTTTGGTGGATAAAGGAAGTGAACGGTCGCACCTTTGTCTAACCCTGTCCAGACATGACACTGAAAATGAGGACAGACGCAACAAAGAAAGGTTGGGGTGCCAAGTGCAATGGCAAGCAGACTCAAGGTCTTTGGTCACCAGCAGAACAAGTTCTGCACATTGATGTGTTGGAACTAAAGGAAGAGTCATTTGCAGTTCAGGCGTTTGCGAAAGGCTTTTAACAGCGACATATTCATGTCCAAGTCGACAATACGACCACGGTGGCCAACATCAACAAGATGGGCAGCACACGATCGAGAGATATGTTGGAATCCACGATTCATTTGTGGGAGTTCGGTCTTAAGAACATGATCATGATTACTACCGAATATCTTCGAGGGGTGTTGAATGTGGAAGCCGATCGAGAATCAAGGACCTATCGGGATTTCAGCAACTGGAAACTGAACCCGGAGGTTTGTCAAGGGATATTTCAGAAATGGGGCTCATGTCAGATAGACCTATTTGCAGATCGCCTGAATCGGCAGCTCCAACGTTTCGTAAGTTGGAAACTGGACCCAGAGGGGAGACAACGGATGCATTTACTTTGACCTGGACACAGGACTTAATGTGTTTCCACCTTTTGTCTGATAGTGATAAGCAGAGTGTTAGCGAAAGTACAGTTTGACAAGTCTGAACTGGTACTGATCACTCCTCTTTGCAAGCGCAACCGTGGTATGCCAAAGTATTGTCCTTGATGACAGACAATCCGGTCCTGTTGCCGCCACATCGTCAATTGCTAGTAGGCCCAAATCACGAAACACAAGGAAAAATGCAACTAGTGACATGGCGAATCTCCGGGAAACTGGAAATAACAAGGGTTTTCTGAAGAAACTATTCAGATCTTACAGCACTGCAGTCAAGACGGAGTTGGTACAGAGTCTGCTTACAACAGCGCATGGAATAAATGCAGTAGCCGGTGTGATCAACGACACAGTGGTCCATTTCGTAGCTCTTTAGTAGAGATACTGCAATTTCTCACGGAAAGCGCTGAACCGGGTTTAGAATACGCCACAATTAATGGTTATAGATGAGCTTTGTTGGCTTATCACCCTGAAATCAAAGGTTCAAAAGTGGGGCAACATCCTACAGTACGATGAATCCATCAAAACCGCGATACTCAGAGACATGGGATGTCCTTGGTTACATTGGAAGAATGCTGACTTGTCAGACAGGAAAATGTCACAAAAGTTGACTGTGTTACTGACCCTTAGTAATGCGAGTAGAGCGCATGAAATCAAGGGTCTGAACCCGCAATTCATGAAAGATTTTGGAAACAAGATCATTTGGCCTATTACAAAGCTAATGAATACCAAGAGGCCGAGCAAGCCTCCATCAAGCTTTTTCCTTATGACGAGGAGAAGTTAGATGTCATCAGATGTCTTACATATCTTAAGTGGACCGCCGAATGGCGAACAACGGAAGACCAAAAGTTACCATTGTTACTTGATACAAATAAATTCAAAGCCCTCTCAGTTTGAGCAGCGTTAACATCGAAAGTGGCCTATTTTCAAAGATGCAGGTCAAAGAGCCAGTGTACACAGTGTGAGAAAGACAGGTTTGTACTTGTCAGGTTAACGTGGGTTCGAATCCCACCCCGGAACTCAATTTAGTCCGAGCCCATGGGACATTAAATGGAGGCGGGTTGAATCCAGTGTTCTATGCTGGGGCAACTGAAAGACCCTGGGCATCCCTGAATTAATAGGGTATGTACCAGACTCACAGTCTTCTCATCTCATCATCATACGGCTATCGCCTGCCTCGATATAGCCCACTAAGGTGCTGCTGAGGCGTAAAACACAAACAAACAACAACAACTTGTCAGGTTAAAATTAGGGTGCAATATTAAGAGACAAATAAAACCCAAAGAAAACAAAAGCGATCAACGTCTGTGTCTGACACACACACAACAAATTCAATGAAATTCACAGGTCATAAAACTCATAATTCCATTACTGAAATTTCAATTTGTTTCAGTTGCAAAGCCAATGGCTACGTAGCATTTTAAGGGGGCAATCATTTAATTTCCAGGGTTGGGGGCTTGGAGTTTTCCTTGGTAGAAATTATTCATTTAACGGTCAAGTAATTATTTATTTCACGCACGCGAAGTCGCCGAATATTCATTCCTAAATCGAGCAACACCTTGTTTAGAATAATCCCCACAAGAAATTATTCATATCAAGACTGCCCAAAAATGTATCTATTTCACCAAAACTGAGCAAGAAATTATTTATTCAAAAAAATAACGCCAAGCCCCCCCCCCCCTTGAGATAAAATGGTGGCCCGCAACCTCCTCTGATTGGTTCTTGACTGATCATCAGCCAATTAGAGGAAGCTTAGAAACTGCGTAGCAGCGGTCCAAGCAACTTATAAATACTTATCGAAATAGTAGTAATTCATAGTTACCTTTTTTTTCCAAATAATATTATGGATTAACAATTGCAAATACACAAAATTCAATGAAATTCACAGGTCATAAACTCATAATTCACATCTAGACCTTTTCGTTCCAAATACCACAGATTAACCATATAGAGAGAAGTGTTCTCTTCATGATGTTTCCGCAAAAGTTGATCTAGTGTCTACCATCTCAGATCAGTTTTTTAATTCATTCAAGAAAAGACTGAATCAAACATTTGGCAATTAGTTTATAAATCCATTCTGTATTTGGTTAACACTGATTTACATTTTGAGTAAGGAATTGTGTGAAAGACCAGTAAACTAGTTGTCAAAGTATTTACAATGTATCAGCAAATAAACAACAAAAATCATTGCCAGTCATTCATATCCTAATTTACATCACGTAATGAGTTGATAAATGTACAACCTGCAACGCAGCACTAACACTGAAGCCCCATGCTCCCATCCATACAATAAATATGACCATATGATCATGTGTATTACCGTAAGACATCAAAGTAACTTCACACAAAGCTTGTTTCTTTATATATTGAGTCCAGATGAAACCTTGAATGCTCTTATCACATCTGCAGAGCTCTTTCTCAAAGCAATAAATAAATACAAAGAATTTTAGAAAGGAGACTTGATATGACCATACGCCTGTAAGGATGACAAGGTCACAAAGAGCACCCAAAATGAGAAAAGGACTCCTCCAAAGGCTAATTTTGGTATCCAGGGTACAATCACATCCTTTTTGGTTGATAAGTAATAACGGTCGAAGAATAAAACGGCAGTGAGCACAGCACCCAACCCGTAGACGAAAGAACTGAAGGACACGGATCCAGCAGAGTAGTAAAAGTCCTGGCCCTGTCAAAGTAAAGTCAGAATTAAGTAACTTTTTTTTAGTTCTTCACCTTGTACCTATAACGCTTTCATTTTTAACATATTCCAAGCAATGGGCTGTGGCACTACATTTTATATATGTACTGTAAACCAGATTTCATTTAATTGGGAATAATATTCAAGGTGAAAAACTTTCAAAGATGCCAACTGCCAAAGCATCTGGAGACTATACTCAAGAACACCTAGTGCATCGTCTGACTTGAAGAATATTTATAAACATTTTTAACACGTAATTATTTTTAAAGTTAGACTAAGCAAGTATGAAATTTATGTAGACGCTATCACTTTGTTTGAATGATAAATTATTTTCAGTTTTTATCTAAACACTTCAACAAAAATAAGTCCCCCTTTAAATAAACTTGAATATCTCAAAGATTCCTTCTCCGATTTTTATGATTGTTGACTGAAGTATAGGCCTGTATATCGACCCTAAATGTGTGAATTTGTAGATTTGTGGCATTATTCCTGGCCGAGCCAGCAGTCTTCGAGTGAGCCTACCCCTGTTTTCAAAAATCTGTGGCTTTTCAATATGAACAATTTGACCAAGTGAGGGAGCCACCAGCTCGGGTATACTTTATCATGATACTGGAGAAAATTTGTTTTTAAAATATACTTAGTGAACAATTGAGGACTTCTTTTGTAACATTTTCAGTTTCGGTTCCTTGGGCCACACTGGAAATAATTTGAGTGGCATTCGAGCAACTTCTGAAACATTTTTTTTGTAAAGTCAAAACTTCAAATTTTTGAAAAGAGGGGTACATGCTAGGGGTCTACACCGGTTCGATAAATACTGGCCGTACCGGTACAGTCTGGCCGGTTCCCGTACCGGTTTTCAAAGCAGCACTTTCGGTTCGGTTCAATAACGCTATATCCAGCTAAAAATACTCGTTTTATTGGCGAGATTTGACAGAAAATGTCCACAAAATCATGAAATGAACTCGAGCGCTTCGTCATCTTGACGTCCGCTCTGAAGCGAGATCCGACTTTCCGGGTCAAAAATTCGGTTTT
Source organism: Platynereis dumerilii (assembly GCA_026936325.1). Lineage (NCBI taxonomy): Eukaryota > Metazoa > Annelida > Polychaeta > Phyllodocida > Nereididae > Platynereis > Platynereis dumerilii. The sequence continues at coordinate 10,829,056 of JAPTHN010000002.1, read as the reverse complement.
TTCGGGATGCGTATTTCTAAAATGCGGATCGGGCCCAAATTTGGGACCGACGGTACGAATCGTGCATCGATCAAGTGTATCGATGATACGCATCGTATCGAATGTCGGCAACGATATAAAACCCTAGTACATGCACTCAGAGTCTGCTGGCTCAGACAAAAAGGAAGCAATCAAGCTACAAATACACAGGCATAATGTCAATATGCAGGCCTACAAATACAATAACTTTAATAGAAATCGGAAAAGACGTCTTTGGGATATTCAAGTTTTGGTAAAGAGGGTCTTATTTTTGTTGAACTGTTTATGTGAGGGAAACTGGCCAAGATTGGCAAGTTTTGTACATAACATGAAATTGACTCGTCTTGGCCTAGAGGCTGATGTCAAAGCTGATATGGCTGAAACACAACCGTCACTCGTGGGAACTGCAGTGGCGTCCCTATGGGGGGCACAGGGGGGCACAGGGGGGCACGTGCCCCCCATATTGGACCTGTGCTCCCACAGGTGCCGCCTGCCTGCATTGTAACGGACGGTTGTGACAAGCAGAAGCTATGGTATCAGTCTGCAGGAACTAGCCATGTAAACAACCACAATCAGCATGAAAATGGGCAAGATATGGCAGAGTGAACTTCAAACAAACTATTTTCTTTCATACTATAGGAATCTTTATATTGTTACCGAATAATAACAATAATATTGGATAAAAAAAGTGAATGTTTGTACTTTTAAGTTGTCAGTAGTCTGCAAGTTAGGCCTATACAGTGACAATGGAAGAATCAAAACAATGTGACATAACAAGTTTCGATATTTACACTCCTGCTAATAAATATGGAATACTTTTTTGGAAAAAAAGTGTCAAATAAAAGTAAATTTCAGAGTGTGAATGTAAGCAAGGTCTATTCTAAAGGTCAAGTCAACTTCTCCAATAACTCTTTGAAAGCCTCAACTACATTTTTTTGCAAGAATTTTTAATTTTTGGTTGAATGCACCTCATCCTAAAAAAAACCCCTGAATTTCCATATTTCGTACTGCTGTAACTTTCCTGGGGTTAATGCTACAGCATGCGTTTTAAATGACAGCATGTTCTTTCCTTTAGCGGTCATTGGAAGTATTTACCATTGAATCAGACCATCATGTGCTCCAACAGAAGTTGCCAAATTTGTCAATTTCAATGGAGAATGTCGAAGTATTCCATATTAATGAGCAACGGTGTAATAACACCAAGGTGTTTTTGGACGTAAACAAAAACCACTCTTATTTTAAAAACAAATTTTCTCCAGTATCATGATGAAGCAGCATGCAATTCTCATTTTCACCAGACTGTTGCTTTGGTATAGCTTCGGCTTGAAAATTGTGAATTAACTGAAATCTTTCTTTTTGTTAGTCTTAATGTTTTCTTAGTCCATTTTGAATTCTTAAAATAACCTCTTACCTTTGATTTCCAATAACTGGTGGCCACAACCCAGGGCACACCCAGGCCAAAGAAGACATTCAGGCAATTGCTGGCAGTCACATGACTAATTGAATGGTCCACTGTCCTTTCCTGAATAGCAGCAGTCCTACTTGCAAACAGATCTGGCAAACTGGTTCCTGGCAAGTTGACAATGGTTTTATTCAGTGAATGTATGTTTCAGATAAATATCAATGGTACAAGCACTATGACGAGGCAAAAGTATTGTTTGCAAAACCCTCTTTCTTTTCATTTAATGGTTTTGAAAAAATAATGCATGTCTTTTCAACCATACAAAAAAAAATTGACATACAATAAGGTTTTTATAAATTAATTTGGACAAAGAAGCCATTATCATGCCAAAAAGAATTACAGAAATAAAGGGAAAATGATTTGCATTACCTACGGCAAGAAATGTGATTGCAGTAATTGAGTTCTTCAGTCCCAACAGACAACTAAAAATAGCAGCTAGATCGGCAACTAAGGTTACTAAAAGAGCAATCATGCCAAGGGACATGAAGAAAGCCAACCATCCATCCATTATTCCAGGCGGAGGAATGAAGGCAAACACAACCTGCAACACAAAGATATCGAGACCTGTCTGAATTTTGAAGTTTACGGTCCCTGCATGTTGAATAAAAAAACAACACCAACAAATGTTTGTCTATGACTTGGATTTCCCTTAAACCCTGGAGTCAGTCGAATTTTAAATGAGCTGTCTCTGAGAAAATCAGGCGGATAGCTTAATATGAGTCCGGATGGCCCGACTCGGATTTTGATGAAATTTTCACCAAATGACCTTCAAATAGATTAACGAGGACTGGTGAAGTCCGTTTTGTCATCCGACAAATTTTTCCATGCTATTGGGCCCATTCAAAAATAGATGTCAAAACTGCCTAAAATATATTTAAATTAAAATATATAGTAAAAATGCCAAACTTTGACGATCTGTAATTCTCAAATCCGGGCGCGTTGTTTGAAAAAGTGACAATGGGGCATCTTCAGGTATGCCTTGAACCTCCAAAAACCAATGTCCGCCCGGTGGAACTTTTCTGTATATTTTTGTAATTGACACAATAAAAAACGCAAAAACGGACAATTTTGAGACAAAATGACGGAACCACAAAATTCAAAATTTTTCTTATCTGAGCAAATAACACCCCTATTTCAACAAATAAAGTGTCAATTCCTATGTTTTCAGACACGGGGAACTGATTTATGGGGTTACTTTGATCATCGAAGGTCAAGGTCACCACGAAATGTCATGGTCAAACACCAAAAAATCAAAAAATTGCAGTTTTTTGGCATCTTACACCCTCCAAAATACCCGAATCATGTAATATTGCCAATAATATGATGCTAAACTATAGAACAGGTTATTATCTTCTAGTAGAAATAGGAATTGTCCTTAAATATTGTGCATACATGGTACAGCTCCTGTCAAAATACGGATAATTCCAAATTCTGACGTACAACAAAAATCATGAATCGATGACGTAGATCGGGTCCTGATGTATATTAATTGTATCTGTTGATCCATACATTTTGAGAAAGCTTATACACCAAAGATTCTTAAAACTGGTATTTCCATATATTATTTAATTGGCTATGGCGGCCATCTTGGAGTTTCCCAAAATGGCCATCCGAAACACTTTTTTGCTCATATCATCAGATATATTTGAGCTAGAGTGATCAGATTTTTGGGCCAAATTGTTTGTATTCAGGGCAGGGATAGTCAGTACTTTTCCCCTTAAACTGCTAGTTGGCTGTTATCTACAAATTAACATAAGCACTTTAATTTTCTGGGGAAAATATTGTCAAATGAAATAGTCGTTTGAGGATACATTCTGTGTTCCTGATGTACCAAAAGGAATTCAGAGCTTTTGAAATCAATGTAATGTGTGCTGCTCTGCTTGTATTAAGATAGCTAGTTAGCCATATAGTATTATTGGTGTTTTGTAACATGATTGGATGGTAAGGCGGACAGAAATGATCATGTTTTTAAGAAAATGAGCCAATTATAATAACGAATTGGTGATAATTATGTAAATTGAAGTTCAACAATGTGCAACGAAGCTTCATCAACTGCCTTTTTTTCCTGTGGCATAATCATATGATAATACTGAGTGTCAGTGAAGTATCTGGTGTCTTTCTGACACTATTTTTGGAAGATTTTTCAACTCATACATATTTACTTTAAGTTAGTACAGATTATTAATTACAATCTGCTTTTTAAATGGTAGGTCAGATATATTTAGGACTCCTTACATAATATGGTGCAGCTATTGAACTTTTCTGAATGATAGATATATATAGATATATATGGTAAGTGCAACCTTCTAAGCCCAGTTCTTGGCACTCAGACGTGTTGATTGATGAGATGGGAGAGAGCGGGAGTCCTCAAATGTTATGTACACATTTAGTTATCCAATGTGAGGGATCTTTTACTTACTAGACACTGACACAAGGGTGGCCATTTAACCTCTCATCCTGAAAACATCCAGTTCAGCTGGGATTTTGCTCATGAAGATCCACTGAAAATTTTCGGTTCCTCACACGGGGTTCGAACCCATGCAGGCCAAGACCTTCAGCAGAGCACTCGGCCACTCGATCAACCGCCTGGCAGTGACAAACTGCTAAAACTTTCTTTTTATAAAGAGATCATCACACAATCTTCTATAAAGTCAATATGATAAATGCGTTTTTGCTATAATTATGACTTAGTTTAAAACTAAGAGCGATTGAGTGACCCTGGCCAGTGCTATTCTCCATCGCCTATTCCTCATTAAAGTTTCTTTTCACTTCAGACTCGTGATGCTGCCATGTTTTCTGACTTTCTTGTTTGTAGCTGTTTAGCATTCACACCTACTTCATGTAAATCCTCTCCCTATAAATACACAGTGCGCCAATCTAGTGCGTCACATTTATCTTCATACCCACATTTTTTATTAAAGTCAAATATTAAGAATCACAATCACAAAAAAACAACACAGAAAAACCCGAAATCATAATCGAACTGAACAGGTGTGACACCAACAGGTAACTTGACATGTTTTCAACTGTTATTATTGTACTTATGTTCATATTTTAAGTATGAGTAATATCTGATTTCATATAAAAAAATTAATTGAACAGCAAATTTTTACATTTCTCATGAGTTTTACATTTACCAACATTTATGGGAATAAATGCATGTATATTAAGTGTTTGAAGTTGATCAGATTATTGATTAAAATTGTAATAAATGTACTCCATGTCCACATATTTTAAAAGTTGTAGTTCTTTATGAATTAATTTAGGAAAATTTGCCTTTGTTGTCTTTTTTCATAAACATATAAATACACAAAACTGTAACGGACCAGCGTGTAAGTTGAACAGGTGGCTGAATGGTAAAATGCCTCAACCACACCATTTTCTGGATGCATGAATTCTCATCTGATGAGATGTAAATATATTGAATTATAAAGGGCAATGTTTGAGGCACGTGGGATGGGATTCAAATAGCAGCCAATTTGTTCATCAATAACGAGGGCAGTTCACTTATTTATTAAAGATTTTTTGTTTTTGACCCATCTGTAACTGTTGGTAGAGCAAAGAAAATAGGCAGCCATTTGTATCCACTTGCCTCAAATATGATCCTTTATGACCCCAAATATTTTCTCATTAGATGAGCACCTTTGTTTTTACAAGTAGTTTGGTTGAGCATTGTCCCTATGGCAATAAATAACCCGTTCACTTGGGCCACTTACAGACAGCACTGTAACCTTTTTATGCTCTTATAGGATTCTTAGGAAAAGACGGTCAAAGGCAAATAATCCAAATAAAGAGCTAACTTTATATGTCTGCACAAGGTGCATTGTTGGCAATCAACCCATATTTTTGTGTTTTAAGAAACATGAATTGCTGATGAGAAATGTGAAAATTTGTTTTTCATTGGTTTAAAAAAAAAGAAAGTTATAGAATCATTTTTTCTCATAGGAGAATTATGAAAATGTTAATAAATAAAATACAGATTTCATTAAAACAAAAATAGTAAGAAAATATGTAAAATACTTTTTGTTGTCATACATGTTTCTTTCGATATGATATTAGTTTTTCTGGTTTTATTTATTTGTGTACCTGAAAGTTTGATTTTTAATTAAAGTTGGAAATTTGGGTATTGAGGATAATTTGATAAAAGCATTAATTCTGTTGATATGGCTACTAAGTTAAAAGGAGATAATGTGTTGATTTATACATAAACAAAAGGTTTTAGCAATTTTATCATTGCCACTTATATTCAAAGTAGTTGAATAGCAAAGTATGAGTTGAAATATCTTCTAAAAATAGCGTGAGTCAGTATCCTAAAGGAAACTAGGCATTGACACTCAGTATTATGCCACAGGAAAAAAAAGGCAGTTGATCAAGCTTCATTGCACATTGTTGAACTTCAATTTACACATTATCATCAATTTGTTATCATAATTGGCTCAGTTTCTTAAAAACATAAATCAATTCTGTCCTCCTTACCAACCATTCCTGTTACATAACACCAATAATACTATATGGCTAACTAGCTATCTTAATACAAGCAGAGCAGCACACATTACATTGATTTCAAAAGCTCTGAATTCCTTTTGGTACATCAGGAACACAGAATGTATCCTCAAACGACTATTTCATTTGATAATATTTTCCCCAGCAAATTAAAGTGCTTATGTTAATTTGTGGATAATAGCCCACTAGCAGTTTAAGGGGAAAAGAACTGACTATTACAAGCAATTTGGCCAAAAAATCATCACTCTAGCTCAAATAGATCTGATGATATGAGCAAAAAAGTGTTTCGGATGGCCATTTTGGGAAACTCCAAGATGGCCGCCATAGCCAATTAAATAATATATGGAAATACCAGTTTTAAGAATCTTTGTTGTATAAGCTTTCTCAAAATGTATGGATCAACAGATACAATTAATATACATCAGGACCAGATCTATGTCATCGATTCATGATTTTTGTTGTACGTCAGAATTTGGAATTATCCGTTTTTTGACAGCCGCTGTACCATGTATGCATAATATTTATGGACAATTCCCATTTCTACTAGATGATAATAACCTGTTCTATAGTTTAGCATCATATTATTGGCAATATTACATGATTCGGGTATTTTGGAGGTTGTTAGATGCCAAAAAACTGCAATTTTTTGATTTTTTGGTGTTTGACCTTGACATTTTGTGGTGACCTTGACCTTCGATGATCAAAGTAACCCCATAAATCAGTTCCCCATGTCTGAAAACATAGGATTTGACACTTTATTTGTTGAAATAGGGGTGTTATTACCTGATATATGAAATATTTTGAATTTTGTGGTTCCGTCATTTTGTCTCAAAATTGTCCGTTTTTGCGTTTTTTATTGTGTCAATTACAAAAATATAAGGAAAAGTTCCACCGGGCGGACATTGGTTTTTGGAGGTTCAAGGCATACCTGAAGATGCCCCATGGTCACTTTTTCAAACGACGCGCCCGGATTTGAGAATTAGATCGTCAAAGTTGGGCATTTTTACTATATATTTTAATTTAAATATATTTTAGGCAGTTTTGACATCTATTTTTGAATGGGCCCAATAGCATGGAAAAATTTGTCGGATGACAAAACGGACTTCACCAGTCCTCGTTAATCTATTTGAAGGTCATTTGGTGAAAATTTCATCAAAATCCGAGTCGGGCCATCCGGACACCCCCGCCTGATTTTCTCAGAGACAGCTCATTATTAAAATAAGTTGAAAAAGTCATTTTGTGTCAGGGTATGTAAACTTTTGGGCAGAACTGTATGATAGGTTTAATTAGCCTACACAAATTTTAAGGGTCAATAGCCTCTATTAATACGGGGAGGGGTTTGGAGTAACTACATATTTTTGAAGGAAGACCCCCTTCAGGAAGCCGGCAATAAATTCTTGAAATTGGGAATTCGGGCAGATAAGATTTCATTCGGGCAGGTAAAATTCAGAATCCACCTGCCCGAATGTCCTGTGTGTCAAAAGCACTTTTCGCGGACTCTGTCGATAAGAGCCCGGATTTCATAGCTTGAAATTATCATGATGAGATATAACGATATTAAACGATGAATGTCAAGTCAGTATAAGTACTATAAAATATAATTATACCATTATAGCTCACCTTGAAACCAAAGCAAATGAAGTGTAAGACGTAATCAAGAGCAGAAGCATTTTCAACATCGCCACCATTGACATTCATTGCGTTCTTGAATTGATCACCCCACGACGTGGACTCCACTCGCAGTGCATCCATGTTCATGTTTGTCATATTGACAAGGCGGTTGACCATGATCTGGAAATCTGGAGTAAATAAAAAGAGACATTTAATAGATAGATAAACAGATAGATAGAATCTGATATGGTGAGTGAAGCCCTCCAAGCTCTGATCAACAACGCTATTGCAGTTCTGCAGAAATTCTGCGTGCTCACCCAGAGAATCTGTGCTGGAGTGGCGTGCTCCCGCGATTCAGAAATTTCTGCAGGAATTCTGTACTTCTGCATCAACTAGTGGTCTAGAATGCTGGATTTGAGGGCATGGGTTCGAATCCCACCCCAGGAACTCACTTTAGTTCGAGCCTATGGGACATTAAATGGAGGCGGGTTGATTGTACTCAGCATTCTGTGCTGGGTCAACTGAAAGACCCTGGGCATCCCTGAATTAATAGGGCATGTTCCAGATACTCCCAAAATAAGTGCAGCTCCCTCAACAAAGATGGTGGTTGAGCTGTCCCAGCTTATCCGGGGTACACCAGCTGTGGGCAGCACAACACAATTAAGTCCAAGACTTCTGCACTAGTCATTTCTTGCAGATTTTTGCAATGCATCTACAAAGTTCTGATCTATTTTACCCAGCTTTTGCCACTTATCAGGGTGCTTTGTCCTGGACTTCAGAATTCCTGTGGGTTTTTACTGAAATTCAGAAGTACAGATTTGCTTAAGAAACTTTTTCAGAAATGCAGCAACTGAGCCAACCTTGGTCTGATATTGCAGTTTATATAGTAGATTAGTAGAAGTTCCTGTGAATGTTTGGCTTGTTCTATAAATATTTACCTTTACCACAATGTACTTGAAGCCTATAATTTAATTCCCTATTGGAGAACTTGCAAATCCTCAAAATATTCCAAAATCAATGAAGATAATAAATATTTGTGGGGGTCAAATTACAGGTTCTGAAATTAGTGTTTGTGAATAAGTATTGGGTGGGAAATCCAAATCTGGCATCAGCCGTGCTATAGCAGGTCTTCTTAATGACCTAGGGGGTAGTGAATTTTCTTAAACCCTGGCATTTTAAGCAGACCTTCTCAGATCTTAAAGTTTGACAAGTGGAGTTTTACAAAAATTAATACCATTTGAACTGCCTCTCAAAACTTATTCAGACACTCTAAATTTGATTAAAAAAATGTTGATTCCTTCATTGATATTTGGAATATCTGGAGGATTTGCGAATTCCCAAATGTCAAATTACATTATAAACTTCAAGTGCATTCTGGTAAAGGACTAAAGGTGAACATTTATAGAATGGGCTGAAAATTTGCAGGTGACTTCAGACTTGTATGATGTATACTGCAATTCCAAAATAAGGTCAGGCTGGATCGGATACAGTAAAGGGATATCGGGGGCTCCTGAAACACCCTGAGGTGGTAAATGTACCCCGAGGGCGTACACCATTTTGCTATCTCAGAGAATTTTTTGTTATCATGTTTCAGGAAAATCCGACAAGTTTCAATTTTAAAAATAGGTTTTAGTGCCATGACAATTTTTTTTGTGGAATGATTATTTTTAGAATTTTATTTTTCTTCTTATTTTGTAATTTTTTTTGTTTTTTGGAAATTTTTTGTTTTTTTGGATTTTTTTTTTTAGGAATTTTTTTTTTTTTGGAATTTTTTTTTTTTGGAAAAATTTTTTTTTTTCGGGAAATTTTTTTCCAAGGAGGTCAATGACACATGTGATATTCACTGATCAGTGAATAAAACATTTGTTATTGACCTGCCATGTCACACACCACTGCACACAGGTGAACATCACATAATGCAGGGTTGTTGGCCAATCAGGGGGCTTGTTACATAGGTGTCATGGAACACTGTTTTTATGCCACCTTGGAGACTAATATTGCCCTTGGTTCTGAGCGATTATATAATTATACACATATTACGTGAACTAACCGTCATCATTGACAATCGTCACAATTGTGCTTAAGATGCGTCCAGGTTTAGAACCCTCCGGCAATTGTGTGATCCCTACTTCAAAACAACGATCTTTCACACCTTCCTGCAACAAGTACAAACTAGTTTGAGTAAAACATAGAAATATGATACAATTACATAAATGAAGATTGATGGTGAGGACAATAACAATCAAGGAAAAATGCATATAAGCTGTCCACGGATATATTTTTCTTCTCAAAGTCGAATCCTACACTTCACACAAAATTTTTAATCCACGAGAATTTCATGAAATTGTCCTAATAGTTTCTTTAATGAATTTAATTTCCGTAGGCGTCAAGACCAACCTACTAGTTATTTTATGAGTAATCAGTGGATATGCCCATTCTCATATTACAAAAATAGTAATCTCCTCAAAGTTACCTTGTAATCAATGTAAATCACTAAAAATAGCATAGAAATATAGATGACAAATAGATAACTTAAGACAGCTGACATAATATAAAAGTGAATTAAATTCTAAAATAGGAAGCCATCATGCTTATAATTGAGTCATGCAGATTGCAATGACCCAACGCCACATGTAACAGAGAGATTCTATCTCAATTTTGGTTATATGTGACATCGTCATGAATAAATTGTTTACTCAGGATCATGTCATTACCAAAAAAATGGTGAGATAATAACAATTTGTTGAGGTGATGACATCACAAAATAGTGACTACATAAACATGGGTAGGGGCATTGGTTAGCTGTGTTCTATGGGATTCAATTTTAATTGCTGAAACAATTTTATGTAGGAATATTACAATTTTACATTAGAAATATATACATTGTATATATAATTTTATGACACATGTATATCTTGTAAAAATCTACAATATATAAGCCATGATATAAATAGTTTAATTTAAGAATGTGTCCGACTGTCTGTACACACAAAAAAGTAAACTAGAATTTCCTTCAAGTAATTAATTAATAAGGGGGTAGGGTTGTTCAACCACCTTTTTCACCAAGCACCGCCTCAGAGTACTTCCACATGGACATATGTTATGCAGCCAACTGAGCCAAGGCACAAAATGGAAACAATCAGTGGTAATAATACAACAAAACAACCACATTCTTTTACATACCTGAATATCATAAATGGGAAACTCAATAGTCTTTCTTGTTTCTCCATGCTCAAAAGTCAACACACCCTCGGTACCTTCGTAATGGCTGCCTGCTAATGCTGACATGTCCTCAGTCTTCCAACTTATCGCCACTTTTCCGTCAGCTCCGTTCTTCCTAACAACAGGAATATGAGCTATTCCGCAACTTTCTTTGACCAACATACTCGGTTTGGAAAACTCAAAAGTTCCTGGCTCTGAAAACCAATATTGGGTGAAACACAGATGAAAAGTTGACATTTTTAAGAATTAAGTATGTCTCTCATCCCATTTCATCCCCCTACAGAAAACATCTTTCACATAATTTTAAAAGTTTTGATGGGACAAAGTTGGTTTATAGGTAATTCTTAATTTTAATAAATCTATAACCAACAAGCTCAGATTTTGTAATTTTCTTAGATATTAAAGTGTTGACATGATGTATCTATTGGGAAAAGTTTTAAAATTATTACAATGAGATGATGACAATCCTTAAGTATGTTATCCATGTAATTGCCTATACTTTCCAATGACTATATTCCATCGTGCATGAAAGATACTTACCATCGTCATCGTAAATAGTAACTTCATGGACAGATTTTGGCCCGAGAACAGAATTGCCAGCATCGTCAGGATCTAGTGACAATTTCAAAAAGAACACTTCAGTGGGCTCCCAGACACTGTCATCGATGATTTTGATTTCCACAATTTTCTGAACTTCCTCGCTCTCAAACACAATGGTGTCTCGGAGGGGAACATAGTCTGAGCATGCCACAGCTGTACCATCAATCGTCTCAATCCTAGACAATTCAAATAAATAAATTAAGAAGATAAGTTTCTTCCAATAGTATGAATATATTTTAAAAATGATGTAAATCACATCACAAACTGGATATTTTTAACAGAAAATATGTACAGCACATTTTTTGTCTCTTTGGACTAAACTTTAACATATTAGGGCCACCCTTAAACAATAAACAATCAGTCTAGAACAAGACTGGTTCTTTCCCGGAGCCCTTAAGTAATCTCAACATTTAAATTATTGCATGCTCCCTAGATTTGAAACACAGTATGCTCCCTGATATCATTCTGGTGCAGACATAGTGAGCAGTCTAGAGGAATGAATTGAAACCTTGTGCTTGGGACTTATTGTGAAGATCTGAAATTAGACTGTGCCTTGAAGGATTCCCTTGAAGGCTGTGAATAGGAGGGACAGGTACCATCCTCCCATTGCGGGTCTTGTTTAGACTCACCCTGCTGACAAGTACGATGAAATTCTGAAGTTTTCAAATCCTTTAACAGGTTTTTCCCGCTTGATTTAAATAGATGCTTATGCTTTTCGACAAACAGGGTTCCCATTCTTTTGCCCAGTTCAAATTCAAGGCCCCGGACACTCGTCGAAGTACACAATTTGTTGGACCATTTCAATTTTGGCAAGAGAACCTCAAATTCCAGACTTTTTCCAGGTTTTTGGTGGAAATATCACATTTTCCAGGTTTTTCCAGGCCGGGAAAAGCACAACCCAAAATTCCAGGTTTTCAAGGTTTTCCAGGTTGAGTGGGAACCCTGGACAAAGAAACTCATTGAAACAGCCAACAATGAAACATTCAAGTCATCCATTCAACTGCTTTGAAAGAACTCAAACTGTTTAAAACTATGCCTGTTACACCGGAGGAGAGTCAATCTTTTCGCTACAACTTCACAAAACAGCGTATGATGTGATCAGGGTAAGCTTTCACAAATTACCCTGAGAAGCAAAGATGACAGGTACAGCCTGATAAACAATCTTATAAAACTTTTTACTCTCAAAAGAACAATATGGCAGAAGTGTAAAAGGATACGAATAAATGTTCCATTTTGTGAGGGCAAACAAAGCAGCCCCGACTGAGATAGTGAAACAAACCAACATGACACAATAAAGGACTAATTAATTACTCTTGGCAATATCACATAAAAGACAAAAATAGTTACTTCAATGGAACTCTGTTGTCAGTTCTCCCAGATCTCTTGATGTATATCTTGACTGAGCCGTCGTTCTCCATGACAGCTGAGCAAGAAGCAGTGAACTCAATCACGGCCTTGGATCCTTGTTCACTCAGGTCTCCCGCTGCGCAAAGAGAGCAAACTGACGGACTTTTCTTTGTCAGGAGCATGCTCTTCAACGCCGCTGCTTTCTCCTTTTCTCCAGTGGACTCCAGTTTCTTCATCAGTTTCTTATAAAACTAAAGAAACATAAAATACAAATTTAGTCAGTCAGGCAGTTGACAATTAAATTGTACCTTGCCCTAAGACTCATTTACTTATGAAGCGATAGCTCTTTTTACAAGGTCAAGGATCAATCTGATTATATTGTCTGTCATGAGTTCTATTGTGTTTTGTGATTTCACATGGGAATTGAGCATGAAAAAAGTCAGTAAAGAGGCTTGAAGGTTACAAGAAAATATTTGTATGCATTATTACAGATCTCATATTAGTGTGCCATGTTCTTTTCAACTGCAACAGTGCTCTTGTGATGTCAGTGTCAGCATAATAATTTCACAGTTGGTATATTCGCAGTTTCAGCTGTGTCACTTGGAAACCAACCTTATCACATCATTACAAACCCATAATAAGCTGTTAGATTGTTGCTCAACACTGACTATTCTGTTTGATGTTTTGAGTACATCCAAAAGTTACTAATTCCAGCTAATGCATGGATTTTGTGTATAACTGCTATACTGCTATCAGTTTTGGCACTTTTACAACAAAACTAATTCATTCACTCCCACATTCACTTGTTGGTCTGAGAGGTTATCATGTTCTGCTCTGTCTTGGCAAAAAAAATATACTCAGGGACCATTTAGAATTGAAGACCGGAGTGGGGTGGGGCTGGAGTTTTGCTTGAGAGCGTACTTATCACTGATTTCCAATAATCTTTATTTGATGATCACATTTTTAATCTCCTTGTCTGGCCTTTTCCCAAATTTTTGGGGAGCAACTACCTCCCTTCCCTCCCCCATTTCCCGTCCTCTGGTATGCCCATGCAACACAACCACGTTCACTTCTACCGGTATTTCTTAGGCCCGGATCTCACCAAAAAGGCTGAAAAGCTACAAGGTGCTGCCCTCAAGGAGAAATTTCATGTCAAACAACACCATGATGGATCAAGCAAGTGGCTCAAACATATACAAATTAAATATCACGAAAGAATTCAAGACTACTAAATGGACTGTACTGGTCAATTGATAAAATGTCTCTCACCCTGGCGATCTAAATTCTAAGTCATGAATCACAATCAGATTTTTGATAACAGGGGTAGGCTCAATCAAAGGGCCTGCTGGCTACGCCAGGAGTAAAGTCACCAAGCTATAAATAGTAAATACGCGCATTTAGGGTCAATGTAGAGGCCTATAATTCAGCCAAATTTTATAAAAATTGTATAGAAGGAATCTTTGAGATATTTAAGTATATAAAGAAGTCTTATTTTTGTTGAACTGTCTGTATCAAATAACCAAACATATATATGTGAGTGAACTCCGTGGAACGCATCAAAATCATATTTCATTTTCCTAATCCTTACAGATAACAGATGATCGTTTAGCTGGGGCTGCAACTTTTGTCCTCCCACCATGCCTCGAACAGCGTTGATGCGGTACCACAGTCGGTTGTGAGGCATCTCCTGTATAAGTTTCTTGGTGGCCAACTGCGCTATCTGCTCTTCTGACACATCAGGATAGATCTTTCTCAGCTCCTGAAGGAGAAAGACAATTAGTAACTGGTTGCTGAATGATGAAAGTATCAAATGGATGGGTGATTGGGTTTACGTCCTGTACTGGAAGTTTTAATAACTCTAAATCATCACAATTTTTTAGATTACTACATCATCAGCCAAATCAAAAGTATAACATATTTTAATGATATTTGGAAAAAAGTATTTAAAGCAAGCAAAATAAAACAGTAAATTTTGCAAAAATACTAAAATTCAACAAAAGGTGAAACACCAAAATTTATTACATCATATAAAAAAATACCATGCATAGCATGTAAAGCATCAGCTGCAGAAATAAAAAAAATTGCTTGAAATGTGAAAGATCAAGCTGTTATTTTAGATAAAATGATTAGGCAAAACTACTGTTGTGGTATATGAATTTCATTCTGTGTAACCTGGTTATTTATTTATCAATTGATTTCAATCCCTCAATCAGACAATTCTAATCAGGCAATGGCTGGGGAAGGTCTATCATCAAGTTACATTGTGAAGTGCAATCAGCTTTGACACCTGTCAGCATCTCTTCATTTATTGTTCCTCAATGGCAATTTAGGAAGCTGGGGGTGAAACAAAGCTTAGGAACCCTCCAGAATTGCAATTTGCATGATTGGATGTTTGTCTAATTAATTACATTGAACATAGCAATTGTCAACTGCTGCATTGACACGCAAATGACGCTCGTTCATAATGAGCGATATTACAGAACAGTGATAAATTACGGCAGAGTAGACCCAAAGTCGCCTTGAAAAAATATTTTTCAATAGTACAATGTCAATTACGCTTAACTTCATAAGTTTAAATACCTGACAATCATGTACAAGGCCATATAATGATCATTCCAGCTGAAATTTGTCAGCAAACATAAATTGTTGTTGCCCTCGTCCGCCATATTGGAATCCAAAGAAATGACGCGACCTGATTGGCTGATGACTTTATTATTTTTTTTTTTCAATAAATGATGACAAATTACGAAAACAGTAGTGTAAATGGCTTGTAGTAGGTGTATAGTTAATGTGTCAAAGAGAAAATATTTAAAATTGGCAAATGAGAACCGCAAAAAAGGAGCATTTGATACTTCGGGTGTTTTTGTCATATGCCGAAGTTGCCCGACATCGTCCGCATCCAGTCAGAAAAAAATGGCGGACGAAGAAGGTTGTGCGCGATGAGGAGTGAAATAAAATGTCTTGAATCAGAGGAAATAGGCACTCCGTATGTCTGAAACATAACCCTGTCTTGTTGTTAGGGGCTAATAGAAACTCGGGAGGAGTTTAGTAGGTATACTTGGTAGATTGACAGAGAAATCATCGTCGATAGGTAAAAACTGCCTGCCGGCATGGAAACGCACGATTGTAAGAAGCGATCAGCTACTGTTGTAGCTGATGCTTAATAAAATGAAGTGCAGAAGGCAAAAATCCCACACCTTTGCATCAGCTCCTATTCGTTCAACCAATTCCTGTTATATTATAAAAAGTGTAAATTAGGAATTTTGAAATAAATTTATAATAAAATAGTCACTCAAGCTATATGAATGTAGTACCATGAAAATTCAGGTTGAAAGGATGACATCACAAGACCAAAATGGCAGAAAATCAGGAACCGTTCAGAATTTGACTGGGCGGGGACGTGGGAGTTTCGCCCAAGAGTCTGGGAGTACTATCTTTCACTTGTTTCTCAAGGGGGTAACCAATTTTTTACAACATGTAGAAGGGGGGGTATGAAATATGAACATAAGAAAATAATTATTATAAAACGAACACGCACACTCGCAAAGCCAAAGTGCGCAAATCTGTATTCAAAACTATGTAAGGTGTGCATATTACACAGTGTCGCCTGTAAGTTTAATAGTGAAACAGGCGATACTTTGCCATTGCTGCAATGATAATCATCCTCGACCAAACTACTTGTAGAAGCATCATAAAGGCCAATATTTGAGGCATTCTGGATAACAATGGCTGCCAATTTTCTTTGATGTACTTGGAGTCAGGTATGGATCAAAATCTTTGATAACTAAGTGAAACCGCCGTCCACCCCCTCCCTCCGTCCCTGCTCCAGCCATAAATTCTGAACATTGCCTTATTCTGTGTTCTCTTAACTTGCTAGTCAGTGTGAGCGATGAAACAGGTGACGAAAAACTATAGTAAACTGAATGCAAAATATAATGGGTTGTAAGTTATTTGGATTGTAAAGTAGGGGAAACTGGGGCACATTAGGACGCTTTTCACATTTACTAATTTTGCTCAATTCATGAATATCACCAATACTGTTAAGCTTATATGATATCCAAGGAATAATAAATTAGATTGCACCTGCCCTTTTCCAGCCAGACAGCGAAATGTGAGTCGTGATCATGACTGATCCTCGATTTGACTTTTACACCAAAATGCTAATTTCTCAGACACCAGTGAGTGTGTTTATAGCTAATTCTAATTTTACAAGGATATAAAAAATAAGTTCAGAATCTGTTGACATGTGATTCTCATCGAATTTATGAAATATGCTCAGATTCTTTGGACTTACATACTCCGCCAAATGTGCAATTACCTTTTCTGAAATATCGCTCTTATCCTTATGTCCTCATACTATTGTTCTCATCATATTCGTCATAATATATATTTGGTTCTTCACCCAATATGCACGCATTGTACCATTGTTACTTTGATTTTCTGTACGCTATTGTTTATTTTATTTCTTTAATGGATCTCTTTTGATGATGACATGATCTTTTAAATTTTTTTAGGGGGGGGGGCATCTCGCCAGCGATAATTACTTGTCTTAGAGATGTCCTCCCTCTTTACTGTAACATAACGTTTCAGAAAGAAATGAAATATCTTGAGTCTTGAGTCTTATAGCTATTCATAAGTGTTCATTATGATGTATCAAATTCATACAAGCATTGAGAAAGCCTCATTATTCATGGTTGAATTGAACCCTTCTGAATTTAGTTGAGTAGTAGGAAAACAAACCTTTTCTCACCATACTTTTGCGTACAGCTTTAATTTGCCGATAAAAGGGTACAAACATCAGGGTCGGAATTTACAAGATTTTATGGCACTACCATATCATAAACCTTGTCGGGAAACAAGAAAACCCAACTGTCCCAATGTGCCCGGTTCCCCCTACTTATCAGAGTGCAAAAAATAGTAATTTTTAACTCGCCTTTATAAATTCACTTGTCGCTCGTTCGTTCATTGCTTCCACGGGTGCAACTCCTGGGAGGTCATTGCCTGTAAATCCCAATTTAAGAACATTGCTCTATATGTAATTTATGTTACAATTTATGTAAAAAATTCTCCTCGTAAACATAATCACAACTTTTCCCAACTGACAGTTTCTGTCAAGTAATTAAAACAGAAATGAAGGTAAGTATCATGACAAGTTTTTTAAAACAAGAGAAACTGATGCGCTGTTAGACAACAAGATACTTTCAGTTTCAGGGATCTTGCGTAAAAAAGTAAGTGATTGACTCCTGAAGATCCCCCAGCTTCCAACCAAAGTAAAATTTTAAGACGGGTGTAATATTACAGAGGTAAAATGCAGTAATAAAATTCATGCTGAAATTAGGAAGTAAACTGTACTTACTGAGGCCAAGCTCAAGTTCAGGGGGTTTTTCCTTCTTCACGTCCAAAAAGCCCTCATCATACATATAAGCCAGTGTGACAACCAAAGGGCAGAAGAGAAGGGTCATAAGGGCCTCCCACAATTCCACATAATTTGGAGAAAAGGCGGAGAGCACAAGGACCAGCCAGACGTGAGCAAACAAAGAGAAGAATGCGGTGACCACGAAGCTACTCCCAGACCCCGTCATTTGACTTTTGCCCTTGGGCATCGAGATGACGCACATGCCTATAACACAAAATGTGTTGAAGGCCGCCGACCCTATGATTGTACCGGGCCCAAAGTCACCAGCATTGAAATTATTGACCGCAATTTCCATGAACGCCAGAACTATCTCTGGTGCATTTGATCCCAATGCCATCATAGTCAAGTTGGCGACTGTGTCATTCCACACCCTCACTTCGATCTCCTCGTAGTCACTTTCTGAGCTTGCCACTTTGATCGCACGCACTTGGCCAGTGATCTTCTGGATGGAGCACATGAGGATGTCCGTTACAATGGCGATACCAAAGAAGCACCATATCATTCCGAAGAAGTAGAACGAGATCCGCACGGAATCGAACCAAATGAAGTGATTGATCAGAGGCACAATAACCGCCCTGTCCAAACAAGAATCAGAGCCAAGGCCAAGATGATCGCTGTGATTTCTGGTTATCATGTTCAATCACTTCCTTGACTCACAAACTTGGCCGTCCAGCTAAACAGTTTCATTGATGTTTGCCAACCTGAAAGAGAAGGGGAAAAGAGAGCAAATATATATATATGAACAGTAACAAAATGGCAGTCTTTGTGAATATTGCCGGTCTGATGGACTGTTTGGCAAGTTATTGACCTGGTCCAAGTTCAACAGTCAAGGCAAGAAAATTGTATTTTGTGGAAATAGCCAAAATCTGTATTTCGGTCTGACATTGGATTTCGGATCTTCTCAAAGAGAGAAATGACCATCAGAAATGTACTTGCACAGAGTGAGATTTACTCCTTACGCCTACTACAATTTAATTTGGTGGGGAGGCGACCATTTAATTTTCAAGGGGAGCTTTGAGTTTTCCTCAGCGGCAACAGCAGGTAATTATTTATTTCATGGTAACTGTGGCAGTAATTATTTATTTCAAGCTCGCAAAGTCCCCGAATATTCATTCCTAAAATAAATAAAACGGATTTGTAAAGCTCTCTTCAAGCTTCATCGAGCTGGATGAAAACAAACTAGGCCTACGCGTAATCTACATAATTGCATTTTTTGACTTGACAGCCGTATGCCACCCAGAGAAGTGCCATACCTAGATCCAGCAACAATATCCCTAGAATAAATTATTTACGGCCCAACCAAAATATTAAAAAAAGTATTTATTTCACCCCTGGCAAAATATTTGAAAATTGGTATTAAATGGTCACCCCCTTATTTATGAAATTATGTGCATCAGACTATCACTCTGTCTTTGCATGCCATGGTCGCTACATCACAGAGTGATAGTCTGATGCACATAATTTCATAAATAAGGGGGTGACCATTTTTAAAATACCAATTTTCAAATATTTTGCCAGGCAAGGCCAGGGCCGGCAGGGGTGAAATAAATACTTTAATTCTCTAAGAATTTATGATCAGATCATTGTCACACGTATAAAGAAAGATATATCTCCATGAACATGAAGAATGATGATTGTACAGTCATGACAATGTCATGGAGATCATTGAAATGTATAAACAGTGTTTATACATTAACATTTCAATGATGGAGATGGCCCAGACTGGCTAGAGCTGCGTTTTCTGGACTTCTCAGAGTTAAGGTAATTCACTTTTCTGACAAATGTAAGTACAGTACTAGCTACAGTTAATGTAGGCCTAAATGGAGAGAGTGTTTACCGTAAATACAATACAGAATCACCTTACCAAAAGCACAGGAACATTGGGTTGTTTTTCCTTTCTTTTCACGACATGTACGATGTCCGCCATTTTCCCAATCAGTCATGATGTCACAATGTTTGTGACGTCACATCTCCCGTGGTGCCACCTATTGATGATACATCCCAAACAGAAAAAAATAACAGACCAAAACATTCATAGATCAAGGAACACAACTATTTTTCGTCTTTGAGATATTGTCATTGTACTTTTTGAGATGCCTAATGCAATGGTAAGCATTGAGACCTATTTGGAAGTCAATAAATTTTGAGGGCTGCCTGAAACATAGCTACTATAATATTGCCCAAATTGCCCCAAAACTCTTTAGAAATTCACAAAATTTTCTGCCCGAAACTGCCTAAGGGGCCAACCAGATGATCTTTTGGGGGGGGGGGGCTATGGATATTTGGCGAAAAAAAAAGATTGTTTCCATTTGACACTGAAAACATAGGCTGCGCGGCAGCATACCCTCGGCTAATCAGTGGCTATTCTGGAGGCAGTGAAATCAAGTGGCCCTCAGGAAGCGCGGGCTTCGAGGGGGCAAGGTCCCTAAAAACTTTAAATTGATGTCCGTTTCCACCAGGTCACAGCAAGTGCCATAATGAAAATCTGTAAAAATTTAAGCGAGAATCAAGGCCAAAATTTGTTTTGGCAATTTGTTGAATTTCCATCACCACGATGTTTTTCATGAGTTTCCCTGACTTTCCGTAACTGCAGAGCAGACACTAAAAAAAACTTAAGCAATACTTGATTTGTAAACAAAGACAGGGTTTTGAGGGGGGAGGGTTGGTCTAGTGGTAGCGTGCAGGACTGCCAATCGCTGGGTCAAGGGTTCGAATCCAGCTCTTGCAAGGTCACCTGGGCCTATGTTGGATGGCTGTTTCAATCATCCTTTGCCTCATTGCCATGTCCTCTTCCAGTCCTAATTAGCCTACCAAGTGCGTAAATACAGGATGTAAAGCCCCAAACATCCATCCATCTTAAGACATACTGTTCTTTTATTGCATACAGAGGTTCATTTTCAAAATTTTATTAATTTTAAAATTAGAATTTATTGGATATGACTGAAATTTGTCTACACCCATTCTATGAAAACTACAGATCTAATAGTAATATACAAATACTGTATGTTATTAATGCAATATTAAAATCCATTTGCACAAGGAAATTAATTACTTGATCACCAGTCAGTCAAACAATTATCTAAGCAATCATTCAATCAGCAGATCAGTCAATCAAACCACCCTAAACTAGAAGAATAATTCTAATAAAGCAGCTTCCAATCAAACGCTGAAACAACCTTGCTGACCACATTTAAAAATAATACAAACAACCAAGGTCAGGTGACAGTCAGATTATAGGTCCGAATAACAATAAAAACGACCAAAAGCTCCATAAAGTGGCACATTCAGTCCCATTTGCTGAATTTAGGCGTTTTTGAAACTAAGACAATATGTCTGAATCTCCTGAATGACATGTTGATCTATCTATCTATCTATCTATCTATCTATCTATCTATCTATCTATCTATCTATCTATCTATCTATCTATCTATCTATCTATCTATCCATCTATCTATCTATCTATCTATCCATCTATCCATCTATGTATGCATCTGTCAATCTATCTAATTATATATATCTATCTCTCTCTATCTATCTATCTATCTATCTATCTATCTATCTATCTATCTATCTATCTATCTATCTATCCATCTATCTATCTAGTCTATCTAGTAGCTATTCTTATCATAAATTACAAATATGGAATATGGGTCTAAAAACAAAAATTATAGATAAGATGTCTCCAACCAAAACCATTGTAAATAGTAAGACTAAAACAAGGTTTATGCCACAATATATCTTTTAAGACTAAGCAAGTTGCTAGTTAATACAAAGGTTAAATGCTGGTCAAACTTTGAAGAATAACTATAGCTGTGAAGAAAAACAAAACAAAAGAAACATGTCCCAACTCAGTGTACAGCCTGCATGGGCTACAAAAAGTCATATATCTCAGCCTCTACTTGGCCTACATTTTTTATTCATATTGGAAATTTCTTTTATTTGTTCAATATAAAACTACGAAGTTGGTGTCAATGCATTTTGGACATATTTCTAAG
Source organism: Platynereis dumerilii (assembly GCA_026936325.1). NCBI lineage: Eukaryota > Metazoa > Annelida > Polychaeta > Phyllodocida > Nereididae > Platynereis > Platynereis dumerilii. The sequence goes on along the minus strand of JAPTHN010000002.1, from coordinate 10,806,882 downwards.
AAAAAAGAAAATTTGTTAAAAAGTTGAGGGTGCTGTGTACTGCTTTTGTGCTCCTTTGTTCCTAGCTTTGGTCACTGGAGAGGATTAGTGACACAATGTTACATAACATGAATGGTTGGAAGGGAGGGGTACAATGAAGCACAGACACTGTGACTCCAGTGCCCATTCAACAAAAACTGGACCCCTTCCAATGATGACTCTTTTCCCCCCTAACCAATATTTCCTTAAAATGCTAAAAATACAATTGAAGTGAGTTTTAAAATGAATTAAAAGTCAGATTTATCCAATAATGTGTTAAAATGTAAAATTACGCATTGGTCAAACTTTGAAGAATAACAATAGCTGTAAAGAAAAACAAAACAAAAGAAACATGTCCCAACTCAGTGTACAGCCTGCATGGGCTACAAAAAGTCATATCTCAGCTTCTACTTGGCCTACATTTCTTATTCAAATTGGAAATTTATTTTATTAGAATAATTCTAATAAAGCAGCTTCCAATCAAACGCTGAAACAACCTTGCTGACCACATTTAAAAATAATACAAACAACCAGGGTTAGGTGACAGTCAGATTATAGGTCCAAATAACAATAAAAACAACCAAAAGCTCCGTAAAGTGGCACATTCAATCCCATTTGCTGAATTAAGGCGTTTTTGACACTAAGACAATATGTCTGAATCTCCTGAATGACATGTTGATCTATCTATCTATCTATCCATCCATCTGTCCATCTATGTATGCATCTATCAATCTATCTATCTAAATCTATAGATCCATCTATCTATCTATCTATCTATCTATCCATCTATCTATCTAGTCTTAGCTATTCTTATCATAAATTACAAATATGGAATATGGGTCTAAAAACAGAAATTATAGATAAGATGTCTCCAACCAAAACCATTGTAAATAGTAAGACAAAAACAAGGTTCATGCCAGTATATATATATATCTTTTAAGACTAAGCAAGTTGCTAGTTAATACAAAGGTAAAATGCTGGTCAAACTTTGAAGAATAACAATAGCTGTAAAGAAAAACAAAACAAAAGTAACATGTCCCAACTCAGTGTACAGCCTGCATGGGCTACAAAAAGTCATATCTCAGCTTCTACTTGGCCTACATTTTCTTATTCATATTGGAAATTTCTTTTATTTGTTCAATATAAAACTACGAAGTTGGTGTCAATGCATTTTGGACATATTTCTAAGAAAAAAGAAAATTTGTTAAAAAGTTGAGGGTGCTGTGTACTGCTTTTGTGCTCCTTTGTTCCTAGCTTTGGTCACTGGAGAGGATTAGTGACACAATGTTACATAACATGAATGGTTGGAAGGGAGGGGTACAATGAAGCACAGACACAGTGACTCCAGTGCCCATTCAACAAAAACTGGACCCCTTCCAATGATGACTCTTTTTCCCCCTAACTAATATTTCCTTAAAACGCTAAAAATACAATTGGAGTCAGATTTATCCAATAATGTCTTAAAATGTAAAATTACGCACTGAAATTTGCAGAAATGGGGTTTGCATGCCAAGTAATTTTCTTTAATAACCCTCTATATAAACATAGTGGTCTTATTGCCAGTCCTTCTTATGTATTCATATTTAATTTTCATTAAAGACCAAAATAAAAGTAAGCTGACAGTACTTCTTATTAGTGATGCACGGATAGTGAAAATAGCCGGATATCGGATACCGGATAATCCAGCAACACCAACTGCCGGATACCGGATAGCAACCGGATAGTTGGAACCGGATAGTAAACATGCGAAAAAGGAAATTTTTCGGTTATTATGAATATTTTTTATCAGAGCTGAGACATATCGGTTCGGCTGGAGGACTGTTGCTCTGATGGAATGTTTTTCGTTTTGTTCTGTAACTGAATTCTGATTTTGAAATGGTGAAATAATGTTGTTGACTTAGGTTATTATCAAAATTTTAGCCTTTCACTAAGTTTTGAACCTGCCAGATATCCGGTTCTGATATCCGGTTCTCATGCCCTCATTTTGCCAGATACCGGATATCCTGCAAATCCCACTATCCGGCCGTATACCGGATACTGTGCCGGATATCCGTGCATCCCTATTTCTTATGTTAAAATGTACATAACTGAGGTTAGATTTAAACCATTAAGTTAGAATTGAGAGTTTAAGATTTCTTGTCAAAGGATTAGCAGGGAAGACAATTACCCTGTGACATAACATTACATAATCAAGACTTCTCCAGTGCTCCATTCAACAAAAGCCAATCTGTCTGATTCATTCACATTTAATTTTAATGCAAACAACTAAATAAAAGGGGCTGACATTACTTTATCTTCTAAAGTTTACATCACTGAGTTTAGATATTTTAAAACCATAAAGTTATAATAATTGAGAGTTAAAGATTTAGTGTCAGCATTTTAAAATATTAACACACAAATGAATGTTTTGAATATACTTAATTAATGCTTTGAAAGTCCACATATAAAATTTATATACTTCCTATTGATAATATTTCATGAGGAGAGATAGAAAAAGTCAAATTTAGACATTATTGTGGCAAATTTGATTGACCAGGGCCAATATTTATTATTTACTGATATATGATTATCCGAAAACCTTAATATTTATCTAATTTTGTTAATATTGACCTCTGCTATGAATAAAAATTTTCATATTGTTCAAAATCAGCATGATTATGATGAGAAACATGTCAGGTTTCTTTTGACAAAAAAAATGTCAACGACTGGTATGACATCAGAAGGAAATGGAGAGTAAATAGACATTTTAATGATTTTTTGCATTTTTTCAATCATACAGTTCAATGGAAAAATTGACAACAACTCATGCAATGGCTGTGCGTATTAGTCAAAAGTGTGTCTAACTACAATAAGACCTACAGTTAAATAACTTACCCATTACCATTTGGCTTTTCACACAGAAATGTTGGAAAATTGGGATTTTTTCGAATTTTTGGGTTTTTATAAAAATTCATAGGACGAACATTCCAACTGATTAGAGATGTTTATAGAGGCATAAGTTAGACACCTAATTGGAAAATTTCATAGATTTAACTTCAAAAATAACTGAATCATAAAATAATAGTATTTTTTCATATATTTGGTAAATTGTCGTCCGTTCAACTTTCTCAGAGAATTTAATCCCACAAAAAACACATCTTGGGTATTTAATACATACAATATGCAAATTTCAGTGTCAAAAGTACTGCAGTTTTTTAGTTCTGTCCCAGAAACAAAAACCAAAAATTTTTAACATTTTTCAATGATTGTGAGAAAAGTATTAATGTCATGGGGATCAGACCTATAAAAGGCTCAACTGGGATAAAAGATACCATATTTACCCAAAAATGATGAATATGCATGCCATAGTTTTGGCTTGACACCCAATACACAAAAAAATATTTTTTCACATTTTTCAATAATTGTGAGAAAAGTATTAATCTCATGTGGATTTTAAAAACCCTTAAAAGGCACAACTAGGATAAAAGATATAATATTGTCCCAAAAATAAAAAGTGTACATTCCATAGTTTTGACCTTACTCCCAATACACAAGTGGGACGCCCGTTATCCGGACGCCCGCCCGTCCGCCCGCGCGCCCGCCGGACGGACAAATTTTCCCAAAGTAACTATAATACCCGTCGGCAATGTATACATTGCCAAGGGTAAAAAAAGTTTGTTCAGCGCATGGAAATAAAAAAAAAGTTTGTTTCCACCTGTAGCCCCGGGGGGCTTACTCACTAAGAGAGGGTGTATATATAGAGGCGCCGCTGGATGGTATTGGTATTTTGGCCTTTTAGGATTAAAATGCTTTTGGTTTTTTGACAATTCTGATTAATTTGGTTCTGGTTTTTGCAACCCCAACATGTTTGGTATCGTTAGAATCGGCTTGAAAAGAGTATTAAAATGGTTTAAAACCCATGAAGATTAAATTCGTTGCCAAAAATTTTATTGAAGGATTAAAATGGTTTGTGGTTTTGGTGTATTTTCCGGATTAATATGGTTCTGGTTTTCAAAATTGCTGTGGCGCATCCGTATGCTAAAGTCCGCGGAGTACCCCCCCCCCCGGAAAAATCTTGGTAAAACCCAAAAAAAAATTCAGAAACTATAATCCAGTCATTTTTCTAATTTTCGTGTCAACAGTGAAGTACTGTTCTATGCCTGACCAAAATCACAACTGTTTTCTTTGTGACATTTCGTTCGAGTTACCTAAAGCATTGCTGAGTCAGACTAGGTACCTGCATTAACATGAAGTCTAGCTGCTCATGGAGGTGTCCAGCAAATTTTTTATAGTGCCTTTTTGCATCAGGGTAATTCTGTATCAATTCAACAAATAGCTCTCACTCAACCGATTCAGAATGCCTTGAAAATTTACCATAATCAAGATTTTTCACCAGAAAGCAGACATCGCAAGTAATACAGTGAAATGTCAAATAGTTTCTCTGAAAATAATTCAAGAAAAATTACAGATTTTTGTCTTATCTTTTTCCAGAAATTTGAAGGCATGTAACTCGATCAGTGTAAAACCTAAAGAACCTCAGTGCATATGCCTCCATTTCACACCAGTTGTCGAAAAAATCGGAAAATTGCAGTTTATTCACATTTTTCTTCCCTAATGTCTCAGTCGATATAACAAGTGGAGATTTGACATCACAGTCAAGGGATCTCTGCTATGCTATGACTTATACACATTCTTGGAGGTGTATTGTCTGAAAACTGAAAAAGTGTAAAAAAAAAAGAAAAAAAGAATTTTGGACCAACAGGTTTTTATTGATGCCAATAAATTATCTAATATGTTCTGTCAGCACTCACCAGCAAAAATTGTCTATTTTTTATATAGCCTACCAACACATAATATCAGAAATTCATTGAAAACTTAGCTACAGCCATTCTCCTAAACCCTTGTTTTCAAATGTAGCGACCCATGACCCACGTGCTAGCACACGTGGGTCCCAGGGCTATCCCATGGATACAAAATCTTGAGATGTTGGCATGCTGTCGGGAAAATCGATCTAGATTGACCAATTTTTAATCAATCCTGATAGATGTTTTCTGTGACATCATCACTTCAGCCACACATTGACCAATCAGGCAACGCCATTTCCTTAATATATATCACTGTATCTTTTCGCAAAATACTACAGCAATATCAGATCATTTTTCCAAGCACCAATGAAAAACTTCAGTCGAAATGAAAGGTTTTTCTAAGTCATAACAAATTCATATTTTCAGGCCTTAGCAACAAGACAAAAAGGATCCTTTTTGTGAAGTTTGACTTGTATTATCTCCAATCAAAAATTCAATATGGCCGTCTAAACATGGTGATGTTTTGAAAAAAAGCGAATTCATATTTTGAGGCCGTGAGCTATGAAGACAGTAAGGAGGACAAGAACATCGTGGTGACAGGTCTTGTTGACCATCTATTCTAAGATGCCCCACACAGAAAAGTAAGGGGAATTAAGGTCCGAGCTGGAGAAGGGCCAGAAGTTGGCCGTCCAGAAGTCCCCAAAATTTCTTTAAGTGGAAATCCTGAACTTTCTTGGCCATAAGGCACAGGGAACCATCCTGAGTCTGCCTATAGATGCCATTGCGGTAATTCACATCTAGCCATGGCAAAACATGACATCACTGGACCTAGTAGTTTGCATCAGGTCTGTCCCCCTTTACTCGCATGAAAAAGAAATAAAGCATAATTTTTCTATCTGAAGTCATGACTCCCGAAACCATTGCCTGAGCTGGATACTTTGCCCTGAATGTCCCATCGACATCTTCTATTGATTTTATATAGAATTTGCCTTTTATTTTGTTGACAATAGAATCCACAACCAAACGTTTATAGTTTGAAAAAAAAATTGAATATCGAGCCATGCTTCCTGATGTAGACCATAGTTTTTTCACCATTTCTATCGTCTGGCCTTCATGGAATAGGCCGAATGGTGTCTTTGGAGTCCTGACATATGATTTCAGGCCAAAATCATTTTGCATAGCCGCTCTGGCAGCCTTGAGGTCCACCTGAAGCTCTTCAACCACCACTCTCATAGAGGTTGCAGGTACCTTGTCAGTTTTGTTGTTAGTGACTCCAGGAATGCTCCATTCCTCTTTAATTCTCTCCACAAACTCCCAGACTTCCCTCTTATTCCTTTCCCATCATTGATTGCCTTCATGATATTGTATTCCGGTTGTGAGATCACTCTGACTATGTCAGGGATTGTTTTTTAGTACATTTGGCACTGAAGCAAATCTGACCACCTCTTCCTTTTTGTCTCCTGTGGAGTCATTTTTAATCACAGCTCATTCTTACCTTCCACAGGTATGGCTGATCAGGGCCGTATTACCTATGGGCAAACGGGGCAGTTGCCCCGGGCCCATGACCTCAGGGGGGCCCATGATGAAGCTGAAAAGAGTTGCGACAGTAAAGAAAGTGCGTCGGGTAACTGGCGCGCGAATGTACTTTTCAGAATTTAGAACGTTTTTGGTGCGCAAGGGGGGCCCATTAGAAACAGTTTGCCCCGGCCCAGAAATGCACTAATACGGCCCTGTGGCTGATACCTTAATGATTATGCTGTATTGTTTTCACAATTTTCCTGTAGATGTGCGATGCTTTTTTAGCACAAGGAAGTTCACAGAAAATGTTGGTCCCCCACCCTGTAGTTTACACAGAATATTAAGAAATAGCCTATAAGGAACTAGCAGAGTGCTTGCATCCCAATGTAAAACATTAACAATTACTAACAACACCATTATTATCATATTTCTTTATTTGGTTGAAGTTTATTTAAATTTTAAGACAATATATATAATATATATGCATGGCAGGAGAACAGAGACATCAAACAAAGTAACATAAGTTATATTACTCGGAAACAAAAGTGGCACAGAGACTGTCTTTGGCTTAGACACAAAAATACAGAACAGTGTAAAACCATTACCTGAAAATCTGTAAGGCTAAATACATGAATACGTGTAAGCGACATGCCCAAAGAAACACAACTCATTGTATGTCGGAAGAATTAACAAGCTTCAAAGTTGAAGTCCTAACGCAACAGTAACAGGATATTAAAAGCATTAACATCAACAGCGAATAGCAACTAAAATCTCGTTTACAGATTAATCAAGCTAACAGATAAGGCAAATAGATGAACGAAGACATTATCGTATCACTTCATGTAGACAATCTTTGTAAATTCTACAGCAACATGATTATACATAAGTTAAATAACAATGTATCAGCAGAAAAATAGCCTTGTTATGTATTAATGTTTTGTAGTAATGTATTTACACATGTACATCTCTCACATTCACCAATAATCAACCTCTAACACCAATGAAGCCTCATGCAATTGATCAAGTGTAATAAAAAGCACTTCTTCATGGGGCTAATACTTCAATCATAAAAACACAGCCCACTTCAGTAATAACATTACATTTATGACATGCACAATCAAGTCCACAGGGAAGATCAAAATGAAAATGTCAAAATTACACACTGATAGTCGATACAGACAGCAATGCAGACTGGAATACAGAAGCATTCTTTAACATGCAAGGTACAATTGTAAGCATTACTGAATAATGAATTAGGCTAAATTGGTCTATGTATAATTCCAGTGTTGTAATGCTGTTCAATACTCTCATAGTTCATGCACTCCAGTTCAGTAAAATATAGTAAGTTGTGAAAAATTCATCTTGTGTCAACATCTAATAACCATAATGTATATCAATCACCCTACTGTACAAGTTTGCCATTCATTCCACCACATTTTAATAAATTCTACGGTTATTATAAAAAATTAACAAGCTACTTGCATAGGGAACATTAACAATAGTTAGACAAATCATAACGAAGTAAGTCAACTTTCATACCCAGATACACCTCATAACAAGCAATGCACTCAATTGCATTTCGAAAACCCTTTTGCACACATTCTAAGTCTAGCATTTTTGGCTACTTAAAGTAATGAGATTGAATAATTTGATTAATAAAGGTAAAAGTTATCGGTGGGAAATGAAAATATGCTTGTTTTACATTTCTAAATACAAAGTACTGCGAACAGAAGTGGGGGGTCTAAATTCCAAAAATGAAAATATCGAGGTTCTAAAGTTTTCTTGAGGTACTTCCGCATAACGGTCTACTGCAGCGGATTCTACAAAATTCCGTATATTGTTAGCCTTGGTTGAGAAGATTGTCACTGCAGTTGCACAATTTTAGTATTGAGTATAGCCATCAAGTTGCATCAATCGATAATATTGTGCCGATTCTGCCAAGGCGCCAAAGCTTGACTATATAGGTATTAGAAGTTTGCCTGGATGTGTCCATATGCCTGCAACGATGACATTAATACGTAGAAAATCCACAAGAAGAAGAGGAGACATGCACAGGCAATCTTAGGCCCAGTTGGTCCCCCCAGCTCCACCTTGCCAAATATGGGTAGGTAACGACGGAGTAAAATGAGTGCGATGCAGATGATGGCACACACCGTGTAGATGACAACGCTGAAGGACAGAGATCCAGCAGGGTAGTGGAACGTCTGACCCTGGAAAAAAACAAAATGCATGTCACTTGAAAGTCAAAACATTTTACGCCACTTTTCATGCATGATATTGGGTTCTAGTCGCCAAACTCCAGATTTTATGGAAATGTGCAATACGGTCCGAACAAATATTTTGTGGCGGTTGTATATTAGGCTATAGAACTGTAGCTGTAAGAAGACGTACTTTCTTAACAATGTGAACAATGCCATTCTGTCATTCTTGGGATCTCCACACAATACATGTGCAAACTATGACCATAACAGAAAATACTATGCATAGTATCAAAATACTTTTTTTCCATTGTCATATTTTGCTTGGAAAGGTAAGATATCAAACTAAGACTTTTCAGTAAAGGTCATACTGAAAGTTTGTGCTAAATTGGCATAACAATTAATTAATGATGCCATTACTGATAACCTTTTTTTCAAATATCTCAGAAACTACTCATGGCCTATGTTTTGAGACATGGTTTTCAGAAATGGCTGCTTCAATATACATGAATATAATGCGGCATATTGTGTGAATTGTTCAATGATGGAGCGCATCATTTAGATTGTTAAAGAGCACATTTCAGATACAGAATCTGCGAGACAATCTTTGCACAGACTATACAATCCCTACATTGGCGTGAGTGTTGATATTGACCAAGTAACAAATCATTATATTGGTGACTGTTGTCAGACGCTCATCACAGAGAAATGAGGAATCATGAATATTCACGGCAAGTTTGTTTTTAATAAATAATTTCTTGCTTAGTTATGGTGAAGAAAAGCAGTCTTAAAATAAATCATTTCTCAACATTGCATCGCATGATTTAGAAAAAATAAAAATAAACTCGTCCGATTGCATATATATATAGCAGGAAATTTGTGATCAATCCATACCTTTGCTGTCCAATAAATTGAAGCCAAAACCCATGGTAGACCCAGGCCAAGGAATACATTTACAGAATTACTGCCAGTTACATTGCCGATGGAGTTATCTGCTGTTTTTTCTTGGGCAGCAGCCGTCTTACTTGCGAAAAGATCCGGTAAACTGGTACCTGGAAAAACAACAAAAAAAGCGTCAGAAACACACAATATTATATGGACATTGTACACTGGAATAAATGAGTATATACTATACATTGTGTGCAGTACTATGCATTGGTCGTCAGTAGCATTTTTGACCAGCAACCATTATTCGGCTACAGAATTGTCACCTGCAGTCGGTGAGGCTCTGGATGGAGAGTTGTGGGTCCCTGCCCTTTCACTCCCTTGGCCATTTTACTTAAAGTGAAATACCTGTCCCGTTGCAACTTTTCTAATGAATTTTGAGTTCCCCGTCCCTCAGCTCTTGATTGTACCTTGGTCAATGGTCATTCTACTTTTCATTTCCCTGTCCCTTGACAAATGGCCATTTAGGGGAGAGCGGGGCACAGTGAGACACTTTTTTTATTTTCAACACAGTGAGACACTTTTTTTATTTTCAAGTGTTCCAAAATGTTGGCAGTAGCGAGTTTAATGAGATCAGTCCACATTATAGATAATGACGTTGAGTATATTGTCCAGTAGTTTCAGGTTCCTATCTTTTACAGGTTTGGAGAAACGTTGAGTTACGCCCATGCTCGTTTAGTGTTTCACTGTGCCCCTTGGGTGGGGCACAGTGAAACACCAGGCGGGGCACAGTGAGACAGGGCATCTGCTGCCATAACCGCTGATCCTCAGGACTTGCGGAATTGTTCTATCAATTGTTGCTACAGAAACTACTGTACTCGGATAATAGCAGCTGGCTAGGTGATTTTGTAGGACCTTTTTCTAGCATGTTTTGAAACTTCATCGCATAGGACACATGCACGACTTATTTAACTTGCCGCACCTGTTACATACTAATCAAAATTCTTCTCCGATGCTTCCATTTGGTTAAGACTCACTAAAATCAGTAGTTTATAGCAGGCATTTTGTTTTAAATAGTGAATTGTGAGCTATGCATTACATTCAGGTCGTTTCGAGTGTATATTGTGATGTCTCACTGTGCCCCGCCTCAAACTGTCTCACTGAGCCCCATGCAGCTCTCTTTATAAATTTTTTGAATCCTGTGGACCGGATGCCTGCACTGTGGTTCGTCATCTCACTAAACTAAGACAAATAACCAAGGTTTGGATTCCTGGCATTTGATTTGCATTATACCATTTTCTTGGGAATTATAACAAAAAGTCATTTAGCAAAATTATTTACTTTTACTGGCTAAAAACCAAAATTTTGAAATTCTACTCTCAACATGCTGTGTAGACATTCAGGTTAAAGGACAGTCTCTCACTTACTTACTTTTTGTACCATACAAAAGAGGGTTGACCTGTAAACAGTACCAGTTAGACACTACGGCCTTTGGCTCACTGTGCCTGTCGTCTCACTGTGCCCCGCTCTCCCCTACTTATGAATTTCCTGTCCCCCTTAACCTCCCATCCAGATCATCAGCTGAAACATAAAAAATAAAACAAAGTTGTCTACCTACCTAAGGCAACAAAAGTAATGGCAGTGACAGAGTCCTTCAGTCCCACCAGGCAGCCGAAAATACCAGCCAAATCTCCAACAAACATGGTCAAAAGACCGATCATTGCTAAGGACACGAAGAAAGCCAACCATCCGTTCCATATTCCAGGGGGAGGAATGAAAGCAAACAAGACCTGCAATGCAAAGACATGGATTCAGAAAAAGAAAGAAATTACCATTTCTTAAGCAAGAGCCAGGAACGATGAGAAGCGTTTCGGAATTTATGAGAATCTTAAATGTTTCAATCTGGGCAATTTAATGCTCTTCCGAAGGTTCCGTGACAACATTATTATGGAAATGCCCAGGTGCAGATAACATATCATAAATCTTCATGACGCAGGCTGCATGAGGACGAGCTGGGAATATTTATTAACACTCAGTTTTATGCTCAGCCCACACAATATTGGCTGTCTCTCCCAAAGGTGCTTTGTGTTTCAGAGTTGTTTAATGAACAAGGATAAATGTGTGAAAAATTATATATATGACAATGCCAGAATAACATTACCCATGGGGAATAAGTTGTTCTTGGTTATACAACATTTACCATAATTTTATCATGATCTTCGGAATTTGCAGATTGACTGATTTTGATTTGTCGGTCTGTGACGGTCTGCTTCTAGTATCGTTAGTTAGAGTTAATTCTAGTAAAATTTGCTCAAAAGAAACATCGGCCAAGAAGAAATATTGACTAGATCTCATTGTCCAATTGGCATAATTCTTCACCACGCTCTGACTGACCGAGAAGTTACTTCTTTTATGAGGTGCTGCCTAAAGCTTTGCTTAAAAGAACTGAGTAGTTACTTTGGATTCATTCTCAAATTCCCAACACCCGGAAGTACACCCACGAAGATCTCACCTTGAAACCGAAGGAGATGAAGTGCAAGATGTAATCAAGAGTTGAAGCATTTTCGACATCGCCTCCATTGACGTTCATTGCGTTCCTGAATTGCTCTCCCCACGACGTGGACTCCACTCGCAATGCATCCATGTTCATATTGGTCAAATCAACCAGACGGTTTACCATGCCTTGGAAATCTGAAAATTGTAACAAAAAATACCTGTAATGGACTGATCACGGATGTGAATGAAGTTGTCATAGCTGGCAACATTGATTATTTATTCTGTTGTTATTTTGGTTACCGAGTGCACTCGATTTGTCCTTTTTAACATGCCTATCATATAAATTTCAAGTTAGGAGAAAATTAATCTGCAATATTTGCTTGATTCTTCATTTCTCATGAATTTTACAGCCATTTTTTGTCCTGATAAGTTACAAACATATTCAATATTGGATAGAATTTGATGAAATATATTTTAATATATTATTATAAGTTATCTTTTCTTATTTTCCTAACAATAAATATTTTACATACCGGTGCTATTTAAAACAAATACAATATAATGTACACAAGAATCTGACAAGATATCAATAAAAAAGTTCATTAAATGATATGTGATACACTCCACAATTGAAGTAGCACTCAAGATACAAATCAGTAAAAAAGGTATCTAGGATATTGTCAAACAGTCAGCCTAGAGCCTGCAAAGTGCTTATTTACAAGATAATGACGTCATTGAAATGAGCAGAGAGCAAAACAAACTGAACCTTCACTGAATTCAGTTCTGTTTACAGACCATCAATTCCATAGTTACTTGAACGATTTATTGATTATCACTTTTTCTATGGGTGTTTGACCCTCTCGGCGTGTTATCGCATGTTATAGATCACAAAATACACACAAGGATCACACTATCAAAACTCTCGGTCTCTCAAAGATTTACAATTTTATACAAGATACAATCTCTTACCATCATCATTCACAATGGTCACAATAGTTTTCTTGACCCGCCCAAGTTTGGATCCTTCGGACAATTTTGTGATTTCGACTTTGAAACACTCGTCCTTCTCAGCTTCCTGAATGAAAGTGTAATACGTGTGTAAAAGCTATGTCAGCAGTCAACCAAAATTGCAAAAACCGTCCTATTGATTTGTTTTGCTTGCATCTAACATTCTGACAAGGAAAGTTGTATTATATCTCTTCTTGAAGCAATTGATCTCTACAGTTAATTATATATTCCAGGAGAGCCCTGGATTTGTAAACAAAAGAAGGGTTTTTCACAGCATGAAAACAGTTTGTTTACACTTTTAAAGGAATTTGTCTTCATAAAATTACATTCTCTAAGAATGACAATTACAAAAAATTAATAGTTAAATAAGTTTAATATGGCTCTAATCTTCTTTAAGCAACTCTTAAATTGAGAGACAATATATGGCTTTAATTAACATTCTATAACAAATGATTCTATACTCAGAGCTCAAAGATTTCAATGTTATGCAACTTGTGAAATTCAATAGCGCTGCTAACAACAAGCCAGATCAATGGTTGGCAAGCGTAGCAATGGGAAAAAAATCTGGTTCGATCATTTCACTTGCCTGATCATCATAAATGGGTATCTCGATTGTCTTTGTTGTTTCTCCATGCTCAAATATCAACACGCCCTCGCCTCCCTCATAATCGCGTCCTGTTTTAGCCGACATGTCCTCCGTCTTCCAGTTGACTTCCACCTTTCCATCGGCTCCATTCTTCCTCTCCACTGGGATGTGTGCCTTTCCACAACTTTCCTTGAACAGCAAACTTGGCTTGGCAAACTCAAAAGTTCCCGGTTCTGAAAAGAAGTGATCGTCAACAATCAATAAGAAGCCAGACATCAGACTTGCAGCTTCATAAAGAGACTGACACTTGGGTCGGTCAATCGGGCAGTGACAACTAAACATTTCAGTTTCCATAAGATCTTTGTGTTGGTGACAACATGTCAAAGCAGAATCAATGAAGATTACAGACACGGACAAAGACTTTTCATCCAGTATTTCAATACGTAAATAGCGCTCACGAATTTGATGATACTTTTTCGCAAGGAAATTTGATCCTTTTTTTTTGCAAGATAAATTGTTACTTCAACTTACTTGTTTGCAACATACTATGTCTCTCCTGACTGGCAGATGAGCAGTATTGCATCGTAAATCAGAACATAAATGACAGAACGAGCAGGAGCGGTTCGTTAAATTATCATAATCAATAAATGATTGAATCTAAATCACCCCCTTGAAGGTTCCCTCTCTTCATAAAAACTTGAAAAAAAAAAGTTTTACAATGCCTTTACCTCAAGCAGGTAAACTAGACAGACACCGATAAACAAGATCATTACTCGTAGTGGCACTCAGGTCACCACAGGTGCCTACCTCCGCTACAGAGTCCTAAAGAGTTTTTAACAGGATTACGTCTGCCATTTCAAAGCAACTGCGATTATGTTCTAACTTACCTTTTTTTTAACAGAAAGCTGTGGTACTTGCTTAGTGAAAAAATTCAGAGCTTGTTTTATGTTTTTTCAAATTTTATTTTTCTGTCCTCATCGATTTTACTGATAGATAATTCATGTATGGCAAATTAAGTGCACTAAGGGTAGATCTCACATCACCCTATCTCCTTGTCTTTTAGAATTAACTTACCATCATCATTGACAATAGTGACCTCTTGGATGGACTTGGGTCCTAACACGGCTTGGTGGTAGCTGGGATCTTCAGGGTCCAGGGACAATTTCACGAAGAACACCTCATCGGGTTCCCACTCATTGTCATCGATGATTGTGATGTCAACCATCTTCTGGGTCTCTCCGCGTTCGAACACCAGCGTCTGTTTGATGGGAATGTAGTCGCTGTCAGCCTCGGCAGTGCCATCGATTGTCTCAATTCTGCAAAGATTCACAAGCAATTGAACAATTAAAACATGTGCTTAATCTGATCCTCATTTGAATTAAATTTCACTTACATCAATACCTAAATTTTTGTGATATTAAGTCATATTCAAGTCTCATTCAATGATACTAAAATACCATCTGTGTGTCATGTTGACTGGGCAGATTGCTGTACCGAATATATATAATTTCAGAAAGGAACAAATTAAAAGCTATTCATATCTTATATTCTATTCCTTATATTATAAAAGGAATGAATTTTCATTGAATCTTTCCTAAAATAATCTTGTGCCTGGAAACATTCTGCAACCAGAGTAGTTCATTAATCCGGAAATGACACTCCTTGATGCTGGAGAATACACCTGATCAGTTAGCCAGGCAAATATCACATTTCATGCCTCATTTTACAGCACACTACGAGATTGCCTCAATGCATCTTATGTATATTTAAAGGGAGAATACTGCCTGTTCTTAATTGCTTCTTGAAGAACCGTAGACAATATCCCAGCCCAGACAAAACGAATATATTCTGTTAAAAACATATATATATATATATATGCAATATCCCCTGAACAAGTGCTGAGGTTCATACTATTATTAGTCAATCATATGATGTTTGTTTGTGTTTGACGCCTCTGCAGCACCTTAGTGGGCTATATCAAGGCAGGCGATCACCATATGATGATGAGATGAGAAGACTGTGAGTCTGGCACATACCCTATTAATTCAGGGATGCCAAAGGTCTTTCAGTTGCCCCAGCATAGAATACTGGATACAACCCGCCTCCATTTAGTGTCACATGGGTTGGACTGAAAATTTTCCGCCACTTCTCTCATAATACCTCACTGAATTTAAACAGTCAGCAGTCTAAAAGCAGTAAGCAATGGTAAGGGGGCTTGGGTCTTTGGGGAATCTCGGATTACCACGACTCGTAAAGTCATTGACTGCTTTGTTTGCACGGCAGAGTGAAAGACCACACAACTCGACGTTATCGAGAGCTCCGAAGAGAACTGTCACGAACAGCTCCCATCGCAGTTGACATAACTTGTGTATCAAGTCCAACATGTGGCAGCTAAATCAAGCTCTACACAGCATCCACTAGACAGTTATGTTGTCTTGATTGCTGCAGTAGCATCCCCACATCACAGACACAGCCTCCCCGGGCAGAGCGAGGCAGAGCGAGGCAAAGGGAGGCAGTAACTTCTCCTCATTCCGCTTGATGCAATCCTGGCTTCAATGCCGCTTCATGACACCCTAGAGATATTATCTAAGGCAGGACAGCTTGCACCAGCAATACCACTCTTCCATACTAAAGCATTACCCACTGATACCCCAGCTGCCATTGGTATTCCATAGACAACCTTCCCTGGTCATGGCTGAGTCACAAGTTGCTCCAAAGAGACCCAGAACTACATGGACTTGCATAGATCCAATTGCAGCAAGCAGTCAGTTTGTTCTTTTCATCATTGCATTATACCATCTGTTCTTTTCATTACCATATGTACCCATATGAGTCAGGTTAAACACACATCCGTTTGCCAGGGGATTGATTAATCATCCACTGCAATGAATATGAGGAAAAAGGCTTCCATCGCTTTCCTTATTTATTCGTTTTATGACTCGGTATTGCTGTGTTGCTTCTCTTGAGTTCTTTCACATGATAATGTTATAGCCTAATATGGTTTACCTCGCCTTATAAAACTACTGCTGTGTGCTTTATATCTGTACTTGGATTACCAGTCTCTGATATGGACCCATCCCTCAGCAAATAAGCCTTGTACAATGCATGGGGATAACAATTTGCTACTGTCGCTGCGGGAGTGCGGAGCCCCATTTTGCTGAGTTAGCTTGATATGATGCCAAGGCATGCCCGCCAATCTAATTTTAGAGCATAAATTCAGACCTCAGGCGGTTCTATTTCTAGATCAGAAAAAGCATCAAGTTAACAAGGAAAAGCTTTGTTGAAAATCACTTGAAGTATGGTTTGACTTTAATTTTGACGCTTTGCATCAAGTATTTCACTCATTCAAGTGCATCATTATTTTCATCACACTATCCATGATACACCAGACCTCCACATTTCCAGTGTTTATAGATAGAGCGGACAGCAGCACAATCATAATGTGTTATCTGTTATGAATATTCATAGAATGACCCACTTCCGCATCCACACTTGGGATTATGATGCGAACACCGAAGATTTCAGTATTTCATGAAAATTTTGCAAAACAGTACCGAGAAAATTGTTACAACCGTTTTTATCATTGTAGACATTCAGTCTGAATGTGTCTTGTTTCTAGGACATAAAAAAATATTATATTCGATACTGAATAGGGAAAAGTGACATCAAAAAACTTATGGTGACATGATGACCCCATGGGCACATTGACGTTGCAGCAACGTTGAAACGACGTCACCCTTTTCGTCAAATGACGTAGAATTGTATGTTGGAAATTATGTTGTCACAACGTACGTTAGCATGCAACGTTGTGGCTACGTTTTACAACATTGTGAGGCAATGTCAAGAGTTCGACGTTAGCTTGCGACGTTGTGGCAATGTCGTAAAACCAGAACCGCAAGCGGTTTCATCGCTCGTCTGTTAATGTGAAATCTAGGAATGTGTGCCAGATTATAACCACAGGCCAATACCTAATTTCATTTATGACTCAAAGCGATATTTCAAGGTTTCAATGGGCAGTTCAAGAAGAAGAAAGATGGCTGCCAAAATTACCACAATCTTGGATTTCTCGACATGTCGTTGAAAACTAAGGTCACAGTGGGCAGTTCAAGAAAGGCGGCCATTTCATGGCGGCCAAATTGGCAGCCATCTTGGATTTCCTGACAGGTTGCCGATCCATACCCACAGTACCATACCTGTGCCAAATTTCATCACTCTAAGTGGAAAACTAAGGTCACAGTGGGCAGTTCAAGAATGGCGGCCATTTTGTGGTGGCCATTTTGGCAGCCATCTTGGATTTCTGAACATGTCCCCAATCCATACCCACTGTACCATACTTGTACCAAATTTCATAACTCTAGGTTGAAAACTAAGGTCACAGTGGGCAGTTCAAGAATGGCGGCCATTTTGTGGTGATCATTTTGGCAGCCATCTGGAATTTCTCTACAAGTCCGCGATCCTTACCCTAAGTACCATACCTGTACCAAATTTCATAACTCTAAGTTGAAAACTAAGGTCACAGTGGGCAGTTCAAGAATGGCAGCCATTTTGTGGCAGCCATCTTGGATTTCTCGACATGACCCAATCCATACCCACTGTACCATACCTGTACCAAATTTCATAACTCTAGGTTGAAAACTAAGGTCAAAGTGAGCAGTTCTTTGGCAGCCATCTTGGTGTGGTGAATCACGGCATTTAAGCCCACCAGGAGCGCTGTATAGCCCCACCAGAGGGATCCATGTCACCGGTCACCAGGAGGTGCCAGTGTCACACTTGACTGCATAAAAGCTCAGTGCCAACTGAGGGACATTCTCTTGAGTCTCAGATTGTGTATGTGTCAGACCTGTGTCTTTGCTTCTCTCTCATTTACTACATTGGTGTACAGAAGTGCTTGGTACCTGGATTCATTCTTCGGCCTTGGACATTTTGACATTTATGATTGAGAAATTGTCATGCTGTATCAACAGCAGTTTGACTCTACAAAGTGAAGACCGACACTGCACATTGGAGAACTCCTGAGCCCAGCCATTGGACTACAAAGATCAAGGCTGGTATTTATTCAGTTTGTCTTGAAATTAGACACACTGTTGAGATATTCAACGGTTTCTTGAAGGGCAGACCATTACTTAGTTTATTTAACATTTAATATTTAGTTTAACTATTCTACCAATTTTTGGGTGGGATTAAGGGCTTACTTAAATTTAAAGTTAGCTATATTTTGACAGTTACTGTTTTCACACAAACAATTAAGCAGGTGGATTAAGCTAGTCACTTGTGTCTCACACTTGATAAAGCTTTAAGTCTTGTGTTAGTGTGTAGTATATTTCACATGAAAATTTAAGCAGGTGAATTAGGCAGACACTTGCGTCTTACGCTTGATAGAGCTTATTTTTGTGTGTTGTCTGCAAGACTGTCAAATTTGTGACAGCAAATATTTAATTAATTATTAGGGTAGGCTTTCATTTTTTTAATAGTCCCCTGTTTAATTAATTTTCATTTATTTTTGGGGTCTAGTTTGTCCTTTGGAATTTTAGGACAACTTATATAATTTTAAATTTTTTGGGACTTCAGAATTAGTTAATTTTTTTTCTGGTTCCCTGTACCATTTCCTTTTCTTGGAAGGGAGAGAGGTTAGGGTTCCATTCATTAACTATTTTCATCTAGTTATATTTGGGTGTATTCCCATAAATTTAGTTGTAATTCGGAATATTTTTGGTTTCTTGTACCATCTCCTTTTTGCGAAGGGGAGAGAGGTCAGGGCTCCAATTATTGACCAATTACATCTAATTAAATTAAACTGGTGTTATCATTGTGTAGTTACAATCAATTCTACACTTATTCAGACATCTTATTTTGTGGCAGTTTTGAACACTTGAGTTTCTTGTGCTGGGTTTGCAGATTGCAGTACCTGCCTGGTGACTTGGAAGTTTGAATATTTCTGCAACAAATTTGGTGTAAATTTATTAGCCAGTTGTTTTTCAATTTTCTGCAAAGTAGTGCTAGCCAGTTGCTATTGCGAGGTTGTCTTTTGACATACCAGCTAAGCTCTTGGTTAGTACTACAAATAATTTCAAGTTTATAAATTTATTAGCAGCTAAACAGTTAGGCATTACATCTCAGCTTAGTAATTACTAAATTGTTTCATTTATTTGCCAGAACTTTGTAAGTGGTTGCCATTGACTTAGTTGCAGCGGCTGGGCGGCAAAGTTTGCAGAGTCCGCCGGGCAATTTGGAATTTGTGCTCCTATTACTTTGAATTCTGACAATTTAAATATTCAATTTATTAATTGACCAATTGGTAATTATTCGACTGCTATAGCGGGGCAGCGTGTATCGTTAGCCAGCTAAGTTGTTGAAATTTGTCTAATTGGTTAATTCATAATTTCCAATACCAATATCAACTAACCGATAGGTTATATTTTATAGTTGGTCTAGCCCTCAACAATACTGTTTGAATTACCAAATCACAGCACAGTGGTGAACCACTCGCATTACTCACAAGTGTAAATCTTGTTGGAGTTTGTGAGGAGGTCTCCAGGTTTGCTTGTGAACAGTTACCAGTTCCACGAGATCTCGAGACTTGTCTGATTGTTGTACTACCTGTAGCTACTCACGACTCATTGTGAAATTGTTGGAGTGCACAGGGACGTTAACATTTCTGGTTGAGCCTTGCTGATCCTACCAAATCTGCCAGATCTCCTGCTTTGTGTTCTGCATTTTACCAAATATACCAGATCTTCAGCTTGCGCAGTCTGATCAGTCTACAAAACTTCCAGCTGTCATTTTGGTTCAGTGGTACCTCGCCACCTTCTTCTGAATATAGTTTGGTTAGACAACTCATACACACAGAGTTTGGTTGATCTGTCAGCATGACTGCACCACTCTTATATAAAGAGGTTGGTCTACTTGCTTGTCAGATTGAACCAATTCTTGTGTAAGAATATATGTCTACCTGCTCTTTCAATTGTATATATTCAGCTGTCATTGGTTGATTGGATCACTCTTATATAAAGAGGTAGGGCTATCAGCTGGCTTGATTGTACCACTCTTAATTAAAGAGGTAGGTCAATCTGCTAGTTTGATTGAAACCAACCTTATGTACAGAGAGTCTGCCTATCAAGTTGAACTTCATCTGTCAAATCAGTTCATTGTAATCATCAGCTAGTTCTCACATCGTCTGCTCTGCTCAAGTGTGGAACTGTTGTCTGTATCTCGTCACACCAGTGACCAGTTTTGGAGTGTGTCTACAGTCAGCATCTGTCCAGCTCCCTGCATTGTCTATCATCCTCTCCATCTAGCAAGCTTCAACCATGGACCATGGGAAGGATACCAAAGAATTGCAGATGGCTTTCACTTCAGAAGGAGGAGGAGCTGGAAAGCAAACGGCAGTTCGGCCCTATAGCAGCCAAGGATCGGCTTACAGTGAGAGCACTCGGCAAAATCACTCCTCGAAGCATGCCAACCAAGAGAACCAACTGCGCCATACGACTGAATCTTCACAAGGATCATCTTCATGTAGGCACAGCAAGAGTAGTCGGGAGGTCATAGAACAGCTGAGGGAACAGCTGGAATGGGCGCAGGAACAGCTAAAAGCCATAGATGCCGAAAGGACTGCCGTAAAAACAGTGGCAAAGTACATAGAATCAGAGGCGAAGGAAATGGCAGCAATAGATAAAGCCAGACAAGCAGAGAAGGACGCACTGAGGGCGGAGAAGGAATGGTTGCATGCGAAGGCAGAATCTGACAGAGCGAAGGCAGAATCCGACAGAGCTGAGAAGAAATGGTTGCAGGCAAAGGCAGAATACGACAGAGCGAAGGTAGAATCCGACAGAGCTGAGAAGGAATGGATGCAGGTGTGGGAAGAATCCGATAGAGCAAGGAAGGAGCAGGACAAGGTGCAGGCCCAGGTGGGCATCCTGACGCAGCAACTGCAAGAAAGACTGTCTCAACATGGTACCCCTAATTCCAGCCGTTCATCCAGTTCCATGAGATCCAAACTTTCGCAGGCATCTAGGGATGCAGCGGTAGCCAGTGTCCGCTCTGAGGCTAGTCCTCAGAGCAGGGCGGGCATACCATCTGCTTCCTTTATTGCGGCATATTCCACAATCCCAGTTGTCAGTGATGGACAGTTTGAAACCTCCAGGGATCATTCTCTGTCGGCAAATTTGGATCCTGAGCCTGAGAAGTTTGTTGCAGTTGGATTTGATGACGTCACCCTGAAAAATCCGAGGAGTGAAGCCCAGATGCCAAAACCACAACTGATACCTGAACCAAGGCTCTCAGAAGATAGTCACTGTTCTCCAGATGTGCAGCGTGTGAGTTCTGGCAATGCTGTAGCTCTGAATATTCAGCGGGACCTGCATGAGCCTACTCTCTATCCAGAGCACTTGCCTTTTGCATCTGATGAGTTTCATCAACCAAGGCCTCGTCATCAAAACCAGCAAGTGTCTGAACTGCACTCCCCTTCACTCGTCAGTCGACGGGTTTTGCAGGCAAACCAGCCAGACAAGCATTTACCCGGCAAACATGGTTTTCCCAGTGGAACAGCCAGTCCAGCCTTCGACTCTCCAAGCTCTATGGTGGAAAATGACCAAGCCTCTGCTGTCACTGACAAAGATAAAATTCTGCCGTCAACAGTGACTACAGAGTGCATCGGTGATGCTGTTAGCAAACGGGTGATGAGCAGAGTCAACTCTGAGAATTTTTCTTGGAGTGGGGCGGCTCCATCACATTGTGTCAGCAACACAAGATCCTGCCAAAGCAACAATGGGGAGCATTCAGCCCTCAGTGACATCTGCACTTCAGCTGACGACACCACCAGGACATCAATATGTGACCCTGAGATGGTGCCCACTGCCGTTGCATTCTCCCCAATAGAGTGCTGCCATCAAGAAGAGAGGGGAGGGGAACCAGATGTAAATTTCATTCAGCAGGATTGTTCCAGCCCCCGTCAGCCATCAGACACAACTTCAGAGGCCACTTCACTGTTTGATGAAGACCCAGTGACTGATATGAATTTTGTCAGCGAAATCCTTCCATTGCCACCCCCATGTGAATGTGAGATGCCGCATTGCCAAGACAGGAATGAGTGCCTGCCGACGGATTCCATTATGTCCTTTGATACTGAGCGGCCACTGGAAGGCAAGCGACTGAGGCCATTTGCTACTATGGGACGAGATCCCTGGATGATTTTATCTCTGCATGGTCAACAGCACAGACCACCCGACAAGGGGACTACGACAACTGCGTGCGACTTCAATTTGAAAATATTTGGGACCATCCAGGACTTCAATCTGCATGACAATAATCAGGAGGACAGGGATCCAGCGCATTATGTCACAGCAGTTGAAGGAGAGTATCCTGCTTCAAGTGTCAACCAAACACACCTGCATCTTCCAGTACTACCAGGGCCAGCAGAGGCAGTCAGGGAGGTCAGGGAGCTGTGTCTAGAAGCCAGAGTCTACACTGTGACTAGTTTCTGGTGTTGGACGGGCTTTCGTATACCAGTTGTCCCTGTACCACCGGCTGGCCAGGCTGCCATCGAGTCAGCTGCAACTGATGAGAGCTGTATGTGGAAGGAGTCATTTGGCCCTCTTGAACTGACACTCTTGCCGGGTAATCAGGAAGATGACATCCGCCAGCTATGCCCAAGGGAGACTTCATTCTGCATAAAGCACCGACTGATCTCCCAGAAGTCTACGGAACCGTCAGGGGCCATTTGGCACCAACATGAAGACCTTCAGCCCTCAGCAGACCAGCAGGTGTTACAGGTCCAACTAACTGAAGCTGGTGGGAATGACTGTTTTGGGGCGAAACGACCTGACGTTGTGACCAGCGATGCCATTTCCAATTGGTCAGAGAGTCCCAGACCAGCTACTACTTTATGGCCTGTGGTGATGCCACAGAATGCTCAGAGTGCGGCTGCAGTCTCTGTTGGACACTCATCCTCTCCACAGGGATTGCCATGCTTGCACTGCTACTGTGAAGATGACACCAGAAAGCTGGACCAGGTGAAGAGGCGAATCGTCATGAAGCTGATGCAGCTGTCTCCAGAAGAAGAATTTGTAGAACTGTCCGTGACAATATTCCAGAAAGACCAATACCTGCAGCACAGAGAAGATGTACAGCCACCCCCAACTGAGATGATTGACTGTACTCTGGTAACACGCGACAGGAATAGACAGCCACAGACTCCACAGCCACAGCAATGTCATAGAACATCACCAAGGACCCCTTCAGGAAGAAGATCAAGCAGCCCAGTGTCCTGTTCCCCCGTCCGTATCATTGGTGATGTTATTCCTCGACTACTGGTAAATGCATTCTCGGGATGTTTGGAGAATCATTCCGATGGTCCTGTACTCAAAGATAGGCCATTCAGCATCTTACCACCTGTGGAGGAAAGTGTCAAAACCAGGAAGTATATGAACAGTCAACTTTGGGGGACCACAACAGTGGCAACTATATGGATTGGACACAAAGATGATGGCAGAGCAGACTGCCAACACCCATCTTCACCATCTCTACAGTGGCATTTGCAAAATTGGAAGTCACCACCCTTCATGTCTCTCCCTGGCTTCGCCTCCCACTCAGCTGGACAAGCAGCTCATCAAGACAACCGGAGTCCAGTCATCTCTAGCCCAATCCATGAAGATGCAGCACATGACGTATTAGAGGCCTGGACAGACACAGATCTTCATGAAGACTCCGGGTACTTCGACGACAATGACTCACTCTTCATGGAAGACCCAAAAGCCAGCGGGTGGTAGTAATCGGCCATACTTCCGCCCAAATTCGTCCTGACAGGCCAACAACTACTCCAGTAAGGTCAAGAAACCATCTACAACAACTAACCAGCCGAGACGTTGTATGCAGACCTACCAGCCTAGACCACGTCTACAGACCATTTGACAGAGGCAAACCACCAAAACTTGGGAGGTTGCCATGTCAAACAGGTCATGAGGTCAACGCTCCTGACCTCCAAGATATTCTTGGAGATCCACTCTGCCAGGTGCTGGCTTGGCAGAATCTGTCCAGCACAAATTCCATAAAAGTGCTGCTGGACCCAGACCGACCACCACCGGACAACTTACTAATCAACTAGTCCAGTGTTCTTCCACATTCAGGCCTGCTGGTGATGGGATGTCTTCTGCCTGAATTTACAAGAGTTCACTGCACGACACTGGACTTCATCTGCACCGGTTATGTGTGTGATCTGCACCTGTACTTCAAAGTTACGTAGACCAGTTAATGTTACATTAGTTACATTTATCAGTCAGATTTATTAAATGTACAATTTGTTAACTAAAGTTTACGTGTTATGGTTCCTTCCAGGGACTGTTTGCTGTCGTCCTGCATTCATACATATATGTTCATGTTTGGCCATTTGAGAAAGAGTTCCATGCAAGTCATCCCTGTCATAGTTTGCACCACATGGAGGTAAAGTTTTTGAACCACATGGAGGTCCTACTATGACAGGTCATTCTGACAACACTGCCGTGATGATGCCAGAAATTTCCTCCGTGAAGGCTGACTGCTACGTATTCCCCAGGAGACCCCATGATGCTGTACCTGTCCTGAATGTGATGTGTCTGCTATTCAAGTGCCCCTCAGTGTCATCTAATTGAGGACCCAGGATTGAGGACACCTCTGTGCCAGGTCCCGAGCTTGGGCACTTCCGTTGGTTGGACCATTAGGATGGAGCAAACCCAACTGATGGACCACTGGAGTCATGGTCCTGCGCTTGATGGACTGTCGGCTTTGAGGACATCCGCCCACGGATCAAGGATATGGACCGTATGGACACCGGATTCCGTGAATAATGGACCTCTGTTGGATGGACCCTGGATTTACCGGAATAAATTATCTCCATCCGACGGACTCCCCGGGATGAAGGACACCACATCTTCAAGACTGCCAAGATGTCACCTACACCACTGTCTGCCAAAAATGTGGAAGGGGAGATTGTGGTGAATCACGGCATTTAAGCCCACCAGGAGCGCTGTATAGCCCCACCAGAGGGATCCATGTCACCGGTCACCAGGAGGTGCCAGTGTCACACTTGACTGCATAAAAGCTCAGTGCCAACTGAGGGACATTCTCTTGAGTCTCAGATTGTGTATGTGTCAGACCTGTGTCTTTGCTTCTCTCTCATTTACTACATTGGATTTCTCGACAGGTTCCCGATCCATACCCATAGCCCCATACCTGTACCAAATTTCACAACACTAAGTGGAAAACTAAGGTCACAATGGACACTTACACAAACCTTAACCGGGACAACGACGCCGACGACGACGCTGACGACGATCGAGTGACGACAATAGCTCTTTGTTTTCAAAGAAAACAGACGAGCTAAAAACCCCGACGTCATGTTCACGTTGGGGCGACATAATCTCTACCATACATATCTACGTGACCAACAGACCAGCCCCCCACCAATTAGCGACGTCGTGGTTTACGTCGTGCGCCCACTGGGGACTGACATCATTCTGCCTATAGAATAACATGCCTAGAAAATTTCAAATTCTGGGTTGGGGTCTATGATTATGAAATCATCTGCAAACACAAGCATCAGGAAAAATTAATGGCAATAAATATGTCGCTAGTCAAATTAATGTTGCATTGCTTATAATAGCAGGCATATATATATATATATTAATAAAAATATTACTTGAAAATGACTCTGTTCTGGGTCTTTCCATATCTCCTGATGTATATCTTGACCTGTCCTTCGTTCTCCATGACAGCCGACTGCGCAGCCGTGAATTCAATCACAGCCTTCGTTCCGTTTTCGCTCAGGTCTCCCATGGAGCCGGAAATCATCGGTTCAAGTTTGTCCAACTCTCCTGTGGCCTCCTGATGTTTCAAGTTTTCATAAACCTGGCAAAGAAAATTGAAGATATCAAACATCTGACCATTCAAATAGATAAGCTTCTCATTTAATCTTGTGGAAGCCAAGGTTGGGAAGAAATTTGAATGTCATTAGCATATCACGTTGGGTTATATATTATAGCCTAAAATATATGGCATATGTTCAGAACGGTACTGTAACCTTACAAGACACACTACAGCACTACATACAGTAGAGTCTACTGCTGGAAAGTAAGTGAAACGCGTGATGTTTTGCTGAACGTCCTATACCTAACTGCTTACGTAGTGGCAGCATGGATTCTCATCTGATGTGATGAAAACATAAACATTTTTGTATCTTAAAGGAGGATATTTGAGGCATGGAAGATACAAATGGCTGCCAATTTTCTTTGTTCTACAAACTGCTATGTATGGGTCAAATCTTGCTTTAGTAAGTGAACCCCTCCTTCCAATTGCAATTACATTGGCCTAATGGTCTTGGGTTTCACATATTCCTTTATTATTTTGACCCATATGTACCTCATGAGTAGAGCAAAGAAAATTCGAAGCCATTTGTCTCTGACAAGTATGTATGATTATCTTAAATATCCCCCGTCATATAGTAATACATCTTCATCTCATCGGATGAGAAACCATGCTCCCACAAGCAGTTTTGCTAAGGGTGTTTACTAGTTTGGCTTTGTCCAAATAAAAAAACATCACCCGTTTCACTTACTTTCAGGGGCTGTACTGTAGGTTCAGCTATGAATATGATATCACACTCACAGTTCAAATTTATAAATTATATAAATGTTCATTTTAAAAATCTGAGCATTTTTAGACAAACTCTGCAACGTCCCCATCACTTAGACCGCACTATTTCACACAACTGGAAACAAAACACACCTCTACAGGGAAATGCTTTTATGTGTTCTTGTGGAAAAAAAGGTAAAAAAGCTGTTTTAATGCTCGCTTGACATTTTCACAATCTTAAAGCGAATCTGAGCAGCTCTCGAGAGACGTGTATGTACAATTTTGCGTTGCTCATTGTAGAACACTTATAGCAAATGACAATGCCTCATACATCCTTATATTACTATACTATATTAACCAAAATTACTAGTGAATTCTCTTATTTACTTATTGTGAAATACACTGCAAATTCAGAATCTGTCTACGACATGATTAAGGCAAAAAATCAAGTTTGGCGTCACTGCAAAACTAAGACCATCACTACCATTTTAGTCCGGGTGATTTATGCTGAATAGGGGATTACCCAAAACAAATTGCAACAGTAATGAACTATATAATAATTATAATAAGAGAATGAAACTTCATATTACTACCAGAAACAAAATAAAAGCATAATTTATTTTCTCATTGAAATAATCATTTATCATTAACATACAAATAAAGGCATTGGGGCATTCGTTGAGAATATTGACTCCGGAGGAAAATCAGAGATAAGTTTATTAGTGAGTATATTACACTTAGGCAACATTCTTTTGCCTAGGAATAATTCCTCTTGTGGTGGGACTTCAACCAGGTAATCAACCAGCTGCCCAATCAAAATTATTTTTCTATTAAACTTTTCCCATAGATTATGGAAAAATATTATTCTTTATTTGCTAAAGTCTATTTCATTGAGTGTTTAGGTTATGAAAAAATTCCTAAGGACCTAATGACATTTATATTTAAAAAAAATTTTCCTTGAGTATAATCATGATTTACCAGACTCAGAAAAATCTTCACTTTCAATATATATAGGCCCAGTTCAATAATATTACAATTTGTTTTGGTATTTTTTATATCACCTGAACTTTCTGCTTATTACTCAACTTAACGAAGATGGGGGATGACTGTCACCCGGTCAATGGCGTATCAAATAGCAAAACAGCTTTTTAAAATATCTATATACAAAGAAAGGTCACTAAGAGATCGTTCAATGTATATATAAAACTTTATAAGCAACAATCAGCCCAATGAATGGTCAGCTGAAATGAAGATTTTCTATTTCCAACTGTAACAATCAGCCCCATCATTACTGCATTATATTTACCATCTGCTGTGACTGCAAAAGCTGTCCAATACAATTAGTTAATGATTACAAATCTTAATCACATGACTTAAAAATGCATAATTAAGAATTTCAATTGTCCATGCTGAAAATTCTGGCAACAGGAACATACCAAATACTAACGAAGAACGGATAATCATTTTGAACGTGCGTTCAATTTCGAGCAGATCCCGAAACGAAATCCAAATTTTCCATAGATGTGATTGCAGAGGATTGAGAACAAAGCCACTGATTAATCATAGCAATTGCTTCATATCACTTTATACGGCTATTTCAAGTGATTTCTTACCTCGGTTAGATGTTCACTCAACTGCGGTTGCAATTTGTGCCCTCCTCCAAGGTTACGGACTGCGTTAATACGGTACCAAAGTCTGGTGTGGGGCATCTCTTCGGTGAGTTTCGCGGCTGCCAATTGAGCGATCTCCTCTTCCGACAAGTTAGGATGGACCTTTCTAAGTTCCTAAAGGACAAAATCATTGCAACCATTAAATATAGTCAACATACGTTGAAGTATAATTGATAAAATGACTGTTTTGGCAATATACAGCAGCATTTACTCGTGACGTGACCATTTACATCAGAATTTTACAGTGATAAGTCATTCACTTTGAAGCAACCCAACCATAGACCAATATAATCTTAAGCAAAACAGTTACATTTTATGACAAAAATGATGTGCATCAGAAAAGATATTCATTTAGGAATAAAGAAATGAGTCGAGGGAGTTAGAATATAATGCTGTGTTATTGGTAAGCTTGCATAGCCCAAGCAGAAATGTAATTGTATTGAAAAAAGCAATTGGCAACCAAACTACAGGAATCAATTCAATATGAACACAACACAATATCTGCAGACATAATATTCAGGTAATGTCAGGTAGAGCCATGCCCATCACCAGGAATGACTTATAGTAAAATATCTTAAAAATGCAACTATGACCAAAAGGGATCTACAAAATCTATTGCACCAGGTCTTAAAATCTATAGGTGTCAGCAGGTTAATCTCTAGAGAAATTGGTACAGAAAGAATATATGAAAACCACTGGATGTAAAAACAACAAAATATGTTTCTAAATCAATGTTTTAAGGTATTGTGGTGTTTGTTTGGGACATTGCAAAAATTTGTCATTGTATCTTATGGTTTGCAAAATGTGTGTAAATTGTCATGCTTGGAACGTTTGTATCCTGTAATATAAGTGAAAGAATTAATGGAAAACATTAAAAATCACTAAAAACTTGACCGCAAAAACCTATATTATATGTAGATGTAACCTATATACTGTGCAACCGCAAAAAGCTCAAAAATGTTGCGCACGTCAAACTTAACCCTTAATGTCCGTATTCCTGGCTGGCGTTCTTCACTCGAAACTTAGATTGAGGCGTTCAAACTTGGTGCTTTATCAACTTAATAAAATCACAAAATGACGTACAAAAAAGTGTTCAAGATTCCATTTGTGATTCTGAAAAACCAATGTCATTTGGTTACCCAATTGAGTGCGATACTGTGACTTGAAGTTGCATATGTGTATCCAACGCAGTACATGTCTATATGTATATACAGTGATTATGTGTATATACATACAGTGAAAAATATATTTAAATCCAAGATAAAGTAAAAGAAAGAAGCGGTATCGTCGCACGTGGCACGGTTTAGTATAGCCAGCGTTTACTTTTAAGCCAATCACCCAAGACTAGAAATCCAAAAAGATAAAGTTAGTTGAAAGAATGTCTGATATCTCTGACAAAAGACAAAATTAGAATTACTTTCCTTTTCTTTCTTTTTTTTACCCCCCTGTTTGATTGTTTTTGTTATTCGCAAATGCAAATTTCAGGTTTAAGCGCTGTTGTTTTTCTGAATAGTATAATTATTTTCGTTTGGTCAAGCAAAAGAGACATTAGAACGAACACGTATATTTCTAACAATCTCTTACAGAGATATGAGACAGGTACGAGTTAGAAATCCACACAACAGCATCACAAGACAAGAAAAGAGACAAACACGAAATGAGAAAATATAATTGTAAATAAAACAAAAAGAAACTAATCTAACCGTTCCCTGGATTCTACCATATTCACAAATATAATCTTAAGTTACAAGAAAAACCTACATCATCATCCAGACCACTTACCATCGCTTCCTGAATTATTTTTGATTTTGAAAAGAGATATTTTGTCATTTTAGTAGCTGAGCAACAAGCATGACTCGACATTAACCATTGCGGTTTAATTATTTGTTTAATTAACGGATTAAAGAATGGTTCAATCGATCCGGTTCGGAGGGTATTTTGGGGAGGGGGGTATTTGTTGAAACGGTCTCATTATCACTCAGGGTTTTCAAAGGCATCTAAAAGAATGAGGTATGATATACTAGCAGCTATGAAGTATAATACAATGGAGCTGTATGAAACTGAAAAAACTACAGGCTGGCAAGAAAAATAGGTCTAAGAGGTAAGCCATGTTGTTCGAAAGAAACATTCAGAATATGTACTAGTAATCTACCGGCCGAGAAAGTTACCAAAACTAGCGGCCAGAATCAGCAGAAAACTATATTATACTTCGATAGGTTTGGTCTGAATCTAAGTACTAATTACCAAAAACAGCATGCAAAAAACAAATGAAGATATTGAATATTTTGAGGATGCCACAGCAAGCACTCAGTACATGGTATATATTTGCGCGACATGCAATGAATAGATAACACAGAGTGCAACTGTCCCAGTCTTGTAATTGTAACCACAAAATGAAAAGCGTTATATATTTATTGGTACAAAACAAAAATAAAATATATTATATTTTGATTCATGCCTGATTGGTGATTCGTATGCAGTTCATAAAATCTATTGCCTCTTATTCCTTACCAAGAACATTTTCAAATGGCTTTGTGTGAAGGGTACAGTGTACAGTACACCTAACATTTAATCATATGCCTCTCCATCCAAATTAGTGATTACAATGCATTTATAAGCTGGTCAAATTAAGTTGGAGATGTACACCTACAAGATACTTTGCAGAGTTGCAAATTTATATAGTATTCTGAAAGTTATTCTGCCTGGTGAATTATAACATTGGAATGAGGAACTCCATGAGAGTTTAGAGAAATAAACAGAGCACTTAACATACAGTGCCACCTGTAAGTAAGTGAAACGCATGATATTGTGCCATTGCATCAATGTTAAACATCCTTAATCAAAATGCTTCTGGAAGGACGAATTCTCATCCGATGAGAGGAAAACATTTTGGGTCATAAAGGCCGATATGTGAGGCATGCGGGATAAAAATAGCAGCCAATTTTCTTTGCTGTAATTGGAGTTAGGTATGGGTCAAAGTCTTTGATAAGTAAGTGAAACGCAGGCCCAATGTTAAAAGATAGGGAAGGGTGGTTCACTTACTTATCAAAGACTTTGACCCATACCTAACTCCGACTACAGCGAAGAAAATGGGCTGCTATTTTTATCCCACTTGCCTCACACATCGGCCTTTATGACCCACTTTGTTTCCCTTTCATCCGATGAGAATTCATGCCTCCACAAGCAGTTTGGCTGAGGATGTTTAGCATTGATGCAATGGCACAATGTCATGCGTTTCACATACTTACAGGCGGCACTGTATTAAAATGCCAGCAAAGGCTACATCCTCATACATCAACACACGTAAGGTCGGTTACCATTGATGAACACGATCCTTAATGACAAGAGATTTAAATATTTCGCAAACATTTTTAGCATCCGCAAAACTTGTGGTTTTCAAGAAGATACCAGCATTTACAACAGACCTACTCCAGAAAGCAAAGTTACATTCAGTTAGAGTTAAGTATTAGTATTCATGCATTTACTGTACACCTCGACTAGGAGGTCTAAAAAGGCCTTTGTTTTAATATGCTATAAACCGGGTTAAACTGCCAGAAATGGCAGAAGAGTGGGCTTCCATAATTGTGTATAATGTTTACAGAATAAATAGAAAATAAACATCATATTATAAATGTGAATAACTTACCTTGATAAATTCCCTCATCTTTTGTGCATTCATTCTTGATCCATCACCATCTTCTAGGGAGAAATTTAAACACAATAAGAAACTGCGAAAAAATTTTGTCACATCGGTGGTACATTTACGTCATCAATGATCAATGATATCAATGATAAGTATTAAAAAAACCAGAAGACCGAAGAGATGTCTGCTTGCATATTCACACATCTGATCACAATCATTATGATAGGTATTAGTTAAAGAAATTGCTGTTCAAACGAAAAAATAAATGATTACATACATGTACATCATCAAAATTCTAATTCCACTGGACACGAACAACATGCATTTCAATCACAGGGTTACAGGGTGGGAGAAGGGGGTTAGGAGAATAGACTAATGTTGCAAAATATATATCTGCTCTGCTGCATTTGTGCAATGAACAAAATGGAAAAAGAAATCAAACAAAAGAAGAAAAATTACAAAATAACTTCATCGACAAACCAGAAAATAAAACCATCATCCGGTAATCAAAACTTCATTCCATACATTCCATACTAAATTCCATACTCCAAACAAAGTCTTTACCAAAAGCAAATCTGGCTGCCAAAGAGACATTCATCAAATCACCCAGACTCATCAGGCAGGAAACAGATTGCAGTAACTGAGCCATCCACAATTAAATTTCAGGCAATGTCAGTTATAAACCATGAAGTAAAGAATCAATTTCCATCCACTCCATCAAAGTCACCAAAGAACCAAAACTTGTTATCAAATCATGAGCATTTCATAATGGTTCATGCAGAGTTCAACTCAATTTAGAACACCCTTGCAGATTTGCAGGCATGAAAGTGTACATTGATGACATATCAAATACATTAACTTTCAACTAATAATTTAACCCTTGAAGTAGTAGTTATTAGTGACGTCTTTGTAATAGTCTTTTTTTGGGTGAGTGACATCAGAGACAGACCAGCATAAAGGAGAATAGAGTGGGCAAGAAAGCAGTCAGAACTTTGATGTGGTTACTTTGCAGGAAGGTTTTTGTTGTTGTTGTATTTTTCCATAAGCTTGGTTTAATTCCTCAGACACACTGTACACTGTGTACATTTACCTTGTGCAATATACTGCACTTCGCAGGTGTTATAATAAAACCCCATGACAGTGTAGTTCACAGCTATGAACATCATGAGTGTCAGGTCTGCTCTGAATTAACACGAGTCCGAAGGACGAGTGTTATTCAGAAGGCAGACCTGACACGAATGATGTTCATAGCTGTGAACGGCACTGTTATGGGGTTTTATTTATATCCCGCAATGACTTTATCAGTGTTTTTTAGTCTGATAACTTCAAATTCTCTCAAGTTGGGAGCAGCAATTTGTTGTGACGTCACCAGCTGCCCATTGTGACGTCATGACATAACAATCGCTGCCCATTGTTTGCATAACAACGTAAGATAATTTATTTCATTGAGTTCACAAGGATGAACTCAATGGTGTGAACTCAATGGTTTTTTCATGGTGTTCACTCACAATTGCGGGATATTATATTTTACGTCATGGTATTATTATTCTTTATAACTTTATTCGGTAGCGCATACGGATAACAACTCTTCAGATAGATGTATCCTGATACCGCAATAGGAAGCCAAACGTATCGAAAACTTTCACTCCGACAACAGGAAGGTTTTTCTCAATGAGAGACACCATATGTACATACTACTTCATACCAAACATCTGACAGCGAGACAGTGACTGCTGAACCACAAACACGAAGAAATAAAGACAGAGTCTAGTCAGACAGGAAGTGGACGCAAAAGAACAGTTGCTATTGGCAACCAGGTGTTTGCTAATGACGACGAAATGGAGAAATGTGGAACAACAAAAAATAGATGTAGCTGGCACAAGCGCTCTCACGGAGTCTCAGTGTTATTGAGGCACGGAAGCTATCGATCAACAAATAACGAATCGCCAGAAGGGCAAGGCTTCTGAGGCTGGGACCCATCTCCTGCCAGAATTCCCATTTCCCTGCTCTGTGTCAGCAGTGTTCTAGTGGCACCTGTGCTTTCAGGATGTCAGGCTCACTGTTGAAGCCACATATGGTGGTCTTGGGTGAGCCAGAACACAGATAAAGCTACATAACTATATGATTAATATGACATGAACCAATTTCAATATTAGTTAGACACTGATTTGGGGGTTCTAACATGAATATCTGTCAGTTAGATCTCGACCCGAGGCAACAGGGAAAGATCTGGCAAAATGCATGTTAGAACCCGAAAATAAGGCTACCAACTAACTTAGACCTCATGCGCTTCCTTAACTATACCTTTTAGGTCATCATTTTTGGCAAACTAAACAATAATCTAATTGATTGTTTGTTTCCAATACTTAACAGGGCGTTAACATTAGTGATGCAGACCGGACCGCTTTGGACCGGTCCGGTCCGCGGTCCAGCCCTGGACCACCAAAATACCGGACCAACTACAAAAAACCGGTCCAGTGCTGGACCGGACCAGTCAAGTGCCGGTCCGGACCGGTCCAGTGATTTTTCATATCATGAAGAGTATCGTATGAATTTTGTCATGTATAAAAATGAAAGTTATGTCATATAGTTTGTTTTCACCCTCATTTTATCATAATTTCTGAAAAGCCGATGGACCGCTTCTGGACCGGTCCAGTAACAAAATCGGACCACCTCATCCTGGACCGGACCAGGACCGGACCACTTTTGTAAATACCGGACCACCCTCTAAAAGGTGGTCCGGTCTGCATCACTAGTTAACATGCAATATTTTCAGTTGGATCCCCGCTTTTGCAATGTTAAAAGTATCATGGTGAGGCCTAATGACAGTTTGACAATTGTAACCAGACATTACAATTACTATTCAATTTGGTAAAGGGCAGTTTGGCAATAACAAATTTACAATCTGCATTCTGCAGTCCATGGAGAGAGGCACTATCAATTCTTCATCTTTGGAAATATATAGGTTGTTGACCGTTGGGTATCATTTGAGATGTCATCAGGAAATTGTGGAGACAAAACGGCATATATATGGTCTTACTGATATATTGAAAACATTGAATGTCAAGATAATTGTTGTCTTCTATAGCACTACATTTTGCCTGTGAAGAAATTATTGAAGGCTATCTGTATGCAACACCAAACCTGCACAGTGTTTAGCAGCCTTGACAACCAGGCATGTCTGGCATTTTGTATGAACATTCATCCTGGTGGATTCTGGCATACCTTGGTTATGGTTATTGCCATACAGGGCAGTATTGGATTATTTGCATGGATGAATACCATGCAGCCATAAACACTGAGTTATGGGGGTTTCCCACACCTCTTTACTGAATTATGGTCAGATTTGGTGGCTAAAGAAGTTGTGTCAGTGCTGTTGCCAATATGGTGCAAGATTGCTATAGACTCCTCATCTGATTTCCTGCTGGGTTATCCTGTTTTATTGACCATTTCAGAGGCTCTGATGTGGAGAACAAATGAGATTTACACCTCACATTTTGGAAAGATTAATTTCATTGCACATCCATCCCTTCGACGGTTAAGTGGGTTAAGATATTAAGATTAGATTACCCGCTACACAGATTTGACAGCCTGTAGATCAACATAACTCTTCCTTTGCATGATTGAAAGATCTTCTAACAACCATTACGACAGAAATTCCATTACATTTTCTGAAATATTACTTCGATAATGATTTCAGGAAGTGAAACCTTCAGCGACATCTGATATATTTTAAAATAAACTGACACATAGCTATGAAATGAAGTTATCGAGACTGGAGTTTTGATCAGATTCAGTAATCGTAAATATGAAACACCAGATAGAGCTACAAGAAGTGTGGGTTAGTTGGAATCTACAGTCTTACTTACTCCATCACCGTTAGACGTTAGTGTCATCATCAATTCATTATTAATACCATCAATATTAAGCACACGATAGAATATATTATATATCACTCTTTTCATGCCATCATTGTATACTGTATCTTGTAATACCTAGTAAAGCGTTGTTGGCCCCTTCCATGTTTCTGTCTCTGGCTTTTTTCCGAAGCCATGGAAGATAGCGAGCTGCAATGGATAGCACATCTAGCACACATGCTCAACGAAAACAAACGGAACGCAATCAAATGAAATTAAAGTCAAAAAGGCGGTCACAGATACTCTGTTGAATTGATAATACACAATTAATTACTTAAACAATATGTTAGTATGTTGGAGTTTTACAGAAAACTGGTATTCACGATGTTGTATGAAAATAAGAATTCTGTGAAAATTAAATACTGCAATATTTACTTGTGTTATTCCTTATAGGAACTCTACTTTATTTAAATTGTCCAGTTTTGATATTCTTACAGCTTTTAACAAATAAGTTAGTGTTAGTAGCTACATATTCCAAATAAATGGAACTTAAACTCAAAAACTGACAATAGTTAATCCCACACCTTTAAGCTGGCATCACATATATTGCAGATATTGCAGGAGCCACTAACAACACACCCTTAATTATACAACTTAGAGAGCAAATTTTACTGGGAATAACTTAATTAGACCATGTAGTACAAGGCAGGTTCGTGCTAGTCATAGAAAGTCCAACACTTGGCTTCTAAAGGAGCCAAAATCGATTGATTGATTTAATCGATTGCCCAAAAGAACACTGAAACCATTTCAAATCACGTTATCACAAAAAAGACTTAAGGGCGAAAAAGACGATATCTTTAAGGGCAGTAAAAATCAATGGAATCTTTATGGATTCAAGCGTATTTACCTAACCATTGGGGGTCTAACAGGGAATTCCAAAATCATACGCTTACTGTTCAAAACAGAATTGTGGATCGACTGAATGAAAATGTAACCAAAAACAGACAAACTTGTTTTTAAAAGTGTTCTACCAAAAAAAAGTAAAAATTAAGTTGTTTTCATAATTGTAGACATTCAGCCCGAATGTGTTTTTTTTTCTAGGACACAAATTCCATAGCGAAAGGCGACATCAAATTACTTGAGACACCACTCCACCCTGTAGAATAACATATCCTAGAAAAAATTCCCATTCAAGCTAAGTGTCCACAATAATGAAATTGGCTGTAATAGTTCCATTTCACTCTGTAGATATCTGATTGTTCATGATAAACCCCTCCAACATAAAAAAAAATGCACTCAACATAATTCAACCTTCCCAAACTAAATCTTCCTCCTCCAGAAACCCCACAGCATTTACCAAGCCCCTTCCTTCCATCAACCGAACAATTGAATTTACCTGGCTCTACTAATTCGTATTCAGCTGTAAAGACATTTATTTTGTAAAGATTCTCATTTGTAACACTGGGTAATGGGGACAGTTGTCTGAACTTCCAAAAGATTTAGTTTCTTAAAAGAATAAGATTCCTGGAATGCCTTCAATGATATGTTTGCATGTGTTTTGCTCTCCTTAATATCTTCCTGGATATTTAAAATTCAATTCCAACTTCTTAGAAACAACCCAACACCAAGTTATTGGAGATAAAGGAACTAAACCTAAGTAGAAATTTAGAATCTTCAGAAACAAAATCAAGGAACCAAATGAAATACAATGTTGAGAAAAAAGCCTTACAATTGTGCATAGACGTTGTATAAGTTACATGTAACAATGTCACATTAAAACTAAACAAATCTTAAGTGCACATTGTGTATACTATTCAGCAGCACAATTGAAGTAATTGCAGTAATTCACTACTCGAAATAACAAATTACTGTCTAAAAAGGAAAACCACACATACTGTATATATAATATATTAATATAATATATACTCTACAATATGTATATCTGTGTATACGGCTAGCCTTAATCAACAGGGACGGGGACTAGTCTATAAGCATGCGTCATATACATGTAGCACATGTCAAGGTTATTATATTAGCAGCATGTCATGTTAGTATTCATGCGTTAACAATTTTCTATCATTGCATCCTCACCCGAGATGGCGGATTGGTTCTTTCGAGCTGAAATGCAAAAGCACATGCAACATTTCAAAAGAGAGTAAAAAAAGGTGAGGAACAGAGCTTTTCACTAACGAGCCGAGAATTGGTGTAAATGAAGGCGTAAAAATATTTTGATGAATTGGAGTTAGTATTGACATTGGACAGTTCAGTGGAATGAAAAATAATGGCGTAATGCACAAGCTCATCCTGCTTCCGGTGTTACATTGACAACAAGACCTCCAGCTTCCTGTTTCCGACACTTGTGAAAAACAGCCGGTTCGGTTTCTAATTAGTGACAGCCAAAAAGAATGGCGTTGAAAGTTTTCAAGCTAATTTTAACCTTAATGTCAACATGGTTGCATGGCTTGTTGTAGTGAATCACAGCATTATCACTAGCTTAATTGTTACCGATGTTACACCATTATCACTAACTTGTTGCTGATGTTACACCAATTCTTTGCTCAGGCAAAGACTAGTAAGCTCTGACACAGACAGACTAAGTTACTAATAAGTAAACCATCTGATGGATTATACATCTTAGAAAATATAAGAAGGTACACAGGACAATATCTATCGGTAAAGAAATGGCAGAGGAGAATTATTAAAGGCGAGTCAAAATTTGGAGAACATTTCATGCACCGTAACCCAATCAAGGAGTCCTTCAGAACTGGAGAAGATGCACGAGAATACAAGGAACATCCATGGAAAGGGACCTGCAGAAACATTCAACATTAGTAAGAGGAACATTCAGGACTCCAGACAGAGGTAAATATTAAACCTGAAATAAACATGGTAATAGACTTAAAATCCTTGTTTTCAAAATGCACTTATTTCACAGCGTAACATGCAGCGGAATCGAAGCGCTATAAACTAAATAAAGCAAAGCCAATTCGGCGTCTCAATGGGATTTCTCATTCTCAGCAGGCACCCACTTACTGTTGACGTATGCACGTTTTCGTGGATCTAATGGAGAAAACTAACGTTAAACAAACATCACAGCAAAAGTGACAGAAAAACATAAGTATTGGTAAACTTAAGGCAACAAGTTAAATGTCGCAAACCAATATTCACACCTTTTACGCAGTTTATTTGCCACATACTGGGGCTACTACAAATATTGCTTTATTTATAATCATGGCTCATAAATTATGATATTAAACTCTGCACCAAGCCGGTCATCAATACTATCCCACTGCAAAATTCATTTTAAAGACCTGGAATAAAATTATAACTTTAAAAGCTAACACTTTCAAAGGGATTCAAATATTGCAAATCCCTTTGAAAACCGAAACATGTATGTTTTATAAACCATAATATAAAATGGGTTAAACCTTTATCATGGATATTTTAACTTTAAATTTGCCATTTTTTTAGATATATATACAAGTCTAAATCAAATTGATATGAGCCGAATACTCACCAAAGCCAAGTTCAAGCTCGGAGTCGTCCACCTTCTGCTTGCCACAGAAGTCTCGATCAGCAATGTACGCGATGACGACAAGTATCGGGAAGAAGAGGAGGGTGAGGAAGGCTTCCCACAATTCCACGTAATCGGGTGAAAAGACGACGAGCACAAGGACCAACCAGATGTAAGCGAACAGAGAGAAGACGGCCGTCACGATGAATACCTTCACAGCACGAATTGTTCGACCGTCGCCGTTGGGAATGGAGATAATACACACACCTATGATGACCAACAAGTTAAAGGCTGCGGACCCCACGATCGTACCGGGTCCCAAGTCACCAGCCTGGAATTTATTACCAACCACCTCAATGACAGCAAGGAGGATCTCAGGTGCACTGGACCCCAAGGCCATCAGAGTCAAGTTGGCAACCGTGTCATTCCACACTCGCACTTCAATCTCGTCGTAGCCAGTGTCTGAGTTGGGACTAGCCACCTTGATTTTGCGCACATGACTGGTGATCTTTTCGATGGAACACATGAAGATGTCTGCCACAATGGCGATACCAAAAAAG
The DNA here is from genome assembly GCA_026936325.1 of Platynereis dumerilii. Taxonomy (NCBI): domain Eukaryota; kingdom Metazoa; phylum Annelida; class Polychaeta; order Phyllodocida; family Nereididae; genus Platynereis; species Platynereis dumerilii. Next base: position 10,766,546 of record JAPTHN010000002.1, on the reverse strand, counting down.
CACCATAGCAGACCGATGAAGTAGAGGGCAGTCCTGGCACTCTCTGACCACGTGAATTCACTGATCAGGGGCAGCACGAGTCCTCTGTCGGCACATTTGTAATCGTTCAGGTCGATGAGACCCGATGAGTTGTCGACAATCATCTCGAATGTCTTCCTGTAGGACTCAAGGACAAATCGGTCCTGTCAGTTGACTCCAAGGAAACGGACCTTCCTGAAAATAAGCAGAAAGAACAACATTAGAACAATGTGGCAAGAAGCTCTTACTGAAATAACCTGCATACAAGAATCAATCTCAAAGTATAGACTAATACACTGTATATAGACACGCAAAATAACCTCATAAAAACACCTAAGTTGGAAGAGCAAATTGTTGACACTTTTCGGTATATCAATTGGGGAATTTTTGGATGTTTGATATCAACACACTGCAGCTAATAGCTCCTAAAATATTTGGACATAATAAAATCTATCACAAACAATCATATAGTCACACAATGACCACAAATGCATGAATCTTCTTAAGTGAGCATGTATACTTCCGAATCAGTTATATATGCAGCAACTGAACTGAAAATGTTAGAACTTAATTAAAACGAAGCATGCCAGCTGGAATGACTGCCTGGCAATCTTCAAGAAAGTGGCTATTGGCAGTCTATTGACTGCTTCCACTTCCACAATACACCTACCAGAAAAGTTCTGCATTAAATATGATTACGGAGTTCTGCTGTCAACATCCCTAGGTTCTGAGAACTTCTGACAGACTTTAGAACTTCACAATCTACATTTTCAATTTCATCATGAACTTAAATAGGCTACACAATAAATACCTCCACGAAGATCTAAATAAATGTTCTGAATAGAACTTCTGACAGTCCTGAGAACTTCATAATCTACATTTGCAGTTTCATCATAAACTTGTATAGGTTACACAATAAATACCTCCACAAATATCTAAATAAATTTTCTGAATAGAAGTTCTAAATAAAGACCTAAATAAGCATGAAAATTATAACAAATTGAAGTGATTTTCAAAATTTAAAATGCAGGTCAAATCAATCAAGTCTTAAGAGAATTATGTGATAAAAATAATGTTAACAGAAACACTACCTTGCAATAAAGCAAGTTCAATTCCATCAATCTGCTTATCAAGCAAAACCATTGTCATAAAGCTGTAACAATCTCAAAATGAACCTCTCCGTAAAAAGGAGCAGTTAAAAATGTGTGACGTAAAGTAGAAGTGTTTGGCAACCACAGCCTACCATCCAATGCATAACAACAACATATGGTCTATTTTGGTAATCAATGGAATTCTGAGCACTGTCATTGATTTCCTCTGCTAAAAAGTCCCAAGAGATGAAGATATTGGCTTCCGATGTGCCATGTAACGCGAAGAGCCAAGAGTGAAATGTAATACAATACAATACGTACTATATTATTTATATGTCTTACTTATCTTGCTTGTATCAATAGTACTCTCTGATCCATATTATCTATATAGATAACACATGTGAGTCATCTGTCATCTTAATAATTATCTCCTTAATCCTTAATATCAACTTATCAATTTGTTCACATAAGAAGCTCATAAGTGTAATCACCACACAATCTTACACATATCATAGCATTAATCTTACACATATCATAGCATTACAATAATTGTAGAAACATCAGATAACAGTCTATGCAACTTATCACTAATGATAAGGATCTTTTTTTGATATATAGCATATGTCGTTGAACATTAACTATCTTTATCAAGAACATAGAAGTGTAAATTTGAGCGTGTGTGTAGAACTCTCTTGTGCGAAATTAAATATCGAAGACTGATGTATTGCCAATTTACCATACACACAAATCCATGATATATACACATATACAGACAAATTTATGGATGATTCTTCATTGATGGAAGAGACCACAGATTCAATTGAATTGAATTGAGTTTTATTACCATCCAAGTTTGGCTCTTGGCCAATGGTATTGGTGTTTAAGCATGAGTACAATCATATCATAATATTATAATATTAATGAATTTAGTTTAAAATTGAATTGTATCCATGGTAATCCTGTATTATACATCAAATTGAGAATTATAGTTTTTGAAAGTAGCTGTTTGACATAGCGACTAAAACCGATATGACTGCGCTTTGAAATTTTGTCTATTATATTTTTATAAGTTTTGTCGATAGTTTTTGTAACTTTAACTCCAATACAATATTCAGTCAGTACCCTTGTTTGAAATTTAGAACGCATCAGATATTTTGACCTGGTGTCACGAGAATGGACTTCCATAGATTGTGTTGAAAGTTTAACTCTTGTGGAATAAGTAGAACATAAAGAAGAAGTACCAACATCTTTGGATTACTAAAACGGTAAGTTGTGATTAAATACAGAGTTGAACAACTGAAGTTACAATCAATAAATTAGTTATTAACGAAGTAATGCTGATTGAGTAAGAATCTTCATATATGTCGATTGTCGAATGTTGTTTGATACTCAGTATTGACAAGAGCCACACTGGCATTCCGAAAATATGGCTTCTGAATCAGCCACATCCTGATACAATTGAGGGAGTGCCAATTGTGTAACAATCTGTATAGACTGTATCTATGTCAATTGTTAACGTCTGAAGTTTATTATTGACCAGCCATGCACTGACATCCTCAAAGCAAGCAGCACCCTCAGGATTGCATGGCAATTACATGGAATATCAATTTCGATTGATCTGTGTGATGTCACTTTCTGCTGTTTGGTCAGTGCTTGACACTTATAGCAGTGGTCCTACAATTATCTGTCATTTTCTTGCTGACCAGTGTTTGTCAATGCAGTTGTCATAGCAAAGCTACAACACAAGGATAAGTTAACATCAAGGTGCAAGTCTGTCTGTTTTCATTACCTTTTTGAACCAAAAGTTCGGTTGATGGAAAAGCCAAAAAACCTCAACAAGACTAGGCCTAACTGTTGTAAGTTCTCAGTCAACCTCAATGCAATTTGTTTTTGTTGTTGTTGTTTTTTGCAACCATTTGTCCTTGTATTCTCTCTGATTAAGTCATAAGACCATCATCAATTGACCTATACAGTTTGTTAAGCTGGAGAATACATATATACAATGTATATACCAGGTCACTGAGCCAATGTTTCACTCTCCTACACATCTATACAGGCAATCTGCGAGCAATTTTTGGGGGAGCGGTATTTGCCGAAATTTCACAATCCAGATTTCGTACCATTTCAAAGGCATATCTAGGAATTTAATAATTGATTTTCAATAATAATGGCTAAAGATTCAGACTTCCCCCCCCCCTACTCCAAATTGCAGCATATAAAGTATAAATTAGATAATCTAACTCTAATGAATCTGATATAACTCCTGGTGAGGATGGCATCTCTTGGTTACATGTCACTGGGCTGTAATGGCAAAGTGTTGTTATCAAAGGATTGAATGTCCCACAAATTGTCTCTAGCCATGCAATAATCCAGCATATGGATAGTCATACTCCTGTTAGCCATTCTGGCATGAATTATGGCACACTATATGCACCCAACATTAATAGTTTATGAGCAGTGACCTTTGAGCAAAAGCAAAGTTCAACAGGATATATTGGTTTTGAGGTAGAAACTACTACTGCCCCATCAATATTTCCTGAAGAGAAATTGCATTTTATAATTTCGACCAGGAATAAATCTCCAAATAATTATTATACGAATTACATTGAATGATAATGAGGTGAGGCTCATTCACTCAAAAATGGATGAAAACATCAATCTGAAGTGGATGGGCCATACCCAGACAAGTACATAAACATAGACCTGTCCTAGAGAATAGCTATTTGTATTAAATTTCCTCATTCTTCTTCACCACAAGCAGCAATTAATATCTAGATTTTAACATGTTCTAATGGCATTAACAACTATAGATAGATATATTGTAGAATCACATTTGCCAATTTCAGATAGACAAAAGCACCCCTTACACCCCAGTTCTGGGCGCTCACCAGGGTTGATTGAGATGGGAGAACGGGAGTCCTCAACATGTTACACATTTACCCCATGTGAGAGATCTTTCACTTGCCCAGCATAGACACTGATACAAGGGGCCGCCCATTTAATGTCTCATCCGAACGACATCCAGCTGGGATTTTGCTCATGAAGGTCCACTGACAATACCGGGTTCCCCACCCGGGGTTCGAAACCCGTGCAGGTAAAGACGTTTCAGCAGAACAGGCGTGAACCTTAACTACTAAACCAGCTGCATTAATTTTGTCTCAGCCAACTAAAAATTACGCTGAGTATATAAAAGGAAAATCCATCTGACAATTAATTCGCAAATCACAATCATTGGTATTGACAGTGTAAATATGGTCATGTGTACTCAAACTTTGCTTCCAGACAGTATAGCTCTACATCAATTAATCATCCTTGATTCAATTCTCGTAAAATTCTCATCACGGTGGTTTCTTCGGGGTAACTGAAATCAGGCGGAGATTTTCGTGATGATGTAGTGCAATGTGTAGGTGCAACTGACACACCCTGCTCAATAAGCACGAACAATTGTTTTCATTCTTTGATACACCCAACAGAAAACAATACTGAGAATGTGAATCAGTATCTAGCTACCAGCATAATTATTTTGTGCTATTATATAGGAAAACATAAATACATCTAATAAGCACAATATCGATAGGTTTTGAAATCGAAATACTGACTGTTGACCGGCGTTTAGGAGATACACGCTGCAAAAATATAGGATGTAAAGCGCATCCCAGTTTAATTGTATACTCAGTATTTAGACCGAAAAATGCTGTCGGAATTCAAGCAGCCGTTTTGAGTCTTTTTGAGTCAGCCTTTGTCGCACTATTCAGTATTTAATACCATCTGTCAACAGTTTTTTCGCACCATCCTCCAATCTCCATAGCTCTTTATTGACATCATCGCATAAATCTATTGGATACCTGGGTTTCAACAATATTTGGAATGGAGTCAAAGTCAACAATAGAAGATGTTCGACACCAATAATGCATGATTGAATAGGAGTTTGCATTCACTGATTGCCTCCACACACCCAGTCACAACAAACATGCCAGCAATTTGCCAGAATTTTGTCAGATTCCACATTTTATGGATTCACTAGACAATTTGAGAGATATTTCAAGTTGTTTTTTTCTGATGTTTTGCCTGATCACAATTTTATGGTAGAAATTAAGTTGTCGAAATGTTGTGAAGCAACATCTTCTTAGATAATATAGCGTTAACATGAGCCATTGTACGTTTTCACAACATTGTGAGGCAATGTCAAGGGTTTGAAACATTACCTTGCGACGTTGTGGCAATGTTGCAAAAAATCTCGACGCTGCGTTCAAGTTGTGACAACATAATCTCAACCATACATATCTACGTGACCAACAGACATGCCCTCCACCAATTAGCAACATCGTGTTTATGTTCTGTGTCCCTTGGGCTATAGATCTATGGAAGATCCAGACCAGCCCACCAAGTTACTCAGACCTAGCCAATTAATTATTGTTTGCACTTTCAACTTCCAAGTTAAAATAATTGAATCCTATTGTCATGACGGAATTTGCTAAGTCAGAAAGGTCTAGGTATACAGCCGACATACTCTGGGCCTAAAGAAAAACATTGCTTTTGTTCCTGTGGTTCGTGTTTGAAGGCATTCTTTCTATAATCTCGAAGTCCCCCTTCGGAGATTATCTTCTTTTTAAATTTTTTTAGTAAATATGCTGAAAATATTTAATGCAGAATGTAAACTTACAACATCCATTTATAATTTTATCAAGAGGAATCTGTCGTTACTGTTCTGCATATATTTGCATTAAATTACGAGACCTTGCATATGGGGACTGAATATATTATCAAATATATATTTTGGTTAAATGTGACCTCTTTTGTCATATTGCACTTGTTTCAATCATCCTTCGCCTCATTGTCGTGTCCTCCTCCTGTCCTGATTAGCCTACCAAGTGCATAAATACAGGGAGTTAAGCCCTAATCATCAATCCATCCATCCATTGTCATATTGCACTTGTTATCAGTTGAGGTCACATCAACAGGTCTGATTAATCTCCTTGTTAATCTTAAAGAAGTCAGATCTATTTAATTATACACTGTTCTCAACCTTCACACAATTCCACAAATAACATTCATTAGTAATCAGGTGGCAGAAATTGCCATTTAGTGATGACAATGGCAGCAAATTACATACTGCTTGGCTGCTGATTTGTTTTAAGAATAACAGGGATCAGGGGTACGACTGATGAGATAGGTGTGGGATATGGACAATACTCAACATTTACCTCATTTGAGGAGGATCTTTCACTTGCCTGGCACAGACACCGACACAAGAAGCCGCCAATTCAACATCTCCATCGAGAATATTTTTGAATTCATGAATTCACCACGTATACGGCTTGAACACAACAGAAGCAATACACGCATGCACATAGTGATGCAGACCGGACCACCTTTTAGAGGGTGGTCCGGTATTTACAAAAGTGGTCCGGTCCTGGTCCGGTCCAGGATGAGGTGGTCCGATTTTGTTACTGGACCGGTCCAGAAGCGGTCCATCGGCTTTTCAGAAATTATGATAAAATGAGGGTGAAAACAAACTATATGACATAACTTTCATTTTTATACATGACAAAATTCATACGATACTCTTCATGATATGAAAAATCACTGGACCGGTCCGGACCGGCACTTGACTGGTCCGGTCCAGCACTGGACCGGTTTTTTGTAGTTGGTCCGGTATTTTGGTGGTCCAGGGCTGGACCGCGGACCGGACCGGTCCAAAGCGGTCCGGTCTGCATCACTACATGCACAGACTTTCAACAGACCAGGCATGGACCATAATCATTCAGCCACCCAGCTGCCAACAATGGTCCAACATCACAGGTTGATGGCTTGCACATAAGTCTTTTACATGGACTAAAATCAAAGATGCTGTCACAGAACAAAAATCCCAAGGACAAAAGAGCAAAGACATGACAGAAGAATCATGATTCCAACAAACGCTATCTGACCAATTTTATGTGATTTTCCAAAAGTTTATCAATCTCAATATCATCACACAGTCAAGGCTGTCCCTATAAAGTATTAATAACTAATTTGGACAATTCTTATGGCAATATAAAAGACATTAGTAAAAAAAAACAACAACAATTCATTCCGGGTGTAGCCAAATTAGTTCTGAAGTTTACCATATGGTACTTTCAAACTAACCCCGCCTGTTTGTCAACAATATCCAGGAAATAGGTGTGGCACAACAAAAAGGACAAGTTAAAGAAAAAACCCCCCATCATTGCAGGATCATGCAATCAATTAAAGGAATTAGCTGCTCTAAAACATGTCCCATTGTTCCCATTCCAAACTCTGTGAGAAAAACAAGATTGTCATATCCAACATTCAAGCCTGAAAGGTTCTTCAAAGTACCAATATGAAGGACCCATTCTTGAAGTTGTCAGCTTTCACTGAGTTCTTCAAGTAGGCCTATGTCAAATAATATTTTCCATAAGACAGTTGTCTTTTTAAAAGCAGTTAATCCTTCACAGTTTGATTTTGACACTCCAGCCAACTGTCGTGCTTCAGATGATGTACAAGAACACTTGCCAAAGGTGAGACTTGTTCTTAAATTTGGCAAAATAGCACATTTCCTATATACATGTTTTATTTCACTAGGGATTTTCCCGAAAGGACTAAACATTTTCGGGGGGGGGGGTCCCTTAAGAGGTATTAAGTTAAGGGAATCCTTAGCTTAGTACCTCTTAAGAGACCCTCCCTAAAATGTTTACTCCTTTCCATTTGGCCCTTTAAAACGGCACAGACATTGCCAGGTAAACCATTGAGATGTTTACAGAGAATTTTCATGTGCAGATGAGATCCTAATCAGTAATTTCGCATTGACAGTCAACATCAGTTAATAGCAGTAGATTGACAGACCCTCTATTTGTCTTATCACAAATTATGCAAAAATATGTAAGAGATCTGTGTGTATAAGACGGGGGTAAATGGGGACAATGTCCACAAGGGACAACAGATTATAGGAAATCATCAAGGTGCAAGTCTAGATTGTAGAATGCATCATTTCATTGCATGGGATAGGCAGATGACTTGGGCTTTAATTCCTGTAATTATGCACTAGGTAGGCCAATTAGGACAGGAAGAGAACACAGAAATGAGGCGAAGAATGATTGAAACTTCTATCCGACATCAGATCAGATGCCCCGACCAGAGCATGAATCGCACTCGGGACAAAGCGATTAGCATCTCAGTGCACTACTAACGGAGATATATAACATTCTCCCTCCTTTCGTATGGGAGCTTATTGTCCCAGCATGGATACACAAGAACCAAATTGTTTAACTATGCGGCTCTGTTGGGCAATACGACAATTTTTTACCAGCAACGTGTCCATATAAATATTCAATCATAATAAATTGTCATGTAAGGTCTTCTCCAAATCAGAGCCAGTCATGCCTCGGTTTCAGTCACCACCACAAGGTTTTTCACGGCACAACTGCGGTCACCTTCGTAATTGACTGAGTGTCGCAGACGGCATAAAATGTGCAGGCGGGAAATCTGGCGCCAAAACAGGCAGGCGACAGTCACCCATTCCTTCTTGAAATATTCTACAGCCAAGTATAGGCCTAGATATAGTACAACAAAGTCAGTCACAAACTTGAGAGAGTTTGTTACATTCGAAGAATAACGAGCACTTATAGCCAATTATAGCCAATTTGTCATCAGGTAACTTGTGACCTCAGTGATGAGTGGTGTGACTCATTTAGTGACTGTCTTGCCCTGATGGCATTGCAAACATATATTACCTCACTAACTACGTATGAGTTATACAGAATAACATGGCAAGAATAAGGATATGGCCTGACAAGGAACATTCCAGTACACACATTTCTGCACTTGTCATAATTATTCATCAAATGTAACCGAGTATGAAATAGGAAAAAAATGAAATAACCGATTCAAGGATCTGTCGATCTACAATAAAATTTACAACACTTGCTTTTGCAATATTTCTGTTACATTAAGTTATCATCATCATTGGAATATGCATCGTTTCCACCATTTCCCATCCAGACTGGGACCTCAGTAAAGAGGCTGGTAGCTGTTTCAGTTTAGATCACAAGTGGAAACCATACCCTACAGGCAACAGGGACTCCTTTTCGTTTGGACAAAGACGGAGACAGATTCATCCCAGTCCGTGTCAGAGCTGTTACTGGAGTCTGCACAAGACAATGAAATATGGTGTGTCTAATGCCTGACCAAGTAGCTGGGTAGGTGGCAATAGGTGACCATTACATAACCACTAATGGGAAGGGTTAAGTGCATGGGGAGCTCAGAGTGAAGGCAACAGAGTAAGATAATGTGGAAGCAGAGCTTCAGTGAGAGCCAGAGCAGTCCAGTAAAAGTCACTAAAACCAATACTCAATTTGGGATATAGTTCATGAGTTAGGCTTATGACACAGTGTCAGGTCCAGTGGAAGTGCATAATTTAGTCTAGCCCACCATAATCAGCCATACATGATATCAGTCAAAGATTTCTAAAAAAATTTCCCTGGGCCACAAGTGGCAAAGACAAAGTACAACAAAAAGGCAAGTAAAGTTGAATATAAAATTTGACCCAAAGCGCTGCTGTTTACATAATTGTATCCTACAAATAGTTAGAATTAAAAGTAAGCCTATATAAATGAATAACAAGACATTGGAGACATTATCCTTTATACAAATTGATAAATTCAGAGCCAGGTTGCTATTGCAGTACTATGCAGCAGCCTGTAAGGCACTCTTCAGCAGCTTGCAGCCAAAAACGCCACAATAACCCAGTTAATTCCCGTTTCCTTTTTATATGGATCTGCCGAGTTATAAAGCACGTGGAACTGCCTTGCAGAATGCCAATGGGATTCGGCTGTTGTTATGGAGGCTTGAACATGGCATCATGGCAGCTCTACGGCAGCTCTATGGCTCCACACAATAGGTGCTAATGAATAGATCCACACTCAATGGTAAATCTTCCTTTTTTTCTGTCTATCCTTTTCCTGCAGTTTTCCACTTTTTCCCAATTTTTTACGAGTGTTTGGTTCAGCTAATTTGCTGCGGAACAATACTGCAGCTACTCCAGAGTAATTTCCTCCATTCTTCAGCTCAAGCAGCCTATGTATGGTTATCTATATAGTGACTGGGCAAGTAGCTCTTCCTATACATGGAACGAAGAACTGCAGCTTATATTACCATGATAACAACAGTCGTGGAATTACGATTGCTTATAGAATGTACCCGAATTGCTCTCTTTGAGATCATGTCCCTGTACTTGCTATATTATTCTTTATGACTCAATTTTATTGACTCATACGTAGAGAGTGAGGTCATATCCTACAGTGCCGCCTGTAAGTAAGTGAAACACATGACATAGTGCCATTGCATCAATGCTAAACATCCTCAGCCAAACTGCTCGTGTAGGCATGAATTCTCATCGGATGGAAGGGAAAAAAAGTGGGTCATAAAGGCCGATGTGTGAGGCAAGTGGGATAAAAATAGCAGCCCATTTTCTTCGCTGTAGTCAGAGTTAGGTATGGGTCAAAGTCTTTGTTAAGTAAGTGAACCACCCTTCCCTATGTTTTAACATTGGGCCTACGTTTCACTTACTTATCAAAGACTTTGACCCATACCTAACTCCAACTACAGCAAAGAAAATTGGCTGCTATTTTTATCCCACATGCCTCACATATCAGCCTTTGTGACCCAAAATGTTTTCCTCTCATCGGATGAGAATTCGTCCTCCCAGAAGCATTTTGGTTAGGGATGTTTAACATTGATGCAATGGCACAATATCATGCGTTTCACTTACTTACAGGCGGCACTGTATATACTTGCCATGTTACCAACGGAAGTCCGTGAGTCATACCAGTAACCAGTGAAGTCACAAGTTACCCAATCACTGTGAATGATGGGACCTGTAGTGACATCATCATCAATGCCTTCAAACAGCTGAATATAAGCACTTGTAATTCTTTGGCTGTAGCTGAATCATCGTTTTTGTAACAGAGAAAAATTAGAAGGATACTTTCTAAAATCAATCACCCCATTTTAGCCATTGCACAAGAACTCATTAGAGTTATGTACTATGTCAATTTACCAATCTCTATATATCTCTTTCTCATTTGAGGAGGACACATTGTGGAGAAATAAACGTATTTCAATCAAGAAAGCAATCAGTAAATTAGCCAGATCACTTTGCAGATGTGTCTCGTGGCAGTATGAGAGACATGGAGAAAATTGCTTCCTTGACAATTCAAGTAGAGTCGCAGATATTAAAAAATAATCAGTGGTAATGGAAGTGACTCCATTCAAACATATTTACCATCGGGAAAGAGACAAGATAACCAAATAAGTGGCATTACACACGGAAAAGAGCCATGCAAAATCCTCATCGCCAGAAGCTGTATGAATTGAGCCTTTGGTTGATAGAAACTGCAAATTCCCACAGGTAAAATTACACCGGGGAAGTCCAAGTGGCTCATCATCACAAAATTAATTAATGACTGAGACAACAGAGGGATATAAGTTTCATGTTATGATGACCAAATAATGAGAAAAATTTATTGTCCAACACAGATATTCGTGCTCAAACAAGGGGACACCAATCTATTATCTCTCCAACCCGAATGTTCCAAGTTGAGTGGACAGACCAAATGCGAAATCAGGCAAATGTCATAATATCCGTGTCTACCAGTTTTCGACAGAACTGCCAAAAACTTGAAAGCATGATATTGTTGTCAAAGTACAAATCTAAAACAAGACACCAAGAATAAAAAGAGCACTAGGGCAGATTTCACGAAAAAGCTGCAAAATGACTTACCACAGCTTGTCCACAAGTTACATTAGCACAATACTGATAAGGCCGGACATAATCGATTCATAGATTCTCAGATTTTCTCAGGGTGCTTCTTCTGAGTATAGCTGGCAGGACGAAAAAAAGCTGACATCTAAATCTTTTATTGTGTCAATCCATTAAATAAAATCATGGGTAAACAATCTTTTCTGTTGGATTGGTAGGTCAGAGTAGCTAAAAACATGGCCTTGTGCTAATGTAACAACGATAAATGATGAAGGACGGAATTTTTTATGCTGATCCTACTGCTACATAAATGAAGTCACCATCAGGGTACCACCCCTGGCCTGCTCTTGGGAGACCCGGCTTTCATTTTAGTAAAAATTTGAGATCTAATCATGTGTTTTTGAACGTAATTTTTATGTACACATTTTGCTAATGTTACACTATGAAATGGACGGATGCAAAATTGCAGTTACATTAGCAATAAAGAAACAGGCACCACACCCTGTCGTTTATGTTTTTGGTGATGTATATAGGCAAATAAGACACGTTTTTCAATAAAATATTATAATTTAATGTTTGAAATTGGCATAAGTAGCGAGAACACAGAAAAATTTCCACATAAAAGTTGCTAATGTAACCTCAGTGTCCTGTGACGGAATCGAGTTACATTAGCAGTCTTTTTTTATTTTTCATTTTTTTCAAGTTTTCTAATGACCAAGACAATTAAAAATGGTTCCAATATAATTTTCAAGATGTTTTTTATCAATTACATACCATTACATTTTCCTGAATTGGTTTTAGCAGATTCCACAGAGTTCCAAAGTAAGCATGTGTGATCACAAGTAAGTTTGGTCGTCCAAAATTGTCCTCATGAGGCATAAAAAGATATCTTTTTAAGATGAAAAAGCTACATATTTGAGAAATATTTTATTGATATTTATTCGTTACCTCACAAATGTACTTAGTAATAGGTTTACTTGCTTCAGGAAGCAACAGAGAGATAACAAAGGGGTTGGAAAGTTTAAGGTACCTTTTAAGAGCACTTTTCGTGAAATCTGCCCTAGATATTGTTGAACATGTCGAATTCCACATTGACCGTCACTTAGTTTCAAGTACTTAACAAACCACTAGGAAAATAACACTGAACTTTAACAACAATTACAGTATATTTTTACGGAATACACTTCATAGAGACACTAAAGCAATATCCTTAACTGGTTCTGTAAGTGTATCCTAGTATGATATAGCCCGAGGTTTATATGAGTCCCAATTCACTATCACTCTTGTTATACATATCCGTATACTCCGGGGCATGGTCATATCACTAAAGGCTTAAGTGTCTATATATGTTGCAGCACTTACCAAGCATATACTGGCTGCAAATTTTATGCCGGCAGATATAATATAGTAAAGGGTCAGTCTTCGTATTCCAATATCATGCACTATTAACTATGACTCTAAGTGATTAGTAACTGCACGTACATTGCCCATAATAAGCTATCACATTAATGAACTGTATTACAGTATTACAACTACTACTGACCAAGTTGCATGGCATCATGCATGGCATCATGCACACCATCTTTACAGCAACACCTAGTAATAATGTGCTACAACAATCATTTACGCCAACACTTTTTTAAACACTTTTCAGAAACCAATGGCATTTTCAGATGCAAATAACATTTTTCAGAGGCCAATTACACTTTTCATATACCATAACACTTTCCAGATGTCAATCACATTGTTTAGACACCAATTACATTTTTCAGAAACAAATAACACTTTTTGGATGCTAACAACATTTTTCAGACACCAATTACACTTTTCAGAAACCAAGAACACTTTTCTGATGCCAATAACATTTTTTCGACACCAATTACACTTTTCAGAAACCAATAACACTTTCCAGATGCCAATAAAACAATTTTAGATGCCATTTACACTTTTCAGAAACCAATTACACTTTTCAGATGCAAATAACATTGTTCAGACGCCAACAACACATTTTACTAAATTCCTACCTGTGAAGACACTCACTATACTACAAGATCTGGTCAAGTAATTTTCTAAATTTAGGCCTATTTATATCTTTCTCAGCTATGTATTTACTTTAGCTGTCAGTGATACTATAAAAAGAATGTAATATATACCTCAAGTGCAGATGAAGCGAAGTTTAAAAATCAATAAATGTAAGTCCCAAGTTCGTTCTTATTATGAAGTTACTATGGAGGCCACCTCCCACAACATATTCATTTCAAGTAAAAAATAAACCTGCTTCAATGTAATATCAGCAATTAGGACTTCATCATGCAATGGCAGCAAATTCGACATCATCAAATTACAAGATACCTTTTCTTTATTTTCTTTTTATTGTCATTTATGCTTTTATAATTTTTTTTCCTTCTCTATTTTAACGTTTCCTCTTTGTTCTTTGAATATCTCTTTGAATCTTTTTTCTGAAGCACAACTAAGCATGAGATTGCAGCAAATTCCTCAGCATTTGTTGTTGTTTTTTTTCAAGAGACTCCATACAGCATTCAAGCCATCTTGTATCATGCATCTATTCTCAAAATTATTTTACACAATAGAATGTCTCCTGGGATTGCATTGCCATTCCAGGTGCAACTGAAGTGGGGAAAAGCCAATTTGTCTTCCACATCATCACATCTATAGAAGTTAACGACAACTTTTAAATCAGTTAGCCACAACTTTGGTCGATTACAATGAAGCCAAATCTTTACCACGATGAATGTTGCTAAGAAAATGACAGGCTCACATCAATGTTTTAGGTTTTGCTGTAACTATTTTCTAAGAAAAAGAGTGATGATTTTAAAGCTTGCAATTTTTTCAAAATTAAGCAAAAAATAAACTCTTTTCAGAAGAGTCTTCAAAACACATATATATATATATGTATATTTATACATATATACATGATGCATAAAATCAATCTAGATAAAAAATTTAGACTGCATTCTGTCAATACTAGAAAGGTATACCATAGCAGTTTTTCAAAATAAGCTTCCATTTCAAAAAGCAGCAGACTGAAAGATTTTAAAAATACACTTAAAATGTCTATCAGAAAGGTGAAAGAAATTTTGATACAGTCATCCTACCTTAACTTATTCAATCTCCACAAGTTTTGACCAAACATGTGAATTAATTGTGACTATTTCATAACTACGAATACATCATTTCGAATTTTAAAATAATCCCACGACAGACCACATCCCCACGAAAGACCGCTTCAAATCCATATATGTACAGAAGGAAATTAAGAGGAGGGTGGTCATCCAAAACAGGGATACCTGCTGTCCTGTTCACATAAAATATACAAAAAAGGCACACTGTTGAACGCGTAAAGTTGTATACATGTATAGCTATATGTAGGAGTATGAAATAGTATTCACAAAATCATTGATTTGACTTATTCAAGTGGACATCCCCAAACAAAAAGCACACTTTCCCTTCAACATTTATGAAGTGCAGAGTTGTACACAACTATCTGAAGTTGTATATGAGTACAGATACACAGCAACCTATTCATTGTTATTCACTGTGACTATATATTCAGTGATATAATTGAAACATACAAAATATGATTTAGAATATTGCAAATATGTATGTTCTGAATAATGTTCATATACATATACAATATATATGCGGACGCAAATATTTATGTCAATGTCATGCTCTAAGTGCTGCTCAATATCCCTTCATGTCTATCTATTTATCTATCTATCTATCTATCTATCTATCTATCTTATCTATCTTATCTATCTTATCTATCTATCTATCTATCTATCTATCTATCTATCTCTCTGTCTATCTCTCTGTCTATCTATCTGTCTATCTATCTATCTATCTATCTACAGTGGGGTGCGAAAGTTTGGGCACCCTTGGAGTGGGGTCACATTTTTTCAAATTTCAGACAAACCATTTGCAGAATCTTTCCAATGTAATTGCGTGAGTGAAGGATACCCATGCACTCAATTTTAGCTCGAAAGTACAATGGAAATATAAAAATATAAAATAACATGGGTCTTTTTGTCGTATTTTACATGTGCAAAAGTTTGGGCACCCCTACAGATTCTGATCTTGATTTTTCTACAACTCAACATTAAAGCAATATAAAAGCTCTAAAACGCATTGGATAATAATGTAAGTATCCCAGGACTTCATTTCTTTGCATTTTTTATTGTGCTCCCCAACAGAGAGACTCCAAACGTTCCATCTTTGTGGTGGTACCTATGGCATCAATTGCACACGTCCAGTTATACTGAGAATTTTGAAAATTTCTTGGCAAGGAGACCTGGTTAGCCTCTCCTTTACCTAAAACTAACATTTTATCTAAAATAACCAAAAATATTTAAGATTTCCATTATTTATTTAGGTTAATATCCAGCAAAATTAAATATATCAGTGTGCAGTTCAACTTTTTGTTGCCAGCCAGGGACCATTTTTGCTGAAATAATTTCAATTTGGGGTTACTTTTATTGCTATTAAGTCAATTTTGCTTTTTGTAACAATTAAATCTTATATGTCAACCTCATAGATCTCCACAGGTGTGACACTGAACGTGTTCGAAAGGTGCATCGTTCCACCGTCAGCATGCAGATGTGAAAAGCCAAGCTATACTAGGTATAAAAATTACATAGCTTAATCTGACTGTCTGAGTCATGCCAAAGGACCCATCTAGCTATTTGGAAGCATTCTGGATCAGTCATTGTGGTGTTTGACACAAGGGAGTAAAAAAAATGCATTGAAATGGAATTGCTCTGATACACCAGAATGTGATAAACAAGTTTGACTCTCCAAGGGCAAGAATAGGCAGGCCAAAAATTATGGATGACAGCTGTATTAATTCTGAAATTGTCATTTCTACACAACACAACTCAAAAACAGCAGGTTTCAGAAATATTTTAACTAGAAAAGTCAAGTTACTCTGACATAGATGTCCAGAAAGTTTAACTTTTGTGGCATTTTAGGTATTTTAGTTGGATATAGGTCTGAGCTGCTCCGAAAGGTCATCAAAGAATGATCTGTCATGTTTAGGTAATGAAAAATAAACATGATAAATCAACTTTTTCAGCTCCTGGACTCAAAATAACAGAAATTTTATTAAATAATCTGACGTACGTTGGGTACCTCCAATCTGCCAAGTTTGGAGTCATTCTGTTGGGGATTAAAACTAAAAATTCACACAAAATGAAGTCTTGGGATGTTTACATTATTATCCAAAGCATTTTAGAGCTTTTATATTACTTTAATGTTGAGTTATACAAAAAGCAAGATCAGAATCTGCAGGGGTGCCCAAACTTTTGCACATGTAAAATCTAACAAAAATACCTATATTGTTTTACATTTTTATATTTCAATTGTTCTATCGAGCTAAAATTGAGTGCATGGGTATCCTTCACTCACACAATTCACATTGGAAAGATTCTGCATATGGTTTGTCTCAAATTTGAAAAAAATGTGACCCCACTCCAAGGGTGCCCAAACTTTCGCACCCCACTGTATCTATCTATCTATCTATCTATCTATCTATCAATCTATCTATCTATCAATATATCTATCTATCTATCTATCTATCTATCTATCTATCTATCTAATACTCTGTTCGTCCATTCTGTCTGTCTCATTAGATGAACACACGTAAAACATAAATTCTTCCAATCAGGAAAGCAATCAGTGAATTAGCCAGACCAATTTCCAGATGTGTCTTGTGACAGTATTGGACACATTCTGAGAAAATTGCTTCTTCAAGAATTTAATTAGAATATCAAAGAATACAAAATGACAAAGAATTATCCAAGATCTATCGAAGCAATTAATCTGCACCAAGCAATAATTCCACTCTATGGTATTCCTTCCATCATATTTCATATCATTTTCCACATCTTGCAAAATTGCAAAAAGGTCAATCTCCTCAGATAAACTATTTCAGCCAAATTCATAATTCACTGTAAATTTAGAATTAGCTTAATTGATTGAGTGAGATGGTTGCACAATTCCTTTGAGCCAAGATAGCTTGTTGTTTGCAAGTTATAACAACATAAAGATTATCATAACTCAAAACAGCAAGCTATCATGGTTCAAACAAATTGTGCAACCGTCTCACTCAATCATTTGAACTAACTCAGAATTTCAGAATTTACAGTGTTGTTGACACAGAGCCTGAATGTGAATTTTTTTTTCTTGGACATGTTAATTGTTATTCTATTGGGCAGATGGATGTCATAAGCTTTTTAATCTAACTTTTCGAGTGCTATAAAATATGTGTTCGAAAAAAAAAAAAAAACATATTTAGACTGAATGTCTACAATTATGAAAACGACTGTAAGTCCCCTTTTACCTCGAAAAAAAAAATTTAAACAAGTTCAAAATCAACACAACTACACTTCAGCAGATTCTCTGGGTGCAAAACTACTTCATTCAGCCAATTTTTAAAAAAGTTGATCTCAAATTTTTAAAGCAAATTTCACAATAATTCGACACTGAGCCTGAATATGGATTTTTCTCTAGGATATGTTATTCTAAAGGGCAGAGTGATGTTACAAGTTTACGGATGTCACTTCTCCTCGTAGATTACAATGCCAAGTCCTAGAAAAAGAACACATTGAGGCTAGTCTACAATTATGAAAATGGCTGCAATAGCCTGAGACCTTGTACTGATCAAATCATAACTGCTCATCAGCTGCAATCTTTTGAAGATGTGATAAGAAGTCATCACAATTAAGGGATCATTAGGAGCAGGACTTTCACAGATAAGATCATTTAAAGCCACCTTAAAGACTTCTTAAGATTTTTTTAGCATTCAGAAAAAAGCAAGTAAAGAAAAAAGAAGAACATTTGAAGAAACAAGGACGTAGACTAGATCTAGAGTTGCAATTAGTTTCAATCAACTTTGTCCCCAATGGTTGTCCCCAAGTCAGGAAACCAGCCTTCCCTAATTATGTATACCCTTAAGTTGTGTTTAATTCTGGCTTGCAGCCAAAAGCCCATGTTAGGCAGAATCAAGATTTGTAGTTATTGATTGGTCTACATTTATTGAACAGTCACTTCCACCGACTGCTGGTGGTCAGCTATAAGGGTGGCACATATTGATGTCTCAGCACAGTGCCTGACTACATACCCAGAATTACATTTAAATTAGCCAGGTATTGCTATGTTGGATTACATGAGCAAGGAAGTTGTCAGTTGGAAAGAACCGACCGGCTTTATTGACATTTACAGTCCCAGCCGTCCTATTCGACTTTCAAACTTCGCTTTGCCAACCTATGTGTATTACAACAGCAAAGAGAGGATCAAAGTTTCAAAAAAGGAGAAATCATTTGATGAAAGAAGAAAGAAGGTGCAGGTAAAAAACCTGAAACACCATGTAAAAAGTAAATTATAATAGTGTAAAACACGACATTCCTTGAGGTAAAAATCTCCTGGGGGATGATATTTTTTTTTTTTTTCTTTATTGAGCCCCCAAAGATGCGGAAAAGCATATATATCACAGTCAGCACAGCGATAACATGGTAAAAAGGTACATGTATAACAGCAGTGAGCTAAAAACATAATGATAAAAGATAATATATAAATGTAAGATATTGTGACCATTAAAATGCCTGGGTTAGTAAGTTTAAAAGCACATATTCTGGTGCCCAGGGTTTTACATAGTTGTCATATACAAAATTCAGCCACAAAAACCTTTTTTTAAATTCTCATGGTCTTCAAAATGTTTGTGCCTTCATCATTTGACAGTATTCCAACAACATTGCCTTAGACAATTTGTTGTATGTTTAATCCTAGACCTGCATGAGATATATTGTTTTTATCGAGCAGGCAAAGGTATCACAACTCAGTGCCCGATTGGGCAAAGACAGGGAAGGCAATCATAATCTGCAGGACAATGCGGACATTGTATCCTTGCCTGAAAATTTGATATCCTTCCCTGGTTTGGTGACAGTCATGGGCATATTTGCTGTTGTCTGACCTAAAAAAACACACATCTCCAAGACAGAGCAATTAAATAGGTGCAGGAGAAGTGCAGTAAGGTAGAGATGTGAAGTAGGCTGCCTTTCTGTTGCTGTGCTTCTGAAACTCTTTCAGCCTGATTCTGCCTGATTGCAAATATAGACTGTGCTTCACAGTGCTTGATCAGCAGAAGGCATCCATCATTGACTCTATTTATAACAAGATAAATCTCACACTGGAAGCATTCCTGGCTAATTAAGCTTGGGAATCAAGCCAATTAACCAATGCCCAAAGGGAGACCTTCAGGCTTCATACATCATAATTATAGAGTGGACCTGCAGGCTTGCTGGGAAATTACATTGGGCCACATCTCACGGGGCAACTTATGACGGATATATACATGGATATAATTAATTATCTACAATGGATGCATATATGATCATGAATGATACACACAACATGGCTTAAACACAGGAAAGGTTGGGAACTTATTACTTATATTTGCGACTACAAGAAAGGTTGGTACTGACGGTGAGAAAAATATGTCCAAATCATCGAGCGCCCTTTCCAAACTCATAAGGCAGCACATGTTAATTGATCAGCCCAATTTGGATTTCTCATTTGCAAACAGTAATCATCTTTTAAAGGAATGGCCTTGGGGCAACAGCAGTAATCAACAAGACAATAACAAAAATCTCTCCAAAAGGTAAGAGCCAAAAAGTCCTCCAGCAAGGCCAGTATGATCAGCCCAGGTGCCAAACTAGGAGATGCCCAAATAGGAGAATCTAGCAACACATCTACAGCAGCTTTAGGTCCATGCAGGTGTTCCTTTATATGTATATGTGTCATAATTTTTCTGGCAAAGTGCATAATTTTGTAAAAACGGTTAACTTCTCAGAGGTTTTCTTAAAAATACAGGTTAAAGATCAGTGAAGGAAGCAGGCAGTCATATAGGCCTATATAGTTGGCTTTTCAACAGGGGCAGATGATTATAAGATTATCAAGGGACCACCATAGTAAAGCCTGAACACAAAATAGAAATAGAAGCTACAACCAGAGGAAAACTAATTAATCATGAGTAGCAAGTGTTCTGTCATGTTGCCCACAAATGAATTGCAGGATTCCATGACCACTTGGCCTTGGCAGCGTTCAGCACCAGTTTCTGCAGCTTCCCTTGTTTAAAAGCTTTGATTCCTCCGCTTCCTTTTGAAGTGGTGTTTGTCACACCAAGATCAGCATGTTGTTTGTCACAATTTTAATCACACAACAAATCAGTAAACTCAAAAACATATTTTGAGTTAAATTACAACATAAGATTCATTCAATTATTATATTACAAATATATCTCTCGAAAAACAGGTGAGTTACCCTAACAAATGGAAATTTAACTAATTCCACTGCATTTAGAAGACGTATTGATGGATATCACGTCAGATTACAATTTCAAATACGGACAATACACGTATATCTAAAGATAGACTTATTTTTCTATTCCCCTTTTTTTTCTGTGTGCTAAACTACACGCCAAACGTGATGCGTTACTTTGACTGCAACAACCATAATGAATACAGGAAAGTGCCATTTTACGGCAGAAAATCGTTGTTTTTACGGCATGGACCGTTATTTTAACGGTGTTTGCCGGCAGCTGGGTTTAAAGTGCAGCAAAAGAATGTCAAAATCCAAACCCACAACCTGAATAATAGTCCCAACTGAAGTCTGAACACATCAAGTTTATTGACCCCAACTTCTGCCCGTACCATTCCTAATAATAAGTGGTAACTGGTGTTGCTAGAGGCCAAATAATCAATGACAGATAAATCCAAGTTCAATATTGACACATGCAGTTCCTTTAAATAATGACACTCGAATCTATAATCCATGGCCCTTCTGCCTTTGGTTTGACATTGGTGGAACTTGCTCTGATCAGGCCAAGGTTAAAGAGTACCCAAGCATCACGAGGATGCAAATATAGATCCACACCATAAAGAAAATGCTAAGGTCTCTAGCTGAGAAGATATTATTTACTAAACTAGGAAGGGTTTATAAAACGATAGACAATGTAAAACTAAATATCAAAATGAAGCTTCTATTTTATCTAAAAAAGTATCTTGAACTAAAAAAGGGACATTTTCCTTAATTATTGCTATTGATCAAGTAGGCAAGTAGACAAATAATTACTTGGAAATTAACAAGAGTTTCCAGAGGAATTTCATTCAAGGTATTGTCTCGTGCAATTATTCAACACCGATGGAGCTTGTCACCACGGCCTCAACCAGGGAGCATTAAGATTTATAGTCTCATGCATCACACTTTCAGAGGACTTCTGGAGCACTACAATGGAAAAATAAACTCAAACTCTGTAAACAATATTTTACTTTCTTTTGTGCATTAGAAAGTTGAGATTACAACCGAATGGAAATCATCATAAGGCCAATGTATTTGGACTGAGTTTATGCCTGGTCCACTGAATGTCCCGTGTCAAAAGCATTAGCGCACACCTTGGTACGTTTGTGCCCATGCAGATCACCGGGCACGCGCACACCGTCTTAATGACATCTGGCTTGGATTTTGCTCATGAAGGTCCCCTGAAAATTTTAGGTTCTCCACCTAGGGTTCGAAGTTGTGCAGGCAAAGACCTTCAGAGGAGCAGGCCTCTACTGCAACCACTCAGCCACCCAGCTTTGAGAGTAAGGACAAATTTTATAACAAACCATCCAGTTGCCAGACATCTCCGGCCTTCATCAATAAGTAGCCAAAAGCCTGGACTATGGTTCCTGTTTAGAGCTTTAGGGTCCCCATTCTTCCACGAGCATGACAATAGCTGGTGGCCTTTAGGACTATGACGTCACAGTGAGTGAGTGAGTGAGTGAGTTGTTGTTTTACGTCTCATCAGCACCTGATTGGGCTATTTAGAGACATACTTGGTTGGTATCAATGGTTGTGATATCTTAAAAACTAAGGGTTTTGTCATGTTTTGTTTGTGACACTTAGAGGGTGCTTTTTTGTTGGGAGTGCCTGTCTTTTTACTTTTGTCTGTGCAAAGAATCAAATGGTTTGTTGAGTTTTCTTGTTTTGTTGGTTTGGGTGTTTTCTTGTCTTCAGAAGCCAAAGCTTCTTTCTTCTTGACATGGTTGAGTGATGTCTTTGCCCGTAGGATTGGAGAGAATGTTTGACCTGTTAGGATTGTTTTCCTGGGTGATGCGCAAGCAACTGGTTCAGCAGAATTCATTGTTTGTTCCTTCTTTGGTTGATCTTGAGCAGGCGATTTCTGCAAGACATCCATGAAGAGGTTCCTCTTCAGTTGAAGCCTTCTCTGTGGGGATGGATGCAAAACTGGTCGAAGGTAATCTGATACTTGATCGATTTTGTCCATGGTTTCTTCATCATCCCAAGTAATGGGATGGGGAGGGTGATCTTCTACAAGGCGCTTGGCTTCAGTAAAGGATATTCCGGTGTAAATCTGTACTTGTACAATTTCTCTTTGTTTCTTGAAGACTCCACATTCAGGGCTAAACGCAGGGTGGTCCCCTCCACAATTAACACAATGTGGGGGTCTGCAGCACGGTTTATCTCTGGCATGGGCATGATCTCGATCACCACAATTGGCACAAGCTGTTGGTCTTCTACATGTACTGGCGAAATGGCCATATATTTGGCAATTGAAACAACGCTTGGGTCGGGGAAAGATAGGGCGAACTCTGCACTTTTCAAAAGCAACAGGTACTTTCTCAGGAACTTTGTCATCTTTGAATGTCAGTTGTAGTAATTCGTATCCATTTCGTTGGGACATACGTCTGAATTGTTCAATGCCTTGTTTCTGGAACCACTTCTTTAGCTGAGAGTCAGTGCATGTTTTACTCTCTTTCGAGAAGATAAGGCCTTTGCCTGGTCTTGTGAATATGACGTCACAGTAAGTAAACCATGCAATGGCAAGTAAAAATTCCACATGGAATTCATCAATAATGAATAAATCATCTCACTCCAACAGCCAACTGATCAATAGCCATGGACCACTGACTGGGTATATCTAAACACTGTTATCAAAACACTTTTATTCCGCCAAGCCTTGTCCAACAGAGGTATTGTGGTGCTGGAATTGTAATTGATCAAGCGCACAATTATCAATATAATTTTGAATATTCTTCACATATTAAACATTTGAAAATCTAACAAAATGCTGTCAATATATCACATATTTCCCCTTGTTTCACTAAAGTATTGTTTTACAAAACAACTGAGTTGTCGTTTTGACTCGTTTCCTCATGTCATCGACCAATTCAAATCAATCATCATCAATTTATCAATAAATAAATATAAAACCTTCTTAATACTCACTCAAAAATACTGTCAATACACTACAGGCCTACAGGTGCAAATTACCAAGTCACCTTATTCATGCAAAAGCATTGTTCTCACATACTAATATCACTAATTGGAATGTACTCCTGATAAACACCAATATAAATATATTTTAAACAACAAGTGTGTACCATGGGTATGCTGAATTTTTTTTGTTTCGTAGGTAGAAATGATGTTGGGTAGGTCGATAGGACTCGATCAGAGAAGGTAAATATGAAATTTGTCTGCACTACACACTCCTTCCTCATAGTGTTTCTTGGGCAAATGAATATCAGCATTTTCAAACATTTTTCCTCTCATTCTTGCATTTGAGAATTTTAGGTTCCAAAACAGGATTGGTCTCTTACATTTAATTACACAAAAATTTCATATCCCACTTGCGATGTATAAAGACATAAAGGAGTATGCATTCACCGGTGCAAACCACCTAATATCTGCAACAATAGGTCTTTCATACCTACAACAAAACTATGAAAAATGACAATGACTTATTGTAATAAGATACTATATATTGTCATCTTCCAACAATAGAAGATCATAATTCTCTATCATCAGTATACACCTGAAGATAATTTCTTTCTTCTGTGCCCTTTCTTCGATTATTGGTAAGTCTACCACATCTATCATCAGCTATCATCCTTCTCTTCTCCTTAATAGCATATGACAATATTATGGCAAGTAGTCTTTATGTTACTCCTGCGTCAGTAATGATCAATGAATTTCTGTGCCAAATCAACCTCATTAATAAATACTGAATATCGTTGTTTTTATACCTAGATATACATATCTTGCTTCATGGTATCCATTATGTTGAGCCTTGATGGCTGCATAATTATTACAATTAGAGGTGGTGTATATCCATTAAAAAGTTACAGAATCCAAAAATAAAGCCATTGAATAATGAATATACTAACATCCTGAAAAATATACACAAACATTCCTCAAGCATACATATTTTCAAATATTAAATACAAAATGAGTTCATGTTTAATATCTCTGATTAATAATGTAACTGCATTATGCATTTATCCTCTTCGAGATTTTAATACACACAATATATCTTATAGCTGATGAACTCGATAATGAAGGTGATGAAATGTAACTTAAAATATTGCTTTATTGCATAAAAAATATCTCAAACAGCTAATTACTATTTTTAGCTATGTGTCTCCAATAAACAAATTCGATGTGTTCTATGGAAAAGGGGAAATTAATAAACATATTTTAAACTCAGTCGAGAAATCAATTCATATGTATCAGATCAGAGTGTAATTGCCTTGAACAGCTGGGTGGCTGAGTGGTAATGTCCAGGCATTCTCTGCTGAAGGTCTTTGCCTGCACAGACACGGACCCTTGGTGGGGAACCCAAAATTTTCAGTGGACCTTCATAAGCAAAAACCCAACTGGATGTCATTTTGGTGTGAAGTAAAATTGACGACTCATTTAATCAGTATCTGTGGGAGTAAAAGATCTCTCACATGGGGTAAATAAATGTGACATGTTAAGGGCGCACTTTCCCAACTGATCAACCAACCAACTATCATAAGCACCCAGAACTGAGTTTAGAGGGCTGCACATAACATTTTTATCCATCAACAATGTCACAAATGAAGATGGTCAGACACTGGTGTAATTCATCACTTAATGATCACCAGACAATTAGGCAGGCATAAAATAGTATGCAATGCAAACTGGTTCAATAAAAATCATATAATAATACTCAAAATGTATATTTCAACGAGTATTCTCCGTGTGAAAGTAAATGACATTTAAAATCCAACGAGAAATCAATATCTACTTTTCTACATATTGGCCTATGCACATGAACTGTCCAGCCAATATCCAGCCAGTGCTTCAGTACATACTAAGCACAGAACACACACCATGTTTATTCCTCCTTTTAGCATATTTACCTTCAATTAACGCTCAAGGCACACTCAAGGCACAATGTGTGGGAACCAAATTCCTGTTCTTATTCTCTCTCTGGGGACTTGGGTTAACCCACTCAGAAAACAGACTTTGCTGAAGTGTAAAGGAGGTCATGATATTGTAAATATCTGAGACAATTAGCTAATTACCAAAACTCTCAACCACAAAGTAAGCTATGGATGGTTGCTGATCATAAACTCTCTTACAGATCTTTACGAATAAGTACAATTTCTAATGAGTTTTTTTTTATGAATGACTGTAGAAAATTACATTTGCTGATTATCATAACTACTAGTACTCTCCACAAGGTGAATACAATAAATATTGAGTTAAACACGTAAAAGTCAACAGCTACTTCATTCACTACATGCATCCTCTACCACTTACAAGTAACAAAGCATTAATGCCCTTCCCATTCAATAATCTGCAACATGTTTTCAAGCATGTGACTCTCTATTCAATTGGGATGCAGCATGATGTAAATATAACTGGGCATGTTGTATCAACAATCCATTATAAGTTCACTTCAGCTTTCATATTGATTTAGCATTGCATACACCATGGCTGTGCATGAACTGTTTCATTTGTAAAGATTAAATACAACTTGTTTACACTCCCTGAAACACTATCATGATTGTGCATCATGCATTGCACTCGATGGTATAACTCGAAAATTCAGTCCAATGACTTCTTCGTGCGTTGTGCAGTTATTTTCCCTTTTCGTTGGATCGCATCGGTGAAACATCAAATTTCTTACTTACAGCCGTTTTCCTAATTGCAGACATTCAGTTTGAATGTGTTCTTTTACCAGGACATGTAGTCTTTATAGAACAGTGACATCAAAAACTTATGACATCATTCTGCCCTACAGAATGACATGTCCCAGAAAAAATCACATTCAGGCTCAGCGTCCACAATTATGAAATAGGCTGTAACAAAAAATTTACGTGAAGCAAAGGCTTGGGAAAACTTTTATTCAGATGGTGAAATCGTGCAAAAGAATTTTAGATCGTGGTATAAAGAACTGGCTTCATGGTTAAAGTGAAAGACAAGTTTACATATGTATGTAATGATGCGGTCTCATGCATGTGGGATAACACCCACTGCCCAGCCATCCACGGTTGATGTACAATATCTAACCCAAGTGAATACCTTCTTGGAAATTCACTCACTGAAGGTAAAAGAACACCAGCATTGAATGCAACTCTTGAGACATTCCACCAGTTAGTAAGTCCTTCAAAAGCCTCTGCACTTTCTGACAAGATGTTTCATGAACCCTACAGATTCTCTGTTGGAATTGTACACACCTTGAAAAGACTAATTCTGTGAATATTTAAATTAAATTACATAAACTAAGCAATAGTAACCATAAAACCTTCAGGCCAGTTTAATCAGATACCCTAGGATATATCTTCCACAGAGAAATTCCTATTTTGCCTGATGGTTGCATTCTAAGGAGATATCTTCTACAGAAAAATTCCTATTTTGCCTGATGGTTGCATTCTAAGGAGATATCTTCTACAGAGAAATTCTTATTTTGCCTGATGATTGCATTCTAAGGAGATATCTTCTACAGAGAAATTCCTATTTTGCCTGATGGTTGCATTCTAAGGAGATATCTCATAGAAAGAAATTAATATTTTGCCTGATGGTTGCACTCTAAGGAGATATCTTCTACAGAGAAATTCCTATTTTGCCTGATGGTTGCATTCTAAGGAGATATCTCATAGAAATTAATTAATATTTTGCCTGATGGTTGCACTCTAAGGAGATATCTTCTACAAAGAAATTCATATTTTGCCTGATGCTTGCATTCTAAGGGATATCTTCTACAAAGAAATGAATTTTTTTGCCTGATGGTTGTTAGATTTCTTGGAAAGGTCAATAGTAATGTTCAGTGCCGCAGTAACAAACTTCATGTTACATGTCATGATATGTGGAAAACCGCCTGCTCTTTAGCTACATTAATTATACAGACAGATGCATACGAAGGAGCTTCTGCTCAAATGAAACATTTAATGCGCAGCCTGGTTTTCGGCTGTTATAATTGGTTTCATAGTCATGTCGTGTAGGATAGAGGGTATATGACTGAATGAGTTTCAAACATTAAAATCTAATACATTTTCAACACAAATAGGCCTAATAGCTCCTATCCCACAAGTAACTGTAACTGCGACATCTGAGCAACCAACTTGTAATGAATAACAGTAACAAATTACAATGAAGTGTGTGTACTGTGTCAACATGCTCCATTTTTGCCCTGTGCTTATGTGTATTTGGATAATATGGCATTCATGCACAGATACATTTACATGATATACCTGACATCCATATGTGTTCTACGGATCAATGCAGTTTTGCATGTGTAATGAATGACAGGATTGTGAGCTGTGCACAGAACTGAAGTGCTGAATAGACAACTGCATTTTGTATGCCTTGTATAAATCCATATTTCTAACAAATGAATTTAATGCATCTTTTGCAAAGATTACTGCGACTAATAAAAGTCACTTTATTGAAATATGTGGTTATCAGCAACTTGTCAATAATTTGGAACAGACCAATATGATTTTTGTTTTGTCAAAAGACCACCAAATTAAAATCGTTTAATTTACACTTACGGCGATCATAATGTGATAATAATAATCATTATATACCGTTAAAATTCTCCCGGTTTATGGCAGAGAGACACATCTTTAAAATATAATTCATACACATTTATTCTCATACAAACTGGGATACATTTGCATACATTGCCATAATTCCTAATTAAGATTTTATTTGCTGCAAATTCCAAAGAAACCTAATTTTTTCGTGACATTTTAGTAATATGTCAAGAAGTGAGATAGAATTACAAGGTGTGGTTCTCAAGGAAAGAGTTTAGTCACTGACAATGTAAGACAGTTCCCTGAACATACATTCATTGCACTGCGTTCTACTTCGGAACTAATGGTTAACAGCTTGTTTGTGCAACCTCTGGCTCTGAAATCGCGTGTTCGAATCCGACGCTTGGAGCTCAATTTGATCTGAGCCCATCGGACATTAAATGGAGGCGGGTTGTGTCTGGACAGTGTTCGGTGCTGCAGCAACTCAAAATACTCTGGGCATCCCTTAACGAAGAAGGTATCATGGGTACGTGCCAAACTCCCATCCTCTCATCACTCATCATCATACAGGGATCACCAAAACTGAAGGAAGCTATGGCACTGGAATCTTGGGTAAAGCTCTCGGTATCTCTGCCCCTGGGCGCTGTTCTATGGCTATCCGAGCTGTATCATTATATGCATACTTAGTATCATTTACATATTAAACTATATCCCTTTCCATTTCAACAGGTTACACAATAAAACATCTCCCTAATCTCACTAAGTGGCTAATCATCTCAAGTTATATGACACTTATTGCTTCATAATAGAAAAAGAGCATACATGACTTACAACACCAAAATTTCTTCTTTTTTTTCTACAACATAATGAGGTTTTAACAGTCAGTGAGTCACTGAAGCCTGTAAGCCCATTGATACTTTCTAGTACAAAAGGAGATCTAAACTTCATGACAAACTTCATGTCAAAGGCTCTCCACAAATTTCATTCCTGCATTGCAGTGTGTGACAATAAACACATACAATGAAATACTAATATATCAGAGATTCTAAAGGCAACTGTCAACAGACACGTAAGTTCATCATGTCAATGTCAGTCACTTGTCGCACCTTGACTTCCCTACTAATCCTGTTGTCACAACCCCGACCCCTCCAATTTTCTCATCACCACCAAATTCCTGTTAGTTCAGCTGTCACACCTGGTCTGTTGGATGAGAAATTGAGAATGCTCTGAATGAACAATAAGTTGCATGGACAGATGACTCAATCTTCCAAAAATGCCTCAACCTGTTTACAAAAAGGCCACAGATTTCTAATATTGTAGGAGCCTAGTTAAACAAGAAGATATAGGGCTTGACAATATAAATGCCAAATATTTTCATATTAGCCATATAAGCCAATGTTTGTCACCCATTTACAAGCAAAGGGGTCAATACAACAGCATTGATTGTCAGTAATGCAATTAGGAGCAAGCTTCTTATCAATTAGTCATGAGCTTCTCATAAAAGAGACTCATTACACCTCTTAATTGGATATGATGGTTATAATACTCCTTGGGTATCATGTCACATACAACATTTTGGCGTGTCTCACTCCACAATCAAGTTGTCTACGTAATTAACATCGTAATTAAAGGTCAGGACCATCACAAAGGAAAAAAAAGAAGACTTCTGCTCTATAATGACAGCTTCGTCAATCACGGACGGAGAGACAAACAGATGCAGACCTAAGTACCATTTACATATTAAACTATATCCTTTTCCATTTCAACAGGTTACATTATAAAACATCTCCCTAATCTCACTAAGTGGCTAATCATCTCAAGTTATATGACACTTATTGCTTCATAATAGAAAAAGAGCATACATGACTTACAACACCAAAATTTCTTTTTCTTTCTGCAACATAATGCAGTATTAACAGTCAGTCAGTCACTGAAGCCTGTAAGCCCATTGATACTGTCTAGTACACAAGGAGGTCTAAACTTCATGACAAAGTCTGCACCCAGACTTGGACCTTTGAGAAAAACTTACAGATTCATTGATCAATTAGAATGCAGGAAGCTAGCACCACATAGGGCCCTGCATGCAAGAGTGGCTGAATGGGCTTCCTAACACTACATGTAGGTTAAAGTGAGATTTTCCCTTCAATGTTTCACAGAAACTCCTCTTTTCATATATGGACCTGATCCATTGATGTTTGCAGTTTTTACAGGTCATATATCAAGCTTACCAACATGTGTTACATGCTGGGATCAGAGGATGGTACAGTTGTACGGGCATGTTCTATATCACTGGTAGCATCGCCGTGCTCGATCTATACACATGAAATGTAATATTATGGAAATAGAGATGGGCATGGTGTGAGAAACTATGGATTCAAAACGTCCAATTCCAATGTGAAAAACTTACCTTGAATTGCAGGTGATTCCTTTAAATGGTGAGCTTATTCAAGCTCTCTAAGGATTAAGCATCAGAGAAAAGCCTATAGTGTTTGCAAGCAGATTACTAAGCCTAGTTTCCGTGATAGGTGAGTTTAAGCTGAAGGGGCTAAGTGGACCAGATCGATCGTCCCCACCAAGCCATGTTAAAGCTGCTTACTGGTATGTAGCAGCCATGCAGCCCTCACTCATATAAGTCATCCTTTGGAGTAGGGTGGTTAACGAAAATAATTCAGAATAGGTCCGTGTGAATAATGTCCTTTTTCGGATGCAATAGCTGTGGAAATAGCTGCAGCAGAACAACCATAGTGGTGATGTCACTAGAACCAACACATGTTGATGGCATACAGGCTGGCCCTGCAGTTTCAGTGGCAGGCAGAAACGAGCTCCACTTGCCTGAAGAGCTGCAATGTTGTGATGCACAGTGGTTGCCCAGTTGCCTGTCCCAACATCATCACAGCAACTGTGCAGGATGCTGCTGCAGAAGGCAAAATCGATTTCCAACTGCAAGCTGCTGCCCTCTACCAGAAAATATCACTTGATAAATGCCAACAATACCAGCTAATACTATGCTCCATGGACATTACAGGACATGCACTGTATTGCATGACATTTGGCATGTGTGTCTGGCAATGAGTGTCCCATTGTGAGTGCCAAAGCCATCACATAAAGCCAATAGCCCTGTTTCTGAAATCCAATACAAGAGCTGGACCTAACCCTTTGCAAAATGTGCAATTGTGCATATGATATATAGGCTATACAGCATAATCAATCAATCAAGCATTCATTCAATCAATCATTAATCAATCGTCAATCAGCAAACAGTTTCAGAAGCAAGTATCCTGCATGCACATAGTACCACACACCAATCTGTTTCTTGTCCTGTCAGTAAGTCTACCTGATTAAATGTGATTATCTTGCGCCACAACTCCTACTTTCTTAAGTCATCAAAGACATTTGTCTGTCACTCCTTGTCCCATCACAGTGCTGGATCACATTCTTCACTTTTGATATTCATCATCAATGCACCACTATAATCACTTTGCAGTCATGAACATTCCATGACAAAGATCTCATCATATAGGGAGAAAATATCATTATAGGGGGATGCAATGGTCTTCTTAAATGAAAACATTCGTACTTTTTTTGCCACAATTATCCTTGGGACAACAAGCGGTGCAATAGGGAGACATATATCAGTGAATAATTCATGGGGTAATATTGGGTCTAGTTAACCTACAGATACTTTATACAATGCTTATTATTGCAGTCAATGCTACCAGTAGTTGTGGTGACCAATGTGCACTTACAACTGAAACCAGAGTGTTTCAATTTCGAAAAATGCTTTAATCATAGATACAATAACAAAATTTGATCACTTTTGTGTTGAAGGTACTCTTTTCCAGCTACTCAGCTGCTGCTGGTTAAATTTTTTCATAATTGTAAACAGTTTTAAATGCACAACCTAAAATTTGGCAAGTGCAACATATTCCAGTAATTCATGTACAAATGTGAGATCTTCATGTTTATTAAGTCACGTTATATTGTATTTTTGTCATAATTTCCTAATATTATTCAAAAAAAATACTAAAATTCACTTACACTGACATCAAAGTGTAATAAGGGTATATTCCGGTCAATTTTCTGTAAGATATCAGCATATCAGCTATAATAAGCCAACAAATTTCAACATTCATATATAGTGTCTCACCTGATCAACTGAAACAGTGTATAATGTCGTATCATCTTTCAAATGCGATGCACCCAAGAGTCTTCAAATAAATATTGATCATGCTTGACAATCAGTTTGATCAAACACAAATACACACCAGCACTAGTCAAACTATGACGTACATTGGCAGAAAAAAAGGAGAATAGACACACCACCATGCACGAAATGTGTCGCTATCAATTAGAGCTATATCTGAAATTTAGTGTCTATTAATAGCTAAAAAAAACATCCTGAAGTACAGATAATGTTACATGGTATCACTGAGCTAGTAATAATTGGAAAAAAATAATGTGCACGAGGCACTTTAAAGGGCATTCTGCACATCATCTAACTACATTGTACCGATCTATCATCACCATCTGAAGTCCTCAGCAACACATTGAAGAAGCATGCAGTGGTGTTTTGTCCTAATTGCTGACATCTTGTTGTTTTGACAAATTCTCAGGGAGCTATAAATATATCTGGGGTGGGGAAGCCCCTCAATGACATCACAGGACTCCCTCTTTCCTGTTTTTCTAGGATGGTTTTCCTGGGTCTCTAAAATGGTATTTAAAAAAAACAATGTGCACATTCCTGTAAAGTTGATCAACACAATCTTAGGCAAACTGAACCCCGTGTGCAAAGTTGCAATGAAATTGGTGCAGTATTTTGTCTCGAAATTGATCCACAAGATTCCAGAGAAGACCAGTAACAATAGGGCAGAATGCCCTAATGAAGTCAAATGTCTGTTACGTATTCAATTTGACGTATCAGTGCCATGATCGGAAGTATATGGAATTCAATCTCCTGCCAGCCCATGCGGACAGATATAATACTCTAAAACGGGGTAAAGTTGGCAATCCGAGGGAAAGTTGGGGACCTATTTTAACCCACTTAAAGGAAGAAAAGCGACTGCCCACACAGGTGGCAAATTTGCCAAGGACATCTGTGTCAGTGAGCAAAGTAGGCATTTCTTTCATTAAGTGGGTTATAATAGGTCGCCAACTTTCCCCAGATTGCCAACTTTACCCCCTTTTACAGTAATGTACACTACGAAGGGGTGTTCAGAAAGTTCACGGCTTTTTTTATACGGACACTTATCTTCAATCTAGAACTGTGAATTTTTAACAGGATAAAATTCACCAATTTTGGAATGGATTTCCAAAATATTGGACGATTTGGACGTTTTTAAGTCATTCTGTGGTTGCCGTGGAAACAGAAAGTTCAGCTAGGTGGGGCAGGTTATATGGAGATCAGGAAAGCCAATGAATTGTAGCTGAGGATGACCTCACTCCACCTCTTCTGTTAGTGAGATTGACAATAATTAACACAATGAATATAAAAATACTAACAAGTACATCAAAAGCATTAATTCAAACACCTGACCTGTTGAAATTAATGTTCCTTGAAGCCCTCCAGACAAAGTTTTGTGAAAGCATTTCTCTCATAAAAAGCCTTTTCTCCTCCGGTGCCTGAAACTATAGCCCCCAGTGACTAAAGTAATGGAAAACCAGGACTTATGTAAAGCTATATGTCACAGGAATAGCTGGGATAATAATGCTGTCTCTTTGGGTCTCTTGTTTATACCAGTGAATCCATGCTTTGTCATTAGTCCTGATGTAGTTAAGGACCCACATTCTGATGCCTGAATCTCTTTTGCCAAATCTGGCATGCAGGAGTGCTTTCCCATATGGGTTCAATGTAAGAATACAAACATTTAGTGTGTTTGAAATTATATTTGGAAGCTAATATCATATTTCTTGTGTCAAATATTGTCAATCTTACTAATGTAAGTGATAGATAGAAGTCTTCCCCAGCCACAATTCATTGGCTTTCTTCGTCTCAACAATACCTGCGTCACCTAGCTGAACTCTGTTTCCATGGCAACCACAGAATGACTTAAAAATGTCCAAATTGTCCATAATTTTGGAAATCCATTCCGGAAACTGCTGAATTTTATCCTGTAAAAAATTCATAGTTCTATATCGAAAATAAGTGTCCACGTGAAAAAAAGCCGTGAACTTTCTGAACGCCCCTCGTATACCATATAATTCTCATGTGAAAGTATGGTTGAAAGACTGGATTGATTATTTAGGTTTATGTTCTGCAAACATGCACTTGGCAGGCTAAGATTGAAACACTCAAAAGACCAAGTTATTTTGGACAGAGGCAAATCACCAGAAAACAAAGTAAAACGATTTACTTCAATGAAAGGCTTATGAATTATGACTAGTCATGAGCCTCTGGCTTGATTGTATCATATTCGGCAAGTAAAACAATCTACTCGGATTAGGATGCTGCATAGTACATACAGAGAATTTGAGTAGCTTTTATCAGTTTTCGATGATTTTTTTTTTCCGGATTTATAGAATTGACAGAAATCAGCTGGACCACATCAAACGTTGCAGGGACTTCATTATTCGCCACCTTTATCAATTCATTAAAAGCCCACCATGTGTAATATGTCATCATAGGAAGTAAAAAGTTGCCTACTCAGCAAAGTCTATAATTAGATTTTCCATGACACAAATACCACAAATGGGGTTAAAATGTAGCTTAGAAAGAAAAGATAAATATCACAAAAGAGAAAGAAAGAGAAAGACAAATAGAAAGAAAAAACATCAAAACTTATGTCAGGCCAAAAAAATTGAATAATAAATACAGGAAAATGTTAGGGGAAGCCCCCTCCCCCACAGTCATTCACAGCTGAATGATTTAACTTTTGGCCAAGTGTATATGGCCATATGCAGGATAAATGCCATATACATGGCAAATACAATCAAACACCAAATACACCTACCATATATAGGTTGTAGCTGTGTCAACGCTAAGTCTGGTCTTCCTTGCTCTCTAATAGTGTGAATTCAGCTGCAGAGAAAAACACACAATCCCCAGAGTGCAAACAGACAAAAATACCAAAAAGTTCATGAAAACTTTCATAAAAAGACTCTATATCTACATTTAATGAGATATGTTGCACTCATTTACAGAGCATATATGACCTACAGCTATAGACCTCTCCATATCATTCCATACACTGTAGTATATGCAGAGCATGAATTTATTTAATATATATATAACATCATGGTAAATATCTAGTGTAAAAATGCGAATATATTTAGACATATCTGGCATATTATTTTCAGCAAACTGCTACTATTACAGGCAATTTAGTTATAAGCACAAAAGGTGTATAATTGTGGCACAAACATATATTGTAATTTTTCAAAATGATTATTAAGGCCCAAATACTTTTTCCTGTATGAATACATTCATTTTATGGCCCATTTATGTCCTACACTTTCAGGGTGTATTCTGTTTATTTTGCAATTTACAGTCACTTCCCTGATATTTACACAATGCAGTATAACAAGCTATATAGAGAGCTAAGCATGCAATAGTTCAACAGTTCATTGGCAAGGGAAATATATTGTTGTTGAACTTGAGCCATTTACTGCCCTTTTAAGTTTTGAATAGCTTCAACATTGTATCAAAACAAAACATCTATTTAAACAGCAGGGTCCCTATAATTATGCAATTGGCCTCATTATATCTCAAAAATAACGGGGACATTTTTTAAATCCCTAGCACATAATGATATTGATTTATATTATGTGCCATGGAGCAAATTTTATACCATGTAAATTTTGTCCCATTCTGTTGGTGCAGTGAGTATAATCAGTATATATTATGCTATGAGGCAGCCACACAGATCTACCCAGTTTTGGATGTCTCAAATTATAATGCAGTTTCAGGGAATAGATCCCAAAAAAAACTACTAAACTGACCTTGTAGCCCAGCTTGGTCTTACAATGCTATTGACATTTACCTCACAGGATTTACATCTAATGAAAAATAGAACCATCATCTCGAAAATGAATGCTATCATCCTGCCTATGCAGTGTCTCATATGTTAGAATTCCATTAAAACCCATAAATAAAAACACATAACTAATGCCAAAAAATGCAATACACCATAATACACAGGATTTTTAAGAAATAATGTCACATAGAACAATGCTCTTTAAACTTTTACATATACATATATATACAATGACTTGGATGAGTTGTCCCTCCCTTCTGAGTTCCACTCCTCCCACTCAGATTTAACTCATAGGTTTATTGCTCCTTGTAGGTTTGCTGAGTTGTTTAGACTAGAAGTTTTTCTGTCAACATGTGAACACCAGGATATTTGCAAGCTGGCATTTCCATATTTACATTTGTACATTTGAAGTACAACAATTCTGGTGATGTACAAGGGACCTTAACACATTTTCCATTTTGATTCCACAGATCACCTCATAGCAATTATGGTTAATTCACACTTTGAATTGATGTCAATATTAGGTTGTGGTAAAATAAACAAAATTTAGTGAATGCAGTCTCGCAGTAAAATTAACAAAAATCAGCAAGGTCTTATAAATGTAAATTAATTATAGTAAAGTAAATGAGTGTGTGTGAGTGTGTATTGTGATAGTAAAGTAAATGAAACTCTGATACTAAATAAAGAGCTTCATTAAAATAGAAACAGAACATATTCCAGGATCAGAAAATTCATTATTTCTAAAAGTGGAAATCTACCTAAGAATCTGTGTAATGGAACCTGGGAATTACCAAGAAATTCAGGTAAAACATTCCTAACAAAATCTCCCAGCCAAAGCAATTATTCATTATGCATTAGTTCCTTATTATGCACACTGCACAGGCAATGTGTGTCATTGCATTAATAGAAGACCTGCACAGATCAACATGAAACTTCCTTGCAAACAAAAATATAGACCTATGAATGAAACAAAAGACCATTAGCAAAAGCAAATCAACAACCCAGCTAAACAGTAGAAATGGGCTCAGTGTTGGGAGACTTCTCTATCCTTCTCTTTTTCTGCTTTGCCAATCTGCCTGATCAGATACAATAACTCTACTTAGAGGACTGCACATTTAGCTACTAATATATTTTATTACACCACCCCAAATAGCCAACATAATTATATCTGTAATCATATTTTCAAAATATCCTCTACTGACCCCTTACATTGATATTGATTTGATTTTGCCTTCAAAAAGAAGAAATCAGACATATATTAAATAAAGCAGTTACAAATCACAGCAGCTCAAAATGTGTATAGATAGAAATGTCAAAGCCTATATCCACCATTGAGGATATTTGTGAGTGACTGCAAAGTCTTATCCTTTGGGCATACACACATATGACTAACCTCATGGTATGTTTGGCACATATATAATATAGCACACAGATTTATTTGAATTTAATAACATTCTTGATATATTTTTCAGAAGAGAGCCACAAAGAAAGACTCAATTCAAATGCATGTATGCCAAAGAAGCAAAAATTCAACCTCAAAAAGTTGACATATTCGAAGTCACGCTGCTTTCCTTTTTTGAAAAGCAAATGTCACAAACACACAATTTCAGATTAAAAGTTCAAGAGTAAATATCAACATGCCAGTTCAAGACAACATTACACATATAGCTAAGTATATGACTGGGCTCATTGCAAGTTTGATGCAGCTTTGTTAAGTGACTGGTAGGCCACAGCAGCTGAGTGGCTGATCGGTTACGGTCCTGGCCTGCTTCACTGAAGGTCTTCGTCTGCATGAGTTCGAACCCCGGCAGGGGAACCAAAGAATACTTCAGTGTACCGTCAAGAGCAGAATCCCAGCTGGATGTCGCTCGGATGAGACATTACATTGACCACTGTATCAGTGACTGTGCTGGGTGGTTGAAAGTTCCCTCACATCGGGCAAATGTATGACATGTTCAGGACTCTTGCTCCCTCTACCATCTCATCAACCAACCCTTGTGAGCACACAGAACTGGACTTCAGATATCTATCTATCTATCTTTTTATCTATCCATCTATCTATCTATTTACCCATCTATCTATCTTGTTCTGCTGATCTGTGTGACTTATCATGCGGCTGGACATGAGTTTTGAAACTTACACATGTCTCAACATTTAACAAAGGATAAAGGCCAAAATAAAATGTGGATTCTGGAATGTACAGTACTTCTCAAAAAGACACTTCAATGCCTGGGTTTAAATGGTTGTTATCTGGAATCAGAATACCCATATATACCTAGATCCCAAAGTATTCAGAACAGTTTTGAAAGACCTTGCTTAAGCTTTGTCCAAAATACCTTCTCCAACTCACCATGTAATTTGATCATAACTGCAATTATCATTTTGCCATAAATAACGTTATTCAGCATGTAACTTGTATTTATAGAGATCAATCCATGCAGAAGGAATGCAATATTCCAGAATTGACATCAACATACCAGTCAGTAAAGTACTGAAAAAGCAAAATCTTGAATCCTGCGGACTTTGAAATGCCTAATTATGTCTGTGCAGGGCAAAAATAATCAGTTTACATGAAAAACATTCCTTTATATAAAACAGAATCTGATACATTCGAAGAAGGGACAAGAACATTAAAAAACACCATCTTGTCACATTCTTGTGACTATCTATCGTCAGATTTCTTTGGTGATCCATAGAAGGTCAGACGAAACGAGGGTTCTAAAATACATTTTATCTGAAGAAAATACATGTTAAAAACCCGACAAAAAGGTGTCTAACTAACTTGGACCTCATACGCTTCTTAAACTATACGCTATTATAGCAATTTTAGCACAATATACCGAAGAATTGTTTATGTCTGTTTATTTAATATGCTGTTCGCAGCCTGGCGCTAAAATGCAAAACTTCCGTTAGTACCCAATTTTTCACAGCTTAAAAGTTTTTTAGTGAGGTCTAATGGCAGTCAGAGCCAAGTTTTTCACAGAATGAAATTATCTTTGTGAAATGTAGCCGGTCTGCTTTATGATTCAAGATTGCGCTTTGTGAGTCATCATACTGATGATTTGTCATAATCAAATCATTGATTTCACTAATACTTTAATTTAGGAGACTACAGTTAATTTCAATAACACTTATTGATTCTTGTACTGCTAGATTAATGATGACTGATGATGTGTTATGATCAAACTTTAAGAACAGAGGCCGTTTCGTTAGTCATGATCAAAAGCAGGGTGGCAGAGTGGTTAAGGCATAGAAATACATAGAACGGACATGAGGCTGTATGACGCCACCTCGAGATGAGGTCACTAAATCCGCCATATTGGAACTGCCCAGAGACATGACATCATTGTGATGTCACAGCAGGAGCAACAAGATGTTGTGTTTGGCTGATTGTGACGTGACATAATGCCATTGTTACTAGTGACGTCACTATTATTGGTGACGTCACGGTTACCAAATGCCAGGCTGCCAGGCAGTTCCAAGATGGTGGATTTGGTTGCTTCATCTGCCAGAGCCTCATGTCCGTTCTATGTATTTCTATGGGTTAAGGCTCCTCCCTGCTCTGCTGAAGGTCTTAAGCTGCATTGGCTCGAACTCTAGATGGGCAACCCAGGATTTTCAGTGGACCTTCATGAGCAAGATTCAAGCTGGATGTCGTTCGGATGATACGTTAAATTGGCTGCCTCTTGCATCAGTGTTTGTGATGGGCAAGTCGGAGTTCCCTCACATTTGGATCAACGATGGGGTAAATGTGTAACATGTTGAGGACTCTTGCTCTCTCTCCCATCTTATCAATCATCCTTTGTTCATTAGCACCCAGAATTGGGCTTAGAGGGCTGCACTTACCATATCTATATATCATGAAGTCAGATTATGATACAAAATTGATACGTCGTCAGCCATTATGAATCACAAAGTGTACATTTCACAGAGAAATGGTGATATACTTCCCCATAAAAAGTCGACTGGCTGCAAGTCTAGTCTAGAAATACTGTTGTGCTCCAGCATCACGCTTATCATTATTACAGAAAGAAAATTGACTAATGTAATTACTGTAAGACTGATAACATCATTGACCTGAGATTGACCAGGGAAGGACCACAACAAATACATGCACAGTTGCACACACATCCATCCATATGCAGTAACAGGTGGTAGGACAGGCCATTCAAATACATATATATATCTGGGGCAATATAGGCCTAGATATTTCTACACAGCATTTTCACATAGTATTTCTAGTTCAGGATATCATGGAATATGGATATGGCTCTGTCACCATACAAACAACCTGCATAATGTCATAAATCTGAGTGCACCTAAATATTTGCAGTGTTCCATACATGTAATATAGATGACAGTCACCTGTACATTTGATCGAGTTAGTTTTTCCTTTCTTCATGCATTTTTTTATATATTATATAATGACCAGCATAGCACCTTCAAAAGAAGCGTGTCAGGTTCTGTCAGTGAATTCAGTATTCATGACAACCCCTAATTGTTTTAAGAAATAATTAATAAAAGTTTATTTCATAATTATAATGGGGCAACGCAAGAGTCTTGCAGGATATCTTAATTGGCATTATGATACTTCAGGATCTCAACCCTCATAAAATTATGAAGAGAAAAAAAACTTCTCGAAACTATGCTGCACAAATAATACAATAAATAATTGAATGACATAATATGATCATGATATACCACTGACCTTAATATCCCTGTGTGTGTATGCCTGTTGTATGTAATGAACAGGGTGATCAATAAAAGGCTGTTAGTGGAGTAATATCCTCGACCCAGCATGGGACAACAGTGATATGATCACAGAATGGACTAGTCACAACCCACCACCCCAGCACATGTCCCAGCTGAGAGGGGGAGGCTAAAATGTACACGCCCCAGAAAGTTGTACACTCAAAATCCCACACATGGCATTCTATGCGTTGTATTGCTGTTATTCAGCCTTTCTTCAAGGTTTTTCAAATTAATAACTTAATGTAGATCACTAATGGGGGATCACATATGAAGGAGATATATCTTGATGAGACACTCCCATTGATGATCTGTCACATATACATCAATGATTAGAACTTTTTTAGAGGCTTAAAACAAATCAACTGGCAAAGTAATCCGTCAATCAATCCATCAATCAACCTGTCCGAAGTGTCCATCCACCAATCAGTAAATAATCATGTCAATCAGTCATTGTCAGTGGAAGACAAGTGTATAAGGATCCCGGATAAGGACCTACATGGATCTTTGCACAATGCATGCTGTCGCTACAGATCCTATATATTTTGTACTAAAATGAGTGGTAAATTGTCATTGTGAGACGTATATGACCTCCTTAGTGACTGACAGGACTCATTTACTGACCAGCGCTGATAAAATGGTGAGTACAGGATATATGGCCTCACAGCAATAGATAGGTAGAGGTGGTAAGTGCAGCCCTCTAAGCCCAGTTCTTGGCGTCACAAGGACTGGTTGATGAGATGGGACAGCTGCCGGGAGTCCTCAACATGTTACACATTTACCCCGTTTGAGGGATCTTTTACTTGCCCAGCATGGACACTGATACTAGTGGCCAACAATTAAACATCTAATCTGAACGACATCCAGCTGGGATATTGCTCACAAAGGTCCACTGAAAATTTTCGGGTACCTCATTTTGAGTTTGAGCCCAGCAGACAGACCTTCACTGGAATAGGTAGGGACCATAACCAATAAATCGGCCACCCAACTGCACAGGACAGGAATCGAACCCGGGTCTCAGAGGTTAACAACCAAGCTCGCTACCACTGCACCAAGTTTCGAGTCGTGGTGCACTATGAGAGTATCCATCAGGTAGATCATTTTCAGTAGTAGTAATCATACAATTAGGTTACTACGCTGAGTAATTGAGTACAATCCAATCAATATCCTTGTCCCAGAAGTTGTTTTGATTTTACCACACACGTGTATTTCATTGTGCACACTTCAAAAGGCCTTTTGTGAACATTTCAATTTATACTATACAAACACACTAGGATGTGTACCATCTGCCAGACAGCTCAATTGAATTCTGCAATTTTGTCCACTTGGTAATGAATTATTGTAATGAGAGATTGAAGTAGGCCTACTTGTCATGACATAATTCGTTATAAAGTATAAGTATAATTTAGGCCTAATCAGAGAGGAAATATTAAAATTATCAATAAACCCTCTTCCAGGCTATGTATATTATACCATTACATAATGGAGTCCCTGAGGTGAGTGTGCCTTAAATAGCAACTTTATTTTTAGCTCAATTAGAAATTATACACACATCAAAAGCATGACTGTGTTTACCTCATTAAGGTAACGTGTATGCTTCAGCACACTTTATATGTGAGATTAATCGGATTTCCAAACACTTCACACATATCTGCAAGAGATGGGAGTTGTTTTTTCATCAGACATACACAAAATAGTCTTATGTCAGGTCCATTTGTCTACCAGCATCATTACAAGTGTCTGTCTTATGTCTATCTTCCAATCCACCTGTTAATCAATACATCTTTCTAATAATACAATGTATATATCTCGTTCATCCTATCTATCTATATTTCCATTGATACCGTGGATCTATAACCCCCAACCACTCTATTATCAGCCTCCCTATTCTGGCTATCTACACAATCAGATTCTCGTAATAATACCATACCAAGCTTGACGTCAACATCATAAACTTTCCAGGAAGTACAATATTGGTGGAGACCACAAAAGTAAATTAAATCATTTCACGGAAGTGTTTTCATAATATTATGCAGTTTATTGCAAACATCAGGCAGAACAGTGAATGACATCACCTGACTTAAAATTTAAGTCCAGAAGACATGGTTGGTACTTAAAAAGTATTTTTGATGCAGAGTTTAATATATTTGCAGTGTGCTTCAGCATAACAACAACCTCCATGGAAGCACTTCCTGAAACTTTGATTTGACAGGTATTGGTCTTGGGCAAACTTGCATGCAAGTGACAGAGCTCTATCACATTGGTGCAGGTACCCCTCACCTGTGCTAAATTGCCATAAAACAAACACAACTTCTACTACTACATTCCACAAAATCACAAGTAGGCCTAGGTTTGATACAAGCATGAAAGTATTTCAAAACGAGCTTTAAAATCAAAACAAACTTACAGAGAGCTGGTTGGATGGACTCCTTTACGTGCATCTAGACCCCAATCAACTTCGCCCACAGTTTCTACCTGTTCAGCAGTGCATCAAAGTAGTCAGTGAACCGTGCAGAGGCCACAAAAATGTCCCACTCACAAACTATGCCTCCATTCCACCCATGGACACCGTGAATGTAGGTCTCCAATAAACTAACCCACATTCAGCATGCCTCAGGGGTGAATTGTTTCTAAGCTAACTACAAAAAGGCCATACAAGTTGCCAATCTAAGTTTCAAGGGATATATTAAGTCAACTAAACTGTGTAACACTGGTCAGTCACTCAGTCTCACTTACTCACCCCCTACATCTTTCTACTGATATCCATCAACCAAATGGATAGTCCATAATGACTCTCATATCTCTATTGATATGGGTTATAGGCCTACCTGAATATACCATGTCTATCTATCTTATGGTATATTTCGTAGGCCTATCTATCTATCAATTATATTTCTATCTATCTAATAGATATTCCATATCTATCTACACATCTATCTACATATATGTCTAACTATCTATCTATCAATCAATCAATCAATCAATCAATCAATCTATCTATCTAATGTACATGTAAAATACCTATCTATCCATCTGAAGTGTAAATTGTTTGCAACGCCACAAATAAAAAA
Organism: Platynereis dumerilii; assembly: GCA_026936325.1. NCBI lineage: Eukaryota > Metazoa > Annelida > Polychaeta > Phyllodocida > Nereididae > Platynereis > Platynereis dumerilii. The sequence goes on along the minus strand of JAPTHN010000002.1, from coordinate 10,722,026 downwards.
AAATGAAAAAATGAAAACCACAAGCATGAACACCAATAAATAGTTTTAACTTCAATTCATGGACATATATATTTGTCTTCATGGCTATATATTTGTCTTAAGTGTCACTTTAAAGTAAGGTGGCACCTTAAGCAAATCAATAATCACTTTTTGATACCTTATCTTTTTGGATGATGGACAGTGAGTGGTTGAGAGCTAATTTAGAAGAGTTCCACTTCACAGTTGGATCAAAATATAAAGTGGCATTTTGCATAATAACACCAAGACCATGTGGATGACAGCCAATTATCAAATTTATTGATCCAATCATCCCAAGTCAAACAACAACGCAATCAAAACCAAATTCCAGTAGTTGCAAGTCTAAACTGCTATCTGTCCATGTACATTGTTGTCCAAATTTATATTGATATCTCAAAGTTCAACCACATAACTCGGGCAAAATTATCATATCCGCAAAGAGGTTATTATCTGAAATTAAAGCTAATACACTCTAAAAAATGTCAGACAAAATTGGTTTTTTAGATTCAAAATGGTTTTTTTTTTTAAAACCAGATTTCAATGCAAAAAAGCAACATGGATTTTTTTAGAACAAAATGTCAAAAAGAAAATCCAAAAAGATAAGTTGACTATCGACTAACACTCTCAAAGAACATTTCTAAAGTTATATGAAAAGAACTCCACTGCTTTGGATTTCAGCTCAATATTCATATTCATGCTTATTTCTGAATTGCTCAGTGCTTTGAATGCTGAGTAAAATTAGAAGATAAAACACGTCCCATTTGGCCCGGTTTCCTCTATATCAAACTTTGTCTTTTTCTGCTTCTCCATTTTCTAAAAACTAAAGGATGCTAATGACATTCTTAAAGCACGAATCACCTACAAGGGCCACAAGCCTACTTTGAAGGAATGTATGTGTCAAATGTTTATCTAAGATCCAACTGAGATCACACCATAAACTACTGAGTCAGCAAAATTTTGCCAGACCATAAGTACCATAAGTGAACCATGCAGTAGGTCCATAAATCTCCAAGCGATAGAATGTTCTTTTTCTTTTCTTCGACATAGTTCACTATTTAGAATCTTTGATACTTAGTGACGTATACATACGATTACAATATTTCAGAGCTGTTCGGGGATTAGTGGCCCAAACAATTCCAAAATTAACTTTCAACTTGGTTGTGTGATGTCCCTGGCTTAAAACTGCTTTGTTTTTGTCAGTTATGGTTAATCAGCTGATTCAGTGCTTATCATATTATATCCAGCAGTATAGGTGACAATAAACAAACTAATTAACGGACTTGAGGTACTTCATCAAAGAATATTAGGAGACCAACAGAAAACTGTCGATGATGTAGCAAAGCCACTTTGCAAATTGAAAATAAGAAAATTAACTTTTTCAGAAGACCGCCAATTCGCAAAGAGCTATAAAACGAAGAAAGTGTGTGGTGAATTACTTTTTATCCATCGATAAATACTTTTTTCTAATGACATAATTCATTTCACTGAGGTATTACTGTTTGTCTCACAACATGCAGACCGGCGTTTGGCGTGATTGCTCCTCGTGTAGGCCTACAGGTCACACAGCAGAAATACACATACTGACCGGTAGATTAGCAGATTCGTAATTTTTCTGTCACGTGTTTGTGATGTTTTGCTGCTGTTTTTGTCAGATTTTTGACCACGGATGCTCATTCCAGAAATGAGACAGACTGTACTTACGCTTTGCAATATCTATCATAATATTAACAACAAACACAACCTCATCATATACATGTATATAGTATAAATATAAATACATCAGTACGTCTCAAGAGCCCTGAAAGAAATTGGGCACATCTTGTCCTGTGCAGGTTTCATACAAATTTTAACCCTCACCTTTCACTGGCTTTCAGATACGTGGACTCAGATCAGAAATAGCATGCACCCAAATACATCTTTCAGATATTTCTATACATGGTCATGCAGTGAACCAGTGACATTGAATGTTGAATAGGTATGTACTCAGGATTTAATTACTATTTTTGGCACCAGAAGTTGCTGTTGACATTTTGACAAGATAGGTGTTATTCTGGGGACACTAACAAAGGTATCAGTCATTGCAAGCACATCAGATTCACATTGCATTTATTTGTTCATATAGTATACAGTGCCGCCTGCAAGTAAGTAAAACGTATGATGTTGTGACATTGCATCAATGCTAAACATCCTCAACCAAACTGCTTGTGGAGGCATGGATTCTCATCCTATGAGAAGAAAACATTGGGTCATAAAGGCCGATAATAATATTATGTGAGGCATGTGGGATAACAATGGGAGCCAAATATCTCTGCTGTAGTCGGAGTAAGGTATGGTAAGTAAATGAAACACAGGCCCAATGTTGTTTCATAGGGAAACGGCATATCCATCTCTTTTCTGCCACTAAGCTTTTCAGCAAAACCTTCTGACCATAACTTATTCTTCTAAATTGGAATCATAGCTCACCATGCGAAGAACTCCATGGTGTATCAACAGAACATTATGTGGTTTAAATTACAGCAATGGATCCTTAAATGGATCTTTGTACCTGTCACAATGCACTATACCAATATATAGTGAAGCGGCCAAAATAGCTGAAAATACCCTGTGGCACTGGTATACATTTGAAATATTCCAGCATAAATCATTCAGAGTAGTTCACATTCATAACATATATTCCCAGTAAACTACCATTCTTACAACAAAAACTTGAGGAATAAATTGCTTGGTGAATTCAACATGGTGACATTTAATGGTGGGCCTTTTTTTAAAAAGTGTTCCATTTACGCTAAGATGAGATGGGTTCAACGCTATACTGTTTTGCGACAGTAGAGAGCAGGCTACAGGAATTCACTACTACGCATACATGCATTTCTATGCATTTCGGCAGAGTTCTTCCGATTATCAGCAATTCCTAGGCTCCAATTCGAGTGAACTCCCAAAGGGCACGCAACATTAGCACACCATTGCTTATTGGTGGTGGGCTCATCCATTGTAACATAGAAATGTATGGTAAAAATTATGTTGCCACAACGTGAACACAATGTTGAGATTATTTCACCACGTTATGATAACATTGCCACAACATTGCATGCTAATGTCATATTTTGACATTACTTCACAACTTCAGTGTTGTGACGTCATTTCTACCTCACAATTCTATGTAATTTTCACCATAAATATCGTGACAACTTTTGTGACATTGTCACACCATTGTTGCAATATAGAATGGCCTGGCCCATTGGGCTTCAAGTTTAAAACAGGACAGTATTCACAGAAACTAATATTCCTTCATGAGACAAGGACGATTGGAACAATTCTGAGCTAGAATCAAATCAAAGACCTAGTGATTGGATGCTAAGGGAACAGTTAAATCATCAAGGAATCTTAAATATTCCAAGAATGAAATTTATATTTATTGAACATTTCATAAGATGCTAGTATGACTGACACCTCTCTTACGTAAGAAAACTGAATCTTTGAGACATGATATTTTTCACTTAATCTATTATGGATTATTGTTCAGGAGTTTGGGGCTACAAAGACTTTTCTAAACCTGAAGCAATACAAAACAGGGCAATACCATTTTTTCTAGGTGTGAATAGTTTTACCCCAAAACATGCTTTTAAAGGCGATATGGGATGGATTGATTCAAAAACTAGACGTCATATTGAAATGCTACGTCTTTGGAATAGACTTGTTTACATGGATGAAAACAGACTAACAAAGCAAGTGTTTGAAGTTGATAAACAAATTAACAAGAGAAATTGGAGTAATGAGGTTTTACAAATATTCACTAAATTGAATCTTACTCAAAATTTTGTAGAAAATTTACCTATTAACCTGGAAAATGCACAACGTCAACTGATGGAAATTTATAAAAACAACTGGAAAAATCAAGTAACTAACATGCCAAAATTAAGAACTTACAGAGAGTTTAAAACTGCATTTGGTACGGAGGATTATATATATAAAATTTATGATAGAGGTCATTTGTCTGTTCTTTCACAATTTAGGTTTGGTGTTTTACCATTAGCAATAGAGACAGGACGTTACAATGATATACCATTAGAATATAGAGTTTGTGAATTTTGTTCCTATCATGTTCTTGAAGATGAAAATCATTTTTTGTTCCATTGTAATACTTATAATGATTTACGTAATTTACTTTTTACTCGTGTTTTAGATTATTGTGTGGATCTTTACTTTTTATCATTACAAGAAAAATTTAAGTTGTTGATGTCGAAAGATTTAGTTAAATTTACCGCAGAATATTTGTTTAAAGCTTTCCATAGAAGAAGTTTGTTGTTTAAATAATGTATATATGTGATTGTAAATGTTTTAATATTGTAAATATGTGATTGTAAATATTTTAATATTGTAGTTTCCAGAAAATATGTTGTTAAAGTTACTTTTGAATTGTTTTGATGACTTGTAAGCCCATATAGGGCTGGGTGTATATTTTTTACACAGGTCAATAAAGAACTTGTCTGTCTGTCTGTCTGTCTGTCTGTCTGTCTGTCTGTCTGTATTCATTCAGATATTCACATGTGGTAATAAATTAAGTGGTCTAATTGTTACATTCAAAGGCACAATTACCAAGGGCAACACTGGAAATTATATTGTAAATTATACCGCAACACAATACGAATAGTGTATGTGCTTTAAGTTACAGTATTTTAATAATTAGACAGGAACTAAAATTGAAAGCAATACTATAATTTGGTTCAAACAATCATATAATTAATTCAACAATGTAGCAATGATGATTATCAGTAACTGTAATAATTCCAGTTACATCAACGCGACCCTCCATGTGAGGACGGGTGATTGGGGCTTTACGTTCTGTATTTAAGCACTTGATATAGGTTTATTGGGACAAGAGGACACAGTAATGAGGCGAAGGATCCTCCATGCAAGTGAAATGGTCTTTCTCAGTGATCACATCGTGAAGACAAGGTGATATGGTATCGAACTTTCATATGAGAAAAATCTACTTATCCATCCAATAACTATGTATCCCCTGTCTACAAGTGGACCGCTGTTTCATTGCAAATGCTTTTTCCAGCCTTGGCAGATCAGAAAATATGCTGTCATGTGTTGCCACCTGGTGAAAAGTGTGCAATACCGCGAGCTCCAGCAAGTCCAGCGAGCGGTCCACATAAACTGAGTGTTAGGAACTCACAAAATTTTGTCTGCATGGAAGAAACCAGGGCCGTTTCTGAGTATGCTGATGGCCTTGTCTACCTAGGGAATTTGATTGCTGACTCTCACTCTTGTTTACCTCAGTGTTGAATAGAAACTTAGTGTATGTGCCATGAAATTGGAACTATTTGTTTGGAGCTGCAATGCTACAGCAGCAGCATCCAGTTTTCATTTTCACCAGACCGATTTTTCCCTCAAATTTGTTTCACTGACTGAGAACATTACATGACGTCAAGCTTCAGCTGTTTGTGGATCATCCTTGTGTTTGGCCTGTATATTTAATCACTGCAGTTTATGTTAGTAATCTTTAACTGTGAATAGCCAAACACAAGGATGATCCACAACCAGCCCCAGCATGAAATCGTCCGCTCTGGCAAAGCAGAAAAATTTAAGGATACACAGTTATTGGATTGATAATAAGAATAATTGAATATATTCAAGCTCATTTTTGCAAGAAACATATCATACAGATATGTGCAAAAATCTGTTAAATAGAATGATTGACTCTCCCAAGAAACATAAATATTTGAGCAAGATTGCTTGCCTCTTCACTATTTTGAGCACCATCATGAAGTTCACAACCAAACTGATTTTGATTTTACTCTTCGCCAATACAAAAGGGTGGGACATGCCCAAGAAAGGTAAATATTTTATTTTTTGAAGGAAAATTGAGGTTATGTGAAATTTCACATGTTCACTTTATTGAGAAAGCATAAGCCTATAGCCTGATGTGTGCTATTCCATCCTTTTGCACTCTTAACAAATTTAGGATTTTTTTTAAAATACCAAATGGTTTGTTTTTCACACACAATGATATTCCAATGCAACAATGAAAACAGTGAGGTTGGAATATCCACAGAAGTCCTGTTTCTTTGTACTGAAGAGTTAATTTCTTTAATTCACAATACCAATGTCCAGATAGTGGCCCCCCCCCCACACATGCCAAAAAGTATAGGGAAACTGCAATTAATTTGAGCAATTAAACAATGTTCATACTCCCTTCCTTTAATCATGACAGTGGTAATACTCCCTTCCTTTAATCATGACAGTGGTAACTGTCATGCTTTAATATTGTGGCAAAAAATAACAAATAGGCCAATGTTTCGATTCAAAATAGAATATTGATGTTCCAAACGAATTTGAGTTTCTGAAAATAATTCTTATATGAGGATTTATTCACTTTTTTCAATGCATCGTTTTGTTTATTTTTGCTTATACCTGTACTTGTCTTTGTTCAACTGTTTATTCGCATGGCTACGATTGCATGCATTATACGGTTTATAACTATCAATTCAAGAATATAGATATACATATAAATATATATTCCTTTTATTTCAGGACAGGTACAAAAGAGTTCATCACATTAAATTATAGGCCTAAACTGCACTGGCAAATGGTCAAAAATAAATAAAGGCTTACCAATAGTGCAAGCACTGCAAACATTTTTTATCTGGGTCCAATTATAAAAATAGTGTACGGTACTCACCTGGTCTAGTCAATATCACTTGCAGTGCCAGCCTGTCACAGACTGAGGAGCGAATGGATCCAGGCAAAATGGTATCAAGATTAAAATGAGAAGTGTCAAGATCACTCTTGATAGCCTAAAGGAGTCAACAAGTTTAGATAGATCCAGTCTTTTGAGTATCTTATCAGTTTGTCATGGCTGCAAATGGGCATAAAACTCCCACACAGTCAATGTTGCATAGTTTAACAGCCTAAAATAGATACTAATGCACAACAAAAAGTGCATGTCAAAATTGCCAAATAAATACATCAAGACATAAACCTTTATCTCGGATATCAGAGCCTCTTCAGTTCTCTACGTCGCATTTGTATAAGTCAATCGAGTGGGACATATTGGCTTACCACATTTTGAACAAAGTTGTGGCACAGGCACTGAAAATTACTTACATTGATGACAGCTTATGTGTAGACTAGGGCAGGGCAAAGACCTGGTTAAGTGAAAAGCCCACCCCCCCCCAGGCTTATATCAAAAACATTTTTGGAGTTTTTTCTCATGGATATGACTGAACCTAGAGGCTTTTAAGGTGATGTCTTGGATAAATGTGCAGGGCAAACAGCACCAAAGCACAGTAGATGTTCAAGAGAGAAAAAGTTTACGGTTTTTGTAACTTTGATTAAAATTGCAAACAATTGCAAAAAGAAAAGTGTCCACAGAAAAATTATAAAATCAAGAAAAAAGGGTAGAATGAAGAAAAAGTTTATATGAAGCTTTAAAAAGGATAAGGAGAACTCCAAAAAATCCTGAATGCGCTAATTGCGCTTATAAAAAAAACAACGTTGGATTATAATAGTTGGGCCTCTTACCCGACAGGTGGGGCAAGAAGGCCATTTGCAATTTTTTCTACAAAATGTGCCCCCCTCCCGACTTGGGACCCTTGGTCGCGCCAGTGCCTTTAAGTTACAATGCTTCAGGAACCACAGTTGCTCGTCTTTCTGAAGCCAAGTTACATCCTCTGAAATGAAACATAAGAAATCAATGCATAAGGTTCATAACAATCATATACGTAATTAGTATGAGAAACGACACTCGTAAAGGATATTTGGTCAGGATGTCACCTGGATCACATTATCTGTGGAATAGAATGATTGACTCTCCCAGGAAGGAAGTTGCTCCCAAGAAACATAATAAATATTGGAGCAAGATTGCTTACCTCTTCACTATTTTGAGCACCATCATGAAGTTCACAACAAAACTGATTTTGATTTTACTCTGCGTCAATACGAAAGGGCGGAGAATGCCTGAGAATGGTAAATATTTTACTTTTTGACGGAAAATTGTGGTTATATATAAATGTGAAATTACAAATATTGATTTTATTGAGAAAGCATGAGCCTACAACATAAGTGCTAGTTATATCCCGCGTTTGAGGGAATATGTGATATATATACCGAGGCGTAAGCCGAGGTGTATATCACATATTCACGAAAACAAGGGATATAACTAACTTATACCCAAACACAATAAAACATAAACAAAGAGATTTAAAAAATGAAATAAAACAAAGAAGGATTTGACTGAAATAGAAAACAGCTACAAACAATCTGCCAAGTGGGATATATATTAATTAAATAACATGAAAGTGAAAGTTGAAGAAAAAAATCCAAAAGGCAACAGGTTGACATATGAAATGAAATTCTTACTTATTCTGAGAATTTTCCGGGATATACAACTCCAATGCATGTGAAAGGCATTGTAAATTATCAATCAAATTTATACGAAAAAGCTAAAGAGATTTCCCATACATATTTTTTAGAATCTGATTATAGAAGCAATTGTGATTTCAATACTTAGTATATGAAATTATTAGGCATATAAGCGTCCTAATTACCCACTTCAATACATATAATTATGCTCAGATGATATAATAAGGTAATAAGTGGCTAGCAGCAAAAGTATTAGAAAAAATATTTGGAACAAAATTTTAAAAAGTGGAAAACGAAACCTGTCGAATATTGAACAAATATTTGGGGAAAAAAAATTATCTGGAAAAAAGAATTGAAAAGAAAAATTTGGAAAAACTATGAGGGCAAAAAAATCCGGGGAAAAAAGTTCGCGAAAAAAAAAAAAATTTGAATTTTGGGTGAAAAAAATTAATTAATTAATAGGGTAAAGAATTAGGGGAGGGGGGTTGGAAAAAATATGAGGGGAAATAGGCAAAAGAAAAAAAAAGAGAAAAAAAAATGTTACGAAATCAATGAGAATGTACATATATATGCATTGGATTGTTAGGGGCGACCACCAGTATAAAGGGGGACAGGGGCTTGGAGTTTTAAATTTATGGTAACAGTAAAAGACCTATTTATTTCGAGTGTGTTTTTATCAAACAAAACCATGTTATGAAATATCCCCACCACCAGTAATTATTCATTTTAACATTGCTCAAAAGTAATTTATTAATTTTACCAAAACTTGAAAATAATTCTTTATTTAAAATAAACGGCAATCCTTCTCCCCCTCCCGGATATCTAATATGGTTGAACCCTTACTCTTAAGTAGTCATGACATTTGCATTAAAAATCCAGATTTGGCTGAAATTAAAGGATTTATGGATTTGTCAAAAGCTTTAGGTTTTATAATACTTTTGTTTATTTTTGTTTCGTTGTTAGAAGTTCTCTGTTTGGTGCAGTTTTGCTGTTTGTGTTGTGAGATTTGTTAAACAGTGAGGCTTTATATACTCCCATGGGCGTATAAGTGAACAACAAAGAATATAGGATATATACCAGCCAAATACAGGCTTCTGATTGGCTGATGGGTCATAGGTATGGTATAATGTGCGCTATTCCATGCTTGCACACTCTTAAAAATTTAGGACAAAATATTTTTTATTTTAATACTGAAGTTTGTTACAACTTACTTCACAAGAAATTGACATAATATTTTGTGACAATGTTACACTTATTGTGGCGCTCGACTTTTTCAAAATATCCATATAAATTTAAAAGAAACAAGCAAAAATTCAAAGGGACTCTTCACTACTCTACACAACGTTGCTAATTAGTCAAGGGCTCATCTGTTGTGTGTTGTCATGTAGAAATGCACGTAGAAAACATTTTGCCACAACATGAACACAGCATTGAGATTTGTTCACAACATTGTCACAATGTTGCCACATCACATGCTTCATAACGTTGTGACATCATTTATGCCAAACAATTTTAGGTAATTTACGCAAACATTGCAACATTGCCACTATACAATTCTGCTCAAAAGTTTACATACCTCAATGCAAAATGACCAATTTTTCTAATTCCAGAACTACTTTTACAACAATAGGCAAATCTCACAAGCAATACAATGCACTGCATGTGGCTGAACACTTCTGAACCATTGAAACTTCAATAGCAATGAAACTTATTGATTTTATTAATTAATTGCAGTTTATAGCATTTTCAAAAGTTTACATACCTCCTGCAATATTACTAATTTTGCCCCTAGCAGAACTTCACTACAGTATTTCAAAAGTCTCCAGACAACCTCAACAGTGATTTCAGTCCATTCTTCATCACAGAATTTATGTAACTCCACCTTCATTGTTGGTCTCCAATAGGGCATGGTTCATCTCGGATTAACTCATAATTTGTCAATATAATTCCAGTCTGGAGAGTGTTAAACCACTCCAGGACCTTTTCCTGATTGACCTGAAAATAATTTGAACAGGATTTGTAGATAGTTTTGGATTGTTGTCCTGTCGCTGCATCTACAGGTATTTATCACATTCTTCACCCTGACACTGTTTCAAGTGTTTCATGCTCGTTTTCTTCCATAATTTTGTGGAAATCAGTGACATTATACTTCTTCAGTCTTGACAATGTCTCTGGTGCCATTCGCACTGAAACAGCTGTAAAGCTGTAAAGCTTTGACAGTGGATCACCCTTTTTCAATTTAGCAATGGTCTTCGTTTCGTTATAAGTCTGATTAGCCTCCTTCCAAACACAATAAAGAAATTTTATGATACAACACCTTAGCTAGGTCTCATCCATCCAAAAACGTTTTTCCAGGTGGCTTGGGACTCACTAAACTGCTTTTGGTATATTGCAGCCAAGTCTGTCTCATAATCACCCCCACCCTGCTTGAAGGCAAGTCAACCAGATATGCAAGGAAAATAATACCATTCACAAGGTGAACCAGGGTGGTGCACTTTTGATGCATTGTGGCTATTTGAGAGCAAACAACACTGGAAAATTGGTCAAGACTAAAGAAAACGCTAATGCTGCTGGGTTTCAGTAAATTTTTGAAGAGAACTGACATGATCCAGTATGAAAGTTAGGAACATGATTAAACAAGTCACTGCAACAGGGCAACAATCTAAAGCCATCCACCAATCCTGTTCTAAAATATTTTCAGGACAAGTGGGGAAAGGTCCTGGAGTGATTTAACACCCTCCAGACTGGAATATTACTGACAAATTGTGGGTTAATCCGAGATGAACCATACCATAATGGAGACCAACAATGAAGGTGGAGTTACATGAATTCTGCAATGCAGAAAGGACTGAAATCACTGTTGAGGTTGTCTGAAGACTTTTGAAATACTGTAGTAAAATCCTGCAATCAGTCATATAGTGATCTCAAGGGGAAAATATGTAATACCACAGAACGGTATATAAACTTTTGAAAAAGCCATAAAATGCTATTAATTAATAACATTGAGGAATTTCATTGCAATTGAAGTTTCAATGATTCATAAATGTTCAGCCACATGCAGTGCATTGCATTTTGTGCCAGATTTGCCTATTGCTGTAAAAATAGTTCTGGAATTTGAAAAATCTGTCATTTTGCATTGGGGTATGTATAATTTTAGGTATAACTATATATATATATATATATATATATATATATATATATATATATATATAGGCCTATATGATGCTGAAACAAAGAAGTTCCAATTGAAGTTACGTTGAGGTTGTCACAAAATGCTTTTTTTTCTTTTTCCAGATCTCATGCCAGTCTATATTGGGAATGTTTTTGACAAACCTTTTTATGTATGTGACACATCGGCAGCATCTTGCTTGAACAGATGTGGTGAATTTCTGGACTTTCATGATACTTGCCAATGTGATGATGTCTGTATATTCTACAAGGATTGTTGTTTAGACTATGAGAATGTTTGTATTGAAAATAAGACCGATATTAAAATGACTTCATTTTCTGGAAGATACATAGAAAATATTTTTACTCAGCGCGCCGAAGCCAAATTCCCCGATAATTTGACAGAAGACCAATTGTCATGCGTCAAGCTGGGAATATATTATGGGTTCAATGAGGAACATTATCAGACATCACTTGAAATGATAAGTCATTGTCAGCAGGGTTATTCTAAAATTGAGGTAAAGCAAATGTGTGAAAGCTACACGCAGGGACTCCAATTCAACGTTCCAGTAACAGATTATAAATTTCTCTACAAAAATGCATACTGCGCTCTGTGCAACATGCAGATGAATTATTTTCCACTCGGCATACTCCTCTTCACAGGAAACCCATCTGATTATTTTGATGATTTTAATCTTCAATTTATTCAACAAACTTACTACCTTTCACATTTTTTTTCTACTGAACCCCAATTTTTTGTCACTGACAACTTGATAACACTTTCCGCCTGGCAGGATAGGTTTGCCAGTTGTGCAGAGAAGTTGGTTTTTGCCTTTTATGACTACTTGGACTACACAGGGATTGGATTAGAAGATTTCATGTCAGAGAATTACCCTGATGCGCCCAATTATGATATATATGAATACATAAATGATTATATAATAAATGGGAACATGTCATCTTCCAATTTCAGAGAGATGCAAGATGTAAAATATTCCAGATGGAAATTGCCTGCGGACAAAGCTTATATTCATAACTTCGCAATGCAGGTTACGATACCAGACAAAAAGACAAGCTATCCTAAATGGTCGAAGAACCCTTTAACAGCTTTATTACAAAACCCTTTATCAAACGTCTCGGATATGAGTTGTACTGATGGCAGAAAATCCGGTCATCGTGAACTCCCTTCACATTATGAAATTATTTTTGATGCCCCAAGAGGAATACTGACTTATGCTAACGCCATATGTGCTATTGGTGAGGTTTATGACATTGCGAGCGACAAATGTCTGTCACTGCCATGTGATAATTCCGCTCATGATATTGCTACAAGTATGTACGACATCCTCACAAATTACCTGCAGTGTTTGAAAAAAGTTTCTTTCGAAAGATATCTTGAGGGAAGCTCTTCAATTCACATTCTGGAAATGGAATATCCTGTAGAAAGTGGTTTGATGCAGATAACTTACATTAACGACTTGCTTCAAGGGTTCCCAGGGATTCAATGGCAAATCAAACATTCTGCAAGCAGGTCGGGGAAATTTCACACCAAAGTTACAATCAAGAAGTTAGAAGACAACCTTTTTCAAAGTGGTTTTCCTGAACTGTTCGTAAAAGTTGTTGACCTTGAGCCTACTTTCAGAATACATAGTAGTGTGCTCCGTTCTCCCACAATTACCTGCCAACGCGGTGCAAGCAAGGTTCTCGTCGAAGGGTCATTGGTGTATTTTGAATTTGATGGCAAATTTAATATCTATGAGCCTGACGGAGAGCATCTACACACCTTGCCAAATGTTGAGTATGAGATGCAGCTTTATCCCGAGGTTCTCATGAAGAAGATTAAAGGGTGCGTGCCAAAAATTGCCATTTGTCGCAGGAAGACTTTATTGAGGCCACATGTCTATGAACTTATTCATGAAAACAATACTTTGGTAATATCATTGTTAAGTGGTATAAAGTTGTACAGACATGAATTTGAATATAGAAATGACAGTCGTTCCGAGTCCATAGCGGTTTGCGCAGAAGATGTTCCAGTTGTGCCACGAGTCGGAAAAAATAGGTCTGCAATTTGCTTACCTCAAATGGTAGTCTCTTGCACATGTCTGATGATTACATTTTTCATTTGGCGCGGAATGTCGCCTCACAAGAGTGAAGAAAACAACTGAAAATATCATGCTTCATGTATGTATGGTGCTTATATCAACAAACATTTCACAATTTAGCAGGATATCTGGACTTCTGAGGAGATTGTCAGGTTATGGCTGCCGTTCAGCACTTCTTGTGGCTGACAGTATTTGGGTGGATAGCTGCTTTGGCTTGGGATATCAAAAGGACTGCTTTCATCTATCTCTAAGAGAAAATTCTTCTCACGCTGTGAAGGAGTACTTTGGATGTGTATGCCCAATGGGGGATGATGTTGGCCATCATTAGCCCATGTCTTGTACATTGCATCAAAGAGGAAAATCCATGGATCTCACAATTCCCTCTCATGCTGCTTAATTCAAGGCAGTATTTCTGACAGAGAATTTGATAAAACTATATTGCAAATAGGAAGAATCTATTCACAGTGCCCCTTGAAAAAGTTCAGGATTTTCTAAATGAAGCCTGAAAACTATACATTTTATAGATCTTTGCGGATTGGTGGTCCACTGGAGAAATTAATTTTCTTATTTTCAATTGCAAACAGAATTTGCCACATCATTGAAGAATTTGCCACATCATTGACAGTGTTCTGTTTGTCTCAAATCTTCTTACTTGATCAAGTACCTCAAGTCATTTAATTTGTTTGTTTATTGTCACCTATGCTGCTAGATATGATAAGTACTGAATAAACTGATTAACCATGCATAACTGACACGAATAAAATACTTTTAAGCCAGTGACATCACAAGACCAAGTTGAAAGTTAATTTTGAAACTGTCTGGGCCACTAATCCACAAACAGCTCTAAGACAAGAACAAAAAGTTCTACACGAATAATTTTGATCAAACCATGCAACAGAGTCAATTCAACAAGGTTGCAAACGTATACTAATCTATCACATAACTCCACATCTCTCTAATTCTGTTGTTTATCTTATTTCTCTTCCATTCCTGTCTCAATCATCACAAAACTAGGGATATAGACAGGTATTGACATTTTCCCTTGAAATAAGGAATGCCATCCTCCAAAACCTTCTCATTCCCGCTGAAATCTACCTTCATTTCACACCTTTCACCTCCACCAACAACAGCCTCCTTCACTGAACTATGTAAAATGGGTCAGAAATATTCCGCCCCACAAAGTTTGCAATGCCACAGGGCAGCACAGTCTCAGTCACCCTGCTACAGGGTGTGTCAGGAAGTTCATGTGGCATCTCCTATTAGTGTGTCATTGACCTCAAAATATTTTTAGATACTTCTGCCCTCTACAATAAAATACTGAGCAATGTCATATCTAAAGATTCTTCAACATCATGTTCATTTATTTCCTTACCGAGATATACCAGTGCTATTGATCACATACACAGTATGTATCATACACACTGTATGGTCAAAAGTATTAACTTCACATTTCCAAAGGGACTAATAGGCTCCTTTTAACTTCTCATTGACATAACAGCTCAAGTCAACACATGCATCACACTGTGTATAGCATGGCCACGTATCCAGTCACTCCCAAGTTTATCCTATTGACCTCACCTCTCAACTGTATCGCCAACTCTTCTATTGTTTCACTTCTTATCTCACAATTTCCATAGACAATATTTTAGGATGCTCTCCTACATGGAGTTACTTTTTTACAATATTTCTCCTGAAAATCCATCTT
Organism: Platynereis dumerilii; assembly: GCA_026936325.1. Taxonomy (NCBI): domain Eukaryota; kingdom Metazoa; phylum Annelida; class Polychaeta; order Phyllodocida; family Nereididae; genus Platynereis; species Platynereis dumerilii. Next base: position 10,706,663 of record JAPTHN010000002.1, on the reverse strand, counting down.
GCTTTTTATGATCATCCATACTTTAGTCATTTTGCCTTCATGTACCTACAGCAAATATCACTTTTTGTTACATTTGCCTCAAATCTACGAACAATCACTTATTATTTCGCCTTTTCCCGAACTTATATCTCATTGTGCAATCTCGATTTATCCAACGGGCATTCTAGTTATTACTATATCATGCAGTCAAGTGTTTGTCACACTCTGTACACTATGTTTTGGAAAAACATTTCACTATTTCTGTTTGAATATATCATATGTAACAACAAATTATACTGTATGTATACAGTGACAAATTATTATCGTGACGTATCATATGGATATTGCCTGATATAAACATGAGAGTCATGGAATTTGAAATATAACATTTCCTGATTAATATCTAATAGATATTATCTCTCTCATTAAATTACTTCTATCCAATTTACAGGCTTAATTTCTATACGCCGATTTAAGCATGAAAATGAGTGTGATGAACCAAAATCTTTAAATTGACATTACTCAAAATTCTCCCAATAATTTTTTTTAATTTGTCTTAAAATGCTCTACTGACCTTCCTCTACAATCGTGCACTTTTAGTTTTTGGTCTTCATTTGGAAAATTCTGAACTTTTTTAAGGGACACCTGGTATGAATGCCAGTTATAATCACCTTTTTCAAAAATCACCTTTTCCAAAATCTCCTTTTCGGTCAAAATCACCTTTTTTATTTTGACCAAAATCACCTTTCTTTTCAAAAATCACCTTTTTCATACCAAAATCACCTTTTTAATTTTTTTTCCCCAACCATAGACCATAACTTGGTAAATTTTGTACTTATTGCCTTATTTACAGGTCACAGGACATAGCTGTATTGTATATCAACAATCATTTTGAAAAAATAACCAAAAAATTCTTAGTTGAAAAGTTCATTTATTATTAAATATTTGACAACAGAATAAATAAAGTTGCAAAACAAAATAAATAAAATGGCATAAAAATGTATAACTACTATTTACAATATGTATACTACACATAAATCATTCACATTTATAATGGTAAAAATAATTAGTCGTCCTCCTCCTCCTCCCTGGTGATTCTTGGTGTGGGGTGTACCTTTGACATTCGCGTTAGCATGATGGAAGCTGTGATCTCTTCTGCCTCATACCGTTCCCATAGGTCTGCAATTTTCTGGTGGTGGTCCCTGTGGGTCTTCCTCTGCCGGCGGCGTAATTTTCTGTCACAAAGCAGTTTCACCTGGTTAAAAAACAAGTAAAGAACATCAGACAAATACAAACATATATTTACATATTGTTTTATTGACACAACTCATATCAGACAGTTCGTTGATGGTACATTAGTTGACATATATATTTTTTAAATATATTTAAATTAAAATTCGGCCCCAGTTCTAAATGTAAAATACTAAATAATACCTTTAAGTCCAAGATTCATCACCTGGAGATACAAAAGTAGTAGAAATTAGAATTTAAACCAACATGATAATTGTTTTACTAATGGTTTTTATATTGCCCAAACAATGAAAAATTATGGAGACCGTCAGGTCTCTGCGCGAAGCGCAGAGACCAGAGGTCTTCAAATGGTAGGAGACAGAGCTTACTCTCACACAGGGATATACTAAGGAAAACTTTTGCATGTGCCAAACAAAAAAGTGTCGGCGTTTATGTGACGTCATTACTGAATGAGACACAATGGTGATGACGTCACAACAAACCTTGCAAGAGATGACGTCACTTTTATCATGACGCTATAAATAGATGGGTCCAAGAGCACAGGTGACGCTACAATAAAAAGATAGGCCTGCAAGGTCTGAACATGCTAAGAGGGGGAGCCTCCAAGGGAAAGGGGCACCATGGAATTTAACAGAAATAATTTGAGGACACAACTGTTATTTTGCTTGAATATTATGTTTAGTAGAGTAAGACCAATGAGCAAAATAATGTTCCTAAGATGTACTGTCACATGTGTGGCCAACATGTATCATTTTTATCATTTCTATGTATACAATGATACCAATTAGGGACCGTTCAGAATTTATGACTGGGGGGGGGTGGGAGTTTTGGCCGAGGGGGTACTAACTTTTCACACGTGTTTCAAGGGGGGGGCATTAATTTTTTACAACACTTCCAAGGGAGGGGTAAGAATTTTTAACAAAGAAAAAATGTTAAAGAACACGCATAGATTCATTATATTTGGACTTTTTTACGTGCAAAAGTCCGCGAAATGACGCGAATCTGTACGCGTGGCCGTGTATAACAGTATATATGAGTGTATGGCTTTGTATGTCGAGGGGGGGGGTACTAAAAATGTGCGTGAAATCTAAGGGTGGGGTACTAAAAATCCGCATGAAACTCAAGGGGGGGGTATCAATTTTTGACGGGAAGTTCCAGCAAAACTCCCACCCCCAGTCATAAATTCTGAACGGTCCCTTATCTGTACTGTGCGTATATAAAATATGCCCAATTTAATTTAAATGTTCGACGGTCTCGCTATGCTCTTTCATCATATTACACACTGTAACAGTAATTAAATGGCAGTGGTATAACTGAAACAATTCAGGATATATAGAGACACAACGCAGAATAAATAAGACCAGTGTCGTATTTAATCCATGGAAGCAAGATTGAAAGTAAATTGAATTGAAACTATTGTGATAATTGTTTTACTTTATCAATGCTACATACCTTCCGCCAAATAGCCTGACCCCAATGGAACTGACATCCAGCTAGCTCCACCTCAGGAAAAACGCTGCGAATGGCTCGCCAAGCTCCTCGTTCGAAGTCCCCCAACAACTTTAGTGACTTTAGGAGGTCGAGGCAAAGCAGCTGAAAAGAAAAAAAAAAGGATATATACACTGTAACAGTAATTAAACGGAAGGGCTGCAACTGAAACAAGAATCTGATGATTCAAACGTTGAGTTTGACAATCATTATATATGTAATGATTATAATTTGTAAGCATCACTTATATCAAGAGAAAAAATTACAGTAAATGTAGTCATTGCTTTGACAATTACAAAATATTGTGACGAACTAGCAAGCTTGTTGGTAATGTTTCTTTATTGAACAATGAATAAGTTCTCCAATTTTGCATCAATTAAATCCGGAAGAAAAGTCTTGTGTATAAATGATTTGAATTGTCTTTTCATGTTTAAATTCATGGATTTGATGCTTTCCAACTTAATATTCTGCCTGTGCACCATGTGAAGGGGGCGTAATTCTAGTAGGTGGGATATTTTGAGTAGGTGGGATATTTTAAGTTGGTGGGATATTTTGAGTAGGTGGGATATTTTGACTAGGTGGGATATTTTGAGTAGGTGGGATATTTTGAGGAGGTGGGGTTTTTTAGTATAGGTGGGATATTTTAAGTAAGTGGGATATTTTAGGTTGGTGGGATATTTTATGTAGGTGGGATATTTTAGGTAGGTGGGGTATTTTAGGTAGGTGGGGTATTTTAAGTAGGTGGGGTATTTTGAGTAGGTGGGATATTTTGGGTAGGTGGGTTATTTAAGTAGGTGGGGTATTTTGTGTAGGTGGGATATTTAGAGTAGGTGGGATATTTTAAGTAGGTGGGGTATTTTGAGTAGGTGGGATATTTTGTAGGTGGGATATTTTAAGTAGGTGGGGTATTTTAGGTGGGATATTTTATGACAGAATGTCATAAAATGGTAGCACTTTCTGCAGATGTTTTAGATTTTCCAGCATTTTTCAAAAATATCCAGTTCATGGTTGGAATCTGTTGCTGTCATATTTTGGAACCCTTAGGTGTCCTGTTTATCTGGCTGAACTGTCATTTTCTGTCTTGACTTGAATGGCTGTAAGTCTTGGGGAGTCTTTTTCCTGAGGTCTTGACACAGCAGTGGTCCAGCAAAGACTGATTCAAAACAATCACGGCACCTCTATTTATCAACTTTGGCGCCTTCCCAGCATGCACTGCTGCGCTCTGGGTCATGTGATCATCCAAGATGGAGGGAATGTTCAAAATCTGTGGATTCACTGATTTGCGTCGGACGAAAAAGCGATCCGCAATGATATTTATACCCTCCGGATCTCTTTGAAAAGTGGAAATATCAATCCGTGAGTCCATGACGATTCTTTTGGTGGTAAAATGAAGTCTGTAGCACTTCTGAGAGCCGAGATTTTTGACTTTGAAGTCGGCGCTAGTGTTTATTTTGTTTATTTCACACATGCTGTCAATCGTGACATCATTGATCGTCACATTCCCCTCTTCTAATATTTTTCTTCCCTCAGGGATGTTCTTGAAATTCCAATGTTAATCAATCGGATGTAAGACATTCTTTTGATCCTGTTTTGGAGGGTGTGAAATTCCAATGTCATGTTATCGGATGTCAGACATTCTTTTGATCCTGTTTTGGAGGGTGTGAAATTCCAATGTCATGTTATCGGATGTAAGACATTCTTTTGATCCTGTTGTGGAGGGTGTGAAATTCCAATGTCTCGTTATCAGACGTAAATTCAATCTTCTGATTCTATGGAATAGGCCACTAAGTCTAAATGTTCCATTCTGTGTTAAACTTTCAGGAAGCGCAATTTAGTTGTCAAGAAGACAATCTTCTTGTTAAGATGACGGAGTGTGATTCGTTCGAACCACAAATTTTCGACCGACAAGGAACTGGCTGTACTGACGGATAAATGGCTTCTCCTTGCAGGTAGCCTCCTCATAAGGTCTTCTCAGCATTTTCATTCTTTTATGTGGTGGAACTTCTTCCTCCTTTGTTTCAATGTTAATGAAATCTTCTGAACCTTCAGAAACGTCGTTGAATTTCTCACTTTTCCCAGACTCACCCGACCCTGGTGAGATATTATTTTCCTTCATCTTGCAAATGAATGTCTCCTGAACCTTGAATTCTTGAATTTCTTCAACCTTGTCTTGAATCTTTTCCACAGATTCCCAAATTCTTTTACACGTACCAATTCCTGTACTTTTTCCGTTGACTTTTCTCAGGGATGTCTCTTGGAGCCTTCCCACCCGCTCCATCCCTGACGTGGCTGACACCATAATTTCTCTTTTTGGACTCAGAGTGCTTTCCTCCAACAACGGAACATCAGACTTCCTAAGCTCACCAATACTTGACACTTGTCCCTGTACCTCCGTACCTGACACTGATTGTCCCTGTACCCTTGTACCCGACCTTTGTCCTTGTATTGTGAACTCGTCCTCAGAATGTGTTCCTCCAGTGGAGCACTCGCCTTCCATTTCATTGTTTGAATATGTTTCAAATTGTACAATTTTATTAGAGGCCACATCAGGGTCGATTGATGTGACCTTTAACAGTTTAACGAAGAGGACTCATTCATCTCTTCACTTTCCGGGTTTACTACTTGGCAGTCTGCGCAACTGGTTACTCTTTGGATCTGCTCAGTCTGTGACTCGGGGCATTCTCTCTTGAAATGTCCTGACCGGCCGCATTTGTAGCATTTCCTTTCTTGCATTCCTGTTTTGGTTTGAGCCTGGCCAGAAATCAAGCTACTCAGCTGAACGGTGAGCTTTAACAGAGCCTGTTTGATTTCCTTTATCTCATATTCAGGATCAGTTTGGTTATTTGAGGCAGTAGATGTTGGTCTTGTATCTTGGACAGCCTGGATTTTAATTTTGGCTGTATTCTCCCTTTTTATCTTGCGAAATTCATCGTGTTCATAAACGTGATCAACAGCTTCATCCAGATTTCGGGGCATTTTCAGATATTCGACGTTGTATCTTAGGTCTTCGTCACTGAGGCCGTCAAAAAATTGTTTGATCAACATCTGTTCCCTTGCCACATCATCAAGGCCTTGCGGATAAGCTTTCCGAACCAGGATTTTCAGATCAGCAGAAAACTGTTTAATTGTCTCACTAGACTGTAGTTTCCTACGGTGAAACTGTCTGGCACAAATTTGGGGAGTTTCGTTGATTCGGAATCTTTGATCCAGCTCTTTCACTAGAAGGTCATAGTCTCCTCTCAAGTAGGTGTCCAACTCAAAAACAAAGTCGGCAGCATCACCACTGAGACATGCCAAGAGATGATGCAATTTCTGTTCTGTAGCCCAATCTTCTGTAATTGACTCAAATTGCCTATTAAAAGTCTTCCATCTTCCTTTCCCATCGAAACGTGGCAGAGATATTTTCACCTGCTGAGCTGAGGTTAGCATTCTCCTTGCCGAGTTCTCATTCCACCTACGTCGAACCGATTCATTTTGGGGAAAGCAATATCTCAAGTTTTGAGCGAAATAATTGTCTCTCAATTTATCTGGGTAAATTTTGTGACTCCAGGTTGGGCCATCATATCCATTAAATCCAGTCTCCCTTGCGTACTCATTGCCTGGGCTCTCGAAGAACCAGTCATCCGTCCTAGGTTGCCGACTGTCGCTGTTCCAGTCTTGCCTTTGATGTTGATGTTCTCTCATGGGTGGAATGCACCTCTCCGAAGTCGGGAACTGTCTTTGATCAGGATTCCAGCCCTGCTTGTTTTGTGGGTGACGGCTCATTGGAGGAACTCCATCATCATTCGGCCTTGCTTTTCTATATGGATTGCGGAAATCTTGTTGTCTTTGCTGTCGGCTGCTGTTTCTTGAATAAGGCCCATGGCGACTCTCTCTGTCAGGATAGTTCAAAGGTTCATTGTCCGGTGAGTTCACATGGTTCCAGTTCCTGTTTCCCTGCATCGGACTGTAGCAATACCTTTCTTCAGTATTCACTGGAAGCCTGGAGGAGCCTTGTCCAAGTCCTTTAGAATCGTAGGAGTCCGCTGACATAATCAATAAGATCTCCTTCCTCATTGAAACCATCTTCATGTGCTCCTTGAGTGACTTTACTACTTGTTTCTTCAGCCATTTTAATTGTTCAGCAAAACAGTTTTTTTTTTTTTTTTTTTTTGTTTTTTTTTTTTGTTCAAGTTCAATGTTCTTTTGGGTTCGTCTCTCTGGATCGCTCTTGACGGATGAATCTTCAGCCTGCGATCCCACTTCTGACACCAATTGTGACGAACTAGCAAGCTTGTTGGTAATGTTTCTTTATTGAACAATGAATAAGTTCTCCAATTTTGCATCAATTAAATCCGGAAGAAAAGTCTTGTGTATAAATGATTTGAATTGTCTTTTCATGTTTAAATTCATGGATTTGATGCTTTCCAACTTAATATTCTGCCTGTGCACCATGTGAAGGGGGCGTAATTCTAGTAGGTGGGATATTTTGAGTAGGTGGGATATTTTAAGTTGGTGGGATATTTTGAGTAGGTGGGATATTTTGACTAGGTGGGATATTTTGAGTAGGTGGGATATTTTGAGGAGGTGGGGTTTTTGAGTATAGGTGGGATATTTTAAGTAAGTGGGATATTTTAGGTTGGTGGGATATTTTATGTAGGTGGGATATTTTAGGTAGGTGGGGTATTTTAGGTAGGTGGGGTATTTTAAGTAGGTGGGGTATTTTGAGTAGGTGGGATATTTTGGGTAGGTGGGTTATTTAAGTAGGTGGGGTATTTTGTGTAGGTGGGATATTTAGAGTAGGTGGGATATTTTAAGTAGGTGGGGTATTTTGAGTAGGTGGGATATTTTGTAGGTGGGATATTTTAAGTAGGTGGGGTATTTTAGGTGGGATATTTTATGACAGAATGTCATAAAATGGTAGCACTTTCTGCAGATGTTTTAGATTTTCCAGCATTTTTCAAAAATATCCAGTTCATGGTTGGAATCTGTTGCTGTCATATTTTGGAACCCTTAGGTGTCCTGTTTATCTGGCTGAACTGTCATTTTCTGTCTTGACTTGAATGGCTGTAAGTCTTGGGGAGTCTTTTTCCTGAGGTCTTGACACAGCAGTGGTCCAGCAAAGACTGATTCAAAACAATCACGGCACCTCTATTTATCAACTTTGGCGCCTTCCCAGCATGCACTGCTGCGCTCTGGGTCATGTGATCATCCAAGATGGAGGGAATGTTCAAAATCTGTGGATTCACTGATTTGCGTCGGACGAAAAAGCGATCCGCGATGATATTTATACCCTCCGGATCTCTTTGAAAAGTGGAAATATCAATCCGTGAGTCCATGACGATTCTTTTGGTGGTAAAATGAAGTCTGTAGCACTTCTGAGAGCCGAGATTTTTGACTTTGAAGTCGGCGCTAGTGTTTATTTTGTTTATTTCACACATGCTGTCAATCGTGACATCATTGATCGTCACATTATTGTAAGTCACAAGTAATAAACTTGTTTACATCAAAACTACAGTAAAGTTCATGACATGAGGAAAGTTCTGAAGTATAAATATGTTTTGTCTCATACTAACCTTTTTGAAGATCTTCTTGTAGTCTTCCTTTCTTCGTGAACTCATGAAAATGAAGCTCAGTGGCAGCTGTTTTGCACAGTCGTCTTTGCGGATAAAGGCGTGCAGGGAGAAGAGCTGGGCAAACGGCTTGCGTGCAGTATGGAAAGTCCCATCCATATACCTGGAATTATAGATAAAAAATTGTATTAGATAAAAGATATCAATATACCATTTCAAATATACAATGCCAAATATCATGCAATCATAACAGAATCTGTCATACATGTATCTTTTGATATAAATACATTTTACATTTTATCTACCATGGTATATATCAATAATTATAAATGGCACAGAAATTGTGACAATCGGTTTATGATAACAATTGCAATTGCAAATCAAAAAGATTCTTACCAAGTTTCGGCATCTGCTAGTAGTGACAACTGGTTGTCTGTAGCAAACAACATGTGCCGCTGGTCTTTCACAGTGACATCTGCCCTGAGAAAACCAGCAGCAACATAATGTTCATCCAGAACAAAGTCCAGGTCTTTCGGATGCTTCGGGAGCATAGCTTCTCGTTTTCGATTAACAGCACGTACTAGCAGCGACGGGGCCGGCAGAGTAGGAACATCTTCCAAAGCAAGCATTTCCTGTTTGACAACGTCAGAAGCAGGTCTGTACACCTGAAAGTAGAAAGAATTTCTTTATGGATCTTTCTTGAACAGTTTCAGACCAGAAAAATACCATTTTTAGTGATGCACGGATAGTGAAAATAGCCGGATACCGGATACCGGATAATCCGGCAACACCAACTGCCGGATACCGGATAACAACCGGATAGTTGGAACCGGATAGTAAACATGCGAAAAAGGACGTTTTTCGGCATTTGTGGTTGATTATGAATATTTTTTATGAGAGCTGAGACATATTGGTCCGGCAGGAGGACTGTTCCTCTGATGGAATGATTTTCGTTTTGTTCTATAACTGAATTCTGATTTTGAAGATGGTGAAATAACGTTGTTCCTGGTAACATTCCTTTGGTTATTATCAGAATTTTAGCCCTTTCATTAAGTTTTGAACATGCCAGATATCCGGTTCTGATATCCGGTTTCATACCCTCATTTTGCCGGATACCGGATATCCTGCAAATTCCACTATCCGGCCGGATACCGGATACTGTGCCGGATATCCGTGCATCCCTAACCATTTTAATTAAAAGTTTCTGAAACAGTTGGATGGTGAGAGTCTTCTGTTAAGATCACATTACATTGACTGTTCCTGGGGCTGAAAAGACAAGAATTATTGTTTAGTAATTAAGAACATCAGATATTTAAAAATAGTTATTTCTTTACAGTGATTGTTCTATTACTCTAGCTTGCAGTACAAGGATTTGATAAATCAATAATTTGTGGCTGTAAAATATTTGATAATCAAATAATTTTTGACAGTTCTTCTTTTTTTCTGACTTATTCATTTAAAATGTGAGTAACAATACAGCTGAAAATAACTCAGTTTTCAACTCACCTCACTGCGTCTAGTCGAAAGGCCAAGTCTGGAGTTGGTAGAAACATCCTCCTCAATCTCTGATGTGTCTGGAAGCTGAAAGAGACACCATTTTTGAATTATTACTCAACTTTTATGTAATATGCATAAATATACAAGTGTTTAGGGTTTACCATTCATCATCAAGTACCTTCTCCGTAAATAAAACAAGTACATTGCTAACTAATTCATCTCTACTGGTCCATAAAGCATTAGTAAATCAATTGCATAGTTGAGATGCAAACAATGGTTTGAATATGCTAATGATGTGACATTAATAAAAGGGAACTTACTTGTGGAAATACTGGTGGAGGGAGAACTGAATCAACTACAGTAGAGTGGAAGTCGGGTCTGGATTGCTCTTTCTTGCAGTTCCTGCAGGTCCAGTGGATGTCAGCACCAGTGCTACTAAGGACTCGTACATTCTCTTTGACATACCTGAAAAGGAAATTTTGAATTTAATATCATCAATGATTAACAAAATAATGAGATGACATTTAATAATAATGTGGGACATTAAATGACACAAAGTAAAAATGGTTATCTAATTTGTTCAATGGTATGAATGTTAACTATAACTTGACACATTTTCTTTAATTATGCAACAAGTTGTTCAGTTAAAACAACATGCCAAGGTATTCACACATTTTGAAGAACAATAGACCTATAATTTATTTTCCGGAATGTGATGTCTAATTTCATAGTCTTTGGGTCATTCCGCCTCATTTCAACAGATTTCTGGAAATCTTCCCACCTTACCATCTCAGAATGTCATGAAAAAATTTCAGGATGAAGGTTTATCACTTTGATGGACAAATCTCAAATTATAAAGGCATATCTATGATAGTCTTTACGGTAGAAAATAATGAATATTTGCATTTTAGTTATTTTTTATAAAAAAACTGTACAAATCCTCAAATTTGAAGCTTAATATCTGAAAGAGTACTAAAGCTAGGCACTTGAAATTTTGAGGACAGTTACATATATATGTGAACTAATTTAAAAAAAATAGTATTGGTTTCTATGGTTATCTGAATAGGTTTTGTGGCTTATTCAATATTGTTGTAAAATGCGTCTTCGGACCAACTTTGAGCCCTCATAGAACCTTGGAATCTTATAGTAGGGGTATGATTTTTATGGACGTCACTGCTGGCTATGAGAAAATTGCATTGGACCCATTTTCAGGATTTTAAAAATTTTGGTTAGGGAGATACTGGCCTTCAAAAATTTAAAATAATGCAATTTTACTTACATTTGAACCCTAAGTTCTGTTGAATGTCAGGTCATACCATCAAAATTTTAATTTTATCTGAAATTTTACATGTTCACCTTTCTAGGCCTAAGAGTTCATTTTGGTATCTTTCTCCATTTTTGTGCAGTGAATTTTTAAAACGGGGTCTTGGGAGTTCATTAAAATTGTGTCATTCACTACCAACAAACCCCAAGATGACCACCTCAGATATGGATGAAAAAAATCACAAATTTACTTTTATCCATATAATGAAGGCATGCCAAATTTGAGGTATGTAGCTTAAATAGTTAAAAAGTTATGGCTGATAATAAAACTAAGAAACACAACAATTTGCGAGCTCGAAAATGGCTGATGTGATGAATGACAGTTTTTGAAGAGCCATAACTCTTGAAGGAAGGTAAATTTCAACTTGAATTAAATTACATCCTTAGTCTGCACACAAGATACCACATTTCTGGTTCGAAATAATCTCTCTGTCCTCTAGGTCTTGAGATAAAAAATCCCAAACTTGGCTTTTCATGCAGCATTTAAAAATTACATTGAAAGACAGTATGCAAACCAAGTATGGGAATTTTTTTCTAATGACCTATAGGGTGGACATAGTATTTTTGGACAGAAATGGGGTTTCTTGGAACCAGCCTGAGGCTGTAATTAAATTCAAGAACACAACTAGCTTCCTTCAAGAGTTTTGGCTCTTCAAAAACTGTGTTTCGTCATATTTTCTGATGTCTTTCGATAATGGTGCATGAAAAGCCAAGTTCAGGAACTTTTTACTCAAGACCTTAAGGGTGGACATAGTATTTAAAGACAGAAATGGGATATCTTGTGTGCAGACAAAGGCTGCAATTAAATTCAAGTTGAAATTCAGCTTCCTTCAAGAGTTATGGCTCTTCAAAAACTGTCATTCATCACATCAGCCATTTGCGAGCTCGCAAATTGTTGTGTTACTTAGTTTTGTTATCAGCCATAACTTTTTAACTATTTAAGCTACACACCTCAAATTTGGCATGCCTTCATTATATGGAGAAATGTAAATTTGTGATTTTTTTCATCCATATCTGAGATGGTCATCTTGGGGTTTGTAGGTAGTGAATGACACAATTTTAATGAAGTCTGAGACCCCGTTTTTAAAAATTCACTGCACAAAAATGGAGAAAGATACCAAAATGAACTCTTAGGCATAGTTAGGTGATAATGCAAATTTTCAGATAAAATTAAAATTTTGATGGTATGACTTGACATTCAATGGAACTTAGGGTTCAAATGTAAGTAAAATTACATTATATTCGATATTTGAAGGCCGGTATCTCCCTAACCAAACTTTTTAAAATCCTGAAAATGGGTCGAATGCAATGTTCTCATAGCCAGCAGTGATGTCCATAAAAATCATACCCCTACCATAAGATTGCAAGGTTCTATGAAGGCTCAAAGTTGGTACGAAGACACGTTTTGCAACAATATTGAATAAGCCACAAAACCGATTCAAATAACCATAGAAACCCATACTATTTTTTTCAAATTAGTTCACATATATATGTAACTGTCCTCAAAATTTCAAGTCTCTAGCTTAAGTATTCTTTCAGATATTTAGCTTCAAAGTTGAGGATTTGTAGTTTTTTATAAAAAATAACTAAAATGCAAATATTCAATATTTTCTACCGTAAAGACTATTATAGATATGGCTTTATAATTTGAGATTTGTCCATCATTGTTATAAACCTTCATCCTGAAATTTTTTCATGACATTCTGAGATGGTGAGGTGGGAGCCATCTGTTGAAATGAGGTGGAATGACCCCTTTATTAAAAATGTATTCTGAAACACATGAATCTAAAAATGTATGGTATAATTTATATATAATCTTGAACTACTTATTTCAGAATTTCACTTAGAGATGCAAAGAACAATGTAATTTCTAACCTTTATTAACAGTTAATTCAGAAAAACATGAATTAAAATGTTAATTAAATGGTATAACTTAATGATATGTAACAAAATCATGAACTACAACTTCAGTTCAATTTACCCCCAACAAAGTTTGACTAGAAATTGATTTAAATGAATGAAAATTAAAAGCTGTGTCAATAAGCCAGAAATGTACAAGATATAAATATTATAAAATGTTTTAACTTACCAGAGCGACAGCTCCTGTGTTGCCATCGTTGGCACTGGTCACAGGAAAGGACATCTTGGAAATCACGAACTGAAGTACTGCAGGAAAGACAAAGATGTCTAGAAGCTTGTCTTCGTGTTCTGGGCATTGTAGAGTGTTCCAAAAGCTGAATGATGTTAGACATTCATTCTTGCATTATATAAAAGTATTAGAAAAAACCCTGTTCAATCAAATACAAGAATATATGAACGCACTCTTACACGAATACTTGTCAGGATTTAGAAAGGGTTTTGGATGCAACGATCTTCTCATTAAAATGACTGAAGACTGGCGAGAAGCCCTCGACAAAGGTCTCACGACTGGGGTAGTGGCAATTGATCTCTCTAAAGCATTTGATTGCATGTCTCATGAACTTCTGGTAGCTAAAATAGAGGCCTATGGTTTCAGTACTGACGCTTGCAATCTAATAATCTCCTACCTCACCCATCGCAAACAAAGGGTGAAAATAGGAGAAACATTCTCCGAATGGGTATATAACATAAAAGGGGTCCCCCAGGGATCAATTCTCGGACCACTCATGTTCAACATATTCATAAATGATCTTCTTTTTCATAATTTCCATGCCAGGGTCTATAACTACGCTGACGACAACACTTTAAGCTTCACCGGTGCAAATATTGCCGAAGTAACAATGAAAATTGAACAGGATTGTAACACAGCATTACATTGGATTAAAGTGAATAAGATGAAAGCAAATGCAGAAAAATTTCAATTGATGTTCATGAATAGGCGCAACCCGGATATCAACCAGAACATTCAGCTAAATGGAACTGAAATAAGCTCTACTAGCTCAATAAATGTATTAGGTATTGAGATTGATCGTAAGTTGAGCTTTGAAGGCCACATCAATGACATATGCAAGCAAACAAGCAAACAAATCAATGCACTTAAACGAATGAAAAACACACTAGATCGAACATGTAAAACTACGATATACAACAGCTATATAAAGAGCAATTTTAACTATTGTCAAACGGTATGGATGTTCACTAATAAGACTAATATGGAAAAACTTGAAAAAACAAACAAAAGAGCTCTGAGACTTGTAGTCAACGACAATAGGGCAAATTATGACGAAGTTTGCATACAAGAAAACCAATTAAAAATAAATAAAAAATGCATTAAACAAGTAGCGATCCAAATGTATAAGATAAGAAGAAACCTATGTCCTGATTACTTACAAAGCCTCTTTAATACTAGAGAAACTTTTTACGATATGCGTGACAGTGATCAATTTCCCATCCCCCGTGTAGCTACAACAACCTACGGGAAAAAGAGCCTTAGGTACTATGGCGCAAAATTATGGTCACAAATCCCATCAGATACCAAAGCAGCCAATTCACTACCAATTTTCAAATCTGCTATAAGCTCATGGTTGGGAAATGTAGAAGCCACTGCAAACATAGACTTCCTGTAAGGTGTTATATGATCTATATGATCCTATGGTATGAATGTTCAAACGATGAGAGTGATTCATGATTGTTCAGTCCAACGTATTTTTCTATTGGAATACGATGAAGTTTTTTGAATTTCGTAGCTGTAGAATCAATGCATGACTGTTACTGACTGTAATAGATGTTGATGTAGTAACACTGTATTAATATTAATTATTAACTATTGGCCTATACACACACATGGTAGTAGTGAAATTACAAAGGTAGTATTATGTAAGATACTGGTGCTAAAACATTGTGAATTTAAGGTGCTAAAATTGTGGTGCTCGTTGATGTATATTATGGGATGCCCTGGATCCCTCATATTTAACCTACATTAGTAGTTGTAGTTCGTATATATATATATTCTGCATCAAAAATTTAAAGCCAATCATGTGCCAGGAGATAAGTCACATGACAAGCCAATAAATAATGATATTGGTGTCTTAAAAGTGTTATTGGTGTGTGGAGAGTGATATTGGCGTGCCCCTATGCAATTAGAAGCAACAATGCACTTAATTGCCTATTACTTAAGGGAAGACCGTGGTAGGAGGAAATCTAACTTCTTGAAATGGCAATATATCATTTTAGAAATATGCCCATTGTAAAAAATGGGAAAAATTAAGTATATGCCATATAAAAATATTAAATATCTTTAGAAAAACCAGTATTTTACAGATATGTATAAGTCTGAAAATTTTTGTGCAGAATATAACAAATAGTGGATGTTGAGTCGACCAATATTGAGTTTTATTGGCCTTAGCAGGTAATATTGGTCTCGGCCTTCGGCCTCGACCAATATTGCTGCTTCGGCCAATAAAACTCAATATTGGTCTCCTCACCATCCACTATCTATATAATATAAATCAAACATTTAGTACAAATTTATATGTATTTAGCTGACTAGTAAGGTAGTTTTACAAATTTGTGCATTGTATTGATTGTTATTTTTATTTCTATGAATGTCGTACAGAAGCTGTGCTTGGGCAATATGCTGTCCGACTGAAAACGACTATAAATAAAATTTTACCATACCATACCATACCATAATAAGAACCATCTTATAATTGCAATTTATAAGTTCTGGCTCAACCAATGATATGCAGCCATTTCAAATATTTGAAAATTTGAACTGAATTGCAATTGTTCATGGTCGGTTATCTGTCAATTACAAATTAATGTAATTGCAATTATAATACATAGAAGATTACAGGAATTTTGTAATCTTTCACATGTCTTTAATCAGACACATAACCTATTTTATTAAATTATTTAGACTTCATTATATCAATTTATATATTTTTTATATTTTCAAACATAAACTTCAAGTATTATCACACTGAAAAACCCATAAAAAATGAGAAAAAAATTAAAAGGAGATTTTGGTATGAAAAAGGTGATTTTTGGAAAAAAAGGTGATTTTGGTAAAAAAAAAGGTGATTTTGTCAAAAGGTGATTGCAGGAAAGGTGATTTTTGAAAAAGGTGAAAGTGACTGGCCCCCCCTGGTATTGACTAACCAGTTGATCGAGCGGCTGATGTCATTTATCGTGTCTGGGATTTATGCCATGTTAACATTCTTCCTTGGAATAAACTGGATCACTCACAGTCACAGTTAAGCCACAATGACAGTAACATGCAATTTATATCTGTGGTTCAACTTTGATATATTTATCCTAAATAGTTCGGAATGTTTATTTTATTCACCATTCTCTGCTAACAAGAAAATATGTAATATCATCAATCAGGGTGAAACTTCCAAAGTAAAGTAGGACGACATGAAATGACTTTAAGATTGATTTATTTGTATTATAAATTGTGTATAATTTGTATGCTATATAATTTGAATGTAATGCCATGATGACTCAATGTTAAAAAAAGGTTGCACGTGTATAATACTTATAATATCACCGTCACTGTTAAATATTATTCTCTAAAATATAGACTTAAGACTACTTAATTTTTTTCATAATGTACAGAAAATTACGGTGTACAAGCAATAATGGCCTCGGGCAACAGTAGGTGACAATCACTCCCTCGGGTCAAACAGATTGAACTGTTGCCCTCATCACCAGTCCATATTTGTATACTGTGTCACCTTTTATAACAAGGAAATTTTCAGTCTTTGAGAGTTGTGGGGGGCGGTCAGGGTCAGTTAAGTCATCTGGAGATGTCCTTGTCCATTGAAATATTGGTGTGTTTGTTTGTGTTTTACGCCTCAGCAGCACCTTAGTGGGCTATATCGAGGCAGGCGATCGCCATATGATGATGAGATGAGAAGACTGTGAGTCTGGTACATACCCTATTAATTCAGGGATGCCCAGGGTCTTTCAGTTGCCCCAGCATAGAACACTGAAGACAACCCGCCTCCATTTAATGTCCCATGGGCTCGGACTAAATTGTGTTCCGGGGTGGGAGTCGAACTTGAAATCTTGGTATTCAAGTCGCAAACTTTTCGATCCCAGCCTGGTTACGCGCTGAGGGACGTGCACCTTGGTTACCTGGTTGACGTACGATCTGGTTTTGAAACGTGGTATTGACATAATCATTGATATATTCCCCTGTAAGGTAGGGGACACACCGTGCATGCGCAGTCTCATGTTGGCCACTAAGGATAGAGGTCTTCACCTTAGTGTTACCACCCACCGCCACAAGGAGGCCCGAGACCTGCGGCGGCCTTAGAACCTTGGAAGACTGGGACACAACAATTTTAAAAGCAAAAGAAGCTTTATGTAATATGCAATACATTACAAAATATAATATTCCCAATAGTCTGCGGAAACTAGTATTTGACCAAACAAAATGAAGGAAGTCCTAAACGGCCTCAACCAATATTTCTGCATCGTACAATAAAACTCAATATTGCATTATTGGGCTCCTCAACATCCACTATCTAGCCCTGCCTCGGCCTGCAGTGGAGGATCCGCCCCAGGACGGCCTTTCTGACTCGTGGGAGACACTGGATATCACAGGTGTTGTGAAAGAAGATCGTTTTTCGGCCAAAAGCAACGGGGACATTTCTCGACAATCTACTCTTCGTCGACATAGGCAAGTTGCCTTTTCCCAATCTGTCGCCCAGTCAGACGTCTAGCTCGCTTGATAACCTATGGATCTCTGGAGATTTCCCCACTGGGCCAGTAGGGGAGAGCGGGGCAAAGTGAGACGGCGGGCACAGTGAGACAAAGCTTGTAGCATCTACCTGGTACTGTTACAGATCAACCCTTTTTGGTATAGTACAAAAATTAAGTGAGAGACTGTCCTATATCCTGAATGCCTACACAGCATATCGAGAGTGGAATTTCAATATTTTGGTTTTTAGCCAGTAAAAGTAAATAATTCTGTCGCACAAGGGTTTACAGTCATTCAGTGCCCCCCCCCCGACTCACCCTTCGTTTGTGCCCCAGCCAATCTATTCTATAGATCATCATGTTCGCCCTTCTTCAACATTCTGCCATCGCTGTGGGCCTATACCCTGAACAATGGTCCATTGCCCTCTTTCATGATTGGCAATCCCCCTGTGGTGAGTCCTTTGTTCGCCGACCCCTCTGACTCCTACATGGAGCAGGTCGACACCTTCCACCGATTGGTGCGTCATAGGTACATGGTTACCCCAACGTTGGTGACACTGCTTCTCGCTTTCATCACGGCCCTGGTGCCCCGAAGGATAAACCCCAATTGGACATCGATCTGGAGTTCTTGAATGCTGACTCCGTATCTACTGCACTCAGGGGTGAGTTTGTGAACCTTTAGGAATTTTTAGATCGTACATCACTTGATGTGGAAGAAATCAAACCTAGCATTGATATGGCTAGCAATAGCCCTGGACCCCTGGGGACAGGGGTCATGGATCCTCCCATTGGAAAATCGTGAGATTTGAAAGACAGGGTTTGGAAGAATCAATATATCTATATATAAAAATATATTTAAAGCATGCTCATTTCAATTATACCACCTAAAAGTATATAAAATTTCCTACTGACGGCACCTATTTCTACATCTCCACATGGAAAAATAACTGAACACTTACCCTGTGAAGTTCAAGAAATTATTTTTTTCTTTATACATTGAATAAATGGCGTCTTCCCATTGGGTGAGAGAGAACGATGTCATAACAAGTCAAGTCAAGTCAAGTAAACTTTATTTCAGACCAAAGATCCATATGATATGTTTACAACAAAAATCTTAAGTAAAAATTTCTACCCAGTGGGAGGTGTAACTGCCTCTCTTCAACACACTACATCTATAAATATCATAAACAAGTGATCTAGCAGATCTTGACACTCTGGAATATATATTATGGCAAGTTTTGCGGATTAAGTTCCTTGGACTAGGAATATCAGATAGTGTGTACATCATAGATGCGCTACATCTCATTGGCAAATTCAAAAATCTACGCACTGCATTGTTATATGAAACATAAAGGCGTTGCATTTTACATTTAGTGAAATGCAACCACAGTGAACAGCAATACATACTCGACTCGTACAGAAAGATTTAAACAAGAAACATTTTACATAATCATTACATTTACTGAAGCGTTTTAGAAGCATATTGCTCCGACAATACAAACTTCGAATTTGTCTGTCAATATCCCTGGACATCATCACTGAGGTCTGAACAAATAATATGACCCAAGTATTTAGCTTCATGCACAATTTCAATCTTCCTGTCCCCCAGACAGAAGCTTGGGGCGGGGTACTGCAATTTGCCTTTGCTGATACACATACATAACGTCTTTTGATGATTATACACCAAATCGACCTTTTTACTAAATTCATCGCATATATTGAGCAAACATTGTAAGGCACCTGCTGAAGGTGAAAATAAGACAACATCATCTGCATACATAATGTGATTAATTTTACCACTCCCATATGACAAGCCACATGGCACAGATTCCAGAGTAACACTTAAATCGTTAACATACACATTAAACAGAAATGGCGACAAAACCCCCCCTTGTCTCACACCGTTATTGACTAGGAAACAATCAGAGACTACCGTACCCCATCTAATAAACATTCTCTGGTTAAAATACCAAAAATCCAATAATCTAACAATAAAAACCAGAATACCTCTGTCTGACAGAATTGACATAAATCTGTCAAGATTAACACGATCAAAAGCTTTTGACGCATCCAAAAAACAACAGTAAACAGTACTGCCAGAGTTAATATAAGAAGCAACAAGTTCTTTAAAGACGAAAATGCACTGATCAGTGCTAGCACCTTTCTGAAATCCAAACTGATTGGGTAATGTCCATAGATATTTATCAATTCTGAACATAATTGTTCGCTCAACAACTTTAGTAAATGTATTTGCCAAAGCAATCGGTCTATAATTATCCCTAGCAGTAAGGGACTTACATTTGTTCTTAACAATAGGCACTAAAGTTGAGTTGATCAAGTCTTCAGGCATATAGCCATGAACAAACATACTGGAGATCAAACAAGCAATCACAGAATGTAGTCTGGGTGAAGCAAATTTAAAGTGTTCACCAACAAGGCCATCTGGGCCACATGATTTACCACATGGTAATACCTTTATGCATTCAACAATTTCCTCCTCAGTTACAATCATTTCATTACTGAAGGAGCAACAATAACTACCTGGAGTACAGCGCCTGTTACAGCCGATAGGTCTACATGCCCGATTTGCAAATCGGGCTGCCTTTTGCATGCCAGACACTAAAATAGGTCTTTGTCATAATATCTACTCCCCTCACCATGCTTTGCCAATATCCCTACAAAATATCCAAAAAGTGCAACCAAGCCACATTTTCTACTGAACTTTTCCATAAGTTCTAATGTGCTATGTTAGAAACTTTGTCCTAATATATTTGACAGCCATCTCTTCTACATCAAATAGTGACCAAATAGTGCCTCATGGTTAGAAACTATTTTGACACTATTTGTAGAAGAGATGGCAGTCAAGCACTGCCATCTCTTCTAACTACACAAGGGGGCAGCACTCCTCAAGTGTGCAGGCACAGGAGAGACACCTGGTGACAGGCGGTGAAATGACATCTATTTAGCCAAATTTACTTAAATTAGCCTGTCTCATGAAATTCCTGATCTTTTCTCAAAGGAAGTCAAGTCATTGTCAATCTGAACTGCCAGGGATGGGTTGAGTTCTAGTTCAGTGAAGCAGATATTGATAATTTCTGTCCAGATTCATTAAAAATTATTTCCCAAATGACGTGAAAATTTTTTTTTTAAGGGGATGTTAATCCAATAATATTGAACAGCAAGCAAACAAAAGGCACTGAAAACGCTTGCAAACGAAACAGTCATTGCAAACGAAGTGACATCAGGCCAAGACGTCACTTGATGATGTCACTTGATGACGTCACAGGTTGGCCAGTTCATGTATGCCAAAAAGTCGCAAAACCAAAATATTCTTGGTGCAGAAAATCATTTCTTAAAAATTGCATTTTAATGCAATCGTCATGAAACTGCTACACGATGTAGCCAAGTGATGTCTGCATCTACGCTGTAAAGGGCGTGAAGATACATTGAACAAATTTTATTCGCCAGCCCTCTAAATTTAGACATGTGAAAAATTTGTTTTTCCACGGTCAGAGTGCTGTATAATAAAAACGGTTTAACCGAAATTAATGTCGTGTTCAGCGAAGACACAAGAAGTACCCAGGAAGGTGCTCTATCAATTTCAAGGCTTTAACTGCAAAATTGAGGGAGCGAGGTCATTTTTACTGACATGAAAATAGTCTTTTTTCCGTCTTTTTTTTCCCATGTCAAATGATGCTAATATTTTTGGGATTCCCCCCGGAATCCCCGTAAAAATTGGGTTAATTGTCCCTCACAACAATAAAAAGACCTTAACCAGTTATTTTTTGATACAACACAAGCCAATTTTGTAAATCCGGTTAACACAGAAATTCACTAACACAGGCTAGAGTTAACCCACTCGTAGATACAATCTAGTACAGAAATCACAGGCCCCTCGCCTTGGAGTAGATCTATATTGATAATATATGTCCACATTCATCAAAAAATTATTTCCAAAGTATTCCCTGGCTTTCATGATTTTCCTATTGATAGTCTGTGTTCCATGGCTCTGAACATGGTAGGCCTATGTTTTGCAACAGAGAAATAAGCATTTTCGGACCTGAAATTTGCGATGTTGTGTGTTTAAACTAATGAAGTATTCGGCTGCTATAAAATTCTGAAAACCAGGTGACAAAATTCAAGTATTGATCAAGTATTCCCTTGCTTCCATGATTTTCCTACTGATAGTCTGTGAGTTTCATGGCTCTAAACATGGCAGGTTTTGTAACAGAGAAATAAGCTGTTTCGGATCTGAAATTTGTGACATTAGACTTTTTGGCCACAAAATAAATTGTAGAAAATTTCTGAAAACCAGGTGATAAATTTCAGATATTGACTGAAATATTTCCCAACTTTCATAATTTTCCTATTCATAGTATTTAAGTTTCAGGTCTCTGAACATTGTATGTTTTACAAAAAAGGTAGCAGCATGACGCACATGAAAATCGCGATCTGTTATGTTTTCAGAAACGGCCTTATTGACTGCTCAAAAAAATCGTAGATAAATTCTGAAAAGCAGGTGATAAACTTCAGATATTTATTGAAATATTTTCTAACTTTCATAATTTTCCTGCTCATAGTATTTGAGTGTCAGGTCTCTGATCATTGCATGTTTTGCAAAAAAGTTAGCAGCATGACGCACATGAAAATCGCGATCTTTTATTTTTAAAGAAATGGCCCTAATGACTGCTACAAAAATCGTAGATAAATTCTGAAAATCAGGTGATAAAATTCAGGTATTTACTGAAATATTTGCCAACTTTTGTAATTTTCTGATTCATGGCATTTGAGTTTCAGGTCTCTAAACATTGTATGTTTTGCAAAAAAGTTAGCAGCATGACGCAAATGAATATTGCAATCTTTTATGTTTAAATAAATGGCCTTATTGACTGCTAAAAAAAATCGTAGATAAATTCTGAAAATCAGGTGATAAAATTCAGGTATTTACTGAAATATTTTCCAACTTTCATAATTTTCCTGCTCATAGTATTTGAGTGTCAGGTTTTTGAACATTGTATGTTTCGCAAAAAAGTTAGCAGCATGACGCACATGAAAATCGCGATCTTTTATGTTTAAAAAAATGGCCTTATTGACTCCTAAAAAAATCATAGATGAATTCTGAAAATCAGGTGAAAAAATTCAGGTATTGACTGACATATCCCTAAAGTTTCATAATTTTCCTGCTAGTCATAAGCGAGTGTCAGGGCTGCAAACATCACACGTTTTTCTGAAAAAGAACAGCAACTCTACTGCATAGCATGGTAACGTCACAATAGGACTCAGAGAATAATTGGCAGCAGCCAAAGTACCATACGGCCAGCCAAAGCTTCAGATGGTAAGGCAAAGCATCTGATGGAATATCATCTGATGAAAAAGGGTCTGATGAAATATCCAAATAGCATCTTGGGGGATATTTGATCTTTTCAAATATCCTCATTGTGCTATTTGGAATATCCAAAGTCTTTTGAAAAGCACTTTTTGCTATTAGACACAATGGCAGTAGAGGCATTGTCACAAGCAGCGCCCATACAAATTAAACATATCATAATAATAATTCTTCCACATGTACGCAATATTATTAGCACCACAAGTATCGTCTATATTATTTGGTAGCTGCACCTTTGCAGCATTAACATATTTAACATCTTTCCAAAAAGATTCATAACTCCTACTAGATAATTTATTGGCCAATGCGTCAGCCTTCAGAGACTCTTCATTATACATTGCCTCAGTGCATATTTAAATCTTGCTTTACATTTTTTCATCATATCATAAACAGGACCATCTCGTGGCTTCCCACAATCAACCCAGAGTAAAAAGCTTTCTCTGGCTGCATTTTTCCAGTCCTTTACATAATCATTCCATCCAACTACATGTTTGTAGTTTCTCTTCCTTGTAGGTGGTACACTTGAGGTTAAGCACTTTACCATATCCCTGTATAGATTGTCGATTAATGTCATATGGTTCTCATTCGTACACATTGCATCTCTGCATTGAGAAAGTTCACACAAATCTAAGTCACCCAGGAGCTCCCCAGAACGGTCGAAGAAGGCTTCAAGAACTGCTCTATTATTCCAATCTACATTACTCATGGTTTTCACTATCTGGCTTTCATCCGAAACTGAGGGCGACAGTGAATATTTTATGTCCATCACAGTTGGCTTATGGTCACGTACTCCACATAATATTATAGTCAATAAACTGATGACATATCAGATGTTAACAAATGTTTATGATGTCATAGGTTATTTTAGTGACGTCACAATGGGAACATCACACTCCAAAGTGAGGCTGATGGCTGTCTCTCAATTATTTTTGACATTTCTCTAATTTAAAAGTTATTTTTACCATGCCAATCTTTGTGAATATGCCACCAAAACTAGTGCCGTCAGTAGCAAAATATGTAAGCTGCTCAAATCCAGAATTTCATAAAATTCTGATAAGAATTGTTTAAACTAGACCACTTCTCTGACTTCTCCCGATACCATGTCAAAATCTCAAGATTTTGAATGGGACGACCCATGACCCATGCTACGCATGGGTCCCTGGGCTGGGCTAGGCTAGCAAAGTCCAGATTAAGACTGTAAAAAGCAAAACAACTGATCTCTTCCATTCTCAAGTGGCAATAGGCATGGGCCAATTATGAGATGTTATTTGCGAGTTCACCTCGCATATGGGATCGGTATGGGAGTGTTAGAATTTTTGGATCGTTTGTGAGAGACAAGGGAGCACTTTTTAGAGTTGCTTTTTCGTGAAATGAATGAAGAATTGGCTAACTTGAGGCGCCCTCAAACCTTTGGTGCCTCTTGTGCATAGTTTATTCACAGTTTGAGGTTTTAGTTTCAACAAAATCACGGCAAAACAGGAAATAGAAATATTTGTTATTGTTTTCCTGCCCTCTGATTGGCCGAAACAGGTTCTGATAGCATATGGGATTGGTATTTGACTGTCAGAAATTTTGGATCGTTTGTGAGAGATAAGGAAGCACCCTTCTAAGTTCTTTTTTCATGAAATTAATGAAGAATCAGCCAACTTAAAGTAACTTACTGACCTTTTATGTGTTTTGTGCCTTGTTTATTTACAGTTTGAGGTTTTAGTTTCAACCAAATCACAGCCAGACAGGAAATAGAAATATTGTTGATGTTGTCCTTCTGCCCTCTGATTGGCCGAAACAGTTGTGATAGTTTTTCGGACACTTCTAATGGGGCTAAAATTATAATTTTAGGCTCTCTTTAATCCCAAATCCTTAAACCATATGAATTCGTTTTTTCATAGAGATATCTTTATTCATTGCCGAGAATTCGTTGAAAAAAAAAGAAAAAAGTTTTGTACAGTGTTGATGCTGGTCTATTTTTCGGAAAAGTTGTGAATCTTGCAGGATCATTTCAGCCACTTAGAATCATCAGATCTTCACCAAATTATCACACAACGGAGTTTAGAACCTCCCTGAAGTAATAAAACCATCATTTCCGCTCCGACTATTCATTAAGACCCTTTATTTTCGCTCGTTCGGTAACGTCTATATACAGCAAATCAGTTCTTCATTTCAACTTTTCGATCATCACCTTCAACTTTGCTGTCAATTTAAACCACTTCTAATCATCGTAGAAACCTCTAAGTAGGCTCATTTTGTTCGCAATTTCATTCTCTACAACCTGGTAATTTTTATTTTCTCAAATTGTTGACTTTAAGCACTAAAAAAACGCCCGTTGCACATCGTGATTTCACCGCGACACTTTGTAGTATAGGCCTACTTCCCAACAGCCAATCACATCTCTCCATTTCAAATTTCCCTTTCCTCATCTACCTATCCCTCTTATAACCTCATCTATCCCCTCATCACATTCCACTATCCTTAATTTCTTCCCCTTCTCCCTTTCCTCTTCCTATTATTCATATTTACTTCAATTTTCCACATTCTCATCATACTGTCAGCTCACTGGCTGTCAATGTAAACATTGTATGTCATTTTCATCATCTAGCCTGTATAGTATGATTTTCACCATCTGGACTTCCCAACCACCACATCTCTCATTGTAAACATTGTATTTGATTTTCACCATCCACCATCCAACCCTTATTTTTAAACATTGCATCCCATATTCACCTACTAGGAATCAAAAGTAAACATTGTATATGATTTTCACCATCTAGGACCTGAACTCATATTTGTCAACAGTGTATAGAGTTTTCACCATCTAGATCATAACTCCTTTCATCACATTAATCCCCTACATCTACTTCACTCTCATCACTCCATCTCCCTTCACTTACCCCCACCCTACTTCTACTTTACCCCACCCTACTTATACTTTACCCCCACTTACCCTATCACCACTTTTACCCAAAACTTCACTTTTTCCACTTCCCTCATCCCTATACTTAAATTATTTCACTTACCCTCACTTACCCCCAGGGCCACTTACCCTCGCATACCCCCATCACCTCTTCTCCACTTCAAACCTCTTTCTCTCCCTCCCCTCACATCCTACATTTCAATTACCTCATTTACCCTCACCTACCCCCACTTACCCCCCATCACTTTTTCCACCAAAAATCTCTTTTTTCTCCTCCCTTCACTTCCTACACTTAAATTACCCCACTTACCCTCACTTACCCCCATTTACCCACACCACCTTTTCCACTTAAAACCTATCTTTTCTCTCCTATCCTCCTTCATCATCTCTCCCATCATCACTATCATTCCATACCATGAGTCCCGATCCCAAAAAGGATAAAGCCGCTGGACAAGGGCGCAGCCGCTCTGAAAGCTGCAAACCCCACCAGTCCCAGACTCTCAGGTAAAAAACAAACACTTCATCTAATGGATGCAGATGTAGCTGCACAGGTGTTACTGGATTTAACCTTTTCTGTGTGTGTACATTATCCTATTGCGACCGGTGAGCTTGTTTATCTCCAACTGTCCTGTCTCAATGTTAAGCAGTTCCCATGGGGTAAATCAGGGTGTGCAGATGACTCTTTTTATGACGCTGTCAATGGTCCTTTTTAGGTTTTTGTGTTCCTTCTTCGTAGCGGTTACTGCTTCCCATGCATGTGGCAATTGGTATTATGCAGGCCTTTATCACCTGCCACATCGTTCTCATCTTAATATCTTTTAGATCTGGGCTTCCTGCTATAGCCATAATTGTGTTGTAAGCCGCTTGTACTTTCTTTTTTACTTCATTAAGCTGTTTATTCCATTTTTCCACTTTTTGCAACCATCAGTATCTGAAGTTCGGGGGGAAGGGGCACTACCCCCCCCCCCCCCGGCACCTCCTGGTCGTACCACTGCTAAGCTTATCGTCTGTTATATTTCTCCGATCAAGTATGAAAATCTAGGCCCTAAATTCGACACCATTTTCCCAAGAATCAACACATCAAAGCAAAACAACATAAGCATGGTGAACTCGCATGTGTTCCGCTTGCGACACAATTTCTAGTTAACTAGGCAGTTTGGTGATGCACTTTATTTCCAACTGGTACGATTCAGAATTTTCATAATGAAGGCCTCTTACACTTTCCTGCAACTGATACTGAACATGTTTATGGCAAACCCATTCTGAAGTGACATAATGCCTGACAATTTACCCAAGACTAAAAGCCTGGTAAACAAGCCGCATTTATGGCCAAAATGGTGCACAGTAGTGACAGTAAACAAACAGGATGTTAATGAAGCCACAGGATATTTCTTTGGTTGAAGACAACAGGATAAGAAGGATCCATAATCCCATCAGGTTACAGTAGCTTGCTTCAATTCTGCTGACTGAGCACAGCTGTACAAGGCTGCAGACTGACGAAATTCAGATCGAAGTGGGTATCGAATTGGCTTCTAGGTCAATGGGACTCATGGTCACACAACCCTTTGAATGAGAATCCAGTTTTAATCACATTTAAATGGGTGTCAAGTTCAGAGTCTATTGACCTGAGGCTCAAGACAGGGGATTATAGCCAGCAATCAGTGCAAAACAATACAACAAGATTAAAATCTTGTCACCTGTTTGTTGAAAGAGCCTCATGAACACTGTCAAAGCAGAAGATATCAGAGCTGAGCCATGGAGTTTTTGCCAAAGATATCTCAATTGAGACATTTTCAAGTCGATTTATAAACATGGAATTATTTATTTACTAAACCTTCATTGCAAGGGATATACCTGGAGAGGGCAAAATAAATGTATTGCCCTGTAGACGACAATAGGCAAGGTAAGAGATCAAAAATTCTCCTAAAACCATGTCAAAATAGAAAACTTTTGCCAACTCACCCGGCAACTTTGATGCCATTTAATTCAGAATCAAAGAAGTCTGAATGTGTACTTTAGCATAGATATAACCAACAATGATTACATAGACAGTTCTGCATGGTGTTATGTTGCTGACAACAATTAGATTCATAGTAATTTGACTTTTTTTCAAACATGTGCTTTTCACAAGACATTGTTATGATCAAACAGGAAGTGGAACAACAGTGCCACCTTACCTACACATGGGGACTGTTGCCCCAAATAAGAAAGTCTTTGAGATATTTAAGTTTTTGTGTGGGAAAATTACCTTTGAAGACCTGTTAATTATGTTGGCCCATATCTATGGAAACAAGTGGTTGTCCAGGTAACAAGATTTGAGGATCCATTCTCAAAATTTCTCAAGCATAGACATGTACATCTAGACGCACTCATGATAACCAGAAAATGCCTAGTTTCTCAGCATGGTTTTGCTGCCACCAATTAACCCTGATTTAGCGTATCTACTACCCAACATTTTTCAATTATTGTTGTGTTGTCATGGCAACCAAATATACGGGAACTCCTTGATATGCGTGAGAGTTCACTAAAAAGGTGACCAAAATTCATTAATTTTAAAAATTAGTGCTCTGCTTCCCAGTGCCTTCCTAAAAAGTGTTGAACCATCATTTTTACATTTGGCCAGTTAAATATAACTTGTTGTCAAGGAAACACAATTTTAATGATTTACCTTTGAAATGTTCTTTGGAGCTTAGAAAAAGATTAAAGGTAATTGTTTTGGCATTCATAGGCATTATAAAACAATCAAACACATGGATACTGTTTCTCCCACAGCACTTATAGCATTGGGAAGTCCAATTATTCGTGTATTTTTGTGTATCATATCGTTGCCATGGCAACTATAATTATGACAACATGGAATTCAATATATGAATTGATAGTACTGTGCTGGCCTTGAATTTCGTCAGTCTGCAGCCTCACTGCGTTCAGCTGTCTCTAAAGCATACTGCGTTGTGAGTAATCCCATTACTGAGCAAAACTAACTTGTAAAAATTTATCCAAATTAGAACAGTACCCAGCTGGAAGATTCCCACGACATCCAACTATAAATCTGACTTGCAGAAACAATAGTCAAACCTAATCAGGTTTTCAATTTTTTTATTAAGACAGCCCTAGTCCCTTCTCCCAACAAACCATAAAATAATTTGCAAGCACTTTAAGAGATGCTTGCAGATAGACTGCCCATGATAGTATCTACCCCTTTGCCTATGATAGTATCTACCCCTTTGCCTGTCACCTGCACAAGGGTATCTGGTATATGTGAGACCTGCACAAGGGTATTTGTCACTTAAGACCTGCTGGAGGTATCTGGCCTGCGACCTACTTTTGGTGATTGACCTTTGACCTGCAGAAACTCAGCCGTCTGTTTCCTTTATTAATTTCTTCATCTCAGAAAGACACCAAAAGTTTATCAACGCAAGATAAAATTCTATTGAGACTGTATGCAACGTTTTAATGACAGCTGTGAGATGAAACAGCATGATCAAGGCAGTTGTCATAAGTTTCAGAGACTTCCTCCCACAATAGAGATATCTAAAAATCAGGTTACGTACAGGGTGACAATGCGATGGATTACTAACTGCCCCTAGATCAGGATGTCTGCAACTTTTTGAGAACAAAAAATTTTCAAAGATTTTCCAGGCCAAATTATCCCAAAATCAAGACCAATCTTTCGGTGAACGGATACAAAATTAACACACATTTTTTCTGAACATCGAAATGTTTATATCGACAGACTCTCACAAGATAAATCGCCAAATAGCTGGCAGCACCTTTCCATTAAAAGAACTAAATTCCAGGCTTTTCCGGTCTTTTGTGCAAAATGCAGCCATTTCCAGGCTTCGAAAGCCTTTTCAAGGCTTGGAATTTGAGAAACTAAACTCCAGCCTATTCAAGGTTTGGCAGACACCCTGTAGATGTCATGTACATCATCAACATTTCAGCCTGACTGAGCTCGCTTCCGTGGAGAAACAGGGATATGAAACCACAATTTGAACAACGCAATAGGCTTCCTCAGACATCTGACAATTTGGTCTTCTGCAGTCACTTAAGAGTCGGCCAGCTGCATATCACGTTTGCGTTCAGCAGCGCTCATAATCATTTTTCATTTGAACAAAAGATATTTTGATGAAATCACAGCCATAGCACTTAATCACAAATGCTAAGACATTTAATAATGATGAAAGTACTCAAACAACTGATTAAAGACATACTTGTATTATCAAATGATGAACACACTACAATTGTATTTTGATACAACAGATGCACCAAACAGCCTAATAAACAATATAAACAGAGACAATTTCAGTCTAAAGGCTTGCACATCTTAATGCACTAAAAACAGGAATGGAAATGCAAATTAGTTCTCTCACAAACTAAGCTAATATCACCAGAATCTAGGAAATGCTGCCATGATTAAAATGAGGATGTGCAATCCCTGTGGTTTTATAAGTTTAGCAGACACTGCCCCCTGGAGTTAATTGGTGCCATGAGTGACACAGAGACACGTGTGATCTCTTATAATAAGTTAGATCAGGAGTTTCTCAATGTTTTGCTGAATGGTCTGGATCTGAGGACGCAACATGGAGCCCTCATTGACAGTCACAGAGCAGGCGATCACAGGACGGGACACCCCACACGCACGGCCAAGAGCTGAAACAGAATCAATTTCATATTTAGTTTTTTTATAACAATCATCTGAGCATTTGCTTTCCATTTGCACCCAGCTCTATGTCACAAATCCACAAACTCACAATATTTAAATTATGAAATGAGCATGGAAGTTATGGCAATGAAAATAGAAATTTACCATAAAGTAATTCGATGAAATTGAAATATCATAAAATATATACACATTTGATTGATAATAATTACCTTGTTTAGCCCGGACGAACACATAGGGTACATTCTGAAAGATAAAGGAAGAACAAATCAGCTTCAGTTACAAAATTTAAACATATTTACTAATAATTACTTTTAAATTATTGACATAAAGAACATTCATAAGTTAAAATTGTGTCAAGCAATGCCAATAACAATGAAGATATATAAAAATACAAAAGGAAAACATTAACTATGTGTACCTTTAAGCAGAGAGAGCATTTAAGAGAAATGCCAAGCAACTTATAAGCAAGTTGAGGTAGCTAATGCATTCATACTCACTTTATCTTCACACAGAAGCGGAAGATGGAGCAGAATCTCCAAAGGTTCAGCATCAGCTGCCATCACAATGAATTCGGCAATACCTCTGTTCAAGGTTTTTGTTGCTGGAAAAGAAAATAATTATGGAATCAGCAACATCTGACAAATCAATAAAACGGGTGGGCTAAATGGGCAACAGTGCACATGCACATTTCCTTAATGTACACAGACAACATGAGTCTTTTACTGAAATCAGTGAAAGATCGCCAGCAATCACGTACAGTGCAAACGTAAATTCATTTTGAGTGGAAACACTCAGCTTTATCTTAACGCGACTGCCTGTCTCATCATGCATCCTGACACTCAGTGGCGACACAGAAACAAAATAATGTAGATTTGATTTATTTATCATCGAAAAACTTCCCCGAGAGACACAGTACTGCTATTAGGGGAAGCAAGGTCACTACCAGTAAAGTGAGTTTTTGTTTTACTTCTCATCCACTGCTGGTAAAGATGGATGGATGATTGAGACTTTATGCCCTGTACATAAACACTTGGTAGGCTAATAAGGACAGGGGGGGGGAGGGGTCACAGCAATGCGGTAAAGGATGATGGAAACAGCTTGAATCAAACCTGGGACCCAGCGATTGGCAGCCCAGCATGCTACCACTATCAAATGCCAGTAAAGAAAGTGCTTGTTGTGACCACAAAAAACAGCCACATGATGTCTCTATCAGACCAGGACACTCACCCTCATTAGCACCTTTTTTGAGCTGTTTGTAGCTCGAAGCTTGCTGGACAAGTTCAAGAATTTTCTTGGTCAACTCAGGATCAGCCAAAGGATAGGCCTTGGGGTTAACTTCATCACCCTGGAAAGAAAAATTAGATACACTGTAGAGACGAACGCCAAAATGGGTAATAAAATCCTTCCAAGAGGAGGAGAGGGGAATGCAACTTATTGCCCTTTTGTGGTTAAGTTTATCTTTATATTTAACAATAAACAGATGTTGTGGTTTCTGCACATGTGTCCAAATCAGCACAAAAACTTGTAACTTGCAGGTCTCTGCAGACAGGATATTAATTTTAAAAGTTATTTTAAAGCTGACTATGCCAAGTTTGGTGTCATATTTAATGTTTTCTTGTCTTGAGTAATGATAATTAATTTTAATCACGATCCATTTTGAAGATTTTGATTTTAATTTTGTTGCTAGAGTGTCTCAGGGTGGAGTTATTTCACCCCTAACCACAATGACACATACTGAGAGTTTTGGAAGGTATCTGGGAAATTTGACACCACTTTCAGTGTCAAATAAGGGATATCTGCTGAGATACATGACTTTACCCCAAGAGCACAAAAAGTGCTGTTTTCATGGCGTTCGTCTCTACAGTGGATATATAAATGAGAGCTGTCATGCATGTGCATCGGACAAGAATTGTTACTCCAGGGGTCAACAACTGAAAGGTTACGGCCCAACCCAGCTACGAAGAATATTAATTGTTTGTGCACCGAATAATGTATGGTAAAGTGTTTAATTTGGTTTGGGGTTCTTAGTAAATCCTCTTCCTTGTGCTTATAAAGACTTCACCCCTCATAGAATCACCTATAAATAGTATAAAAAAACAAGATTTACCCTCTCTTAATATTTGATCTCAATTATTGATTTCAGCACAAGTAGTGGTTTATGAACTCCTCTCATTCGTACTATTTTCATCAAAATAAACCTTAGTTGACAAAAATGAGTGTAGGTCATCCACATTTTAGCGCATTTTGAGCCGGCTTAAGCCGTAAACATGTTGAGCCACAAGCAGCCACATTGCTGTGGCAGCCACGGCTCAAGCCGGCTAGCAGCCACGAACTTGTGTGAGCCAGCCATGCTTTTAAAATTTCATGGCTGACAGGTCTAGCCCGGCTCTGCCAATAGTGAGGTCAGTCTATTGGCAGAGCCGGCTGGCTCTGTGATTTAGTGTGAATAGGCGGACTTGTCTATTGGCAGAGCCGGGCTCTGCATATAGCCATATTTTGCCAACACCTGTAGGCCTATGTCTTATTCAAGTTACTGTCTAGGTAAACGTTATCAATACTAGGGGAACGTGAACACGTGGTCTATGCTGCAATACCTCACGAGTAGGGAGTCATGGCAAATTGGAAATCGAAGTGAATGGTTAAAATGGAACCATACATGTGATGTACGGTTATGCCTTATGGGCACTGTAACCAATTGCTCATTCGGTGATTGAGACAAACGCAGCGGCGTTTTTTTCCCCCGAAAAACAGATAGTCAGCTCCAGCAACACCATGCCGACCTCAATTATCGCTCAAGAAAAACATGTGCTCCATTAGAACTACGTTTAGAGCCTGTTAACACTGCTTGGACCGCCGAAACCAATTTCAAAAGTTCACAAAACAAGTCAACTTACCATTATGAGTATTTGTTGATTAATTTGAAGAATTAAAAGATGTTTTAGGCAGTTTTTCCTCTCTGCGTCGCCGCTTCACGGAGGATCGTGCACGTGCTGTTTACGAAAAGGTCGACTGGTCACTGAACATGCGCAGTTGCCAGTCGAAATTGCTGCCGCCTAGTGAGAGAAAATTTGTAGCAGACGATTCTGTTTTGGTCTTCTGCATCTTCTGCTAAATTGGAAATTCCGTGCTTTTCTGGTGAGATTTACCATGGAACTGAGACATTATCGTGGCAAATTATTGATACCCGTAAATGTCTTTTAATGTGATATTTACCACACTGAACTTGACATGGTGCTTTTACAATGTAAAGTTTAAATTATTGTTTGTGATTGATTATGATTTTGACATTTTAAGTTTAACCCTTACTGGACTGGGCTGTTCAAACTAAACAATCTCCCAGGACGATTGTGACGTCACAAGCTGTTGTTTAGGGACATAAATGTCCCTCAGGCAGCTAGGGATGCACATAAATGTCCTTTCAGTCCAGTAAGGATTTTAATAACTTTTGTCAGTTTTGAGTTTTTGTGCCAAATATTGAAATGATTTATGATATTTAATTCTAGAAGTTATGATGATTGACGGTTTATGTCAGAATTTCCCATCAAACATTTAGAGGATGATCAATGTCAATGATACTCCCATCTATCAAATAGGTCCTATTGATTACCCCCCTTCAGTTTCATGCAAATATTTCAGACCACACCGCCCTAAATGTATGCGCGTTTCATGAATATTTGTTTTGTTAAAATTGGACATTTTGTCAAAATTTATTACCCCCCCCCCCCAGTGTTGGAGTCCTCGAGGCCGGCCTCGTCCTCGAGGCCGGCCTCGGGGCATTTTTTGATGCCTCGGCCTCGGTCTCGGATGACCAATCCTTGGCCTTGGACTCGGTCTCGGACCCTCTGGCCTCGAATATTTGCCCGAGGCACGTCCGAGGCCAGCGAAATTACTAAAGTACAATTTTGCTCGAATAGTCAAACAAAATTTTCCTGTCAGTTAAGTATAATTATCTTTCAGTTTATCTTACACAAGGAACCTATTATCCCATATAATATATTAGATATATCTAATAGAATCATTCTCTGCTTGTCTTTTAAGATTGTCTGCATCTAGGCCTATTTTAGCCTTAAATTTAGGCCGAGTGCCAAGTTATAGGCAGTGCCATTTTTGTGATAGATATGAAATTATAAATTGACCAACAGTATTTGAATATTTTTGAACTTTTACTTTCCTTCACTTATTGGGATGAACATTATTTCATGTAAATTCAACCATAACAATTTGAAGTTTTAAAGTTTTTGTTTACATGTATTGATGTAACGGAAGATGCGTTGGTACCTGATCATTAATTAAGCTGCCTCAGAATTTTTTTAAAAACTAACCAATTTTTTCCAGCCATGGTGAAAAAGATTAATTAATTCTTTCCAAGCTGTCTTGAGATTAATTTCTGGTGGATAGGCTGTCTCAGTCTGCAATGTTTGATTTAGAAGTAAATGCTTAAACATAATTAAGGTTGTCAGACACTCCGAACAAATCTAATCTGTCACCGTATAAAACAAAGTTGCCAGTGAGATCAGTTCCATGCCCTGTTCTTTAAAAATGTAATGGTTGCCCCCTTATTGGCTTCATTTCAGTGTTTTACTTGAGTCATTGAGTGAATCTCAAATTGTACTGTTATAGCCTTATCGTAAGTGATGGCTAAATGCCTATAATACACCAAGCTAAAATAGTTTGGCAGTCAACCGTCATTTTTGTCCAGCCGGCCTCGGTCTCGGTCTCGGATGCTCATGCCTCGGTCTCGGTCTCGGATGCTCATGCCTCGGTCTCGGTCTCGGTCTCGGAGGGACATGCCTCGGTCTCGGTCTTGGTCTCGGATGTCCTGGCCTCGACTCCAACACTGCGGCCCCCCCCCCTTTGAAACGTGTGAAAAGTTAGTACCCCCTCGCCTCGGGCAAAACTCCCAACCCCTGCCCCCTGTCATTTTCATTTGCTGAACAACCTTTTTTTTACATGTATTGAACAAAAACAATGCTTCCCCCAAAGAACCATCTGGTCTCGAAGTTTTTAAAGGAGGCTCAAAGGATTATTGCAATGCAAGGCATGGCACCACTAGGTAATGGACTTCATCATTCTCCACAAGAGGATGATACTCCATCTTCATGGCACAAATTATAGCTGAAGATCCATTATTAGGCCTAGGCATGTACCTATTATAGTTGGCAAAAGACAGGAGTTTTAAAAGTCAAGCTGATCGACTGTGACTGTCGGTGACTGCATGCTTATATGGGAGTTGGCCCAATTCCACCGAAAGTGTCGACTAAAGTTCTTGAAATTCACAAACATCAAAAAGTCTGACAATTAACGCCTTGTTGATTTAGGCCTGACATATTAAATTGACTTTTATCTTCTATGATCGACCGACCAGACAGATTGACTGGCATCGAAAAAAAATAATTGAGTTTATCCACCATTTTTCTTTTATCAACATAATAAAAATTAGAGATTACAATTGCCTCTTTTGTCCTGCCGACTGAACCTAAACAAAGTGCCTCAAGAAGATCAAAGAAGCTAAAATTGATTTTAAAACGCCTTATGGGGAATCTATTCTTTTTTTTATTCCAGAAGACTTCTGCCCTGTGTGCCCGTCGTAATGTTGCAAGCGGAAGAAGATCAAGTGGTCGCTGGGGCTGGTCGCCTGGTGCAGGAAGATGAGGAGGTATTGTTGTAAAATTATTTGTGACTGTCAGTCTAGTCTAACGAGTACCTCAGTAAATTTTAGGTGGTAATTAATTCACTGTCTATATTATATAATTACATCTCGTAGTTTGTTACAAGTTGGCCAGGTGGCTCTGCTTGTCTGTCTAAAAATAGCTTGATCTCTCTCCCTACCCTGGATTCTCCACCATAACATGTTCCAGAGCATTTTTTAAGGATTTTTGACTGGGATACAAACGGGATTTCGTAGCGCCGGGACATGCCATATCTATCAGCTGAACATTCGTAAGATATAATGACATGCTTGAGAGAGTAAGACAAAATGTTTAATGTTAAAAAAAATTTGGAAATCAGAAAGATGGCAGAAAAATAATTGTTAAGACGTGGAGAATATTTTTTGATATTGGAAAGCACCCAAGAACTTCAAATCATAACAAATTAAATGTTAAATTAATAATATTTTCTGGGAAAATTGGTCTCCCAGTGATACAAATTTGGCCATGACTGGAAGATCAAATCTGCCCACTGGGAGACCAAATGCACTGACATGTTCTGCAATAAATGGAAGATGATCTTAGGGTTTATTGAAAGTCAAAACTATTTATTCTCTTCTTTTTCAGGAATCATTTTTTCAAGACATCGATATGATGCAGAACCATGGCATTGTAAGTTATTTTAAAATTCCTCAAGTAGCAAACTAACAATCAACTGACCTGGTAGTATCTTTGAAACAACTTTAAAGATTTAAACAAGAACCTGTGGATTGCCTCACAAACTAACACTTCTGCCAAACATGGCATACAATCTGTTTGATCAGAGCAAAGATGCTGCTGATTTGGCTTAAATTCCATCAAAGATTTGCCAATATCTTCTTTACTATTGCAAATAAACCTGTAATATTTGGGATTATGATTAATATTACTTTGTTCCACTTTGTCTTAAAATTTGAAATCCTTTGCTGTGAGCTTTAAGGATAACCACTGTTGCCAGGGTTAGAAAAAATGTAAATTTCCAGGCAAATTTTTTGAAGTACCACCAAATTTCCCACGAATGGTCGGCGCATTGGTCGCAAATGAACTGACTAGTTCCAAGTCAAAAATTTTGACTTTTCTTCAAAAATTTCCAGGAAATGACATGCCTTAATTCCGTAATTTTTCTAGCCACGACTATTGCGTCCAGTTTCCAAATCTTTTTAAATAAAAAATCTCAATTTTATTTCAGGGTTAGTCTACTGATGATTTTAGATTTACAAAAAAGTTTATTATTCCCAAATTAAGGTAGAAAATCTTGAATTGTTAACTCGTATCATTTTTGTATCATTTTTGAATTTGGTATGAATTAATGGTAATTTATCTAAGATGAGAAACATTGTGAGTTATGAAAGAGTTGAATGATACATGTTTACAATTGAAATATTGGCTTCAGAATGTTGCTGACCTCAAGAAACTGAAGCAAGCTGGAATCTGCACAGTTAAGGTAATTAAATTTTATATACTTGAAATGATACCCGGAATCCGGGATAGCTGGATAGTATCAAAATCTTATTCAATTTCAAAGTTTAATGTTTATGTCATTGGCATTCCGTATAGTTCAAAATAATTATTTTTAGTCTTTAGAAGTCTGGCTGGCATATGAATTTAGTTATATACATCTATTTGTATTAATTTCATGTTATGGCGTCGACTTAAAATGGTTGTTCATGGATGCATGTCATTGCATGATTTCAGGGAGTTCAAATGAACACCAAGAAGAAGCTGTGCGCAATTAAGGGTCTTTCGGAAGCCAAAGTTGAGAAGATCAAAGAAGTTGCTGCGAAACTGTCTGGTGTAGGTTTGTTCGAAACTGCTTTGCTTTGATGAGCCTAAATCAGTTAGGCCACACAAAATTGATCTTTAGCTTCTCGGATTCCTCTCAAGGCCCTTTTTCTAGGGTCGGTCCGTAGGACAAAAAAAAAAGGTGAAAAAAGAAATTTTTATAATATAATGTCAAAAAATTTTTTTTTTTTTCCATCTGCAGGAAATCTATTGTGTCGGTGGGTCCGCGAAGCTAAGAATCAATATGTGTGGCCTTACTGCAAGAATTGCCAAATATATTATTTTGAAAATGTTTTCACTCCTTTGATGCAATAATTTTATATGACCGCAAGATAGGCTAATATTAGTCAAATGCTGTGATAAACTAAAACATTAATTATAATAGAAAGTCATAGTTATGAATTTCATGAAAAAACAAATTGTGATTTTATTTGCAGGACAGATCATTCTTGACGGCCCTTGAGTACGCAGAGAAGAGGCAAACATGTTTTAGAGTTGGCACCGGCAGTCAAGAACTTGAGTGAGTCTTAGAGATATTTATCACTTTCACCAGACAGCTTGTATATATTTCTTTATATTCAAGTATTACAAGTAACCATAAAATGTTGACGTTTCTCCACTGATTCCATCAGAAATAGAAGTTTGCTGATGAATTGCTTCTCTTTATAATTATATAAATCCTAAGCCTTGCAAAACTGCAACTGTTTGCTAAACTCCAAAGGCAACGCTTTTGTTGAATGTTCACGAAAAAGTACTAGATGTGCATGTAGTAATAAAGTATGAAAACTTTTTCTTTTTTTTTTATTAATACAGCAAGCTCATGGGCGGAGGGATAGAAAGCATGGCAATTACAGAAGCCTTTGGGGAATTCAGGACAGGGAAAACTCAGCTGTCCCACACGTTATGTGGTAGGTTATAGAAATTAATAAATAATTTTCAAAATTTGATTGTTTTTTTCTATTTTAAATAAAATAGTTCTGATTTAATTTTTGTTTATTTCAGTGACTGCCCAGATTCCTAATGACACTGGTTATGGAGGTGGAAAGGTCATCTTCATTGACACAGAAAATACATTGTAATATTATATTCTATGTAACTATCCATCGACTATGTATATCATACACCTACAAGCTATTTAGGTTATAGTAATTAAAAATTCTGTATTGTAGATTCATAGTAATTATCAAACAGTATAGAAAAAATAAGTCTAT
The DNA here is from genome assembly GCA_026936325.1 of Platynereis dumerilii. Classification (NCBI taxonomy): domain Eukaryota; kingdom Metazoa; phylum Annelida; class Polychaeta; order Phyllodocida; family Nereididae; genus Platynereis; species Platynereis dumerilii. The sequence goes on along the minus strand of JAPTHN010000002.1, from coordinate 10,667,306 downwards.
TTTCATGTTGTAAAACTTCTAAAAACCTGAGATTTTTTATAACTGCATGGGTGTTATAACTAACGGGTCTCTCAAACCTACCTATCGAACATTCTCTTACATGCCCCCTTCCTTTAATTTTGTTGGCAAAGTGTCTTTTTTCTATTTGCAAACACCAACCAATTTTTTTTTTATTGCCAATTCACTCATAAAAATGTTGTACTTTTATTTTTCAGCCGTCCTGATCGACTGAGGGACATAGCGGATCGTTTCAATCTGGATCAGGAAGCTGTCTTGGATAACGTTCTCTATGCACGAGCTTACACAAGTAAGATTGCATATCATATGACTATCACTGAGCACATAACGGAAGTCTCATTTTTGGAATTTTTAAAGTAGTTGTGGTTCAACCTTCAAAATATTGCAAATTTTCAGATCATTTTGATGTCATCTGTAATGACAAAGCTTTATCTGGCTTTCGTAATGACAGTTAAAACTCTTTTTTTCAGGCGAACACCAGCATGAACTGTTGGATTTTGTGGCAGCTAAATTTCATGAAGAGATGGGTGTATTCAAGTTATTGGTAATTTTCCTTCAATCCTTGGGTTTGTCAACCAGTGAATTATTGAATTAGGCCTACTTGAATGCAGGAGCCACTGTATTCATAGCTATTATCACATTAGCTAATTGAAAATGAAAATGTAAGCTTCGAAGCAAAATTTGGGTAAAATCTGGTAAATTTTCAATGATTTGGTGCAGCACAAGCAAGAAATTACATTTTGAACTTAATGAGCAGGAGCACGCTTTAATTATTATCTGAAGGAACTAGCCTCAATACAGCTTTGAATTTCTGATTTATAATTTTCTGTTGCAGATTGTGGATTCGATCATGGCCCTGTTTCGAGTGGATTTCAGTGGGCGAGGGGAGCTGGCAGACCGGCAACAGAAACTGGCTCAGATGCTCTCTCGATTGCAGAAAATCTCAGAAGGTATTACTTTTCCTCTCTAAATATTAATCAGTAATTCTATTCCTTGTCAATGTTACACAAATTTTAACACAATGAAATTGACTGTGCTCACAAGGCAGAGTTTGATTTATACCAGTACTAAATGATTTTAAAACTTTCTTACTTTTTGTTGAATTTGAAATTAATCTCAGAACACTAAAGTTTCTTGCAAACTCAAGTTGTGTTTTTAACCAGTAATAAGTTTAATATTTGTTTGTTATTATGTAAATACCGGTATTTGATGAAAATACTGCTAGCCTGGTGATTCATTTGTTTCTGTCATGTCACAATACTTAATGATATAATCAATTTTCTTTTCAGAGTACAACGTTGCTGTATTTGTGACAAATCAAATGACCTCCGATCCAGGAGCCACTATGTCGTACGTATCCTTCAATAGTTTTTGTCTCAGTCTCATCAGGTTCCCAACTTCCCAAGGTAGGTAGTACATTGTTTTCTCATACTTTTCCTCTGTATTTATTTCAGGTTTCAAGCCGACCCCAAAAAGCCAATTGGAGGGCACATTTTGGCTCATGCCTCAACCACAAGAATCAGTTTGAGGAAAGGAAGAGGAGAAATGAGAATTGCCAAGATTTATGACAGGTAAGTCTTCGTCTGATATACATGCATACTTACGAAAGGTAATACAATCAAGATTAAATGATTATCTAATTTCAAGGGATCCAAGTAGTGTCCAACATCTATATTCATTCTATAATACTAGCTTACCCGCTCTAAGTCAAGCTGATGAGTGAGGTACGGGTAACAGTAGCCGGAACAGGTGACAGCAGTAGCTGGGCTACCGTTATCCGTACCTCACTCATCAGCTTGAATTGAAAGAGTTTTATGTAATATAAGCAGCAGTGGCGTCACTAGGGGGTGCTGATCCCCCCAAATGGATCAAAATCTTGGGCAAAAAAAAAGCAATTTTCCTTGTACGATACTGGTACCAAGAGCCCATCTTATGTTGTCATTTTTTTGCATTTTATAATTTTTTTATGTGTGCATAGACCCTCAGATATCTAAATTTGGATTTTGGGGCCATTCGTGCCTCACCCCTTCGGGCCTCTGGCAACTCTTCAAAACTTTGGAGGTGACGCCACTGATAAGCAGTCGTAACTCCCAACCAGGTTTCTACAGGCCCAACTTCAGTGCTTATTAACTGCTTAACGCCAATGCTTTTGGTCAGCGTATGGGATGATGCACAACTGCCTTTAGCAGTCTGGGATTTTCTCTAGCACTGGTAATGCTTTTCCATTACCTATCCTTGGTGACCATACCCTTAATCAACAGAGGTCGCCACCAGGCAGTGGGCAACATCAAAAGAAAGGCCCTCAGCTCCTGCAGCCCAGCCTGTCAATCATCTGTGCAGGTCGCTGCAGGGGTTAAATTGTGGAGTCAGGGTTGCTCTCTCTAAAAGGGACTGTCCAGTTCACCCCATCCAGCCACCTGTCAACTGCACCCCCTCCAAATATGAGCTTACAACTTTATTTCATATTTTATGCAGACATATAATTATTAACTCCAAAGCTCAAGAAGGTCTAGGCCTATAACCTGTTCCAATCAGGGAATACACATTTGTTTTATTTCTTTGATTCTTCTTTCAATCCTACTTTCCTTCTTTCAATTCTTCCCTCTATCATTCTATCTTTCAATCCTTCTTTCTTTCTCCTTTCAATCCTTCCTTCATTCCTTCAATACTCCTTTCCTTTTTCCTGTCCTTAATTCTTTCTTTCTTTCCTTCTTTCTTTCTATCTTCATTCCATATTTCTTTTCATCTTCCTCATTTCTTCAATCTTCCTTCTTTCTTTCCATTTTTCTGTCCTTCTCTCTTTCCATCTTCAATCTATCTTTTTATCTTCTTTCTTTTATTCTCTCTGACTTTCCATCTACCATATACAGCTCATCTTCACGAAGCAGACACACTTTTAAAACTACAACAAAATCTTGGAAGTGTCATAAAGGAAGGTAGGAAACAATTTAAAGAGGGTTAAAGAGCCCTAAAACTATTGACCAAATAACCTTTTTCTCATGACCCCAAATGTGTTTTCTTGTCTATTTTACTTCTTAGATAGGAAAATCTACCAACAATGTGTGAAAAGGCTTATTGGTTAATGTGGAAAACAACTTGGTCAATAGTTTCAGGAATCAATTAACTCCATTTAAATTGCTTTATAACTTCCATTTTGGAACATCCCAGATTTTTGTTGAAGTTTTAAAAGTGTGTCTGCTTCATGAAGTTGAGCTGTATCTGCCTTTCTATCTTTCTTCCAGTGTCTTCTATCTTTCTTTTCATGTTAGATAATATGACAGTGATGGAGATGATAGAGAAACAGAGATGAAAAGATGTGTATTCCCTAATGGTTACTTTCTTTTTTTTCCTGTCTATGTTACTTATTTCTTGTTTCTGTCCCTACACTATTTATGTTCACCTATGCTGGTGATAGGCCTAATAGCATACCAGCATACCTTCTGTGTGTGTCATCACATGCTTATCACTGATTCATTTATACATCAGAGTTTATACTTCAATCTCTCTTTAATTGATAGCTCATTGTCCCTTCAAGCTATAAAATAACAAATTAAAAATTAGTCAATCTCTATCTGACTATCACTGTTTTTCCATCTATGTTTCTCTATCATCTCCATCACTGTCATATTATCATTTAACAATTAGAAATTTGCTTATCTCAATGCCACTTGCTCCTAAGTTATTTCAGGTTTATGAGCAGCTGCCAGAGAGACATAAAAGTTATTAGTAGATTTTGGGGGTACTTCGGTGGTGGGGGGGGGGAGGTAGCAGGGGGAGCTCTTTAATATCAGAACAGACATATCAGCATATCAGGAGCATACATGTGGCAATTTTAACAAGGAGATAACCCAAAACCTATAGACAACAATCAGGGATTGAAAGTATCATTGAAAGGGGTTGGGGTGTCAGTTTAACCATCTGATAATTGGTCCATGGTTTAACAGAATGTAAAGCCCAGGTGCAATTGACTTAGTCCCCTCTCCTTCATCATGTTCATAGAACTAATTCACCCCTGTATTTTGATGAGGCATGGCTATAGAGATACTGCCATTCCCGTTTAAGCTTCGCTCTCCAAACAGTTATGAAGTTTTAGTTAAACTTTTATGGGAGTCACTTGGAAGATGGCAAGTGATTAATCCACTGTCCTCACATCGTTCTAAATGTCTGCCCCATACAAAATGTTGTCACTTTAGCACAGGTTTTACCCCTGAAACATCTAAATAGTTTCACTTTTACTCCAGTCAGGTTATGAACTAACACTTAGTAATGTCTTTTAAATCACTTCCAACCTTTCCACCAAACTTTCAGAAAGTTATATCGAAACATTTGAAAAGTTTGGAGAGCGATGCTTAAACGAGAATGGCAGTATGGACCTTCATATAGCTACATTTCACTCCCCATAGCTTCGAAGGCCATATGGGTAAATTTTACATGAAAGGCATGGTTGATTTCAGGGCCATGGTCAAGGTTCTTCTTGATTTTGCCAGAATAGGCCCTTCTGTTAATTTTGCTTCTTTTCCATCTTTCCATTTCTGACTCTCTTGACAGGCTTTATGGGTTAATTTAAATAGATAAATATTTATAGAATAGATAGATAGATAGATAGATCTATAGATAGATCTATAGATAGACTAGAAATGCCCATTATTGCAAATTGGAGAAATTGTAGTATAGCAAAAATGTTGGTGCATTCGGAGGTCTTGGGAAAACATTTTAAAATATAAATCTGCAAAAAAAAACTTGGGGAAAAAAACTTTAGGAAAAAAGAATTTCTGCAATTGGATATTAAAATAGTATGAAAGTGACAGGATATTTGTGTAAATAATATAGGAAGATACTGTTATTTCCTTTTTAGATATTGTGAAAAGGCATAGTTGCATGATAATGGCGAATGCAGTGTATAGGCCCCATTTAAGCATGTAACTCCCAGAACTCCTTGACGTCCTGCAACTCCCGCTATATGTCCCACTAACTCCCGCTAACTCCTGCTAACTCCCGTAACTCCTGCTAACTCCCGTAACTCCCACTAACTCCTGCTTACTCCTGCTAACTCCCACTAATTCCCATAACTCCCACTAACTCCTGCTTACTCCTGCTAACTCCCACTAATTCCCGTAACTCCCATAACTCCCGCTAACTCCTGCTAACTACTGTGTCTCCCACTAACTCCTGCTAACTCCCATAACTCCCACTAACTCCTGTAACTCCCGCTAACTCCCGCTAACTCCCGCTAACTCCTGCTAACTCCCACTAACTCCCGTAACTCCCACTAACTCCCGTAACTCCCGCCAACTCCTGCTAACTCCCATAACTCCCTGAAGTCCCAAATGGAGGCTCTGTTCGGGAGTTACATGCTTAAATGGGGCCTGTGTATATATAGTAAGATTTCGGGAAGAAATTTGAAAAAAAAAGTTGGAATAAAGTGTTTGAAAAAGAAGGATGGGAAAAGTTTAATAATTTTTTTAAAACTTGGAGAAAAAAAATTGAAATTGAAAAAAAAAGAAGTTGCCCAATTGAGTCTTTTGAAAAAATTAGTGAAATAACAAAATGTTGGGGAAAAAATGATATATTTTTTTTAATCTTGTGAAGAAAAATTTGAAATTGGAAAAAAAAGTTGGCCACTTTTTTCAGGACAACAATATAAGTACACTGTGCTAATTTGCCCGCTTAAGTCACCCAGACACCTCGTAAGAGGGACTGAAGCATCCAGAATACTGCCTTGTTTGTGTAGTAAAGATGTTCTATTTCAATCTGCTGCTGATGGAGATATAAAACCACAGCTGGGGTGCAATTTTGTCAAAGGGTCATTGCTTTAGTTTATGTGATTTAAAAAAAAAAACAGCATACAGGGTCCAGTGCCGTGAGTTGGTAAAATTTCAGTTTTGAGCCAATATGCACTTACATTTTAGGTCATATCTCAGCCCCATAAAGGAATTTATGCCGGTATGATAGATCGAATGATAGGCAAAAATATCTTCTTTGATGTAAATAGCAGCAATTGCATCCATATGTCACTGGTCTTGAGATAATTCGTGATCAATGATTGCAGTTAGGGAAATTTTTGGTGTCCCGCCGGGACACTGCATGTAAAATTTTTGCATACAACTTTCAAACACAGGAAAAGGGATGAATTTAGGATCAAAATTGCAATGCATTACTGTTCCCTGATTAGGTGGGCATCTTGTGAATCCAGAAAAATGGCAATTGGATGTTTCTGTATTTTTTTAATACACCTTTTGTAATCCTCAGTTGGTGTGTCCCGGGTGAAGTTTAAAAGTGCAATGTGATTTTTGATGCCACAGATAAACCACGGATCGAAACATTTTCGGAAAATTTGATATACCAATGCATTGCTCATGACCTTGTCTGTCAGGAATATATCACTTAAAGTGGCTGAGGCTGTTGTGCCAGGAGCTGTGATGGCTTGAGTAAGACTGACAACAGCGCGACGCCCTTATATTCTGCAAACATTCTGTGGGACTTCTCTTGTTCGGGTACTTCCTGATGAAGGCTTGTTGCTGGAATTCTTGCATTCTTGGTATTATTGTCATGCTCATGAGCCTTGCTTTGTATTAGTGTATAGAATAGGGTAGAAAGTCCAACCCATAATGGCATTAGAGCCCTATCTTTGAGACTGACAAAAAATGCGACGCTCTCACATTTTGAAATATTTATGTGGACCTTTCTTCTTTACACGCTTCTTGATGAAGGCTAGTGGAAGGAAAGTTACCTTTTCTGATATGATTTTGTTGCTCAAGCGCCCAGGTTTCTATTGGTCTATAGAACGCGGTTGTAAATGTAACCTATCATGGTATTAACGGCCTGTCTTTGTCACTGACAACAAATGTGGCACTCTTACACTTTGTAAAAATGTGTGTTCAGACATGTCTTGTTCAAATGCTTTGTGATAAAGACTCTTTGCTGGAATTTTCGCTTGTTTGATATTGTGTTGTTACACTTGAGCTTGGCTTTCCATTGGTATATACAATATGGTTTTTAGTCAAACCTATCATGGTATAATGGCCCTGTGTTTATGGCTGACAAAAAGTGCAAAGCTTGCTTTCTGCATTACCTGCTAATTACACCATAGAAGGTATGAGAAGGCAAATAATGAAAAATCTGTTTTTTGTTTGTTTTAAGAATATTATTCAACAAAGTGTGTGCAAGTTTCATAGTGATATCTTAAAAAGTCTTTGCTGCAGAGGTATTTGAAGAAACAAAGTTTCGTTTTGAATAAACTGCATTTCAAGTTAGTATTTTCTTCACATTCATGTTTAAATTTACTAGCATAATTTGGCATAGACGTCACAAAAACGCATATACAACCTCAAATTTTTGGATTTGGAATCTATTAACACATAGGAAGCATATCAGTGATTATTGATTTTTTGGTCAATTTCACCAGAAGTTCCAAATTTTACCAACTTGTGGCATTGGTCCACAGATATTCCGACACCAAAAGTTAATTTGACTATACACATTGACTGAAAAGTTAATTTGACTATACATCATTGACTTACATCAGCCACTTTGCCAAATTTGGAATGTGTGGGTTCGACCATGACTTTCCAGTCATAGGGTACATTCTGAGAAATTCCCTAAACGAGAAGAGGCCACCATTTGCCCTGAACTGTAATTATACCAGAGGTAAATGTAACCTCGACTTTCATGGCAGTTCATTGTTCTCGAAGATCAAGCTCCAATGCAATGAATCATGCACTACAACGACATCTTGTACCACAGCAAGAGCTCTCATTGAACTTTTAAATTGTAGATTTGGACTGATGGAATGTGAACTTTCAAATGTTGAGATTGACTCTTTCATCCCTGTACTGCACAGGCTAAGTCTTCAATTCAATTACAAAATTAATTTTTTCCTACAAATTGTACTCGCTGTAAGAATAAACACAATAGTAACATGTGTATGTCTATTTTTATGAAAAAAGATCAATCATTTCAATTCATTCAATTAAAAAAAAACATATATATATCTAAAGCTGTATCACCAGCATGGAAAATATCATTTTAGAATATCTCAACAGTCTCATGTGCAAATTCCCAAGAATAAAACTTGCTGACTATATATATATAATTTTGTTGCTCCAGAAAGGAGCCAGGCTATCATATATATCATCAATTTATCATCTCACTAATTAGGAACACACTTTTAAATCAAAGCAACAGAGGTGTATCTTTATCAGGTTATCATTATCAAGCAGACCCAAGGTGATTAGATAGATAGATAGATAGATAGATAGAAAGATAGATGGATAGATAGATAGATGAATTTACATCAAATTAAGATCATAAAATCCATTTACTCATGTGAATTGGGTAATGAAATAACAAGAAAAGTAATCTCATCACTGCACACAATGCTGTTTGGGTGAAGTTACTGAATATAATATGAATCATTATCAGTTTACTCAGATTACTTTTACTTACTTTTCAAAAGGTCTTCATTACAAAAGGCAAGTTTGCAGAAGCTTACCCTGTGATGCCTAATGATCGGTTCTAAAAAAGTTAAACTTTAAGTGCTACTGCACTACTCAGCCGCTCAATATTTGAGTGCAGGACAAGCACTGCAAATTATTTATTTTAAAGTGGTAATCAAAGCATGAACACAGATAACAGCTAGCCAATGTGAGAATTTGTGTCACTCTTAATTTCTGTTGCAGACTTGTGTTCGAAAGATTTTAACATTTTTTATGCCAGCTTTAGGTCAAGATTCGTTATAGCACGTTATCTCTACAGCCAGCATATTAATTGGTGAAAAAGTACACCTTCCACTCGTTCAATGATTATTGTTGAAGATGCTATTGTTGCAGGGTTTGAAACAATTGGGGGTGAATAGTATTGCGAGCTGTAAGATTTATTTATAGATAGAATAATGATGGAATGAGATTTCTTTTCCTAATTCTTGCTCAGTGTTAGTAGAATGTAGCTGTTAATGACTAACTGACAGTTAGCGACCAACTCATTTGCTGTCTCATTAAAAAACAGTGACTGACTGAGTGACTGTAACTGTCTAAATTTCATTGACTGACTAACTATTACTAACAGACTAATTGTTAGTGACTAACAGACTTAACTGTAGTCATGTACTCTCAGTAAGTGAAAACATACCAACAGTTAGTGACTACCTAATGGTAAATGACTAACTAACAGTAACTTACAGTGACTAAGAGTAAGTGACAATTTGTGACTGACTAACAGTTACTCAGTTAGCGATTAACATACTAAGACTAAGTGACTAACTGACTAACTACAAGTTAGTGACAAACTAACTCACAGTTAGTGACTAACCTACTCACAGTTAGTAACTAACTAATATAACCAACTGTTAGTGACAAACAAACAATTAGTGATTCACTTACCAACAGTTGGTGACTAAAAGTTAGTGAGTAACTAACAGTTAGTGACTAACTAAAAGTTAGTGATAACTGACTTACTAACAGTTACTAACAGTTAGTGAACAACGGACAAACGGGATATAAAAGTTGGATCATGAAATTCTGACAGATGTCGCCCCCCAGATATTATTCTCGAGATGTGTATCATCTTTTAAGGAACTGGGAAGGAAAGCGTTATACTGTGAGCAGAAACCTTGTGGTAGAGTGGGACGAGATGATGAACTTTTTTTTAGAAAACACACCAACTCTAGCAAAAATTCCCCAACTGCAAATATACCAACAGCTTCTAATATAAGTATAGGGCATCCTAAAACAGTTATTGTTTTCTTAAATGAGTTTTAATATGCATCTTGCATATAAATATTTGTTCCATGACATCAGTGTAACAAACCTCCTGACTGGCCAACAAGCCACCTGCTGATGTGATCTTCCCCTGTGTGTGACCAGGCAGGTCAATATGGGAAACGTTATTGACTGATCAGTGAATATCACATGTGCATGTTATAATAGACCTCCCTAAAAAAAAAAGTTTCAATAAAATTTTACAATTTCCCGAAAAAAAAAAAAATTCAAAATATAAAATTTTTAAAAAATTCCGAAAAAAAAAATTAATTTCTAATTCCAAAAAAAAAATTCAAACAAAAATAAAATATCTAAAAAATTATTCCAAAAAAAAAATTTGGCCGAGGGGATATCACTAGATCAGGTCTGTAAAACCTGTTGTTCCATGACCTCAGTGTGACAAGCCTCCTGCATATCACATGTGTTATTGACCCTGGGGGAAAATTTCCAGCAAAAAAAAAAAAAAATCTGAAAAAAAGAAAAAATTCCAAAAATTCCCCAAAAACAAAAAAGTGTCCAAAAACAAAATTTCTAAACAGAAAAAAATGAGGCAAAAAAAAAGTAAGAAAAAATTCAAAAATCATAAAGAAAAATTTCTAAAAAAATATCATTCCACAAAAAAAAAAATTGTCATGGAACAAAACAATTGTGGACAAAATAAAATTCCGAAAAAAAACAACAAAATTCCCCAAAAAGAAAATTTCCAAAAAAAAATTATAATTCACAAAAAAATTTCCAAAACAAAATTCCTAAAAAATAAAAATAATTTAAACAAAAATCATTCCACAAAAAAAAAATCCGTAAAACCTGCATGATCTTGACCTCAACTGAAGTCCATAATTGTATAATATATAAGTGATGGATTTATTTATCATCATTCAGTCACACTTATGCAATATACTTTGGTGTATTTAGCCATGATATCTACTTATACTGTAGCAATGTGCACAGTTGTCTTGCTACCCACATTGATAACATGACCATTAGCTGTTAAGTTTTCCTGTTATACATTATTCAACCCTTTGCTTATCTAAACCACTTCGCATTCATACAATTTTGTCAGAGCTCTAGACAATTTCATCATATATATTTCATCACATCATGATCATTCCATCACACCACTTCATGGGCTCACCAGTGCTCTGACTGTGTCAGAAATGCAATCTAATTAGATTTTCGCTTTGAAGTTGACTTGGCACTGTTGGCAGACTTGTGAATCAAGTAATTATGTTGTACGTGATGTATGGCAGAAAGCTACTGCATGATGTGTGACTGAAACCAAGTCTATTCCACTCAAATTTGTGAAGAAAAAGGTAACTGTGGATTTTGAAAAATATAAGTGAACCCCTGATTGCTGAGGAGTTTGAGACTTGGGTAATTGGTAACTTTTACTCTTTGACTTGTTGTAATCACTGTCAAACAAATAAGAACAACAATTTGTCACTGAGAGTGATTAAATTGAGTATTATAAAGCAAAATAACCCAACAAAAGGTGACAAAAAATTCAAATTTTGCTTCCCAAAAGTCCCCCCCCCCTCAAATATATACATGTATATTTTTTTCCTAATTGATCTTTTTTCTCAAATTAGTTTTTTTCAAAAACTTTTAAAAATATTTTGTATGCATTATATACAAGGATTAATATTTAGAATGTAACATTTGATTGTCTTTAAAATTTATCTTTTGGGTCCAGATGGTGCCATCTCTACCACTAGACCAACCCTCCCCCCACCCAACATGGGAAGATAATTCCTTTTAAAATGTAAAAATATCTTGTTTATCATTTTGTGAAAAACCCTTGTTTCATTTACAAATCATACATTGCAGTGCTCTCCCCAAGTAATTTAAAGTTAATATGTAAACACGGAAGTACATACTTCCGTTTATGTAAATACTAACACATGACATGCTGGGCTGCCAATCGTTTGGTCCAGGTTTCGAATCCAGCTCTTGCCTACTCACCTGGGCTTATGTTGCACAACTGTTTCAATAGAAAATAAGTGGACTGTTGCACTGTGAAAATGGCACTTCGTGTGTCATCATGCTGATGATTTGTCATGATCATACCCAATACTTTCAATGTTAATTTGATTTAAGGAGACTTATCACGCTTGTGACCAGTCTAGTGGCCTTCTTTTGATCATGACTATCAAACAGCCTTTATATTTCCCATGTTGAAGTAGAGAAGATGACACTTCATTGGCTATCATGAGTCACAAAGTGCATTTTTCACAGTGAACTGGTCCTCTTTTTGTCTGCATCAAAGTGACAGGCTATAACAGAAACTCTCACTTGAAACAGCTAGAGTCAGAGTCAGTCCATTGAGGAGATCGATGGATTAGAATGCCATGGTCACCCTTGTAAAATGCTATGTCACTTTTCAGGAGAGAGTGGGTAGGCCTATATCATATCTTCTCTCAACCAATGAAATATGCAGGAAAAATTTTTCTACCACTAATGTCTACAAATATGAAATTATCTGTAATATCCGTTTTTCCGCCATTCTATAGGTAAAGTTCTGATCTGTTTTACATGTATGTCTTCTAAGAGCAGAGAGCCTCTGATATTCCATTGAAATTGTTAATAGCAATTAAAGACTAGACACTCCTTTCTCACTAATCTGCTTTAATCAGGTACAATCAATCCAAATAGCTAATCCACGTTTGACCAATCCAGTTGCAATTCACTTTCAACATCAGGAAATTGGTAGCGTTACAGGGTCTTCCAGGTACAATATAGTGAATATACAAATAAGAAATAACAGATTAATCGATTTTGCAAACTGGAATTGATTTTTAACTAAAATCGAATCGGTGGTGATTAATCAGTTTATCGTGAGAGCCCTACGATCCATATAATATTAGTAGACAGATTGATTGATGGATAGATTGATGCTTGGTGGACAGATTAACAATTGATTTGTGGAGCACTGACATATATAGCAAAGGTTGATGACTAGTCATCAACCTTTGCATACACAGGGTGGTCAAACATTTATTAGTTTTTCTCCATTTTCACATTTTGTTCCCCCACAACTTCCCCCAGTCCAGGGTTTGAATCCAGCTCTTTCCGGGCCATTTGGGCCTATTTTAGAAGCCTGTTTCAATCGTCTTTTGCCTGATCGCTGTGTCCTCCTCCTATCTCAATTAGCCTACCAAGAGCATAAATACAGCCTATTACAGGATGTAAAGCCCCAAGCATCCATCAATTCATCTTCTTATGTTGGGCTTATAATGGCGATACATGATTTATTTAGTTAGGAAAGCAACTTTTAAAACGGAACACAATGTATAGCTTTAAATTGCTTTATAACTTCATTTTTCAACATCTCCAAAACTGTAAAAGTGTGGCAGTTGCATGAAGAAGAGCGGTACTTGTCATAAAATTTAGACAGATAAATGAATAATTTGTTAGATAGATATGCAAATAATTAGACACATGATTGAATGGTTTAATGTTATGAAGGTAAGATTATATGATGACACAGAGATAGAAATTTTATTTCATTTAAATTTTATTTTATTTAAAATATAAAAGTAACACAAACTATGGTCAATAAGCTATTCAATAGATACTTTTAAATAGTTTGATTTAAAACATTACGCAGTGGGCATGTGACGTCACCTTAAGGGCTTATGTTTAAGCTACCAACATGAGTAACTATATAACCTGCATGTAGAATTAGTTTCTATTGACATAAAGTTTTTAAGAAGTTTCTATTGACATAAAGTTTTTAAGAAGTTTCTATCTATCTATCTATCTATCTATCTATCTATCTATCTATCTATCTATCTATCTATCTAACCATCTATCTCTCTAGCTATCTCTCTAGCTATCTATCCAGCTATCTATCTATCTATCTATCTACCTATCTATCTATCTATCTATATCTATCTATCTATCTAATAGATAGATAGATAGTATCTATCCAGCCATCTATCATATAAATTGGTTATCTATCTGTACATGTAGTCTGTACCCCCCTGAGTAATTATCTATTCCCTGTTAATTTAATCTGAAGATACAGAACCATGATTCCCACAATAATTACAGATTGACAATAAGTGATTTGTTAACATGGAGAGGGTAAAATTTTATACTTTCCTGAAATAAAAGGGAGCTTTCTGCAACTGGGTGTTTAGTTAGAATACTTCTGAAATTTGCTCTTCCCTGGTTCCTTTTGGTCTATCTGTTAACTTAAATATCAAAGGTTGCTATCAATCTAGGGCCTTATCATTTTGCTGGTATCTTCATACAAGAATCTTGTGATCAACTTTGCCTTTAAATTGGTCAAAGCGAGGTCCTGCCAGGGGGTCACTGGACTTAATTAACTTGACATTGGAATGTTTCTCATGTTAGCAGTGGTTAAGTGGTTGATTTGTGTTCACATTCAATGAATATTCAATAGCTGGTGGAAATTTCCATTCTTGATAGAAATACAAACTGACAGATAGATCTATGGACACATGGATAGAAAAAAGCAGCCAGATAGAATAGATAGATCATTAGTAAGATAGATAGACAGGTGGAGATAAATAGATAATTAGATATATAGATAGCTGGATAGATACTATCTAGCTATCTATCTATATATTAGATAGACAGATAGATAGATATAGATAGATAGATAGCTGGATAGATAGCTAGAGAGATAGAGAGATAGATAGATAGATAGATAGATAGATAGATAGATAGATAGATAGATAGATAGATGCCCTGGATAAGTTGGGCTTATTGTCAATAGTCATAATTCTATTTAATAAAAGGTTACAAAATTCTTCTAGAAATATATTTTGACTCTTTATTTTTAAAGAGAGCACAAATGTAAGAAATTGGGCAATTTCATTCTTGAGCTGAAAAGTGAATTAATACTTTTTAGGAGGTAGTCATCTCTGAGTGTTTGATTCACACAATTTATTTTTCACAGGAGAATTTACTTATTCAAACTTCAAGCTATCAAATACATACATAATGGATATTGGGAGCTATTGGCCAATAGTATTGGGGGAGTTGACCTGAGCCATCTTGACCAATCAGGGCAGACAATGTGGGGTAGTGGCTGGGGAGAAAGGGAGGGGGGGGGGAGTGTTGGAATTAGGAAACTGGGCACAAAGGTACAGGTAGGCCTATGTCTACCAGGGCCAGAACAAGTTGTCAATCAGGATGAATACATTAAATTGTGTACTGGACACATGCATTTCTGCACGGATTTACAGGCTACAAACCCAAGTTTTATTTGTTTCAACAATGGAGTAGTTTAATGCTAATTAATGGAGATTCCATGAAACTCTTAAATTACAGGATACACTGTAAAAATATTATTACATTGAGTAGTGTCAATTATACATTTTATGAAACAGTGAGCACTTTAAAATTTACCAGTGATGTTACCCAATTATTAAAAACTTGGCAGTTCTGCTTTGGATTTGAATAGTGAAGTGCCAAACAGATTCATTGAAAAGGAGCCAATATACCAAATGATATTATGAAAAATATGAGCTATAAGCAACTGAGGTGAGTGAATATTTACTCTAAGCATGGTTCCAAGATGCTTGCATAGATAGAAAAATAAGAAAATATATCTGTTGTTCATTTCTGAAGGGTAAAACTTTTACCCCTTTTGGCCATTTGTCCATCCTCCACCATGCAGGAGGGTGCCATTTATCTTAATTTGGTGGTAGCTTCTGCTGCTGTCATTCCAGGGTCAAAAGCCACATGTGGTGCAATTAGTTACCCTATTTGACAGCTTCTCTGAGCTGTCCTCTGTTGAGAAATTCTCAAACTGACTGAAATGTGAGGGGTAAAATTGGGGTAAAATGCTCTTGTCATTCCCTATGATTGGTAACTGATAAGAATTTTACCCTGACTTTAAAAACGGACCCTCGGGGCCAATTGATTAATTAGGGGTAATTGACCATGAAAAAAAATCCATAGATAGTAGACAATCTGAACCTCCCAAAAATGGTTTTAGATCAACTGTGACCCTCTTAGTTATTTATTGAGAGACTGTCAAAGTCCAAAATTGCCTCTGAAAATAAATCCACTGTGACCTACTGGGGGTAACCATAGAAGAAGCATTACTGAGTAGTGGGAATGCTACTTCATTACCAGTGCTAGAGAAAATCCCAGACTGTTTAGATTGGAATGAAATTCACACACAATTACGAGTGTTTTCATGAGACTTTTTCATATCCTTATTCTGTATTTGTAACTTTCCAGTCCCGATTTGCCTGAAAACGAGGCCACATTTGCCATAACTGGTGGAGGTATCGCTGATGCAAAAGAGTGATCACTTCAGTTCATTCAAGATCATCTGTCTGTTTATATTACATTAATTTATTGCAGATGTAATTTAATATATTGTCAGAATGTAATTTATGCAATTTTTAAATGTGTTTTCACATGCTAATATTATTACATCACTTATTGTTATTGTTGGAATGTACATATACACATAGGCCTGCCTATCTGTTATTAATAAAACAACAAGTTGTTTTCCAAATTCACAGTTTATTGTTATTTTAGAATATTGGAAGAAGTACATAAATGGAAAAAAGCCAAAATGTTATGTCTGAAACTTGATATTGATAAATTGTACAGAAGCATATTAATAATATTATTCATTCAAAATTTGTATGAAACAATTCAGGTTGATTCATTCGGTCACATTTGTTTTGTACAACTGTTAACGTGGTTAAATGGGAACATATATGTACATGATGAATGACAATGTTACAAGAAGTTGATAATGCTAAATATGAATAAGCTAATATATACACAAAATGGAAAAAGGCTACATAAATAGTGCTGAAACAAGATGGTCAAAAACCTAAAACGGTAAAATTTCCAAAAAACAAGAATCCAGGGATTCAAAACCGACCTAGCGTAATTGCTTTTAAGGTGGCATAGCCCTAACCCGTGGACAACTGATGTTTTGAAGATGGTAGAAGAGTTGATTGGTAGACCTTAGACTCTTAGTAGATATGCATGGAACCGATACTGAATAGCATGAGGAATAAGGTGATAGAATTAAAAGAGGATATATTGCAGGGCCTGTCCTACCCATTAGCCAATTAGCCAATGGCTAATCCATGCTTCAAATGACTAAAAAAAAATCAGTTTGGCTAAAACTTTGGCTAACAAGTGACCATGAAAAAAAATTTTTTTTTGATATTTTTTTCTGCAGACAAATTTGTCTACATATTTATTCCTCTGCACCCTGACTCTTCTGGTAACCTTAATGAAGTTTTGACGTAAAGCCCCCAATCATCCATCCATCCTTGGTTTGAGTCAAAATATCTGGCTAAAAAAACCGCAATAAGGCTAAAGGTTTATGGATTTGGTTAATGGTTTGGCTAAAACCTTCATAAAGCTAGGACTGGCCCTGATATTGTTTATAAGAATTTATTACAATATGTTAAGTCGGCACCTGACCAAATTAATAATAATAATTATTATTACAGATGCTTTATTAATCATGAAATAAAAATTATGACGATTCATAGAGTAATGCCATTAGTAATGCATAGTTCTCAAGGATTCAGGGGCTTTTTGCCACGACAATTCAACATTTTCCAGGAAAAAGGAGGATGATTTAACTCAGGGTACCCACTGAAATTTGGCAAGCAAATTCCCCGCATTTTCCCTGAATTTTCCCTGTTTCACCCGACATTTTCCCTGACTTATTCGGCCTTAGCGTTGTGTTATTGCGGCAATGTCGTCGCTAATCGGAAACCAAAAAACAATGACATCTGCGGACTTTTGCTTCAAATAGAGGGCTTTTTTCACGCATTACAACATGTGAAACCAAATTCCCTGTGTTTTCCCTGAATTTCAGTTTTCCCTGCAGGGAATTTATTTTCACCATTTTCCCTGTTTTTCCTGTCCGGTGGGGACCCTGTAACTAATTTCAACCAGTCGGCGACAATAATTTTGTCTACGCTGCATCATAAAATGCCTCATCAAAGTTCCTAGAAATCACGTGACAAGTGGGCGAGGCAAAAATTTTGCCTCACAAAAGATTCAACCAGTTGAATCTAGATGAATGAAGCAAAGATCCATGAAGCAAAAGACCTGAAAGGCCTTTAAAGTGCTTTGGCGATGCTGGAGACTGCCTGGGCAATGCTAGACTGCTTGGGTGATGCTACTTTATCATTGATTCAATACAATTTCGGCTATGCAACTGCACAACTCGCCGACCAAAGATTCTGATCAATCGCCGACCCAGCTCTTTGCCTCACCGAAACAGCTCCTTGCTTGAGCGCAATTCATGATCTGTGGACTGCCTGGGAAATGCTACCATCTGTTGGGGCGTTGCTACTTTAACATTGAAACAACAGAACTTCACCAAAGCTCCTGCACAGCTCGCTGACACATTTCTGTTGATCTAGGGGTTACTTTGGCACAAATAACGAGTGATTCGGTGCTGAAAACAAGTGCCTACTCGTGGTAAGAGTCACCCACGACAATGTACAACCTTTACTTGATTATATAATTGTCCAAAATTGGCTTAAATCGCCGAAATAGCACTTCCTGGCACCCTGACAGACT
Source organism: Platynereis dumerilii (assembly GCA_026936325.1). NCBI lineage: Eukaryota > Metazoa > Annelida > Polychaeta > Phyllodocida > Nereididae > Platynereis > Platynereis dumerilii. The sequence goes on along the minus strand of JAPTHN010000002.1, from coordinate 10,648,983 downwards.
CGTTGACACAAAACCACTGCCATGAGAACTAAGCATTATAAGACTTAAGAGTCCTAGCGACAATGTACATAAAATGGGCAATTCTGTAAAGTTAGATGTACAGATAAGATACTTTAATGGCTTGTGTATCCCTACCATTACACCTTAGCTATTTTATTGTTAACTAGGTACGAGGCCCTGTGTTATGGCTTTCAAACAAGCTGTCAACAAAAGCTTGAAGTGCAATAGGAGCTGAGCTATAACGCAAAATGTCATTGTGTCAGACATACTCAGAGAAATGACCCATTTCTGACTTGATGGTTTGTCTCTCAAAATTGTTATTCATATGGAGAAAAATCAGAAAAATCAATGAATTGACACCTATTGTCAAGAAAACTAGTTCAGGCATCAGCCAGGTTAATCTCCACAGCAATATTGTCATTTGTCCTAAAGCTGTAGCATTTCATATTCAGGTGTGCACTGAGTTTTCGTCTTGATGGCAACTGGAATGTTATTTAAACATTTCCTACAGGTATGACATATTCAAAATGGATACTGGCATACCTGAAAATAGTTGGGAAAATTTCATTTAGCTGCTTCATAGAGAAAGGTAACTTGATAGAAACCAGCTTTAAAGTGAGATAATGGCACTTCAGTCTTTCTTGAAAAGGCTATAAATTTGGTCAAATATGAACATTCAATTGACTGGTTATTTACACTGAACTTCACTTGAACAATATTGGGAAAAAAAATAATTTATTTAAATATCTAAGATGCTTCTAATTTTATACCAAAAGAGCAATACATTTGTTCATTCAATCGGCCTTATTCCCTTCTACGAAGTCTATGTGACCACATGATGCCATGTTCTGTTCTGTTTGTAGATTCCTCCGCTGTCAATTCGGAGCACCCCAGGATCCTGGGTAACGTGTAGGGGGGGGAGGGATCGATAGAGTTGACTCTTCGGCTCACGGTAGGGGATTTAATCCTGGTGGCATGAGTAAATAGATAAATTGATGATGCTTGCTGAGGGTTTGCTGCCACACATTTGCCAAAAATATTGCCTTGCATGACAGAACCTAATTTCTTTTAATTCTATGTTGGAAGATATTTATTCTCTCTTGTGTTAATATTACACAGTAAACATTCATTGTTTAATCACAAAGATTCAGTAAGAAGGTGATTATTTACAATTAAAAAATAATTTTCAAATTTGAGCATTTGTCAGACAGAGTCAGAGGCAACCTCATGACATTCATGTAAACATGAGATCTTCCGGAATTGAGAAGAGAAGCACGTAAACAAATATTTGTTCTTTAACCTCACTCATTTTCCTAATCACAAGTCTCCCACTATCACAATGCCGCCCAGCTATAAGCTGGAGAAGTGGCCCGACTTCCCATCAGCTTTCCGAGCCGTCCTAGAAATCGAAAAGGAATGCATGATCATAACAAAACCTATAGACAATTGGTACCTAATATCGCCCAAGGACAGCGAGGCAGACCAAGTGCTCACGAAAGTCCTAGAAGCAGGCTCGCTGAATGGAAAGAATTTGACGATAGTTCGCCAGCAAGAACAAGAGTGGTATGTTGCAGTATTAACAAGGGTCCCGAAAGACATCACACCAGAAGACGTTCTAAATCTCCAACCATCTCTCACCAAGGCTGTCAGACTGACCACCTTCGACCATGTGGAAAGAAAAGCTGTGCCAACCGCAAGTTTGAAGATCTGGGGGAGGGGAACTCGCCCATCAGTCCTTCAGTTGGGCCCTCTGGGGCCAAGACCGGTGAGGCCCTTCGTCCCAGACCCCCTCAGATGCTTCCGATGCCAGGCTTATGGGCATCACCAAAAGAACTGCACGAAGTCATTCCGGTGCTCGATATGCAGCCTCCATCACCAGACATCCGAATGCCAAGAGAAACTAAGGGCAAATCAACAACTCACACCCCGCTGCCCCCACTGCCAAGGCAAACACTCAGCAGCTTCTCTCGCGTGCTCAGTCAGGAAGGAGAAAGCGAGGCAAACGGTGCAGCGATTCCAAGCTCAACAATCAGTCAAAAACGGCTTGCAACAGACCCAGATTCCAACTCAAGCCCCTCCTCAACTTCAGGATCCCCAAGCCTTCCCTTCCCTCCCGGGAACATCACAAGCCCCACTAAAACAGCCACTACTCACATCCGACCTCCTTTCATCGATTGTCCAGATGGTTGTTCAAGCGGTACTCTCATGTCTACCGAATATCAAGGTCCCAGACACCAGCGCCATCCTCGACCGAATCAAAGCAGCCATCCCGACCACCCAGACCAACACAACCCATTTCCAGACCCCTTATACCCCTCAGCTGCCGACGCCAACCAGAAAACAGACTCCCCAAAAAAGAGCAGCCCCCGATCCCCTCCAAGGACAACCCAAGAAGCCGACCAACGAACCAACCACATCCCCCAAGTCAACCGAACCACAAACCCCAGCTCAACACAAGGAATCACCCCAACCGGAAATTATGCCATCCGTACCACCGGAGACCATTATGGACTCAATGCCAATATGATCACATTCGGACCGTCCTCCAATACTCCACCATCGACCACAAACTCTCCCCCTCAACCCCCTCGACCATCTCATTCCTCATTAAATCACACCATCAACCGACTTAAAGACCGTCTTGGCCCCGTATGTGACAATTCTCTCACCGCTGACAATAATTTAGGCCCCACAATACTGCAGTGGAATGTTCAAGGCATGCGCACCTTCCAAAAGAAATCTTTTGTGATTGCATCAGTGAAAGACATTGATCCTGATATAGCCCTATTACAAGAAACGAACATTGAACACCTTGACAATGTCGCTATATCAGGTTATCATCTTTTCATTTTGCCAGGACAACGCGGCCTCATAACTGCTGTTAAAAAAGGCCTACCATGCAGCAAACCTACAGAAATATTCTCAGCTGGTCCGGAGGTTGAAATTCTAGTCATTGATGTCTTTCTTCGCAATAGCCCTCTCAGACTTTTCAACATATATCGTAACTGTAATCCTCATCACCCTGCCACTCTTGATGCCGTCCGTCTCTTCACCCATACTCGTAATGTGCCCTCTGTTGTCGCAGGGGATTTCAACGCCCATCACCCCATGTGGGGCTCTCCGTCCAATCGCCCACCCTGCCGCACTGCCCGTACAATACTCCAAGCCCTTGACGATTCTGATATGGTGCTATTGAATACTGGTTCTCCAACACATGTCGATGGAGGACATCTGGACCTAACTTTCTCTTCGGCTCATCTGGCACCCCACATCTCGTGGCAAGTATTAGACTCTGTCGTCTCAGATCATTACGGCATCAGTATCAACATCACTCTTCCTCAACGTCCGACCCTCCCACCTCCACTGGGTCGACATTATGCACGTGCTAACTGGGATCTTTATTCATCACATGTTTGTGAACAACTCATAGACTTTGCCCCACCAAGAGACCTCAATGCCCATAATGAAGCCCTAGTGACAATTATTAATTCTGCTGCAAATCTCGCCATCCCAGACCGCAAGAAACACCTCCCACGTAAAGATGCATGGTATTACAGTCCCAAAATTCGCACAGCAAAACATCAAGTCAACCAGCATACCAAACTCTTAAAACGTCACCCAACAGCAGAAAATAAAACTAGACTCCGTGAGGTGATCCAGCATGCCAAACAAGTCATAGCCGAAGAACGCACAAAGAAGTGGCTTCAGTGGTGCTCTAAACTATCTAGTCACTCATCTGTCGGTGACATGTGGAAACAGCTTAAAATTGCCTCCGGAACTACCGTCACAACTCCTAAACACCCTTTCCCACAACACCAAGCTGAACTTCTCAATCACGAATTCACTGACAGAGCAAAGACTGATAATTTGCCACCTCTTGCCCAGCGTTCCCTTGCCCTCCTCCATCGGAGCAGACTCTCTTTCATCGATGATGCCATCGCCACCCACGACCCACCTACGGACTCTCCCTTTAATCTTTATGAGCTTCAAAGGTCACTAAGAGCCTCTAATTCCTCACCAGGGAATGACGGCATTACCCATTCCATGATAAACAATTCTGGCACTGAGGGTCACCAGGCAGTCCTTGACTTGGTAAACCACACTTACCATAACCAGCAATTGCCCGCCGACTGGAAACGCGCCAACACAGTCCCCATCCCAAAGCCAAAACAGGAAAACTCTTTTCGCCCCATCTCACTCATCTCCTGTCTCTCAAAACTTGCTGAGAGGATGACCCTTCATCGCCTACAGTGGAAAATTGGAAATCTTGGTCCTCACATATATGGCTTTACCACCGGCGTCAGCACTGCTCATGCCATTGCTACACTGCTTCACCTTATCACCGACAACCCCCAGCACCCCCCTTACGTAGTCTTTATAGACCTAGAAAAGGCATTTGAACTGGCCAACCCAACTGTCATAACATCCCTCCTTGCTCGCAAAGGAGTACGAGGCAAACTTTTGGCATGGTCCCATGCCTTTCTCGCAGACAGTCAAATGAGAGTGAAGTACCAGTCCACTCTCTCGGATTATCGCCCCCTACAAAACGGCACCCCCCAGGGATCAGTACTGAGTCCCTATCTCTTCAACATCCTCATGGATGCCCTCCTCAGCGCTGACCTTCCTCCAGACGTTCAAGCCCTCAGCTATGCTGATGACATAGCTATCGTTTCAACTGGTCCCTATGCCCTTGCCAATATGCAGACTGCCCTCAACACAATAGCCGAACAAATCAACAAACTTGGTCTCAAAATCTCCCTTCCGAAAACAAAAGCCATCTCCATCTTAGCTGCAGACCCAAGGAACACCCTGCGCCTAAATGGTTCACCCATTGAATGGGTAAAGGACTTTTCCTATCTTGGAATAATTATAGACAAGTTCCTCACATTCCAGGGACATACCGAAATCCTCCAATCCAGGATATCCAAGCGGCTCAACGTCCTCCGCTCCCTATCAGCATTACATCATGGTGCAAATGCTACTGTCCTCCGTATGTTCTACACAGCCTCAATTCGTTCCATTGTTGACTATTCCGCCCCCGCTCTAATCATTGCAAAATCAAATTTAATTGACAAGCTCAACAAACTCCAGAATGCTGCAATGCGAACTATCCTTGGTGCACCCCGCTGGACAAATATCTGCACCCTCCAAGAGGAGACTCATCTCCCTCCCATTTCTCATCGCATACAGTACATTGCCACTACATTTATTCTATCAGCCTTAGCTTCCCCCCGTCCCCTACTTCTCCGGGACACCCTTCGTCGCAATGACCTTCACCCTCAACGCCCTATTTACTCCTGGATCAAACAGGCATCCTACCTCCGACACAGAGCTTTTCCTGACCCGGCTACATTCGATGACCATCCCTTGGATCCTCCCCCTCCCCCCTGGGATGCCATTCCTGCTACTTTCCTCCTCAGCCTTCCACCTGATGGGAAAAAGAACTCCTCGCCACACGTCTTAAGAACAACTGCCCAAGAACGCATAGCTCTCTTCAACAACAACAAGGATGCCGTCTTCTTCACCGATGGCTCAGTGCGCTATGAGCCTAAGCGTGCAGGCGCTGGAATTATTGCTCGCACAAACTCAGTCTTTCATGACAATTCTCAGGAACACAGTATTCGCACATCTGACCATGCCTCCAGTCTCCAAGCTGAACTTGTAGCCATTGGAGCTGCACTCGCCATTGCATTGGCACAAACCGCTGAACATACTATTATACATACTGATTCCCTAACAGCCCTCCAGGTACTACAAGTTCACACCCCTCTAGAAAATGGAGAACTCATTTCTCTCTTACAACGCCAAATCCGGGAAATCTATGCCCAAAATGGAACTGTTACATTCCACTGGATACCCAGTCATGTCGGGATTCCCTTAAATGAGAAAGCAGACAAACTTGCCCTGGCTGCTACAGCCAAACCAGTCATAGACGTAAATGTCAACCTCACAAAATCCCACTATAAGTCCATCGCTGCCCAAAAAATTCACCGCCAATGGACTCTCTTCGTCACACAGGCGTCCCGACTCTCCAGATCCATTCAGTGGAGAAGAACAGCAACAAACGCCCTCCCAAATCGCCTTCCTATCCACATAGGACGCCACATTGAAACCCACATACATAGACTACGCCTCGGCTACAGATGTAGCTGGGAAATCTCCCAAAGACTCAACAGACAATGTCAGCACTGTAACAGCAACACAACTGAACCCCTTCTCCATTACATTTTACAGTGCCCATCCAGTGCCTTTTTTGGCCCACCCCTTGTACCCCTTGATGACGATCTAGACATTAACAACTATCCTCACCTAGAAAACACAGCCGCCACCAGGATTAACACTGCCCTCCGCAACATCCTCGCCTTGTCGCTCCACATCCGTCAATACCCACCCCCCCGATGACTTTCCCAATAATCACTCCCGCTCCTCCAACCATCTCAACAAGAACTATAAAATTATAATCCGATGACTATCACTATCTATACAGACTCTGAAATATCATTTTATTGATTTCAGAATAATCTTCGCATTCCACCCAACGGTTTACATCACGTACATTACTACAGAACTCTCAATTGACTATTATCTACAGACAAGGGCCAGTCTTTCAAGACAGTGGCCCCTCCCTCCCTCCATTGGAGTCCAGGGAAAACTCATCTACTACTACTACTACTGTAAACATTGAAAAAAACAACTTTTGCATGTTACAATGATTCAAGTCATCAATTGACAAAATAACAGCATAAACACATGTCATTCCTGTAGCAATGCTATCCTTGTGGTAGGTATAAATGTTCAAATGAAAAATGTACACACTTCTTTCATAAATTGCTAAGTTTCAGGCCAAAAATCATAATGACTCAAATAGCAGACACTTCCCTTTCACTCAGTTTCTCTACCCCTCTCACCCCCAGACCTCTTAGCCCTACTCTAAAAACGGCCAAGGCCGGTTAATAATGGCACTGAAGAAACTAAAAGAATCATCGGCACAGCCGTGAAAATCCAAAGAAAGCATGATGCTGAATGAGTTATCATAAAACAAGGAGATACCCTCATCACCACGGACACATGATTCACACTTACGTGGACAACATGAAACACCAAATATATAATACTTTAAAAGAATGAAAATGTACATCATGACCACCACATTTCAAGCGAATAATGTTCAAGCAAAATATTCTCAGTGATGAAGCAAATACAATCTACAGCGAACGATGAATGAGTGCGACTATGTATCAAGATTTACAAACTAATATATTAAATACATTTCACTATTTACAATGACAGTGACATCAGGAGTGGACCCCCCAATTTCACAAGACCTGTACAAATGCTGCCATCTAGAGGAGAACTACACTCTCCTAAGTATTCTGTTACACAAATAAAATGTGATGATCTGCCAACAATGTCCAACATCACCACATTTCAGTATTTCTTTTACGGATAAGATAAACTATAATAAATTTGTGTCAAACCATTGATATTAATTTTATGCAGGGCCGAGGAGGGTAGATTTTCATATTCTCTGCCGGCAAATACATTTTATAAGACATTTTACATACCTTATATTTATGATAAAACTAGAGAGTAATAAATTAATGGGCAAAACACTAAAGCAACGTCACGTATCGGCATGAAGTAATTCATCCTCACAAGAAAAGATAATAATCATATGAAATGACAAAGATTTCACTGCAGGCACAAGTGCTATATATTTTAAAATCTCATAATATCCCTGTGTAGTCAAGCGATTAACATGGAGGTAAGAAGGAGATATGAAATCCCGACAACCGTAAATACTGCTTCAATACTTTCACTATAAAGCGTGCATTACAGCGCGACATTGGTGTATTCAACCAACATGGAAGAGTAATACATAATACAGAAATAGTACAAGCGTAAATGGAGGTACAATGTATCATAAATGCAATTTTATAAAAAAGCTTCCTGCTTCAAGCAGTGCTTAATTCTAAAACTTAAACCCATTCACTTAGGTGTAGGCTCCACTGTCAAAGCAAGAATTGATATAGGCCTAAATAGTAATTCTTAGACTAAGTATGACTTTTGTTGATCACCTAGCCTAACTCAAAACTGATTTACTGTTATAATGAATATTATATTTGTGGTACTCTATATGTCTAACATAGAATGACGGGTTGAAAATAACATGACTGTCAATCATACGGGAAATATCACTTTTACTTTGTTTTGGCTTTCTTTACAATGCAGATAATTTAACTCTTTGATTTGAGATGCCATTTAAATTTCTTAAACATGTACACAATGTATCACTAATGTTTGTAACTTTGGTACTTGAAACATTCAATTTGAAGTCTCCTCACTCAGTGGAAAAAGATAGTACGGAAACCTGATTGTCATTCGAGTAGAAAAAGGTCGTTTTTGCAATAGTAGATTTTACTTAGGTTTGCCGTGAACTCTGAATCTGTAGAGACATGTGTACTGCTTGTTGCCCCAGTTGCTTTCAATTCGCAGTTCCACCAGGTAGAATGGAGGCAGGTTCTGAGGCTGAAAAAGAACAGAAGCTCAAATTCGTCACCAGGTCAAGGCTACTTCTAAATTGCACGAGTAGGACTCCTTATAAAACATTAAACAAGACAAACATTTTTCAGCAAACAATCAAGTTGACCATAATTATGTCTCACATACCTGGACATTGAAGTACTGCATGGGTTCCCCACTTTCTTCGTAGATGTATCTTCCCAATACGGTTCCTTCTCGGTCCTTTTCATCTCGCAGTCCCTGTAATACAACACATTTAGTTTCAAATATAAGACATACAGAGTGCGTCTCATTCAAAATCACCCAAAACAGATATCAAACAATAACACTTGACAAAATTAGACATCTGCTATCCAGGGTTGTCAGGAAAAATTAATTCCATATTTTTCAAATATTATTTTCTAAAGTTAAAATATCCCACACCAGCGGCAATCAACAAAGATTGCTCTCTTTTAATAGGCCGATATGGACAGTCAAAAGTACAAGAGATGAGACAGAATCATTAACAATCAGTGCTTTAGTAGATGTAATCGAATCTTACCAGGACAGTGAAGTTGCGAGGGGCAGAATCGATGTTTCCGTTTGGCGACAGGGATTTAGGAATGTGCTCCAAGGTGAACGCCTCAATCTGAATATTGGCGGCCAGCTGAATTACGAGGAATCCCTGGTTGCCCTTGAACGCCCAGCATTGGCCAGGGTGCACATCAGGCTGCAAGAAAAACAGCACATCATAAGAGTGACAACAAATATTTTTAGCAAAAAAGCTAGGTACACTGTATTGGGGAAATTAAAAGCTCCTGCATTGCCTGTAAGCTACAGAGTAGTGAAAGTGTACAAGTAAAATGGAGCGGGTGAAATGTTTTGAAATTTTAATACCACAAACCATCCTCATCAGTAAAGCATTTCGCATTAATCACTTCTAGACAACTGTCTGTCAACATAACTATTTAGCACAATAAAACATTTGCGATGCATAACAAGAATCCATGGATTCAAAACCGGCCTTTGGTTTATATATTCGGGATTGAAATCATGAACAGGGGGATTTATATATTATTACGTGTGATTGTTTTGTATTAAGCAGTTATTGCCAGACTGACAGTGTTTTCTGCAAGCCATAAAAACTTTGTGGGGAACCTCTTAGCAAATGCCTATACCATATTTCAGAATTGTAAGTGAACTACTTAAGTCACAGTGGGCACTTCAAAATATGGTGTCCATTTCGGCAGCCATCTTGGAAATTTTCTCATAATTTATGAGGGAACCCCTAAGCAAATCCCCAAACCAAATAATAAAGTCGCAGTGGGCAATTCAAAGTGAACCCCTATACCAAATTGCATAAATCTAGGTGAAATACTAAAGTCACCGTGGGCAATTCAAAATATGGTGGCCATTTTGGCAGCCATCTTGGATCTTTCCTAAAATTTCTGAGGGGAACCCCTAAGTGAATCCCTATACCAAATTGCATAAATCTAAGTGAAATACTAAAGTCACAGTGGGCAATTCAGAACATCCATTTTGGCAGCCACCTTGGATTTTTCCAAAAGTTTTGAGGGGAACCCCTAAGCAAATCCCTGTACCAAGGTTCATAAATGTAAGTGAAATACCAAAGTCACAGTGGGTATTTTAAATATGGTGGCCATTTTGGCAGCCATCTTGGATTTTTCCAAATTTTTTTAAGGGAACCCCTAAGTGAATCCCTGTACCAAGTATCATAAATCTAAGGAAATACTAAGGTCACAGTGGGCAATTCAAAATATGGCGGCCATTTTGGCAGCCATCTTGGGTTTTTCCAAAAGATTCTGACGGAGACCCTAAAGTGAATCCCTATCCCAAATTTCATAAATCCAAGTGAAATACTAACAGCCTTAAAACTCGCTCTGACCTTTCACAAGGCATGTGGGCCGGTAAAAACTGGTTTAGAGGACCGCCAGAATTTTTACAGGTCCGTTTATTTGTGGTGTCAAGCGTCTTTTTGCAACCTTTTCTGCAGACTACAATTAAAGCACCACTTAAGTTTACAGTCTGTAAAACTGATATCCAAACAGAGTTGGCTGTTGCACTGTGAAAATGGCACTTCGTGAATCATCATATTGATGATTTGTCACGATAATTTTACTCTTAAGATCAGTCACATGACAAATCAAATAGCCTTCTATTCATCATGACTAATCAAACAGCCTCTATGTTTCCCATGGATGTTAAATTTGGGAAGATGACACTTCATCAGTTATTATGACTCACAGTCACAGAGTGCCAAAATCTGTGGGGAGCAACACTCATTTTATGCATATCAAATTTACAGGCTGTAATGATAAAGTTTGTCAAAGTATACTGTCAGAATGAGAAATGCACTGAGGAAGGCCCTGGTCTCTTGGGGGAGTTTAGTGGATGGGTGTTGATAGACATTGCTTGCAGGAATAATTTGGCAATGGTACATAACTACATCATAGCACTGTACAGAAAGCTGGTGAAGAAGTAGACAATGCCAAGTGTTATAAACATAATGATCCACTGAGCAACCATGCTTCATCTAGGCATGAACAATTATTTTAAAACACAAGTACTTAAATGGTTTGACTCTCACAGTGCCTTGGAATTATAAGCAATCCTGACACAGGGGCAACTTCTCCAATGAGGCTCACAGGCCCACTGCTGGCTGCAGCTGTTCATTGCACCTGTAACCATGGTAACCCCTTACAGCTAACTGAATCCCCCATTCATAATGGGCAGGTCCATATCTGTCATTGGCCCCCATTGCTCACTGGGTTGCAGCACTGTGTTCAGAGGGGCAAGGAAAGTGGACAAGTGGACAAGTTGACACATGGACAAGTGGACAAGTGGACAAGAGTCCCATTTCACTTAAGCCCTCCTCTATTAACCTGCCGGTTAAAAACAACACTAAAATCTTCAGTATAGTCAAAATAATTTAACAGTTCACCCTTGAAAATTTTAAGCATAATTACAAACACCAACCTGAATGACAGTCCTTGGGGAGTTGCTGGAATAGTACAGGGGGATTCCAAACAAACTCAGCTGAGCCGTTTGTCTGTGGTACGTCTCTGAACACCTTGTGCTGAGAACAGATCCACCTGAAAACATTCGAGGAAGAAATTGTAGGAAAATAAGAACTTTACATTATTTTCACCAAATCAACATGTGTCATTTTCCAGAAGAAGACAGGATCATTCGAGACTATTGAGTGTTGTATCAGACCATATTTAGTGGAAAATGTTATATAGCAAAGTCATGATTCCAGCTCGCTAGATCTATAGCTACCAGCCTAATGCTGATCTTGACTTGCAGCTCATAATAACACCAGCTTGTTCAATCCAGTTTTTCCATACCTGTGGATTCCAATGCATAATCTGGTAGATTGTTGCGATCAGCAGCAAACAGCATCAGAGCTTCCTTGATCAATGTTCGTACTCGCTAGAAACAGAAAACAAAAAACAAATTATCACCAATAAGAAACTTCGTGAATGACTTTAAAAGCCCCAAATACTTTTGCAGTCTCAGAATAATCATCTGTAAGCTGGACAAGCTATAAGAGGAGAAATCTATGCTTATTTCTCTGAATTTTCAGAGGCTAGTGAAATCTTATCAACAGTCATTGTCCAGACTTTCATCATTATGCATTAATGCAGCAAATAATTCAATATCTATCTATAATATGTAAACACGATTACTGTAAAACGGGGTAAAGTTGGCAATTCTGGGTAAAGTTGACAAGCTATTTTGAACCACTTCATGGCAGAAATGCCAACTTTATGCCAACTTTTCCTCACTGACACGTATGGCAACTTTGCCAAAGATACGTGTGTCAGTGAGGAAATTTTGCATTTCTTCCATTAAGTGGGTCAAAATAGCATGCCAACTTTACCACTGATTGCCAACTTTACCCCGTTCTACGGTACTGTTGCAATATCTCACCTCCTCAGAGAGTCCAGCACCAGCGAACGACCCCACAATTGCAGCACCAGCAGCGACTCCGCTTTTGTCTTCCTTCCTCTTCATCTCTTCGTACTCGGCTCTTGCTGCAGCTGCTGCTATTCTAGTCACATCAGAGGAGACTTTGGTAGCGGCCTCATCCGCCGATTTGCTGACGACTCCTACAGCCGCGGCAATGGCTGCTTTAGTGGCCGCATCAGTGGCAGCTTGAGTTGCAGCGTCTGTGGCAGCACCAGTGGCAGATTGAGCAGCGGCAACGCTGGCAGCTTTGATGGCAGCTGCTGTGGCAGCAATGGTTGCAGCATCTGTGGCAGAGGCAGTGGCAGAAGCGGTGGCAGCATCCGTGGCAGCTAGTGTGGCTGCTTTGGTAGCGGCATCAGTGGCTGATTCTGTGGCGGCGAGGGTGGCAGCTCCAATAGCAGCATCTGTGGCAGACTTAGTTGCAGCTAGAGTAGCGGCAGCAATAGCAGCGTCAATTGCAACCGATCTGGCAGTGGCAGAGTCAGTGGCTGCTTTTGTCGCAGAGGTCGTAGCGGCTAGCGTAGCAGCTTCAGTAGCGGTTTGAGTAGCAGCCAGAGTTGCGGCGTCAGTGGAAGCAGCGATGATGGCAGCACGGTCTTTTTCAGCCTGGGCCAATACGGCAGCTTGCACCTGGGCAGCCAGGGCAGCCAACTGGGCATCTGCATCTGACTTGCTCAAGAATCCGCTCTGCACCCAAGCCTTCATTTGAGGAGAGCTGTCTGAACCACCAGAAGTGAACTGAAGTTTTGAAAAAGAAAAAATTTCTAAATCAATCCTTGACATCAAATGGTATTCAATACTGAATATGATGCAGAGAGCTATAAAATTATGGTGATTGAAGAGAACTCTTTCTTATTTACAGCAAAACTACACTTGGTACTACAATGATTGTTGAGTGTTCGTACAAAATAACTTATTGCACACAAAATATCCACAAATTTATATTATAAAGGCCTTCAGGAGAATTAGTTACAGCAATAAATGCTCTCTACAAGTAAGGCCTAATTATCATTTTACATGCCTTCAAATAGAGGAGTCAGAATAATTAACATAAATTTGATGGTGACCACATACCCCAGCCATTTCTTGTCGGACGAGGTCGGCCACCCAGAGCGCCAGGGCTGTGTCGTTCTTGCAGCAGTCCTTCACCTGGCCCATGAGTGCTGCCAGCAGAGCTTTCTGGGAATCTATTTCTCCTTGAAGAGCTGCGATCTTGTCCTTCATGTCAGCAGACACAACCGCGACAGCTTCATTGCTTGCAGCTTGCCCACTAAATTAAACAGATAAAGTGAAAGGTGAGACAAGGGTCACATTACATTTATGGGCTTAGTACTATAGTACTATAGACAATGCTTAATGTTAGTTCGGCACAATTTAGAATTCAAGTCAAGGACCTTTCCAGTTTGTGAAAAGACAAATTGAACAAAAACAAAAAGATTAGGTCCTACAATTACATTCAGGCAATTCCCTACAACAATTTCAAGAAAAGTTATAACATATTTCAAGCTGCTACTACACAGCAGAGAAAGTGGAGAGTATTGAGTTACCTGAGCAGAGCAGCTTGCAGTCCTGCCATTTCAGATTTCAAAGCAGCAATGGTGTTGTCCTTCTCTTTCATATTGACCAGCTGAAAGATGACATGTATTTAGTCATAAACAGAACCCTCCATTAATTCAATGTGGAAAAACTATATTTCTTTCAAACAGAATTGAAAAGCATCATTAATACTCACAATACCACCAATCCTTGAACTTTCAGCATCGAGTTTCTCTTTTTGTTGCTGCAAGGCCGCCAACAGCTGTGGAATACGAAAGAACATGATTTTGGAATCCTCCCCCCTTGTGGGGGCCAGGATTCATCTCTGTGAGTGAAAACTCACAGATTTGTGACAATAAATTGTACACAGTAAATTTATTGGATTAACTCTCGCGAGAAGCGTGGAAAGACCGAGATTTGAAATTACGCATGCGCTATGCGCCCGGAAGTACGACGAAACGTCCCCATTCTATTTCGAGGAAGAAACCACGAAGTGGGGAGGTGGGTGGGTGACTCAGCTTGTCACAAATCTGTGAGTTTTCACTCACAGAGATGAATCCTGGCCCCCACAAGGGGGGAGGATTCCAACTCTATTACATTCGACTCACAGATTTGTGACAATAAATTGTACACAGTAAATTTATTGGATCGAGTCCCAAAGAGGAGGCGGGAACTCAGAAGACCAGTGAGTCGTACCGGAAGAAAACACCAACTAAGCTGAGCGCCAAAGGCGCAACAACTTAGGGGGACAAGGCACCATAAACTAAGCCTTAAAAGCAAACCAGGGAAGCGGCAGCCAACCAACCCAGCGGGAGGAAGGCATGACCGGAAACTGAACCCCTGGGAAAAAAACCGGGCAGCTCTGCTGAGCGAAATAAGCTGATGACTAGAGCAGACCAATGAGCAGAGGGAATCATAAGCGCACGCAGAAGGAGGAACCGCCCAAGGAGAACCAAGACCAGTAAGCAACAATAACCAGTGAGCAAAAAGCGACAGGAGAAACGCCCGGAGAGATCCCAAGGGATCCCACATGCAAGTGCTCACCGAACTGCCCCTATGGGCGTAGACCTGGTCCAGGTGCAAGAACACGGAACCTCGAGAGAAACGCTCCCCCCCCCCTCTTTTGCGAGAAGAGTTGCATGGCAGCTGCAGAGGAAGAGCTCAGAGGCTGACCACCTCGCGACCAACAAAGGAGGCCAGACTGGAGAGGGAAGCAGTAAGCGATGTGGGAAGAGTAACCGAGGTCAACCTATGGGCAGACCCCTAGAGATCCCAGGAAGCCGCAAAGAGCAAGCCTGTGCAGCCAGGCCTAACTAGCAGCAAAAAATGAACAAGACAAAGCCCGCAAAGGGGGAGAAGCCGACTAGAATAAAACCCAACCTGCAGCAGATGGCAAGGCAAGGGACAAGAGCAACAGCCGCAAGGGAAAGGAGTATCCCATAAACGCGGCAAAAGATATAGAAGCAAACCTGTATAGCTAATAGGAAGCCGCCAGGGGACAGAAACCAGGGTGACAACTGAAGGAGTGACCCTTGTCACCAAGGACCCACCAGGACACGCCAGTAGAGGAAACCCTGGCAACCCGTCTATTGGGACAGCACCCAAAACCAGAGGAGGCCAAGCTGTTGAGAGGAACAGCGGCCCAAAGGCAGTCTAGGCCTGGGCAGACCGAGAGGAGCAACCCAAGGCCCAAAGAGGAAGGCACAGCAAGGCGATAGGAAGCCTTTGAAAGGCCCTAAAGAGCACTTTACCGGCCTGCCAACTGAGGAGGAGGGGGCCGAGAGAGACCTACTCCGACCAGAATGAAGCCGCAAGCCTCAGCCGAAGGGGAAGCCACGGCTGCCCCGGATCGAAAGGAGAGAGACGCCGCCAATGGCTACGGCGTTCAACTGATCAGCCTAAGGAGGATAAACATGACCCACCAGAGGAGAGACTCCCGAGGCAGGGACGGATGCCCCAGTTCGAGGAACGGCACAAGGCCAAGAGAAAACTTGCCAGAAGCCAGAGTTGCCAAAGGCAAGTAGGACAGGAGTCCTGGGTAGGGACACTTGCCTGGAGCACCCCAGGAACGACCGAGGCCACCAGGGAAAGTACAGTGAGACCAAGAGGAGACGAGCTGGCAGGAAGAGCTCGACCTAGGGCCTACCTAGCCGCGAAGGGCATGTGAAGCAAGGGGAACCGCTGTGGACCCTCCAGAGAAGCAACAGCACCCCCAGGGGAGTAGCCCCTCCGAAATGGCGCCCTGGAGCAGGAGGAAACAAAGGCCGAAAAGTCTCAGGCAGCGACCGATACTGAGACAGGCCATAATTATAGCCAATACACAGGAAGGCCGGGTGTGCGGTGGGCTACAATACAGAGGAAAAGGGAGAGCCGGACTGAAACGCAATCCGACCCAGGCCCACTGAAGCTCGCAGGAATGCCAGTGATATGCAGCCCTGGACAAGCCGAGGGACTCCCTGTCAGGAAGGCTTAGGGTACCGACGACAATGCCACAAGGCAAGCCAAAACGAGGCCCGAAGAGACCAGATGGCAGGAAAGTATGAGAGCCCTCCTAGATCCACCGAAAACACAAACTGAAATTGACTAGATCAATTGTGTCACATCACCAACCTGGAAACGCCAAAGCCAGCAGACATCCGAGACCATAAAAGGCCCAACAGAGGAATGATCCCGCCGGAGCTGGGTCTTTGACCCTAGCCCTAAGCCGGGAGGAGAGACAGCGCAAGAAGAAAACTAGCGCTGCCAAGGATGAACCATTGAACCAATGCCCGCACGAAGGAGGAGCGAATGGCAGGGATGCGATCTAGAAGGCGTGGGCAGAGGCAGGCGAACGTGAGCAACCCCATGCCCCAAGGCTGGGAGAACCAAGAGCCCATCCCAGTTGGCTTATCCGATGCCACCCAGGCCAAGAATGCAGGACCAGGCCACAAGGATATGGAAGGAATGCGACTGGCATGCTCCTTAACAGAGGAGGAACATACAACAAGAAGAAGAAGGCATGCCTAGCAGGCAATAAGGCCCAGCAGTGAAGGACACCGGCCGTAGCAACAGACTGGCTGCGAAGTTACGGCCCTTCAGCCCCTGAGAGGGCTATCAAGAGGCCCCTGGGTATGACTAATAAAAAGCAAGGGTGAGAACGCCGGCCAAGGCGAATCAAGAACCCAAAGGCTAACCTCAAAGGGGCGCTCATCCACGGAGGCTTGAGAGCAGACTGTAACAAGACCATGGCCCCCGCAAGGAACGCCCAAAGAGAGGTGTGCGTCTGCTTTGGCGACACCAAGAGAAAACGCCTCCATTGAAGGCCAGACTGAAATACCTGGAGGAGAGACACAGCAGAAATGAGTCCCTGCTGAGGCGGCAATGGGGGATCGCCTCCGCGGCCACTGACACGGGTATCGCCGTATCTCAAAGAATGGGCAGGACATGTGACCAGGATGGGACCGGCATAAGGCAAGGCATGCATCAGACTTGGAAGGTAAACAGCAACTGTCTGAGACCGGCACCTGCACACTGAAGAGTGGAGGCCAGAGACAAGTAGGACACCAAGAGGACCTTGGAGCCCACCAGAGATGCTAGACATGACGCAACCAGCCACTTACACCAACCAGAGGAAAGGCGGCTGATAATGTGACCTAAGCTCAGGGAATGACTTGGTCAACCAGTAATAGAGAAGCCCAATGCCGCTGTCAACGAGCAAGCATCAAAGACGTGACCTTGCAACGTTGAAACAAAGAGACGAGACCCGGGTCCCTGGCAAGACTCAGCGGACAGAACAGCCTGTTGAGAGTCGCAAGGCGGTACGCAACCGAAGAATAATTAACGGAACTAAATGACTGTGGGGAGTCGGGAAGGCGTGACTCCACCGGCAAAACATGAATGTGGAGAGTCGAAATGCGTGACTCGAACAAGAATAACTGGTGGGAGTCTATGGGGAGACAAAAACAGTAGAAGCCCAAACTGCGGCAGGGAGCCGCAAGGCAAGACTCACCGGCTGCCCGGCAGTAGTCGAAAAGGCGCCCTCAGCCTTCTCCAAGGACCTTTGAGTCCATGGCGCGACTCTGAGGACCTTGGGAGCCACTAGCTACTGTTGAAAGTTGTAGGGCATGACTCAACAGGAGAATGACCTTCTGGAGTCGGAAGGTGTGACCCCACGGGATAAGCATGCCTTTCGCAGATGGAAGGCATGACACAAGAAAAAGGACCGTCGGGGAATCGAACCGTCGGGAGTCATAAGACGTGACGCCACAGGAGAAGCCTGATTGGATAGTCGTATGGCATGACTCCACAAGAAATACTGCTTGGAGTCGTATGGCTTGACTCAACAGGACAAGTGCTGTGGAGAGTCGACAGGCGGGACTCAAACAGCAGTCCGTCAAAGGTCCAAAAGGCCCTCACAGGCCTCTCTGAGGCATGGGGACCGTAGCACGACTCAAAGAGGACATTGGCGCAGATAGCTCCTGTTGGAAGTCGTAAGGCGGGACCCAACGGGATGATAACTGTTGGGAGTCAGAAGGCGTGACGCCACCGGAGAAGCATGAGTGCGGAGTCTGAGGTGAGGCTCAACAAAATGGACTGTTGGGAGTCGGAAGGCGTGACCCAACAGGCTCAAAATATGGTGCTAGGAGTCTGAAGGCGTGACTAAACCAAATGCACTGTTGGGAGTCGTAATGCTTGACTCCACAGGAGAAGCATGACTTAAAAGAAGCATAAATCATGACTCCATAAGAATGACTGCTAGGAGTCCCATGGCTTGACTCAATAGGAGAAAGGGGGTGGAGAGTCAAACCTCAACCGCAGCCAGGCAGAATGCCAAAAGGATTGTCCGGACCAATGACCTGAGTCTGTGGCGCGACTCAAGAGGACCTTGGAGACGATACGTACCAGAGACTCAACCGGAGAAGCATGATCGAGGGAGTCGTAAGGTGTGACTCCACAAGAAGTACTGTTGGAAGTCGTCTGGCGTGACTCAACAGGAGGAATGCTGGGGATTGACAAGAGTCATAACTCATGACTCAAGAAGAATTACTGATATGAGTCGCATGGCTTGACTCAACAGGAGAATTGCTGTGGAGAGTCGAACGGCGTGACTCAACAGCAGTCAGGCAAAACGCCAAAAGAATTGTCCAGGCCAATGACTTGAGTCTGTGGCTCGACTCAGAGGACATTGGAAAATATAGTACCTGTGACTCAACCGGAGAAGCATGCTTCGAGGGAGTCGTAAGGCGTGACTCCACAAGAATTAGTGATGGGAGTCGTAAGGCGTGACTCAACAGAATGGCTGTGGAGACCTGAGTCTGTGGCGCGACTCAAGAGGACCTTGGATACTATAGCTACCTGAGACTCCACCGGAGAAGCATGATCGAGGGAGTCGTAAGGGGTGACTCCACAAGAAATACTGTTGTGAGTCGTAAGGCGTGACTCAACAGAATGACTGACAAAAGATCTCCTTGACCAATGTCTTGAGCCTGTGTCGCGACTCAGAGGACAAAGGAGCAGATAGTTACCTGTGAGCAGGAGAGCTAGAGCGGGCTGCTCTGAGACCTACAGTCTGTCTCATTTCTGGAGTGGGCGGTCGTCATCAAATATCTGACAAAAGCAGCACTAAAACATCACAAAAACGTGATTAAACAAAATACAAAGCAGCTCATCTGCCCTTGAGTTGATGTATTTCTACTATGTGAACAGTGATTGAGGAGAAACCAGGCTAAACACTAGTTAGTCTGTTGTGAGTCAGACTGTAACAGGAAGCCATAAGTGGCAAAAAAAAAAAAAAAAATTACTGTTAAGCAAGCTGACGGACTAAATTAGCCGACAATATCGTTCTTTGTACGTGAGAAAGATGCCAAAGACGAATAACATCACTAAACCCACCCACCAGGACGAAATGACAGCCACGTGGTGGTGGGCGATAATATGTGAAGTTGACAAAACCGCTCGAAAACGGGTCAAAACTTACCGAAAAACCGCTACAAAGAGTAACCGCATCAGGGTAAAGTAGCAATGAAGAAGAATGAGTGGTATATCCACAAATAAAACATTATCTCAGCTTAGTTCGTCCGTTTTTAGACAACAGACGAAGCACGTCTTTCCAACGTGAGACCGAGAAATAGAATGGGGACGTTTCGTCGTACTTCCGGGCGCATAGCGCATGCGTAATTTCAAATCTCGGTCTTTCCACGCTTCGCGCGAGAGTTAATCCAATAAATTTACTGTGTACAATTTATTGTCACAAATCTGTGAGTCGAATGTAATAGAGAGGATAATTATACTGATCATATAGGCCTTAAGTATTGGTGGCAGCAATAATCAAATAAATAACTATAAGTTTTTTAACAGACAATTTCTAATAGAGCACCGAGGCCAATGGCTGTCTCTTTGACAGAGAGTGTACAAGAACAATAGAAGATACGATCATAATATTACCATATGATTATGGGTAGTAGCCGAGTATGACCATGACAGACAACAGGAGCAAAAAGTGTCATGCAATAACTTAAGAATCAATTGACAAATTATATGGTTCTGAAGAAGCACAATATAAATGAATGTTATCATGTCTTTAAACGTACCGCCTGTGTTTGTTTGTCATCCCGATCTCCGCCACCAACAGGAATCACAATAGGAGGAGACACGATGGTGTTGGAATCAGAATGCGTTATGTTTGTCACTTTTTCAATCACTCCTGGAACAGAAAAACCATGAAACAATGATTGTATAGGATGAGATTACTTTATCTGACATTCAAAATGCATCCTCATATGAGAGACCGCACCCAAAAGGAAGACGAAAGAAATGACAGGTTTAGCACTGTAACAGCAGTTTTTCAAACATTAGTAGAACTAGTAAAATCTGTTAGTAGATATATCCAGATCCAGACAATCATTATAGGTCATTAATAATTACCCTATTGTTTGCAATAGGCGCCAAGGGGGCAAATGTAATGATGAGATGGGCGATTAATTGGTTTTTTCTGCATTAAAAACTTTGGATTAAGTCATATTCTGATGGAATTTTGATTAAAATTGGTTCTTTATGGTGGGGGGGGGGGATGGGCTTTTATTAAGGGGTGAATGAATGAATATTTATTATCAACTTACACAAGTACAATACGTGACAATAGAAACTTTTCTCAACAAGAATCCGAGGATTCAAACCCTGGGTTCTGTTGGGAATTAGCAACTAAGCAAAGATCTGTGGATACAAGATCAAAGTAGCACTGCACTGCGAAGTGCAATCAGCTTTGACACATGTCAGATTGATTTCAAGTGCTTTTTCTCAATGGCAATTCGGTAAACCGAGGGTGAAAAAACGCTTTAGAACTTAGAACTTGCAGAATTGCAATTAGCATTGTTAGACTGCTTCTGAGAATATATATGCAGAATGCACTGCAAAAAGCAATTGCCAACCAAATTTATGCATTATAGGCCTTCCTTGAATTGCATGGACGATCGTCACGTGGGCGACATTATAATGCAAAGTCAGCTTGAAAACAGCCCCTCAAAACTCAAACGATCTATTACACAACAAACTACAAAAAAAAAAAATGAAAATTTTTATTTTTTTTTTTCAAAAAAAAACCAAAAAAAACCACAACAAACCATCCTGAATTCCACAACGCATTTTAGTTCACCTCTATATGAACCCAAAATGGCCCACTTGACCACATCCACACCTGTATTAAGGCTTGGAAAACTTTTTCCAAAAATCTCTCAGACTGGTTTTTAGATAAAATTACCCTGGGGGAACCCAGGGTAATAATAATAATAGAACACCCGAGTAATTGCTTTTAATACAGAAAATACGATACCGATAAATTGATGTTAACACGGATCACATTCACTCAGGGAAAGTAACCGATTCTCAGAGTGATCATATTGCGTCCTTTATCAAAACTTAATAATCAGCAAAAAATGGCAAGGAAGCAAAGCATTACCTGGGTAGAGAAGCCAAGCCAGAAGAGGGATCAACAAGAGGGGGAGACACCAGCAACAGCACAGGCCAACTCCTCCACGGCTTTTCCTGCAAATGAAACAAAACATCAATAATGAAATTATTCAAATGACATAATCAACGTCATAATAATTATATAACAACGAATATCAAGTGGCTCGTTCAAGCTCAAAACTTTTGAAAGATGATTTTCAATTTCTCAGTTTAACCTGCATTTGGCCATGTAGGTACTTACTACATGACAATTACGATTTCCAGTGACACATACAGCTAATTCCTACGTTTTCCTACAAGATAGCAATTTCCAGACATTTTGTCCAGTACTATAAACTAAATAGTCACTAGAACAGAACAGCAGAAAACACCTGCTAAACTTGAAAAAACATAATTTGACAACAACTAATGCTTCATAATTTTGCACAATACCTTGACCTTCCGCGGCTGAATAGTAAGGTCAGACAAAATCATATGAAGATCATTGGGACTTCTGAACAGTGATATTGAAATTAATTTCTGGCAATGTAATATTAATTACTTATAACAATAACTTTACCCATATTTCTCCCTTAAAAAACACTGAGGACATAAGGAAGGCATTTGACAATTTTTGCCTGCATGGGGCAACCCAAGCCAAGCTTCTTACATCAACAGATAGAGAAAGATGAGTACATTAAATCTACATTTACTCTAACATCAGGACATTGTGTGCTCTTGAGAGTAACTTGATTGCTAATTAATATGTAACAGCACATAATTATAATTATCAAAGTAACACCTATTTATGACATTAAATACTACTTCAATTACCTTGATCGGCTGTCTGAGGCAAACAATCCTGCTACAGCTCCTGCTGCTTCACTATTGGCCAATTTCTTGACTCCTTCTGAAAATGGAAAATATCTCTAAAAATGGGGCACATCATACAAATGAAAGGAAAATCAAAGTATGTGACATTCCATGAAATTTCAACAAATATGTCCCGTAGTAAGTAGAAACGAGAAATGGTAAACCAGAACTTGTCCAACAAAGATTAGTTTGTCATACGTGAGGTTAGTGCGAACGGAAGACAGATCAACCACCATGTGCCCTGTAACAGTGTCCACAACCCGTTTCCTGTGGCTAAAAACAAATAATATCACAATGAGGAAATATCATCAGGAATGGTAAGTACTGAATTATGCAGTATGAGGAATAATGAGGTGTCTCTAACTTGCACACTGAAAAGACATCAAAGTAATTTTTTGGTCAGTCAGTTAAAAAATGTTTTTAAAATGTCTCAAGTACTGAACTACAATGTCATGAGCTATAATCTTCACACACGCTTGCAGCCCGTCCATAAAAACTCACAAGTCTCATCAATACACATCACACACTGCATACTACTTGGCATCTGCAATTCTGCATCGAAGAAACTCTCCTACAATTCTTATTCATTTCACGAATCTGTCATCTGCGATACTTCATGTAGTTCACTAATCAGTCATTTATTTCTGACCTCATGAGACCTCCTACTTACCAGACGCCACAGAAGAAGCTGTTTTTGATACAAATCCAGCTGAGGACGATGCTCCTGATGCAACAGAATCCTTGACGGCTTTTCCGGACACGTTTCTCCACAGCCAAAGGAACGGAGCTACGGAAAATACATGACGTTCATAGATGAGTAACATCGCCATAGATAACTGATAAGGAGTCATTTGACAATTTGACGACAATACACAAGATTTAAGTTACAGAAAGCAGAAAGAGAAAGATAAGGATCGATATAATTACACATCTACATATTCATTGCATGAAATATAACAGTGTCACATGTAGGTATCAAACTGACTATCCACGTGTCTGTTTTGGCATTCAAGTCCGTGAATTAGATTCTTAGATTCAAATAAGCATAGGAAATCATGCTTTGACGCAAACAGACACAAAGACAACGGGTTCGTCAGCTTTAGTCATCATAAAGAAATCTTTGAGGTTCAAAACTACCAAGTTCAAGATGCTTAAATTCTTCATATGTTTCAACCCACAGGGAAGATTTAATCAGTTGTCGAAGCTACCTACCCAATAGTATGAAGAATGGCAAAGTAATAATGAACCACAGCCAACTGCAACACGATGATCCAATAGACCTCGCCCCTAAATCAAAATTATAGTGATTTACTCATCCGACTATTGCAGACACATTTTCAACAAATAAATTAATATCAAAACTGATGAAAGAGTTCGGATGAACTCTGAAAGCTTTTCAACTATAATTTCGCTATGAGTCAACGTTTTAAAATCTTCAAGATCACATTAATAGACAGTGAATTTAGGGAATTTTGCACTTACCAGTGTACGCATTTCGTCGAGACTGACGGGCACCTGAAGAAGTATACCATGCCTTGGACGTATTCCACAGCCAAACAAATGGTGCTACAAAAAGAGAGAAAAAACTGTAAATTACAAACGTCATTGTCAGTTGGTGACGAGGTAAAACACATATTACTATTGCAAAGAAATATCTGACTAACCAGCCAAAATGTAGAATGGCAAAGTGAGAATAAACCACAACAGTCCTCCTGTCTTCTTTGTAGCACTGACCGCAGATTCTGAAATACAAAGGGGGAAAAAATATTCAAATTCAAATCAATACAATTAGAATGATACATACAAGATCGGGTAGTACTTAAAACACTTGAAATGGTTGACTGAGAAGGTAGAACAGAAATAAGCGAACAAAATCATATAAATTAAAACAATTTGTTTATTGACAAGAGCTCTGTGAGTCAAGTGCAGACTGACAAGTGCAGATGCTATTAAACAAGAAATGATAGATTTTAGATTTTCAGCACATGTTCTAAGTATGGAGAATAAGTTGTTCTTGGTCCCAGGTATATCCATGTATAATGATTAAT
Organism: Platynereis dumerilii; assembly: GCA_026936325.1. Classification (NCBI taxonomy): domain Eukaryota; kingdom Metazoa; phylum Annelida; class Polychaeta; order Phyllodocida; family Nereididae; genus Platynereis; species Platynereis dumerilii. The sequence goes on along the minus strand of JAPTHN010000002.1, from coordinate 10,624,108 downwards.
TGTTCACTGGAACTTACTTTTTTAGCCGAGAGGCTGAAACGTTATGCCAAAAAATGTAAGTTCCAGTGAACAATTAATCATTATACATGTTCTAAGTACTTTACCGTGCATAAATATAATACAATAACTGTCCCGGAAAAAAGTCCTGCTCTTTTATCAGGTCCTTCTTATAAGCAATGTCATGTACAGTTCAGGTATTCATGCAATCAGAACCTAAAGCATGGAACACAATTGTACAAGAGAGAACTGTTACACGTATCAGCTCACCTTTAACTGATGTCATGAAGGATTTTTTGTGTCTCACGCTTGCACTAGATCCATCTCCTTTGACTTTTCTGTAGAGCCACACAAATGGTGCTGAAATGAAATAAAATTTTCCAAATAACAAATCCACATGGAGAAACTGGTCAAACAAGGAGTAGCACTACAAATAGCATATTCCTGATTAATGACCTGTTTAAGATAAATTTTCTTTACGTATCTTGAAAAAATTATTTACATAGATCTGTGTGACGATGTAAACATTTTTTCCAGTACAGTTTGTCGCTAAATTAACAAAAGGTTGGATGGACATTCAGGCCTTTACATCCTGAAATTATTGTATTGCGATTTGAAGGTAGGAAAGCTAGTAGCATCACTACCAACTGTCAACTGGGCTATCTGTCATTCCCAAATTAATCAAGGAGTCAGCTATCAAAATCAACACACCTGCAATTAGCACAAAGGGCAGAGTGAGAATGTACCAGAGCCATCCATCATCAGAGCGAGATATTGAACCCACAGGCTCTGAAATTAAATCATTTTATTTCATTACAGACATGTGGCATACAAAATATACAATATGAAACAGTATCTAAATCCACCCAGATCCTGTGGGCTTATAATTATGTTCTATAACACATAACATAACACAACAAGATAAACAGGGATAATAAAGAAACAATTTACGGGATAAGTATATACAAGCACATACAGACATACTAATTCAATAAACAGTAATTTCATAGCAACAATTTAAAACGTAATGGTAAAACTCAATAACAATTTAAACACAGAACAAAAATATTAACTAATATACAACAGTTCTTTACGTAATCGAAGAGCGTCTCGAAGAAATTTCGCTAATAAAATTTGGTAATCATTATTAATGAAAATATTTTTTCCTTTAACTAAGTATCGAAATTTGAGTCTAAAATTTCCACATATAAAGTTTTGCCTAATAACGGCATAATTTAACATATCTAGTATTTTCCCAATTATCTTGATTGATTTCAAATGAGACTTGATAATATCAACAGTGCAAAAGCCATGATTAATTAGTACCCAAAAACAGTCTCACCTTTAACTGATGTCACAGAAGACTTTTTGTGTGTTGATCTAGCATCAGATCCATCACCTCTGACCTTCCTATAGAGCCAGACAAATGGAGCTGAAAAGATACAAAATAATTCTAAATTACGAAATTTGCGGGAAGAAAACATGAGCACGATCTCTGACTAAATGTATTCAAACTCTAACGGCTAAACAGGCCTAAAATTTGAAGAGCCAGCAACTTCACATAAATGCACAGTGAACGTCTTGAAAAAACCTCAGACAAATCTTATGTAATGATAGGAAATCTTTCTAGAGTGTTGAAAAAGTTGCTTCGAAGACACGCATGGAAGCTGTTCATAATTATTATTAATTACGCATACGAACCTGCAACCAGCACAAACGGCAGCGTGAGAATATACCAGAGCCATCCACCAGCTGAACGAGACGTTGAAACAACAGACTCTGCAATGTAGATCAATGATTATGTCTCATTAATTCAATTCAATTCAATTTATTTAACAACTTTGTAAAACATATAAATACACCAATCAATCAGGTAAATTAAAATAGTCGCAAAAAGGTAGGCAGACTGTGTATGTAGCGTATATTAAAATCAGAATGAATTTTTCAATAGGACTTAAGTGATAATTAAGATTAATACTCTATTAATACTCTATGTATGCAGGTCTACATCACAATCAATGCACAATTTAACATTAAAACACCTTTCATGGTGTTGTCTTATGAGGACAAGTACCCAAACCATCAAGTCCAAATTAATTTTGTCCTGATGATGACCATTGGACAAGCTGTGATATTAATCATGAAATGACTTGGTGTTAAATTTCTTAGCATATCATGTGGATCATTTTAAAAGCACTAACCCGTAAACTTCTCGGTGTATGAGACACTAGCGGACCTTCTTCTCGCAGAGGAGGCAGCACCCCTGGATGAATACCAGTCCTTTACTTTTCTGTACATCCACACGAATGGGGCTGAAAGAAATTTTGAAATAACACACCATGAAGAATATTCTCCAGCTGAAAGAACTTGCAATAGACTGGCAGAGGTATGTAACCAGTTGCAAGGAAAAGCAGTTAAACACCAACTTACCAGCAATTAGATAGAACGGCAGTAAGAGAATCCACAGCAACAAGCCACAAAGACCTTTGGTTCCACGAGATATTTTCCCTGTTAAAATTAATTTAGATTGTTAAACTGGACATTCAAGATATCTTAACTCCACGACAAACAGTCCAACACTAACAGTCAGAATATCAAAAAGCTACTCGTACATTTACATCTTTTATCACTAACATAAATGTAGATCCAGCAAGAACAGTTCAAATTTCATTTTCAGATTCTCAAGGAAGTTAAACTCATTCAATAGATTAGACTAAAATGTATCCAAATTAAGAACAATCTGTGAGAAAATAAGGAGACACTACGTCTGAACACATATATTTTTTTAACTTTATTTTAACAGCATTAACAACATACCAGCATAGCTTTCAGATTCCATGGTAGTGGTCACAGTGGACAACCGTTTTGAGCGTCTAGAAGTTGTGTAGTACTCATCATCCTCAGTGGATCCACTCCATTTCGATCTCACCCAGCTGACAGGAGCTGCAACGACAAGAAATTCAAGATTACCCGGTAGTCGGGATTCTTGAAGTGAAATACTTACCTGACCCCCTTAACAATTGAGATCTCCTACCACCTTCGTCCCCTATTCACTGCCCACAAAATAAAATGGACTCAACCAAGCCCATCATCCTGTGGACCCTCTCCCCAAATCGTCAGTTCCGCATTAAGCAAAAACCATTAGTCCTTCGCTATCCCAGGCTAAATATGGGTGGAAGGGTGGGGAAAGGCTGGGGGTCAGGTAAGTATTTCACTTCAAGAATCCCGACTACCGGGTAATCTTGAATTCTTATTCGTTCATACTTACCTGACCCCCTTAACAATTGAGATAGACTACCAGAGCTATCCTTGTGGTGGGATGGCTATATTAGCCTGGAGAAATGATCAATTCATTAACTCACTTTTAACCCATAATAACACCAATTTTTGTGTTCCTCACCTCAGGGAGGCGGGTGGGTATTCCAACTCCCAATACTTATATGGCCCACAACTTGATGGGCTGTCCAAAATTTTTGTGTTCCTCACCTCACTGCTTATTAGGGATATTACACAATTCTTTACCGGTCTGAGCCGGATATGTCAGACATGACTCAGTTAACCTGCATGAGGTCGATTCAAGATCTGGTCGACTCATCCTTCCATACATTGTCTAATGTTGCTGTCCTGCACCTAGCCAGGACTGCTCAACCTCTGAATATTTGTTTCGTATTAGGAAACCACGGCCCATGGAAAATGTGGAGTCTGTGTATACTCAGTTCATCATATGACATCACGGTCAATGAAAAAGTGTGGAGGGACTCGGTGCACTCCAGTTAAGCCTAGAAACTCCATGAAATAGCCTACTTTAGAGACTACAGAAAGTATGGACACATAATTGACAGGACTTTGAGCTGTTAGCCACCCCTGAGTACCGAGATTAATAAGGGTGGAAATACATCTTGAGTTGTCATCACATCCTCTGTTGATGACCTTTCTACTCTTATAGAGTATTAAGCGAGGCTTCACAAGCCCCTAGCCATGACTCTCAGAACTCCCATGCGGAGTTAACAGTTGCTATTTCACAAGACTGCGATCATTCTAGAGACCAGTCAAAAATTACTGTGAGCTTGTCTAGATCTATGCCGGCAGTAGGTCTATGACCTTTGTACAATATTGCGGATCTAGTCTTATTCCTCGCAAACTATTAGTTTGGGGTTTGTAGCAGGTTTTCTCTTCAGCAGAACTCCTCAGCTGCCTTTTATCTGCAATTCATGCGACACAGTTGTGTTGCGCCTCATGGCTCTGCTATGCGGCTAACGAATGTACCATAGGTTAGTACCAAGCCATATATAGTGATAATAATTATATTAATTACTAGCCCTATCTAGGTACCCCACACTACAAGTGGGGAGGTAACAGCTAGTCTATTAGAGATACTTCTTGTCATTTATACCCAAGTATACATGCACACATAAAAATAGTATCTCATTTAGCATATATATATATATATATATATATATATATAATCCAGTTCAGTATGTTTGTTGAGGCAGGGTATCCTCCATCCTGCGCATAACTGGGAGAAATGAAACTGACATTCACACCAAAGCCCTTTATCGGTTTTTTGGGGTTGTGAAAAACTGGTATTACCTGGACTGCAAACATACAACTACAGTTCGACAGGTTTGCTCGATAAGAAACGACATATACATCAATTCAATTCCTGGAACTATGTTCAAATTATAGTTATCCATCTGAAAATATTGTCGTGATTTGATGGATAAAAAGGCAAATACACCCTTCAGGTGACAGCCTGCCGTAAGATAGACCTGGTCCAAATAAACTTGAAACTGGACACTTTACGTGCTCCCGAGATATCAAAGTGCAGTTTGCTATTTAGTATGATTCAGCACTTGGCGGATGTTTCTGGTCACTGTTGCCTCCATCAGCAACTTCCAGTCTCCCTCAAAAGGGAGTTAAACATCTAAGTCCAACTGGTATAGACCTGGCAGTTCTGAGAACCAGTACTTAGAATAATAGTTCTTTGGGAAGGTCATGACGACCTGAGATAGAACTCAAAGGAAAGTATTATGATTCCATAAACTAACAGAAATGAATGCATTTCCCTAGATGTTTTGAACTTTCATTGGCCCCCAGAGCCTATGACAAGTTGCTCAACATGAGAATGTACTTAGCTGGTGCTTTGCAGTTCTGATCAGTCAGTTACTGCCCTGCTACCTATGTGGAATCAATATGCACAGGTGAATCAATATGCACAGGTGCACCCTCATCATCCAAATGAGATGTTTCAGCTGAATAGCTGGGCGTCTTGCACTTTGAGAAAAGGTACAGAGGCCAAAAACTGCAGAATCCTGTTATATTATAACTGTTAGGATCTTGTCACATTCCTTTGCAAGTCAAATGCAATAAGTAACAGCAGCGTCCTACTTTTTCGGAAAGGTTTATCCGCCTCATTCCTTGGAATTGTTAAAATGCTCGGCAACTAATTCCTCATCGCCAGAAGGATTACAGTATCTTTAAGACTGCAATACACATGCCTGTAGTCATATTGCCATATTCCAATTAATCTTAAAGACTTCAGTCTTAATGACCTCCCCCTTCATGGGGTTATCTGGTCAGTACATCCGTAATTTCTTAGCGAACTGGGGGTCTCACAGGACCCCTCTCGCTGGATGTGAACTGTCATCACTCGTACTTCGAACCGAAGTGAGCGGAGACCAAATCACTCCGGAGTGTGCCAACATTGAAAACTGGGTGTCCCAACAGTGGGCAACCATGCCACTGAAGTCAGAAATATAAGCCATGGAAGATACAATCTCCAAAAATTCTCATCAACTTACAGTTGTTTACCGACTTGTGTTTAGTGGTAACTATCTATAGCACCAAGTGTACCCTCATAGCTAGCTAACTGAGCAGCAGAGTTCAACACAATTGCCACATAACTACAATGTAGGTATCGGTGTTACTTCAAAGAGCCTTTGCTTTGCAGCATGTCAGTCAACCAAAATAGTACCTTATATGCAAGCTCCTTCTGACAATGTTCTCATCATCCTCGGGGTTGCTTGCCAATTTCAAATTCTTGACTCATGCCTCATTCGGGCGTCATGCATGAGGGTGTAACTGAATAATTTAACATCACTTTGATCCCATATCCATATTGTGCTAAATTCGCCTGAACTTATGCTCACATGGTTAGTATTAATATTTTACATTAAGACCAGAAGCAACTTGTATTGCTCAGAGGCTTGTTAGCTCCGTACTCAGCTTGAGACTTTGTCTCAAGGAGTAGGTAGATGGATTCTAGGCAGGCTTGGCCTAAGCTCTCACATTTATTGAGGCAAGCCATAATGGGGAAAATATGGAGGCCTGGTTTTACATAGGCCTTGCATCACCGTCCCATGAGCCCTATTGGGTCTTTTGATGCTCGACTCTACACCAAAGGAGCATCAATGTGCAGCTTTGATAGCTCGCAAAAAGAAAGTCATGGTCACCTTGACACTAATATGAATTGCCATTCAGAAACATGAAATATTGTCTGGTGTCCCCGATGACAGCCAGATCCTCAGTAAGGAATTCATGGTCATTAAACCAAAGAGCTTCTGAATTCTATAATTTATATAAGTTATATAACGTTTAGATGTTATAAAGCAACTTTGAATCTCCCCTGAGGTGCTTAGTCCAAAGTGAGATTACAATAGTTCTGCCAAAACCATCACAAGTTAGACCTCTCTTGGGAGGATACTAACCCAACAATATAGGCTATACAATAGTATATATAGGATCTTATGCTATCAGGGAGCCATTCCCAGGAGCACGACTAATTAGATTCAGCTTGTGTTACGCAGCTTCCATTGCCAATCGCATTTTGACTGCATACTTAAGCTCAAGTTTAGGCTATTCAAGAACCCTGCCTTAGGGATCTCTTAGCCACATCTACTCTGGCTGTCTAACCCGCCGGCAAGCCCAAGAGCGAATAACTATCCTGTTCAAGGATTAGGTTACGGATTTCCTTAAATCCACCATCTGTGGTCCTCTTTCCAAGACTACCAATGCTCAGAGATAGAGGGATTGCACAAAGAACGGTTACGAAACTTTAGTAAGCCAACAAGTTTACTACTTCCCTTAGGGTCCTTGTAACATGAGGTAAGCACTGTCTAGTTACACACTAGATGGGCGACACTGATATATCAACATGAAGCCTTACATACTCGAAAGCCATTCTAGGATTCCACAACACTAGTGGTGAATGGTGACTGAACGAAATTGTTAATAATTTGAATGGTACAAAAGGATATGCCTGAATTAAAACTATGAAAATTGTCTGCAGGCCAAAAGAGAAATAATTAATTGCCAAAAATTAAACTAACAAAACATGTTATCTCCTTGTGTCTGTGCAAGAGCAGATTACTCTTTATCATGCTCATTTCTTACTCTACAACAGATTCTAGTCCCTCTCAACCTTGGAGTAGAACTTGTTACATACAATCTGGCGGCTTCTGTATCAGCTAGGGGAGACCCTCTTGGCCTCCCTTCAGATTTACCAGATTGTGACCTGTGTCAAACTGACAGTCAATGGGTAATCGAGCCCTTAACCACAGAGCATAACCCTTGACTACAAAAGAGCTCGTTCCCTGCCAATGGGTAGCGAATCGCTCAAATAACTAGGTCTGCATACGCAAGTCAAAGGGTGACGCAGTTCATTCCACAGAACTGGCCCCTAGACATGAGAGTTCACTCCCTGGCTGATGGGTAGTGACTACTCAATAGTCAGGCTTGTGTATCGAGCTAGGCTTCCCAGAGCCTATGTACACCAGCGCCTACTATGAATGATACCATACCTGAACTGTTGATAAACACCCCTGTTTATTCATTTATTAGTTCATGAGCCAATAAACACCTGTTTATTTATTCATTCATTCATGAAGTGATAGCTATGCACTGTAGCTCCGTCAGCGGCAGACTTTAGCGGTTCCCCTCAGAACTCATGTGTCTGCCGTCCATCTTCAGGAAATTGATGGCTTTGGGCTGTTCGTATTGTGGATCCGACCATCAATGGGACTGTCAGCCTGCCAACATTGTCACATCACAGCCTTGTCTGGATTGCCTAGACAGAAGACTGCTCCAGCCTTACAGATGGGCTGCAATACACAAAAAGTAGAAACATCACCAAACATTCAAAAATGCATTTAGAAGGGGCAAACAACCCCGAAAACCATTCAGAAATATGTTTCAGTTGAATACATTCACTCTACAGAGTGTAAATTTCAAAAACCCCTATTATCGCCCGTCATGACAGCGACTGTCACGATCGATTTCGGGCGGGAAACGGCAAGAAACGACATACCAACGTCGTCAAAACGAGCCAACTATTCATAAAAATCAATATATATCGAAAGATTAATGTAGATACGCTTACCCTATGCGTAATTAGCCATTTAGTTCGACCTCGCCGAGAAATAAAGGTGCCCGGCGGCCATGACAGTTGGTATAAACAACCAGCCTGAGTGGCGCGAAAAAGTTCGATGTGAATTTACGTCGTAAAAACGACCCCAGTACGCTATATGCGTACATCGGATGAAAATCCAATGTGTATTTGTCGAAATACACTCAATTTCATCCATAATCCAAGTGAAAAACACTGTTAAAATCGAAGACGAAGGCGTAATGCATGCGACCTCTTCGCATGCTTAATAGGAACTGACGATTTGGGGAGAGGGTCCACAGGATGATGGGCTTGGTTGAGTCCATTTTATTTTGTGGGCAGTGAATAGGGGACGAAGGTGGTAGGAGATCTCAATTGTTAAGGGGGTCAGGTAAGTATGAACGAATAAGAATAGTGATTAGAGAAAAGCAGAATCAGTAGAACACATTACTAGTCAAAAATTATCCCAGAAAAACGTTAAGAACTTGTATCAGTATTGAGTAATCAATCTTTAGGTATAATCATTCTTTAAGTATTACCAGAATTTGAAAGGGCAAAAACTAAAGGGAGACACTCAGGACATATATTTACCTGTGATAGGCATTGCCAGCAGCGACAATGTCCAGAACAGCCCAGAACCGCACCTCTTGATGATGCTTGGTTTTTCTGAAATCAAGAGAAACATTGTCAATCAGCAATAAGTCAGAACACTATAAGGTATACGGATTGCTTGAAATAAATGTTAAAGGAAGCCCTAATGATGAACCAGACACCACAAGGAAAATACTCAAAATTGACTTCAAAAGTTGAAACATCTGATTATCATTGCCAACGAAAGACAAATATTTGGAAATAAGTCGAGACTGTTGAATTCTGTACGTACCCTCAAATTCCTCGACATCTCCGGCAGCTTCCACTGACATCCTTCTCTTTCCCGGCTTTCGCTGTCTCACTTCTGAAGCTTTGGTCTTAGCAACATAAGTAACAACATTCTCTTCGTAGTCTTCAATACTCTCTCCCTCAATTCCCTCAATTCCCTCAGCTTCAGATGTTGCAGCCGACTCAGCGGCCAAAGATATCAGTCTGAATGGAGCTGCAATAATTAATACTTACTACAGTCATTTATGTTTCTTGTGAGGTTGTAAGAGCTTGTTAGAGCAATTGCACTGTGCAAAATAAGACTTAGTGCACAAAGAAGGTTTTACATAGCACACGGATGTCGCATATGGGGAGGGCAACTGTCGAAGGGGTTGCTGTCATAATTAGATAGGGAGAGAACACTAAGACAAACTACCTATGGTGGGAAGCTTAGTCTACAGAAGAGGTCCAATAACTAACATGAAATAAATTTTAAACATTAAGAAATCTAACAACATTTCATATCATGTTACATGTCATTCTAATTCAGTATCTGCTCTTGAAATGGAAGTTCCGATGCACTCTCACTGCCTTTAAAAAATTTCTTTACTTACCAAATAGGACCGTCAGTGGGAGCATGAGAATGTACAGGAGCCAGCTTGTGATAGATGTCACCACCGAGGTGTGTTCAGAATCTGCAACATACGATAACCCATATATTATCAAAGATGCAAGACAACGAGGGTAAAGGTAAAGGTACTTAAAATTATTTAACGTGGGTAGCCAAGCTAAGTCAATGACTTGTTTTCAGTTGGGCCCACAGCGCCTCCAATTTACGTCTGATGCGAATGACGACGTCGTTGAATGACATGATGGCCACTGGCCAGCCTGGGGATTGAACCCGGGTCCCTCGCTTGTGAGGCGAGTGCTCTACTGACTGAGCTATCTGGGCTGAATTGGTTTATCAAATTAAACGGAGAACTACAATGACATAGAGATTTTCAATTGATGGGAGCTCATAACATGTTTATGAGTATAACGCCTGTGCCATTTTGATATTAGAGGCCCATCTCTCCTGCTACAGACCCAATAAGGCAGCCCGACTAATTTTATGAATATCAAGCAAATTGACAGCATAGCTAAGGTAATATCTGACAAGATTTTAAAATTCCGGAAAGCGCATATCCCACAGTTTGCAAGGCAATATCAGCATGCGCAAAGCGAAATCATTATCAAAAGAGATACCAAGGATGATACAAAGCTCAGTACAATAAGGCTGGCTTCCACCCATAATTAATTAATGAAAGACACATTTTACATCATTCTAATTCATAGAATGACAGATTTTTTTTAAATATTATTTTTTCTATTTACCAGACGCGTCTCCATCAACATCAGCGGAAGTGTCGTAGCCAGATTCACTCGAGTTGCTTCCTCTTCTGACCTCTTTCAGGTTGGCCATCTTCTCGCTGACCTCCTGCTCTTCTTCATTTTCTTCCCTTAGAATTTCATCCAGCTTGTAGCTGTCCGATTCATCCAGTTCCTCCTGACTTGAGAATTTGTTGACGACCCACCGCCCAGGGGCTGAATAAAACAACAAGAAGTTAGGGTAATTCCATGGTTAGCAGTGATGAAAATGGTTATTTTTGCATCAAAAACAAAGGTTGGAATATTTTTCTATAGACAAATTTAGAGTATAAAATGTAAAGGTGTGGGTATTAAAATCAGACTGAAAATTGACCACCTTCTCCTGTCTCCAGTCAGTTAGTTACATATGAGCAACACCAGAACAAAAGGTATTTTTACTCACCAGTAGCAGTATTTGTAACGGTACACACAGTAGTCGTGATGATGGTCGTGATCCAGGAGAGGACGTTTGGTTTTGCTGCAAATATTAAAAGATATTTAGTGAAGAATAATACGCACATTGCTTATTTGACTAAAGTGTTCCTAGAACTTTATTAAGTGTGCATGGCGAATGTGAAAGAAAAACACTCTCAAGCATAGCAAGGTACATCAGTTCTAACTTGCTTTCAATCTGCATAATTTAATAACTTGTACGAATGTATGTATGTTCAATAAATTTTGGACACAATAAGAGTAGATTGAAGATAAGAGTAAATTCAACTTAATTAAAGCAGTATCAATACCCAAATTAATTAAAGCAATATCAATACCCAATATTACCCATTAAATTGTTCCCAACAAAATGCACTTGGAAGTAGAAAATGCACTTGAAGTAACTAATCAAATCAGTATCAAGATCTAAACTAACATTCTTGCATCAGTATCGGATTGGAAGTGAGCAAGAGGTTTCAATGCACCTCTAATTCTGATGCAAAATCATAAAGACATACCTGTTGTAATTTCCTCCTCCACGGTCTCAATGACGTCTTCTTCCTCCGTCTCTGTGTCGGATATCTGCATGTCCTTGGAAACCCTTCCTGATCTTCTGCTTCTAGGTTTCTTGCCAGATTGCCGTTTGTTCTTTCCCGAACGCAACCAAGTCAGGTCTTCTTCCTTCTTGGTCCCAAATAACTTTCTGCCCACACGAACAACCGGACCTGTAAAGTGGAGGGACAATGAGTACTTGATGTCTTCAAAATCGATACAAAGAGAGATGGAGAGATAATTGAAAATGTTACTAGATAGACGGGTAGATAGATAGAACTTTCCTAGAAGAGAATCTAAGCTTAATGACCTTTGGAAAGCTCTGCCTAGTTCGACTTGATTCAGAGAATGACTGATAAACAAAGTATGGCGGTAAAACATTATAAATGAATAAATTACTTAACCAATATACATTTAAACAAATAGACAATAACTTGGTTAACACGTTTTATTGAAAACGGCAACTGGTACAAAACTTACCGAGAACAATGACAAATGGCAAAGAGACTACGGCCAATAGGAACTGGAGTACTGAGCGCAAGATGTCACCAATTGCAGAGACTGGAAAATGAATAGACATAATAATTGATCATTTACAGGCTTACAGATAAATTCATATGCATCTTTTAACCTTCAATTACACATAACTTCACTGCATATTACATATCAAAGACAATTCCTCACCACTAGATCCTTCTTCCTCCATTTCTTCCCATTCTTCCACATGGTTCATGATCATTTCATCTTCTTCCGTGTCCAAATCATTTTCCACATTTTCCGTCACCGTCTTCTTCATGACCCTCCTCCTTCGTTTGGTGGCGCCATCTGTCCGCCTTCTCCTGCCAGACCTCAACCACGGCAAGTCCTCCTCTGCATTGCCACCGGCAATATTTTCCCAGTACCATTCAACTGGTTCTGTCAATGAACGTATCATGTAAGTTCTGGACATTTCCCATATAAGTAGTATCAATGCTCAACAGATACTGCTATATTAAAATTTCGAGTCAACTGCATTAACACAGAAGAAAATTTGTTGTCCTTACTTATTGATTACAGAATTTGTCTATTTCTTGGTATTAAATCACAATACGCATAAAATTCTCTTTCAGCCCCCAATGAGATTGACATGTACAATGTATCAAATGTGTCCCAAAATGATCCACGATCCATGCGACATTGGACATAGCAACAAAATTATTAACAAGTCTCCTCTAAAAAAGCAGTAAATAACTGCGCTTTGGTAAGTCTTGCCAGAAATTAACATGGTTGCCAGAATATTTAAGTGTGCCATGAACCATGGAGAATACTGGGCATAACCAGTATTGGTTACCAAGTTCCATCATTAACATCACGCTAAAATCAAGGCAATACATCATCTATATATATATTTAATTATGAAATTGTACATCAAGCTGACTCACTTGCAACAGCCAACAAAGGCAAAGATGCTGTCCAGGTGACCCACTCCGTGACCGTCGTAGTTGTCTTTTCGACTTCTGCAAACAATGAAACAAGCATTAATTTTATTCTATAAACTCAATAAAAAAAATAGTGGGTAAGCTCAATCTTTTTTACTATATAGGCAGGAATTCTGTTGTACATTTAAATAAAAAACATATTTTTGATGAATACAGTCACCAGGCCACAAAGTGCCTCACCTCTTTCTTGATACACATCATTGTTAGCTTGTAATGCAGCGCCATCAATCTTGTCAATCACGGAAACCTCCGTCTCATCTTCCTCTTCCCCATCTGGTCTGTCCGTTCCAGATCGTAGCCAATGGACACTTCTGTTTGACTCTTCGTTGAACGCCGATGAGTTCCAATCAAGCAGGTCGTACAGGAAGTTGGCGCTGATCCGCAGTGGAGCTGCAGCAGACAATATTCAGCGTTTAACAAGGACAATTCAGTTCAACTTCAGTGAGTGAGTTGTTTTATAGATAATATATATACGCTCTAAAATTAAAATAAATATACTATACTATTTGTATAACATTACTCTAACGAGGGGTCAGAAAATCTGCAGAATGAGCATATGAAACAACTTTGACTCCCAGCAAATTTCTCCAAACTAAATACTTCTCATCTTTTTAACCCTTTTCCCTTTTTTAAACTGTGATCCAACAGAAAAACCTGCACTCTTTACATGCTGAGATACTTGAAGCAACAATTCAAGCTACTTCAGAAAACACTAAATTTAATGAATTGAAGTAAAATAGGTACTCACCAGTGATGAACTGGACACTTTTGAGAACTGCAAGTTTGATTATGGAGACTAGGAAGTAGCAAGCAAATAATACGGCATAACACGAGCCTTTTACAACAGACCAGATCCAATGGAAAACTTTACTAAGTAATGAATGAGATTCTGAAAGAAACACAATTCACAAGATGATTTTTCAATTTAAATCCATTCCTATTTTCCCTGCAACGTAGTACGGGGCAGCGGCACCTAGATCAAAATATATGAGGCCATCTTCACTCGAAGTATGGTCTTTCATTGAAATTACCATGAACCCAGTTGCCAACCATAATCATTTTATCATGTGACAGTGCAGAATTAGTAATGAACAATTTCAACGGTTAGAAGTAATGCGACTTGTCACAGTACAACAATACTTAGTAAGAACATCCCAAATCAGTAAGTTGAACATACTGTCAACATGTTTCAACAGTTAGATGCCCGAAAAATGAACCTAGTTAATAGAACATTTCTGAAATATGATCAGTGAAATAATTTCCTCACCAGATCCTGCGGAGAGCACCAAACTGGATGACTTTGTGAGAAGTGATTTTGTAGCACCGGCCACTTCTGTGGCAGTAAATGTAACTGAAATTAGATTAAAACATACTTAGGGCTATTCCATTAAAAAATCTGGGGGTGGGGTGGTCAGGTTACATTTTTGACCCCCCTCATGCATCTAAAGTGAATTATTTTCGACCCCCCCATGCATTAAATGCAAATTGTTTACCCACCCCACATGCATCAAATAAAAATTTCATTATTACAATGCGTGAGCCTTCATGGAGCGATAATGCCCCCCCCCCCCCCGTACATCTAAAGCGATTTCTTTTGCATCCCACCATACATCTGAAGCGAATTTCTGCCGATCCCTACATCCATCTTACGAAAAATAAATCAACCTGACCACCCCCCTCCCAGGTTTTTCAATGGAATAGCCCTTAATTATTCTAAAAAATTGTTAGTAGTCTCGGGCGTTCCCAAGAGATGGCGCTAGATATGTTCCAAATTAACAAGTCCTTGGAAGGAAAGTAGAACAATTTTTTCTGAATTCTGATGGACATTTTACAAATTTTTGAATCCTATAAATCCTACCTAAAATGAATAAAATAGTCGACAATAATGAATCTCAAGACGAGAATTTACTTACTGACGGTTAAGATTGTGCTGAAGATGGCCATAAGGAAAGACCGCGACCGACTCTGTGCTGGCGCATCTGATGACATTTCGTCATAGTCATAACGGTTTTCTGAAAGTAATGACTGATAATAAAAAACAAGTCTTCATGCCATCCAACAAACACTCAAAAGAATATTTCTAATAGCAACAACAAAAAAAAACAAAGAATCACTCAGAGATGAAGGATATCACAAAAACCAAGAACAATGTGCAAAGGGAATAAGTAAGTAACTATTTTTACTGTAAATACACCACACTGCAATAGACTTTCCATATTCACTGATATTAGAATTTACAAAAGTTATAGCAAAGCAGCTTTAATTGTCACAAATAACCATCAAAAGACAATAGCCATTAGCAACAAAATATCACCAAAATTGGCAGAAGCACAACTAATAACGTCTGACATCATAGTAACATGCACTCAAACACAATTTTAAGCAAAGCAAAAGGTGTCCTACCATTTTCTGAGTCCTCAGAATCATCCAACCCTAAAGAAGCAAAGAGAAGGAGTTCAATAAGAAGCAAGTAACTAGTTGCTACCTCATTCATCTTTAGATCATATAGCTAAGGGACCGTTCGGAATCTATGACTGGACGAGGCATACACATCATAAAACAGGTATACACTAAGGGGCGTACCAGAAATCCACACGGAACTCAAGGAGAGCACTAAATCCACAAAAAACCCCAAGGGGGGGGGGGGGTTTACAATATTTGACAGAAAGTTCAAACAAAACTTCCACTCCCCCCCCCAGTCATAAATTCTTAACGGTCCCTACTAATAGAATACGGCACAAGGCAGAATCATTGCCACTATGTAAACTGGATGTGCTCACTACAAAATAATGCCGTCATCATGACCAAGATGGCAAACTATGACTAAAGCAACAGAAAAGCTAGAAAGAAAATCGGTTCATTGGGCTCCCAAGACATGCGAGTCGCAAGTTGACATACAACTTAATACTGTGCTGTATTGCAAAGATTTGTTTAACATAAACATAATGTTGCCATTTTGACCATTCGCAATGCAAGTGCAATTTGACTCCAAATACCTCAAAGAGAAATGTCAGAAAAGACAAAATTTTTCAGCCACTAATTCTAGAGATCAAGAACATGCTACTATAACTTAAAAGTCATGGACAAATTAAGCAGTTAGTGAATGCAAAAACAGTCAATACACACCGTACAAATGAGGAACAGTTAACAAATCGGGTTCATGACGATGCGTGACAGTGGACGTTGCGATGGAGTGCCGTGATTTAATCAAATCAGGTTGGGGCCGGTGTGAGATGAATGATTCATGATGAGAATTTGATTGATGCTGCAATTTCTGGGCGTTGGGTAAATTTGGTGGGACGGTTGGTTTCTGGTTGATCCTCCGCCGATTTCCCCTGGAGTCCTGTCTCCATAACAACCCGTACTGAGTGCCGGACCTCGTTGCACTCCTGTCCGAACCACCAACCAGGATGGCAGCCTCTCGGCCTGGAAATACAAAGAAAAGTATTATTATTATGAGGAATAAGTGGCAGGAAATAATGGCTTAAAATATTTGGTCATTATATGAACAGCAGAAATGAAGACGAAAATTATCACAGAACAGAAGACGAAGAGGAAACATATATGCAGGGTGCCCACCGAACATTGCACAAAATATTATAGGAATATAGGAATTTTTTATTGTAAAATATAGGAGGTTTTCGCCTACTTTAATGAGTCGAAAACTTCATATCGTGGACAAAAACACGTCTAACCATTCATTAACCTGGGGGAGAAAAGACGCTTAAACTTTGTATCGCAGCCAAAAACATGAATGTATACGTGCGAAATATCTTGAAAACTTGAAAAATATAGGAATTTATAGGAATTTTTTCCAGAATATAGGAAATTATAGGAGACCTTAAAAAATACAGGAATTATAGGAAATATAGGAGGAGTGGGTACCCTGTATATGATAAACCCTTCTCAAAGTTTACTTTCGACACACGTTACATATTTTTCTACTTCCTGTCTATCAATAATTTGTAATACCAGTGCTATATTAACATGATTAAGAGGATTACTTGAAGATCAGTTTCAAATAACACAAGCCACATACAGACTCATTCCCTATTAGCCGCGGATTACAGACCTGTGTCAGTTTAAATATATTAAAGTTAACCTTCATTATGTTCATGCTGAGTTATTGGTTGTTGCTGACCAAAAATTGCAACTGACAGTGACCTTATCGGACTTGAGATTAGCCTGACAGAACTAATGTTGACCCAATTGGACTTAAGTTGACCCTATTACACTGAAGCCAGTGCCAGCCACACACACACAAGAGCCCTGGAGAGGCAGAGGGCGGAGAGCAGAGAAGTGATTGGAAACACATGTTATCAGCAAGGTGAGATAAGGTTAGCGGATGGAAGGGGCGAGGCCCTTTCTTCGTAAATCAGTGTGCAGTCTTCTAATCAATCGTCTTAAAATAACATACAGCACAGTTGTTTTTGCCTCAATGCTTTGAGTCTGGCATAACCTGATTAGTGCTTTTGAAGTGAAATTGGCAAAATTAGTTTTGCAAAGAAATGATAACCAGATTAGTATTATCATGATTATGATTGGTATTTTTAACAAGCGTCAGCATTGAGCTTATGATTGAGCAACGAGAGGCATGGCCCAGAACATTTAATTAAAACATTTTCAGGGTGGGAAGCCCAACAGGAAATATAGCTTGAATTTAGCAATCAAATTAATCACAACTCAAAACCATTGATCAGTTCTGAACATGTTTTAAAATTTGATGTGGCTTTGAAGTTTGGAAAACACAATTTCAAGCGATGCTTTACAAGCCTTTACGCTCAAACTCAATTAAGCAATATTTTGAAAATATCATTAATTAGTCAATCACAAGTAACATCATCTAATATCACTTCTCAAAGCACCAAAGCTACAATCGGAAAAAAGTTATCAATCATGTTCTGTGCGTCTGATTTGAAGAGAGCTGTGATTACAGCATTGTGCTATGGAGAACAATCCCATTTCAATTATCTAACAGCAAAATATTCCCATATGATATTATTAATCTTAAAAATCTGATCAACAACACGCAGATTCACTGTAGTGATGCATGGCCACTCATATGACTGCTTACCCTCCTCCCAATCCATTATCCTTCTCCCTTCCAACAGCCACTCTGAGCATAGTAATTGGCATGCAAAAACCATGTCAAACATCACTGAACACAGACCACAGCCAACATGGTAAAGGGAGGGTTCGGAAAAGTGCCGAGTCAGCAGCTGGGTCGCCAAGTGGTTAAGGTTCCCACCTGCTCCGCTGAAGGTCTTTGACTGCATGGGTCCGAACCCCCGGTGGGGAACCCAAAATTTTCAGTGGACCTTCATGAGCAAAATCCCAGCTGGATGTCGTTCGGATGAGACGTTAAATTGGCGGCCCCTTGTATCAGTGTCTATGCTGGGCAAGTAAAAGATCCCTCACATGGGGTAAATGTGTAACATGTTGAGGACTCCCGCTCTCTCTGCCATCTCATCAATCAACCCTCATGAGCGCCCAGAACTGGGCTTAGAGGGCTGCACTTACCATATCTATCTATCTATCTATCTATCTATCTATCTATCTGAGTCAGCCTTTAACATTCATCAACACCTATAACATCAGTAACATGTTACTTCAGCAGCAGCAGCAGCAGCAGCAGCAGCAGCACGAGATTCCAGGGTAAAACAGTTCACCCTCCCCCCCCCCAACTCCCCCGCAGGCCCATTCACCACGGTCACTTGCTGCTGCTAGCATAACACTGCCCCACCCTCCCAGTCAGCACTGTTCAAACTCAGCAACTCATAGTCAATGCTACTGTAGTTCAGCAATGAACACTCTTACAATCCAGGAACTACAACATTCTGCCACTCATTACACATGTACCATCAGTTGATTGCACACTAAATCTCTACCTTTCAGGGTGTCACCCCCATTTATTTGTAACATATATGCACCATGGTCCATGGCCACACAACCTACAAAAATTTTGTTATTGTTCTAGAATGAGATATTTCTGGCATTTTAAACTCTTCACATCTTAATTCAGTTTCTCATGCTAAGAGCACCCAGAGCAAAGGTAGGTTCCAATCTCATCACGGAAAAGAGCGACACTACTCCCAAATATATTCGGACCTGGCAAGTAAAGATTCAGATGTTACGTTCTGTCATAGACACTATTCTGCTATTTGACAGGATGCAAATCAAATTTTGTAAACACTACGTGTGCTACTATAGTGGTCATACTAATGCAATCTCTGTGATCCAGGCCATGTTTCCATGGACACGATGGACATGACCCTGTTATGATGTTCTGCCTATTAGCGACTAGGCCTACATTCCAGGATCTCCAGAAATTCTAACATACAAGCCACAACATTGTCATGATGGGACACAGACAATTAGGTGTTTACAGATTTGGTCAGCGAGAAAGCGGCTACATATTACTTTCTGTTTTTTTTTTTAAATTCCATATTAAACTTACTCAAGTTACACCACAGAAGTCGAGTGATTCAGACCTAATCGACCACTATACATGCTATAGAAATGCAATGGAAAATTTGCTCTGACCTAATTTGGCACTGAGCATGCCCGGGAGTGACCTGATTCCACTGAGCATGCTCAGACCTATTGAGCATGTGCAGAGAGCAATAACAAATGGTGGCCATTTTGAAATTTCCCTGATTCAAACTTTTAAAGCCAGTTTTCACTACAAGCTACATGGGGTTCACTCATCAGACAAGGCTCATATTAATCTAAATTTTGTAAGGAATTTTTGGTGTGGGTCTGATCAGTGAACGTTATGTAGCTCACTTTTGGGTGATAATGGATAAAATTTTACCATGAATGATAAGGACAGTTTTCATAGTGTCGACACAACGTTTAACATTGTTTAAGATAATACGATAGTGCAAAAAAATCCTTCTTCGAAATGGCATAATAAATATCATTTGAAAAATAATGCTTTGATGTCTTGAAGCGACATAGAAGACTTGAACTCTCTCTGGTCAACAATAAAATGGGTAACGTAACTAAACACTAAAGCATACCTAGGTGTCAATCCAATAAATACGGTATGTACATATTGCATAATGTTAAGAGTAAATATTATCTCCCCTGCAAGTTGTATGACTTCTACAAAACACGATAAGCAGTATTAAGCCAACATAAAACTGGGGGAAGGTTTATACTATAAACTATACATGCTAGAATAACTGGAATATATTTGGAAATGTTTGAGACTGTTTACTCACTGACACTCTAAAGACAACTTTGAAAACTTTGATTTGTATTCACCAACATTACCTAACTCTATGTCAAATATGAATGTATATCTTCGAGGCATGGGCCATTATGTGTTTAGAATAAATAGCTATCATTACTGGAGAATCATATCTGTATGTAGTGCTATTATATGTAACAAGAGCACTATGCTATTGGCTTGGGGTTATGAGGACAGAAGCTAGATTGTCACTTATTTTTACACAATTTTTTTTTTTTTTTTCAAAAAAAGGTTCAGCAAAGTGATGTGCCCTTTGACACCACTTCAGAAGTAGTTTCAGAATGCTAGGGATATGAAAATTTAAAAGGTCAATCATGTTTACAAATACTTCTAGACCTTCTAGTCCTTCTGAATGCTCAATTGGCCGGGGTATAAAAAGCAAATCTGCCCACATTGAACAAATTATGAATACGATCTAAGAACATGAAGAACGAATCAGAAGCGCTTTAATACCCACACCCTAGTCCGACAAAGGCTGACTCAAAACGAAGTTTTGAGTCAGCCAACAAAAGCCTGGATAAAATCAACAATTTTGTGAAGTCCCAAAACCGAGAGACTGCAGCATCAATTTCGGGTCAACCACTATACAATCATTACATCATAACCATATGTACTAGCCTACCTGCTTATTATCCCTTGTCATGTCTTTGCAAGCACTTTTCGGGAGTTTTTTTCACATTTACTGAGAAATTCATTCATTGTTTCCATCATGGTGGACTGCTGTGTCATGTGACCTGTTGAACTTAAAATGCGGGGCAAGCGCGCGGGACGCGACGCGCCAAAAGATGATCTTAAACCATCTGAAACTGCAATAAATGAGGTTGATTGGTCACTGTTACTCAGCTATTGCATCTACAGAAATGGCAGACCCCATTTTAGAAAGCTTGGACAATTTGCTGCTTTGTTTTGATGCAATCTGGTGGTATATAAATTTATAAAAGACTTTACTTAAATATAAAGACCTTCTAATTTTTTTATGTTTATTTTTTAAGTGTATTTACACCTCTCCATCCACATTTGGTTGCTGTATCGATCTATCTGGGATGATCAGCATAGCTCAGTGTTCATTTAAGGGTGTGCACCACAGTAACATATTTGGAGGCGGTGGGCATTTCAACCTTACTATCATAATTTGATATCATTGAGACGCAATAATTGAAACATAGCAGCAGCTGGTATTACACATAATTTTTTTAAATAAAGCATCTACTGTTTCTTGGCCAAGACTCAATTCAATTTCGATAAGGCCTATATTTAGCTACTTCAAATATAGGAAAGTCTAGGCCTATATAGATCAGAAAAACTGGTCAGACCTTGCTGAACTAAAAGTGCCTTGTATACTTGGGTAAACGAGTCAAGTTGCGCCATGGTTTTGGGCACAATTTTGCACAGATTTGCAATAATCTCATATAATATTACAACAGTGCACGTGACATGACGTCATCTCACCTCACCTTTAATCTGTGCCTGCAAGCCGACTCTTCCACTCTTCTCAACACCTCTCATACACATTACTTCCTATTTTGTGCATCCCTTTCCTCTCAGTCCCATTCTACCACCCTTCGTCCTCCAATTCCCCCTTCGATTCAACCCTTCGCTCGCCTTTGTTTTGCATCGTAGTTCCCAACTGCTCACCCTTTAAGAGTGTCGCCACCATCACTCTTCCCGCCAAAACGATCCAGCCATGCAGTGCACACTCATAATCCAAGTCGTCAGTTGTGTTGCAAGCCAGCCGCCGCCCATTTTACACCCCATTATATTTGCTATCGTTGGATTCGTCTTCAAGAGACGATTCCAATGGTGTTAAAATCATCAAAATTCAATGATGCTGCACCAAACTGTACCATTGTACACCATTTTCGCTGGCATATTATCAAAAAAATGCTTCTCTCATTTTTTCACAAATAGTCATGTCACAGATGATACCTTAGCTGCACGTGCACATAAATCTTTCAGCGTCAACTCGGCAATGGGTATTTTCTAGTACTATATAGTATTGCAGTTAGGCGCAAAAACCGCGCATGGCACTTGCCCCTGAATAATCTATGGTTTCTCTCCAGTGTGCTGATTGCTCTTTTGGTTGAACATTCTTCCACAAATTTAACTTACAAATGGTTTCTCTCCAGTGTGTCTTGATAAGTCCATCAAGATTGCTCTCTTGGTTGAACATTCTTCCACAAATTTAACTTACAAATGGTTTCTCTCCAGTGTGTCTTGATAAGTCCATCAAGATTGCTCTTTTGGTTGAATATTTTTCCACAAATTTAACTTACAAATGGTTTCTCTCCAGTGTGTCTTGATAAGTCCATCAAGATTGCTCTTTTGGTTGAATATTTTTCCACAAATTTAACTTACAAATGGTTTCTCTCCAGTGTGTCTTGATAAGTCCATCAAGATTGCTCTTTTGGTTGAATATTTTTCCACAAATTTAACTTATAAATGGTTTCTCTCCAGTGTGTCTTGATAAGTCCATCAAGATTGCTCTTTTGGTTGAACATTCTTCCACAAATTTAACTTACAAATGGTTTCTCTCCAGTGTGTCTTGATAAGTCCATCAAGATTGCTCTTTTGGTTGAATATTTTTCCACAAATTTAACTTACAAATGGTTTCTCTCCAGTGTGTCTTGATAAGTCCATCAAGATTGCTCTTTTGGTTGAATATTTTTCCACAAATTTAACTTACAAATGGTTTCTCTCCAGTGTGTCTTGATCAGTCCATCAAGATTGCGCTTTTGGTTTGTGTTTGTAACAGTTGATATGTTCACACAGAATAAAAGTCAAGTCGTAGACACGCCAAGTTGTAGACACACCAAGTCGTAGGCATATTTCAGAGCTATCCCCCAAGTCGTAGACACAGCATTTTCACTTGGAAACGCCATTACCCACTCGTAGACACAAAATAAAATTAACCAAATCGTAGACACTGCATCACCCAACCCGTAGACAGCATTCTTTTGGGATTTACCAACTCGTAGACAGCACAATATTAAGGTTTTTCATCTCGTAGACAAGGTTAAAAGGCATTTTAAACCACTAATGACATCAAATTTTCAAAGTCTTTGATTACAGACAAAAAGAGTTCTCAACACAATTATTTGCAATTCTGTTGTCACATTTTTTCATGCCACATAGATTCAGTACAGATTACAATCAATATTTCTGTCATATTAAAAGTTAATTTCTATAATTGTTGAATGTTGAATTGTATTTTCTAGTAAACTCAAGTTGATCACTGCCTCCTTAAGTTGACCAAAATTAGCTGAATACAAGAAATATAATGAATTTTTTATAATTTAATCAATTCATCTTCTTTTCTATCTTGTTGATTATATTCCGCCCTTTATAACAGTTTGGTTAAAAAACAACATCTGGAAAATTAATGTCTGTCTGCGACTTGGGTTCCCTGCCAAAGTTGGTCTGTCTACAAGTTGGTAAACATCTGAAATTTAGTGTCTGCGAGTTGGAAAGCAGAAAAACTACAGTGTCTACGACTTGGTAAGTTTAAACTGACCCCAGATACAATAAATATGAACTGACTAATGTGTCTACGACTTGGTGAAACCTGCAAATTTGATGTCTACCAGTTGGTAGTACCTGGTGTCTACCAGTTGGTTGTATACTAGTTAGTTGTCTACCATTTTGTTTGTCTACGAGTTGGCGTGTCTATAACTTGTCTTGATACCGTTCACACAATATGTGTAAACTTTCACTAAACTGAAATTCCTTGATCCTGCTCTGCTTGTCTGATAGGTTTAGCCAGACCAGGTCTTAGCTAAGACCTGGCTCTTCTCTTAATACCATGTTGGTGAAATCGGCCCTTAAGGCTCTGGACACCATTTTGTCCTTTCTCAGAGAATCACCAATTTTTAAGTCCAGATATTGGTATTTAATGAGATTGTGTGGATTGGGGTTTTCAAGAAAGCAAAGATTGCTATATCCAGCCCTGGTTTGAATCCTCAGATTCTTGTTTTCTCAGATAGCTAAGTTTTATTTAAACCTACTTCTTTCTCTACACTTTTACAATAGTGAGCTAGTTGGTCTCCAACTTTTTTCAAAAATTATTTCATCTTTTTTAGTTTCAATAAAGCCTGATTTGATTTTAAAGGACAATTAAAAGGGCAAACACAGCTTTAAATCTGCCAGGCTTACACTGGGCATTTTCCCAGCTTTAAAAAATGTGGTCTGCCATTTCTGTAGCTCAAATAGCTCTGAAATTGTGCTCATCTAACCTCTCCTGAGCTGCACAGTGCTATCCCGAGTGTTTTGTTCTGTTCCGCACGTTCCGTCCGCATTTTAAGTACACCAGTTTTGACGCTATGGCTGCGAGCGGTGGATTCAATGCTCGCTTCGTGGTTTCACTGGTCAATTATGAAGTTCCTGGAAGGTTTTAGCAGGTCAGTTGGGGTCATAAGGTCTTATTATAAGTGAATGTTGTCCACTGTACGTAAATAAGTGTGTGACAGGTTGTTTATTGCCGACTTTGGTGTGCGACAAATTCCATGTCGCATGAATGTGAAAAAGAGCCATAGCACTGTCTTCTGTCGTCAAGCAGCCTGGCGGCTGCTTGAGATACGACAGCATATTTCGGTCTACCCACACCCCTTCTTAGCTTCTGCCCCCGTACTACAATATTGAATTAAGTCGAACACAGGGAGTTCACACTATCTTTTAGTATCACTCAAGTGCAATCATAATTTCATAGTTTAACTTTAGAAGTTAAGAGCAAACGAATCCCACTGCCTCCATATTTATATTATAGGGAATGTTTGGAATCCTTGAGATACCCAGTAACAGGGTAACAACCAGAATGTGAAAGCAGCAAAAAAAGATCAAAATAATACAATTTTTCATTTGTTACTGTATCAAAGTAATAGGGTTAATTATTTGCCTTTTCGTTTTTGAGAAATAAGCTCCGAGAAATTTGAGCATGTTGAGACATCAGCAATAGAGAGGAAAAATCTCAAGATCTGATCATGATATTATTGATAACAGCATCTCAAACTGGCCACATTTAGCAACATGTAATACTACCACAGGGTTAAACAAGACTGAAGCACATTTCCATTACGCAAGACGAGCCACAAATTCTATCAGGTATACAACTTTCTCTGCACGGACAGCTTACCCAGAGTGTGTCTTCCGGAGTTGTTGACGTTGCTTCCAGAGTTGTTGATGTTGCTGGGCCCATTCACGTTGAGTGGCGTGTAACTTGGCAGGTCTGCCAATCTGAGATCTACATTTTCATATGACGGGCTATACGAGCTGTCATCTTCATACTCGTGGTCTGCAAAGGTACTGCTCTCAAAGGCGTAAGACTTCCTGAGGCCAGGCCGAGACATGTTGGGCTTTGAGTAGCTCACACCTAGCTTACGAGGCGAATAGCTCCCGCTGGAAGAAGACGGAATAATTCATTAGAACAAATTGAACAAGGTTTCATATTTTTAATATTATCATCAAATAACAAAACAATTAATATGGAAGAATTCTTTAGCTTTGGAGTTGCACACATACCAGATTTACTTTTCCTAAAATCTTTGTATTAAAATATATATAAAATCTCAAGTCTGCCTATGCCTGATTAGTGCACCTGCTAAAGGCTTGTACACATCACATTCTCCGACAGGTCTATCGTTTTATAAGTAAAAATAGAACGTAAAACTCCCCAACCTCAATGTACACATGACATTTGAAAATTGTTGAAGTAACCAATTGATCTGCTGTCATTGACAGTCTACTTGTCCACATGTAAAAGACTAGTATAGCACAAAGGTCAATTGAACACATAAACCACTTGTTTGCACTTCAACAAACCTGTGTATCAAATAACGTTTATGAACCGTTGATGCCTAAAGGGTGCTCTGAGGACACAAGAGTGAGGCTACCCAACCATTTAACTACAGTACTGAAAACTATTGATGAATGACAATGAGCAGATCAAGGTCTCTTAACTGCTCTCAGTGACCACCCAACTCCATTAATCACTTCACAATTCATAAAATATCAATTAAGAAATGACAGATTTATATCAATCCATCAGAGTATTTATATCATCTGTATTTTCCGTTATTTTAAAAGGTAAGCCCATAACTGTAGTGACGTACAATTGTACATGTACTCAAAACAACTAAATCGTACTTTTTTTAGACATTGACACAGAAATGTAAATTAAAAATTTTTTTAATTCAAGTGGAATTGCTGGGCTTGTTTGGCGGTCAGTATATCGTATATTGTATGTATACAAATGTCATTGACATACACACTATCTCTTCAGTAGCATCTAGACTGCAATGGATATGATATAATATACCAGTGTATACCCATGTACATTGCAGTGAATAATCTGACAATAATTGAGGAGTTTTGAGATTGTGCAACATAGAACATACTAAAGTTTATATGAAATGACAATAAAACCCTATTCAGGAAATTCATATACCTACGATGAGCTACTACAGCACATAAAGTGTCACTGCAGCATGACTGAATGCTTTCTCTATGCTATTGGGCCATTGTCAGTGCTCTCAAGCTTCACACATTGTCAAAAGCCAGACCAGCATAACAGTACCACTATGATTTGCAATGTTTTGCACATGGCAACAGTTTTGTCCTTTTATAAAAAAAGTTAAAAAAC
The DNA here is from genome assembly GCA_026936325.1 of Platynereis dumerilii. Taxonomy (NCBI): domain Eukaryota; kingdom Metazoa; phylum Annelida; class Polychaeta; order Phyllodocida; family Nereididae; genus Platynereis; species Platynereis dumerilii. The sequence goes on along the minus strand of JAPTHN010000002.1, from coordinate 10,597,115 downwards.
TATGGTGACCAATTTAAAAATATAACTTGGCCTCTAGTTTGAACAAAATTAATTGAGGAACAGTTCAAGAATATTAACGAAACCTGCAGGTAACAAATCACAGCGGGAAATAATACATTAAATTCATATTTGCAAGCCATTGCTAAATTTGCTGTTACCTTCACAGTATTCAATCTAGGAATCGCTAGCAGGCCAGGCTCATCAAAGAATTCCCATACACATATTGGTACATGTACATGCGGAGAAACTGGACATGGACACCATAGTACAGATTAGACCAGCAGCATGTTATTCTACAGGTATAATAGCCACCATATATACCTCATTTAGTGAAGTTCACTACTGGAGACTTCACAAGGATTCGACCAGAGCGAAGCAAGCAGAGCATTAATGAGCTGTCTCAGAGAAAATCATGCAGAGCTGTTCGGATGACGTTCTCGGAATGGCCTAAAATTTTGCATAGGTACCAGACCACCTCTTAAACGAAGAAATGTGAAGTTGGAACTTCAAAACTCAGAATACTTTTCTCACTGGGGGGCCTCAAAATAGGGGTGTCGGGAAGCCATTTTTCACAGAAATCCTCATTTCATCAACAAAAAAGTGGTCGATGTTCAGCCCTCTCTGGATGCTAGAAAAAAATAACAAAAACTATCCAAACTGACTTTGGATGAAGGCTAGCATTGTTTTTAACAATAAATCACCTCTATTTATTAATTTCAATAAAAAGGCTACTTTGGGGGGGTCACTCCGAAACTGCAGATTTAGTGTTTTTCAAAATTTGAAAAACATGCCATTTTTGGAGGGCAATTTCACAATGTTGTGCGGGTCTAGGCTCGACAATATTTAGTTAGAAAATTAGCAGAATACTTGGATTTTAGATATCTGGTGAAAAAACCGTGGGAAAATTTGAATTTTCAGAAAATTCAGCCATTTCAAAAACTGTAATTTTCCGAATTTCCGTAAAAAATCATGAAATTTCCATAGTCAAAAGGTCAAAGTAGTACTTACCCTATTATCATAATTTTGATTGAAATTAATGAAAATTACAATTATTCAGTAAATTAGTTAAGTTTCACCTGGAAAAAACAATTATTTTGTATCACACGGCTAATTTTCAAAATTTCATTTTTCACAAATTTTGATAAATTTCGGGAAATGTATCAAATTTGTGGGCCTATGTCGGACATAGTAACACTTCCATGTCAAACAATTTCCCTGATCATTCATGGAAAAACACCTATATTTAGTAAATCAGAGGAGATAATTGTGGGAAATGAAGGAATTTTGAAAATATGAATACTCCAGGGGGGTCACTCCGAAACTACAGATTTTGCTGTTTTTCAAATTTTGAAAAACATGCCATGTTAAGAGGGCAATTTCTCAAATTGGTGAGCACTTATATTGACCATATTTGGTTAGAAAAGTGACAAAACACTTAGATTTTATATATCTGTTGAGAAATTGGTGTGAAATTGTGAATTTTTAGATATTCAGTCATTTCAAAAACTGTTATTTTCCGAATTTCGTTAAAAAATCATGAAATTCCATAGTCAAAAGGTCAAAGTAGTACCGACCCTATTATCATAATTGTGATTGAAATTAATGAAAATTACAATTATTCAGTAAATTAGTTAATTTTCATTTGGAAAACCAATTATTTTGTATCACACAGCTAATTTTCAGAATTTAGTTTTTCACAAATTTTGATAAGTTGGCGGAAATGTTTCAATTTTGTAGGCCTATGTCTGACATAGTAACACTTCTATGTTAACCAATTTCCAAGATCATTCGTGGGAAAACACCTGTATATAGTGAATCAGGGGAGATAATTGTGGGAAATGAAGGAATTTTGAAAATATGGATACTCCAGGGGGGATCACTCCGAAACTGCAAATTTTGCTGTTTTTCAAAATTTGAAAAACATCCCATGTTTAAAGGGCAATTTCTCAAATTGGTGAGCACTCATATTTGTTCGGAAAATTGACAGAATACTTGGATTTCATATATCTGGTGAGAAATTTTGAAAATATGGATACTCCAGGGGGGATCACTCCGAAACTGCAAATTTTGCTGTTTTTCAAAATTTGAAAAACATGCCATGTTAAGAGGGCAATTTCTCAAATTGGTGAACACTTATATTGACCATATATGGTTAGAAAATTGGCAGAACACTTGGATTTTATATATCTGGTGAGAAAACTATGGGAAGATGTCAATTCTCAAAAAACTGAAATTTTCCAAATTTCCGTAAAAAATCATGAAATTTCCATAGTCAGAAGGTCGAAGTAGTACTGACCGCATTTTTCAAATTTTTTTAACAAGTTACCGGAAATTCATCAGTTTTGTCTGACATAGTAATACTTCAGTAATCATTCATGTTAAAACACCTCTATTAAGTAAGGGCCAACCAGATGACAGTTTTTGGGGGGCTATGGATTTTTACTCCGTGACAATCTTTTTTTCGTTTGCAACGTCGAAGAGCAATTTTTTTTATGTGTAGGAGAGCAACAGACTTTTCTTTTTTCGCAAATTTAACATTACGGTATCCCAGGCAGTAGCTACAGTTGGAAACAGTTTTTTTTTTCATGTGCTGAACAAATTTTTCTTTCAGCGTCGACTTGAAAACAAACTCTTTATTCACCAAAAATCCATAGCCCCTTAAACCAGAAGATCATCCGCTTCTCCCCTAAATAGGGAGGTAATTGTGGGAAATCACCAGATTTTCATGGAGGAGGCACTATACCAAGGTCACAGAAATATGTCAGGCCTCATTCTGAGATTAGCCATTGAGCCTCATTCTGAGATTAGCAAGATGGCTAAACAGGAAGTGTCAGTAGTTGCTATAAAAAGTGGAGCTAATATTTAAGTCACAGTTAAGTTTAGTAATTTATTTAAATACCTAAAATATCTTCCAAAATAGCCTTAAAATTTCAGTCTTGTCTATAACAACCTCTAATGACACATTTCAGGGATTTAAATCAACATATAAATGTAACCAACATTGAAAATAATAATTTCCATACCCTCTGATTGTAAGAAGTGAATAAAAATTAAAAGTTAATGACTGAAACGGATCACCCAAGAAAGAAATCATAACAACACTTTGTTGATAATCAAAATTGGATAAAAAATAAGAGTGATAAGCAAAATTAGTGGGAATTGAAGTGTTACTATGTCAGACTTAGGCCCACAAAGTTGAAACAATATCGGAACTCAATAACTCTTTAGAAAATTTTACTTTTAGAATTAGACCAGTGATACAAAATGATTATTTTTGCAGACTAAACTTTGACCTTTTAACTTTGGATATTTCATGAATTCTTACGGAAATTTGGAAAATTACAGTTTTTGAAATGGCTGAATTTTTGAAAATTCAAATTTTCCCACAAATTTCTCACCAGATATATGAAATCCAAGTATTCTGTCAATTTTCTGAACAAATATGAGTGCTCACCAATTTGAGAAATTGCCCCTTAAACATGGGATGTTTTTCAAATTTTGAAAAACAGCAAAATCTGCGGTTTCGGAGTGACCCCCCTGGAGTATCCATATTTTCAAAATATCTGCATTTCCTACAATTTTTTCCCCTGATTTACTAAATATAGGTGTTTTTTTTATTCATGAATGATCATGAGAAATTGCTAAAATGGAATTGTTACAATGTCAGACTTGGGCCCACAAAATTGTTACATTTCCGTCAACTTATCAAAATTAGTGATGAATTAAATTTTGAAAATTAGCCCTATGATACAAATAAATTATTTTTTCAGATGAAACTATGACTAATTAACTGTATAATCGTATTGTTTATTAATTAAAATCGAATTACGAAAATAGGGTTGGTACTACATTGACCATTTGACTGTGGGAATTTCATGATTATTTGCGGAAATTAGGAAAATTACAGTTTTTGAAATGACTGAATATCTGAAAATTCACATTTTCACACAAATTTCTCAACAGATATATAAAATCCAAGTGTTTTGCCAATTTTCTAACCAAATATGGTCGATATAAGTGCTCAACAATTTGAGAAATTGCCCTCTTAACATGGCATGTTTTTCAAATTTAAAAAAATAGCAAAATCTGCAGTTTCGGAGTGACCCCCCTGGAGTATCCATATTTTCAAAATTCCTTCATTTCCCACAATTATCTCCCCTGATTTACTAAATATAGGTGTTTTTCCATGAATGATCAGGGAAATTATTTAACATGGAAGTGTTACTATGTCAGACATAGGCCCACAAAATTGATACATTTCCCGAAACTTATCAAAATTTGTGAAAAACTAAATTCTGAAAATTAGCTGTGTAATACAAAATAATTGTTTTTTCCAGATGAAACTTAACTAATTTACTAAATAATTGTGATTTTCATAAATTTCAATCAAAATTATGATAATAGGGTTGGTACTACTATGACCTTTTGACTATGGAAATTTCATGATTTTTTACTGAAATTCGGAAAATAACAGTTTTTGAAATGGCCCAATTTTTTCTGAAAATTCAAATTTTCCCACGGTTTTCTCACCAGATATATAAAATCCAAGTATTCTGGTAATTTTCTAACCAAATATTGTCAAGCCTAGACCCGCACAACATTGTGAAATTGCCCTCCAAAAATGGCATGTTTTTCAAATTTTGAAAAACGCGAAATCTGCAGTTTCGGAGTGACCCCCCTGGAGTATCAATATTTTCAAAATTCCTTCATTTCCCACAATTATCTCCCCTGATTTACTAAATAGGTGTTTTTCCGCGAATGATCTGGGAAATTGTTTAACATGGAAGTGTTACTATGTCAGACATAGGCCCACAAAATTGACACATTTCCCGAAACTTATCAAAATTTGTGAAAAACTAAATTTTGAAAATTAGCCGTGTAATACAAAATAATTGTTTTTTCCAGATGAAACTTAACTAATGTACTAAATAATTGTGATTTTCATTAATTTCAATCAAAATTATGATAATAGGGTCGGTACTACTTTGACCTTTTGACTTCGGAAATTTCATTATCTTTTACGGAAATTCGGAAAATTACAGTTTTTGAAATGGCTGAATTTTCTTAAAATTCAAATTTTCCCATGGTTTTCTCACCAGATATGTAAAATCAAAGTATTCTGCTAATTTTCTAACCAAATATTGTCAAGCCTAGACCCGCACAACATTGTGAAATTGCCCTCCAAAAATGGCATGTTTTTCAAATTTTGAAAAACGCGAAATCTGCAGTTTCGGAGTGACCCCCCTGGAGTATCCATATATTCACAATTCCTTCATTTCCCACAATTATCTCCCCTGATTTACTAAATAGGTGTTTTTCCGCGAATGATCAGGGAAATTGTTTAGCATGGAAGTGCTACTATGTCAGACATAGGCCCACAAAATTGATACATTTTCCGAAACTTATCAAAATTTGTGAAAATCTGAATTTGGAAAATTAGCCGTGTAATACAAAATAATTGTTTTTTCCAGATGAAACTTAACTAATTTACTGAATAATTGTAATTTTCATTAATTTCAATCAAAATTATGATTATAGGGTTGGTACTACTTTGACCTTTTGACTTCGGAAATTTCATGATTTTTTACGGAAATTCGGAAAATTACAGTTTTTGAAATGGCTGAATTTTCTGAAAATTCAAATTTTCCCACGGTTTTCTCACCAGATATCTAAAATCCAAGTATTTTGCTAATTTTCTAACCAAATATTGTCAAGCCTAGACCCGCACAACATTGTGAAATTGCCCTCCAAAAATGGCATATTTTTCAAATTTTGAAAAACACTAAATCTGCAGTTTTGGAGTGACCCCCCCAAAGTAGCCTTTTTATTGAAATTAATAAATAGAGGTGATTTATTGTTAAAAACAATGGTAGCCTTCATCCAAACTCAGTTTGGATAGTTTTTGTCATTTTTTTCTAGCATCCAGAGAGGGCTGAACATCGACCACTTTTTTGTTGATGAAATGAGGATTTCTGTGAAAAATGGCTTCCCGACACCCCTATTTTGAGGCCCCCCAGTGAGAAAAGTATTCTGAGTTTTGAAGTTCCAACTTCGCATTTCTTCGTTTAAGAGGTGGTCTGGTCACTACGTAAAATTTTAGGCCATTCCGAGAACGTCATCCATAACAATTCCCTGATATTGCATGATTTTCTCTGAGACAGCTCATTAATTTCTCTTTCTTATTGTAATGAAAAGAAAGTCACCAAGCGTGAAATGAAAAATGTGCAAATGCACATTTACAACTGTCAACACGGAGTCTCCTAATATTAAAGCGCCAGAAAAACAACCAACTGATTTTCTGTGGAGTTCATCACCTGCATGAATGAAGGCATTGGCAAGGAACCGTTTTAACCATTAACAAAGACAGAAAGTTAACCATGTTAACACCTGAAAATGCCTTCTTTTTTCTTAGTCTGAAGAAGTTCAAAGAAAGCCACAAGCGAAGAACAAATTCAGTAGTTATTCCAATAATATGAATTACCGTTGCGAGCTGGTGAGCATTGGTTAGCAACGGTCACTTGACTAGTGTTCAGTAGCAAAGTTAGAGCAAAGTCTGTTAACTTTCGAACTGTTATAACAAAACAGCTGAAACGAAGCTTCGCTGAAGATTATGTAAAATAGCCCAAAAGTTTATAACTTCACAAACACAAGTATTCATAATTTTTCATCAAGTTATAAAATATATGTACATGATACACTGCCAACACTGGACACTTGTACCATGGCAGAAAATACCATAACTTCCAAGCTTTAATAACCAGATAACCACTGCGGCACAGTGTCATGCCTGGAAAAAGTAGGGAATTCGGGCATGCCATTGCCTGGAAATTTCCAAATCTCACTGCAAATTTTTGAAGAAAGGTCAAAATTTTTTACTTGGAAGCAGTCGCTTGATTCGCGACCATTCGTACTTTATGAAACTGCCTGGAAATTCACATTTTTTTCTGGCACTTTCACAACAAATTATTGTAAATTTGAGATATATCTCTGAACTATATCATGCATTATATAAAAGATAGATAACACATTCCAGGTGACTATCTCCACTTAACACATACGCATAAGAAATGCCTGTGACCATGCAGACCAATTGCTGAATCACATGTTGCATGCAAATTCTGCTATCATCATTGATCATGTATGAAATCGCACAGCATCACAATAGAACCAACACTTGAGGTAAACAACCAGTGAAGAATACAACCTTATTATTGCACGCTATATTATTGCGATTAATGTGTTATGGCAAATACACAATTGGTCAGTGTGACAGCGCAGTCAACACCCAGCTGTACTATCAGGGTTCCCAGTGGTGCTGCCAATTCAAATTTGAAAACTAAATTCAAAGACTTTTCCAGGATATAAATTATCAAATCTTCAGGGACTGAACCAATTTTCTCACACACAGTCAGCGCTGTTTGATTTGATACCATTGACTGCATGATAAACTTGAATGCAACAATTGTTTGTTTGTTTGTTTGTTTGTGTTTTACGCCTCTGCAGCACCTTAGTGGGCTATATCGAGGCAGGCGATCGCCGTATGATGATGAGATGAGAAGACTGTGAGTCTGGTACATACCCTATTAATTCAGGGGTGCCCAGGGTCTTTCAGTTGCCCCAGTATAGAACACTGGATACAACCCGCCTCCATTTAATGTCCCATGGGCTCGGACTAAATTGAGTTCCGGGGTGGGATTCGAACCCGCGCCCTCAGAGCCAGTGGTTGTGGAAACAAGCACTCTTAACCATTAGGCCACGGAGGAACTCGAATGCAACAATTGATTTTTAAGGATATTTTTACTGCAAGATTCCAGAACCATCTGATTTTTGCAATTCTAAGAATGGATGGATGATTGGGACTTTATGTCCTGTATTTAAGCACTAGTTTGGCTAACTACGACAGGAGGACATGGCAACGAGGTGGAGAATGATTGAAACAGCCGTCCAACATAGGCCCAAGTGACCAAGCAAAATCTTTATGCGAACCATGGACCCAGCGATTCGCAGCCTAGCACGCTACCACTAGACACCCTCCCGGCCTCCCCCCCTCTCCTTTACAATTTTAAGGACTTTAGCCTGACTTTCCATGAGCATGATGACTAGTATATATTTTATGACCTTCTCAAGAGTGAGTTTGTGTTTTACGCCCCATCAGCACCGGTGTGGGCGATTTAGAGGAAGAGCTTCTCAAGAATATTCAAGGACCGTGGGAACCCTATCACCACTGATCGTCAAAAACAGCATACATTGTTGCCATGTGCCTTTGATCATTGCCATTGATCTAATATTATTCCCAAAATGGAAAGCTCAGCAATGGAAAGCACTGAACAGTCAGGGAAATTACCAGTATATGAGGACAATTGCAATTCCAGCCAAGTCCTGGCCCTGACAGGATGATTGAGTGTGTGGGGTTGATCAGTTGGGTCTCAGAAGAAAGTCTGATCTCTTTGCAGCCATCCTCACCACACAGCAGCATGTCAGTAGCAGGACTTATTTCTATCCAATTTCACGAAATACTGCAAAGTCATCAGCAGCTGATGACAATTTCCTAATTTCTCTTGAGCCTTCGGGTTCTTTTCCTCATAATGTAATGGATAGGTCTGCGAAAATTCATAGAGCTAGTTGACACTGTGATACAACTTTATACCAAGTTTGATAGTTGCAGTAGTTCTGTTCATATAGCCAGTCAAAGATGATTTTGAGCACTGCCAAAGTCATGGCTAGGCCATGACACTGTGAGAGTGTCATGGGAGGGTGATGACAGTGCTAGGGTGATTGTCATGTGGGGCTGAGGACATTGATTGTCATCAGCTGGTGATAATTTCCCTGACTGCTGAAGCCAATGAATACAGGTTTTTAACATGCTTCAGGGCACGTCATAGAACCCACAAAAGTGCAGGAAAATATAACGGTCACTGCGACCTTTAGCACTCTTATGTCATCTCACCCAAGTGCTCGAAATAATCAAATAATGTTCACAAAAGAAAAAGCCCATAATAATACTCAACAAGCCAAAAATATTTCTGCCTTCAAAAGACTCGTTGTTACAGCTTTACTAGTAGGTGAAAATGTGTAACATGTACCAATTTTCATGGGTTGCTTGACAAAAGGTCAGTCACACCAATCTACAGAAAGGTCTAGTGCAAAAAGTTAAGTTGATATGGTGAGGGCCATAGGTCAATAAGCCTGAGCAGCTCCTCTAGACAGTTGACTCTCCTTCGACAAGTAGAGCATCAATATTATTTTTAAAATAATTCAATATCAATTTTCTGCAAAAACTAATTCTGAAACATTTTTTTTAATGTATGCATTATTCATGACAATAAATTACAACATCAAAGAATATGAGGACAGTCTGACACTTTCCAATAATATTAACCCCTCCGGCATCAAGCACTGCAACATGTTCTAATATTGCAATTAACTGAATAATCAGTGTAATGTGGACTCAAAGTAAATGGCAACTTCTAATGAATCATTGTCATTTTGAAACCCGAGGGCAAGTTTAACTGATTAATACTCATATCACAAAAATTATGATTGATATACTGGAGTATTTGGAACAGTATTTTGGCAAAAATACAGAGAGCTCTGTAGAAAAGAGACAGAGCCTGAGGCAGGTGTGGTGAGAAGACACAATACCATTCTGTGTATTATCATCTCTTTTTTTTTCACAAAATAAACAAGCCTCCAGTAAACAAGGTAGTTCTGAGCCTCTCCTATTCTCCCATTGGCCATTGCAAATGATTGCATGCAGCCAGACATCAATAGCCCACGAAAATCGACAATCAAAAAGAGAAACGGCAAGCAGACTAGCAGACTAGAGCACTGCAATCGCTGGCAAAATGCTGCTAAGAATGGATACTGAGTGTCTCCATAAAGATACCTGATGATCGCAGTAATATCACTGCAAGATACAATCTGATAGCACAAAGGAATGCGCTGATAGTGACTTAGACAAAAATAAATAGATTTAACAAGAGTCAGGAATAACAGGTGAGGAAATATCAAGGAGATACACCCATGTCACCCCTGTGCCACAACCATAATAACATAATGTACAAGTTTGCAAATTCTATAGAAATAGAAAGAAATGCTCTCAGAACTGAATGCTGAAGAGCGTTGGGCTCCATAATCCATATTTCAGGTGTGACCTTTTTTGGAGGTCGTCAAATAAATTGATACTCCCCATTAGCAGATTAGCAATTAGGGTCCATACAGATTTTCGTACCCTACCCAAACAGACCATCCACAAGGTTTTCATACATATAACAATTGTAGATAATGCATGCCTTGGGAGTAGGGTGTGGCTGGTGCCCTCTCAAAATAAAGTTTTCTTTCCAGTCAGCCTACCTTTTGCTCAGTCCTGTGCCATGACATGAAAAGTTAAACTGTGAAGTTTCAAAGTTCTGTGACAATATTTACTTGTCCCCAGTTGAGATTTTCCGACGGAAGGTCAAAATAACTGAAAAATTCATCAAAAATGTTGTAACTCTGGAACCGTTGGTCCTAGAGACATGCAAATTGGCTCAAAATGACGGGAAACCCCATATTTATATTCATCTTACATTGACATAGTAGGTCTAAATCCAATATTTGTGGAGATATTTACGAAAAACTAATTTTCGTATTGAATTTCACTATCGAGCTCATCTAAATTGCCAGATTACATCTTGAAACAGATTTTTAAATTCCTCTGGCATATCAACGTATTCAAAAAGTTATCTGAGAGCCCGTTAAGGCATGTCATAGTTACTTACTACATGAAGCTAACAGTATATGGCCTAACATTGAAATTATGTATATAAAACCTTTTTTTTTGGTAATATTTGCAAGAAATGGCTTTTAAATACAAAAATTAGCATTTTTATCAACATAAAAGTGCTTGTAAATTACATTTTGTGGATTATAAGACAACCATGCAAGGCATATGTATACAGAAAATTGATTTTGACTTACGTGCTACAGACATATAGTGCTCAGGTCTTTTGTTGAGACAAAATAAATGATATACATGTATATAATATATGCCTTTCCTCATCCGGAAGTGGAAGTCTCACCCTGACATTATAACAACCTGGAGCAAATTCTATTACTTTTTGTCACTATGATTAAATCTATAGAGTCCTGCATTTTTGCCAATTTTAATGAATCTCACTTGTTAAAATGCACCAGTATGATTGGCATAGTAGCTTTTTCATTGCATGGGATTCATCATTATTAATTTGGCTCAAAACAAGCTAATTTGCTAATACCAAATGTATAATAGTGACTGATAGTTTTCATGGCCAAGTAGGGATGCACGGATATCCGGCACAGTATCCGGTCGGATATTGAAATTTGCAGGATATCCGGTATCCGGCAGAATTAGGTATCTGAACCGGATATCAGAACCGGATATTTGTCATGGTCAAAACTTAGTGAAAGGATAATATTTTGATAATAAATTAAAGAATGTTATTAAAACAGAGTCAAAACACGATTAAATCATCTCCAAAATCAAATTATTACGTCACAGAACATTATAAAAAACATTACACTAGAGGAACAGTCCTCCTGCCGAACATGGTATCCTTTGGCTAAAAGAAAAAAAATTTATTATCAACCGCTAATGCCGAAAAGCTCCTTTTTCGTATGTTTATTATCCGGTTCCTACTATCCGGTTGCTATCCGGTATCCGGCAGTTAGTCTGGCCGGATTATCCGGTATCCGGTATCCGGCTATTTTCACTATCCGTGCATCACTATGGCCAAGTACATGTACAAACAAGAACCCAGGGGTTCAAAATGGAGGTGGTTAGTAATCATTAATAGACTGTGATAAATTTCAGATTTTAGGAATAACCCATTTTCAAGCCTCAAAGTAGCCTTGTGGTATATATGTGATATGGAAAAATGAATACATTCTACTAAAGAATTTGGAAAGAGCTTTAAAATAATGTATGGAAATGTGTGCGATTAGCCCGGTAGCTCAACCTCCTTTTTGTGGAAGGAGCTGCCCGTTCGTTTTGGTGACTATCGTATGAAAATGAGATGAGAAGACTGGGAATATTAGACATGATATACTCCATTCACTAATTGAATTATTTAGTCTCTGTATTGAGCACTGGATACAACAGTTACTGACATCCACCAAAATCCCATGGGCTCTGAAAAACTGAGTCCCAACACAAATATCAGAAATCCTAAATTTTTTCAGATTTTAGGTTTTTATGAAAATTTCATAAGAGTGGCCCTCCAAATGAGTTAAGGAGCTATAATTTAGACATCTAAAGAGTTATAATTTAGATATCTAAATGCAAAATTTCGCAGGTCTATCTCCAAAATTGATTGAATCATAGAGCATTGAAATTTATATATATATATATTTTTTTTTTGCTCAATTTCCTGTTATTAATTTTTGTAAGGGTATTTAGACCCCCAAAAGGCACATTGAGGGTATTTAACATATAATATGGCAGATTTTCATGTCCATAGGTGTAACCCTTTCTGACTTATGCTCCGGAAATTAAAAAAAAACATTTTTTTTTAATTTCCAAAATTTTACAAAATAATTTAGCCATTGCTTAAATTTGAACACCAAAGGCTCATATATGCTATAAAACCCATTCATGTGCCAAATATCATATATACAAGTGCAATAGTTTAGGCACAGTAGCCAATACACAATGTGTGATGCCGCCCATAGTGGGTCCAAGCATGATTGAAACGAAGTCACGTCCAAAATACAACATGCAGGCTATTCATTCCTATGCCAGATGCTTGCTCTATAATCACGTTAGTGTGCTTGTTTGACTCCAGACATCTCCAAACAAAATTGCCAAGTTAGGGCCCAAAAGACATTTTGAACATGCTCAAATTTCAAATTTCCCGCCAAAACTTCCACTCTGTCATTGTGACTGCATAAATGGAGATGTGTACACACCTCCATTAACAAAATCATACTATTCGCCTCTGACCGGATTGAGATGATTCACAGTAGCTACATATTGGAATTGCAGAAATCAACTATGCAGCATACATTTGGAATTATTTTTAAGTCTGTAAGAACACCACAATAATTGGTGTAAATATTCAATTTAGCCAAAACAGCCGTACAGGCCACAGACAAAGTCCTCTTTTATTCTGATTTGGATAGAATTCATGCATGCCCAATTGCCCATTGCCCAATTCTGCAAGACTTTGTTCATGCTGCTGTAATAAGTTTTCATACACAGCTGTGTGTGGTTATGCTGAGAAACCTAATAACTCATACAGGTGACCAGTATTGCATGCAGTAGCTCCATAATCCATATCACTGATTATGGCCATTGCAGGGGTCACCTTGTTCCTTCTCTACTTTTCCTCTTTTTGCCTCTTTCTTTCTCCATCATGATCTGCTAACTTTCTTGTCTTGAATATTGTAAGTCGCCACTACTACTGACATATAATTTTCAAGAACATTACATCCTCATTGAATTGTCTTCCAGGATTGATTTTTCCAACTTTCAGCAAAGGCCTGGAGACTAGCTCAATAGTAACCTACTGGGCTGCTAACCTCTGTGACCTAGGTTTGATTCCTGATCATGCTAGGTGGATGTTTTAATCGTGCTGAGAGTACACATTTTCCTGGTCCTTGTCGGTTCTGTTGAGCCAGGTCAGGGTTTACATATCGTAAAGCCCTTGGCCCTATCACAGTCTCCACCAAAATATATTGTAGCTTCATTTAATAAACCATTTTATACAGCTGTATAAGTCTTTAGACCTTTGTATGCTTAGGCACATTCCAATTCTAGTCATTTACCAATTGGTAATAGAGGAGATCTGAACTTGCGCCAGATTGGAAGTCGAAATCCATACTAGTAGTTTTAAAATGTCACAAGTAAAGGAAGGAACAAGAACCCAGGGGTTCAAAATGGAGGTGGCGTAGTGTCTTACTTCATATATCCTGAAAAAGACTTTCCCTGAGTGGCCAGAACCAGGTGTTGTTCATATTGTGTGCTAAATTTCAGAATATTAAAAAAAATCCATTTCAAGCAAAATTGTACACTTAACTATATAGGTATATTGATACAAAGGTAACTTCCTAATATTATTAAGTAAATATTTGTTGAAGTTCACCGATTTATTGCTTACCATTAATTTTTGAGAAACCTAAAATTTGAGAAAAATATCAGAAATCCTCCTTTTTCCCAGTTTTATGATTTTTATGAAAATTTCCTAAAATTGGCGCTCCAAATGAGTTTAGTCATTTCAAGAGGTATAATTTAGACATCTAAACGCAAAATTTCCGCAGTGCAACTCCAAAATTGACGGAATCATGGACCATTGAAAAAATAACATTTTTGCTGAATTTACTGTTATCAATTTTTGTAAGAGCATTTAGACCCTCAAAAAGAACATTAAGGGTATACAATGCATATGATGGTAGAATTTCATGCCCATAGGGCATAACCGTTTCAGTTCTGTTCTGGAAACGAACAATTTTTTTTTTTTTTTAATTTTCAAGATTTTATAAAAACTCTACCAATTGCTTAAACATGAACACCAAAATGCACACATATGTTGTAAGACCCATTCATGTTCCAAATATCATATACACAAGTACAATAGTTTAGGCACTGCTGCCAATACACATTGTGTGCAGCCGCCCCCAGTGGATCCAAGCAAGATATAAAAGGAAAACACGTCTTAATTACAACATGTCTGGTATTCATTCCTATGCCAGATGCTTGCTCTATAATCAAGTTATCCACATCTCTTGACCCGAACATCTCCAAAAAAAGTAGCCAAGAGAGGGCCCAAAAGACACTCTGAAAATGCTCAAATTTCAAATTTCCCGCCAAAACGGTCCATTTGTCACTGTGACTGCATAAATGGAGATGTGTACACACACACCTCCATTAAAAATTCAATGTAGATTGTAGAAATTTGCAATAACTCATGCAACGGCCTTGATTATTCCTTCATAGTATGTTTAACTACGACATGCTTTAAATTTTAATAACTTAACCAATACCATTTTGGCATTTCAGACAGAAATGTCAGAAAATTCAATGGCAAAAATTCTTATTTTTACTAGTTTTTAGATTTTCATGAAAGATCATACGATTAATATTCCAACTTAAGATGTTAAAAGAAAGCTAACTGGAAAATGTCATAGATGTAACTGCAAGATTGACTGAATGACATAGTTTAAAAAAATTATTAATTTTTCACATTTTTGGTGAATTTTTTCTAGTCAGTTTTTATCAGAACGTTTAGATGCTCAAAACTCAAAAGGCACATCTCAAGTAGGCCTATTTAATACGTATTATATATATATATATGCTAATTTCAATGACATAAGCACAGCAGCTTTTGAGTTTAGTTCCAGAAAAAAAAAACAACACATTTTTCAATAATTGTGAGAAAAGTATTAACGACATGTGGACTAGACCCCTAAAAGGCACAAGTAGTACTGAAGTTGGATAAAAGATACGATAATGTCCCAAAAATAAGAACTATACATGCCATTGTTTTTGGCATTACTGTGCAATACAGAAGAAAAATATTTTTTCACGTTTTTCAATAATTGTAAGAAAAGAAATAATGTCATGTGGACTAGTCCCCAAAACGGCATAACTAGGATAAAAGATACAATAATGTGCCAAAAATATAAAACATACAAGCCATAGTTCTGGCATTACTACCCAATACACAAACAGGACACACATTATATATGCATTCTAGCTAAAGTCACGTCCAAACTACAACATGCCTGCTCTTCATTCCTATACCAGAAGCAAGCTCTATAATCAAGTTAGTTAGCTCGCTTGACCCAAAACAATTCCAAACAAAATAGCCAAGTTATGGTCAAAAGACATTCTGAAAATGCTCCAATTTTGAATTTCCCGCCAAAACTCCCATTCTCTCAACTGAATAAATGGAGGTGTGTTCACACCTCCATTAAAAATGTGTGAGGCTTTGAAGATTTTGTTGTCATTGTCAACGGAAAGTATCTATGAATAGACATTGATTGGTGATACTCTATGGTTTATACTAGATGAACCATGACAGCATTAAATTTGATCAATGATGCTGCAACTGATATGATGAATTAGGTCTAAGGTCAATGGACAGTCGGACAGCAATTGGCACCCAACTTCAAGTGTGGGGATCTGAAGATGATAACCAAGATGATCAAATGTCTGAATCTAAAATAGAAATAGTCAAAGTGGGCTTTAAGAGTTTTTCATTATGTAGATCAATCTTGAAAAAAATAACACTTCCTCAACAATTCATTGCCTTGATGCTGTCGTAAATGATTATTGTTCTATTAAGCTTTCCCCTGCTATCAGAGATTTGGGTGAAAAACAATTCTACCGGCTTCTTGAGAGGCCGGTGGGTATGACAAGTCATAACTAGAGGCAGATATCAACTATTTAAAGGCATAAACAACCCAGAAATATATCATAATCGGTTTCAAGGCAAAATCTGGCAATGCAGTTGAGCTCGATAGCAAAATTCAATGCGAAAAACAGTTTTTTGCAAATATCTCCACAAATATTGATTTTTGACCCATTATGTCAATGTAAGATGAATAAAAATATGGGGTCTCCCGTCATTTTGAGCCAATTTGCATGTCTCTAGTACCGTAGTTCCAGAATTATGACATATTTTACAAATTTTTTGGTTATTTTGACCTTCCGTTGGAAGTAAAAACTTAAATCGTATCTGGGGACAGGTAAATATTAATATTTTACGCTGAAACTTTCAAGATAGCCTATTGAGGTCATTTCGCAGGCAACTTCTAAGGCTGCAACTCGGAGCAAATGAGCGAAAGAAAGAGCAACTTATAAATTTGCTGTTTTGGAATTCTTCACGCAGCTGGCAAGCAACGGATGAATTCCTACAGAACAAACACAAGAACTCAACACGAAATCCGAGGCAAATCCAAGGCGTCGCACATGTGTTTTTCCAACGGAATTCGTAATACTAAACTGAAGAGAATACACAAACAGTAGGGCACTGCAAGCCATAGAGAGAGAGAGGGGAAGAGCCCAGGCTTAACTTTAACATCATAACATGAAAAGCTGAAGGCTCGAGTAGCTCAGGTGGGTAGATAACCCTTGACTCACCGCTCAACACACAATGTTTATTTTCTTGGGGCATTGTTGAACATTATTAGAATTCGTACAATGTAACTGGGCCACCAACTGTCATTCCACCTACACACATTTGAACATCTAAACCGCCAAGTGTTGTACCACACCAACTCGAATAAAAACAAGGTTTTTCATTATCAATTCAAAACTGACAGTCTGACATCTCGCGCAAAAATACTAAAGAATAACAGATGTGGGCAACTTTTTAAATCTAAAATAAATACTAGTTCGCTGAGTTCAAAATAGATATGGAGTCAGGCTATAGCGCTTCACTGTTCTATATCATGAATGCATTCTATGCTGAA
The DNA here is from genome assembly GCA_026936325.1 of Platynereis dumerilii. Classification (NCBI taxonomy): domain Eukaryota; kingdom Metazoa; phylum Annelida; class Polychaeta; order Phyllodocida; family Nereididae; genus Platynereis; species Platynereis dumerilii. Next base: position 10,579,685 of record JAPTHN010000002.1, on the reverse strand, counting down.
CAGTGAATAGTCAAGCTTTTAATACAACAAACTTGGCAAACGAACACATTTGGTTAGCAATAACATTTCATGTGAATTTCATGAGGCTTCTTAACATATCTTATCAACTCTTGTGGCAATTACACTTTATATATATTAGCATGATAAGAACAGCTCAACTGTCGGTTCACTATGTATTATAACAAGTGGCTCTTGGCCTAAAATCTGCATTGATAAGCATGATATTCATAAAATCACAATGAAATGCTGTTCTAAATCAAATTGACTAAAAAGACACAAAAAGAAATATATGTGACACTCTCAGACAAGTACACAAATCGATATCGTTTGTAAACAATACACACATAGGTATCTCAAGCAATAAACCACTTGTTGACATGCTTGAATGGATTCCTATTCTTTGAAGTTTTGTAACATGCTCAATACATTAGCATGGAGTTTTTACTATAAAGAGCTTTTGGCGGCAGACAGGCTGGTACTTCTGCATATATTAGTAGCCAGTAGTAGCAGTTTTTATTAACCAGTGTCATCTTGCCAAGTTAGCAGCAGTCCTAATGCAATATTGATAACTGTTTATATTACTGTAGAATCATGACTTCTGCATTGCAAGTGTACTACATATTGTATACATGCCATACATGTTACTCAACAAAAACACAGTCTAAATTAATTTTGGCGCAAAGTCACTGATTTAATAGGTTCCACAAACAGTTTATGTCTAGAGCAGTGGTGGTGGGCCTATACTGAATTATATGACTTTCATTTCTTTCAATTTGAATAAAATATAAATGTCAACCTCTCAATTAATGATTAGGAGTGAAATACCTGCAAAATAGATGCCACCTCAGCAAACTGAGCAAAGGAAAGCCAAACAATATTATCAACACTATCTTGTTGATGTCAACTAATTAATTAATATTCACTCAGTCATTTAAATTTGAAGGTGTCAGAAATGCTTTTAAAACAGTCAAGTGTCAAACTAAAGTTAGTCTTAACTGTCAGCCTAGCCTACCTGTCAAAGACAGGCCAAAACCAGACAGTGCAAGAAGATAGCAGGTAAGAGCTGAGTGGTCTGTGCAACCTGGAGAAACCTGATGAGGACACCTGTCAAAAACACATAAACAATCGGTTTGACAGCCGATGACAGGTGCCCTTGTCAAGGCTTGATTGATGTGCAACTATTTTTAACACTAACAGTTTCAAAAATGAAAGTATCAGTTTGAAACAATGTAGACTGCAGAGTGAATCAACTCATTCAAATACAAACCATATTTCCAGGAAACACCTGCACACATAGCATCACTCACTTAGTTGGGGAGGCAGGGAGGAAAATATTGACCTGTGTGAACTAAACCAAAGTTCTGAAAATAGCAAATGAAGTGAACTTACCTTGATGCATAAGTATAGTCGGTCTTGGGCAACCTGAAAGCGTCAAACAAGACAGTATCAGGAAAGCCGTCTTCAGACAAATCTGGGTTACTCATGAAGCACAACTGTTAATCTTGCTGACTGTATAATCCTCTTTACTCTTCTAAGCAGGGCAAAAGAAATACCCCCTCCCACAGACGTCAACTTGGCGAACTGGGTTAACCGCTCAAGTTCCCCATGCGTTTGGAAAGGATGTTGACACCTACCCTCCCCAGGTTCACCATCCTACCATTTCTCTGCCAAGCAATTTTGGCGCATCAAAATTGAATTTGCACAGACATAGGAATTCATTGAAAATTGGTCATACATATGTAAAGAATTATTTACAACTAATTTCTTTCAGTTTGGCAACCAAAATCATCCCCTGAAGATTTGTTTATGTACAATGGTAGACCTGCATACTTTCGAGGGTATTCCACAAAATCACTTCGCCCCCTGGCGGGAAAACTGTGAACTGAGCAATAAACATCAAGAAGCAAACATGTGGATTGGAAACTTGATTGGTTAGGCCAACTTGAATAACAATCAGACAGGTTAGTACTACAGTTGTACAGTGTATACACTAAACAAACAAAAACTAATCCCTTCTGAGAAGCAAGCAGCAAATCATCAATTTTTTCAATTAAAAATTAAACTAACCACTGTCAACCTGTCAAATTGAAGATCTCTCATGAGACTCATCTCTGGTCAAAATAATTGTAAATTGATGATATAAGGAGATGACCATCAAATCTCAAGGTTTAAATAAATAATTTCCTGCTCAGTATTAGTGAAATAAATAAATTCTTGAAATTAATAATTTCTGATGCCCATTGACATTGTGGGATTATTTCTTATAACAAGGTGTTGTAGATTCAGAAATGAATATTTTGGGGACGTCATGCATTCAAAATAAATAATTACATATTCTAGCTGTTACCATGAACCAAATAATTTGCAGCCAAGGAAAACTCCAACCCCCCTGAAAATCGAATCATTGGCCCTAACAGAGGCCTGAACAAAATTAGTATCAAACACAATATCAATTTAATAGGTCATTTTATTAACTCCGGTCATAGGCCTAAACATATCTTCCTTTTTGTTTGATAGACCGAAGATTAGCAGTGCATAATGCAACTTAGAAAATTTAATGAGTTACAAATTATATTAGGTCTACAATTGTTAATGAGTAGAGTTATAATAGAGTTAATTGGCAAAGCAAAATTGTAAACCATTCAAAACCACATCCTGCTAATTTCTGGCCAATTACTATTACTACTAGCAATCTCAAATAGTACTGAAATATGTTTTTTATAAGAAAGGGTTAACAACTTCTACTGCTATATAATTATATATACACAAGTCACATGAACATTAAAAATACCATTACCTTTCAAAATCTTCTTCTGTAAAAAGTAAATCCAGTGAAGGACTGCGAGAATGTTTCCTGCAAAAGACAAAAATTTAAACTGTGAGCCCACACAATCCTCATACATTTATGTTTGACATATGAGTCAGTTGCCCACAAAGTAGAGCGCATCATTTGAAACGAACACACAACGTTGAATTCCTGAGCAGCTGAGCTGCAATTAATGAAATGATTGCGACATCAATCTTTGGATTAATACAATCAAGTTCTATAAATTACGATATACTAAAATTTACAGTTTAGCTCTTGAAATTATTAAAGAAGCAGATAACATTAACATGAAGATTTAGTAATGGAATTATGCAAATATTATAATTTAGCACCAAATTATAAAGACAACATACACACCAATTCAACTGTTATAGGATACCAACACATTGGAATTACACATTTTTATCCTTTGGCATGCATAAAAGATGCAAAATACCAAAAACAACACAGCTGGGTGCCTCTGAAATGTTGCAAATGTTATGGGAAAAATCAAGTAGTTCCAAAAAGGCTCACAAGATGGGAGTAAATTACAGTACCAATGTAGCCAGTGCCACCTTGGGAAAAGTTATAGAACCAGGACTCTGGCTGAAATAATATTATGGATGGAGTCCATTCTAAATTCCAATATTGTTTTAACCTAAATTAAATAATATACAGACAAGATGTGGGAGTATGCGAGTGTAACAAAATTTGTGTTGAAATGACAAGATGACAGCAAACAGCTGCAATTTAACAATTGTATCTGTAAATGATTTACCCCATATTATAAATGGCATTCTAAATTTGGAGAATCTGTAATCCCTATCATGCAATAAAGTTCCCAATTTTTTGCTCTATACAATATTGAAAACTTGGCACGAGAGCACACTGGCTAAACAAAGCATTATCTTTTGAAAAACTCTGAAAGGGAGCAAATCCATACAGAAGTGTAAAAAAATTATGAAAAAAAAAAAACAAAGATTTTATGACTGCTTGGCATGAGATAGCACCTTGACAAATGTTCACAATATTAAATATATTGAAGCAGTATTGGTGAAAAATTTTAGACTCAAAGGGGGGAGGTGATATTTTGAGCTATCCAAAATTAAAATTTTGACCAACTCTTCCATGTGCAACTCTTTTTAAACACAGTTCTATGGACTAAAGCAAATAATGTCAACAAGAGAATGATAAAATGTTGTGAAAAAGTAAGGCAACACTCTACATTTAATTTATTCAATTATCTTCAATCATAGACTGCTGGATTAGCAGCTCGGCCAATTGGATATCGGCTCTGTTTCACACAATCCTACACAAACAGTGATACAAACTGCAAGAACTCTGCAATAAGTATGATAACCGATTCACCATCAACCCGATAGCTGTACTTGGGCAGTCTATGAGCTTTTATGCAGGTTGGTGGTTCACTGTAAATATTATTCAATTGGAAAACTTGTTCCAAAGTACTGCATTGTATCTCTGAGATGCATGCATACTTCAAGAATACCTGCTAATTAGGTGTCAATAAGTTCTGCAGGGCACTGCCCAAAAAATGCCCAAATTGGTCAAAAAATCTAAATTTCACAAAATTTTCTGCCCGAAACTCATCGAAAAATTGCTTTTCCTTTTTTTTTCCTACTAATGCATGGGCATAATTTGGTAGGGGGCGGGGGACATGTCTCCCCCACTCCCCCACATATTTGACCCCGGGGGACATATTATGAAATGTCCCCCCCCCCTACATTTTTGTGAAAGCAAAATGTCATGTGGTAATGACCCCATATATGGGTAAATTTGGTGGGGAGTTCTGAGAGACATGTAATGCACCTTTCTGCTCGAGCAAGTTACCGTGCCATACAAAAGTTGGAATTCTTGAATGTAAAAAATCCTTAATGACTGTTATTCGCGGATCCGACGGCCGATTCTGACCGCCGCCGCGGCAGATCGCGTCACCGCTTGTCCCCCCAAAATTTTCCATGAAAATTACGCCCCTGTGCCCATGTTCTAATAGTTTTTAATGCTGCTGGATATTATGATCTTACAATAACCACTGGTAGGCCTACTATCAAATTACCAAATCGCTTGAAAATGGTTAACGAGTAACGTCCTGAGGTGGCATTGGGGCCAAGTCGAAATTTCATTTCAAAACCTGTGCAGGACACCGTTTGACAGAGCTATAAGAAATAGATACATCTACTTACTTCTTCAACATGTTGCTCTGTTGACCTTCGCCCAACTCCATATCAATGTTTTTATATGTAGAGCAATATTTTCTACATTTTTCTGAACTTCTTATTAATTCATACAGATTCTTGTGCAGTCCAACAACACTGACTAACTTCTGCGATTAAAATACTCATTGTAACTTGTTTAAGTCATATTTCCTTCAAAAATGTTGCTTTCTCTCTATTGATTCAGCATAAATTTGCACTGACCCAAATGTCAGCATCCTATATATATGTCTACATATGCATGATATAGTATAGCATAAACTCAATACATGGCCAGTAGCCTGCTTCACTTAAAGAATGCAATATCAGTACTCAAGTTGGACACACAAGATCTAATATCATGTAATATATTGGCTCCTGTTCAAGTTCAAAGATGAACATTTCAACTTGTTGACAGGTGTTATCAAGTAGGAATTTGTCTTTACTTATGAAACTATTATAATTTAAAATTTAAATGACACAACTTGGTCCAAAATATTTGCATTGTTTATCAAGAGCAAAGAGAGTTGTGCTTGGTTTTTATCTTGTCAAACAATGTACTAGGTTACTTGTTAGAATCTGGTACAGGCCTAAATGGGCCTTTTTAATTGCCTTTTGCACTTTTCAAATATTAGATTTGCCAAATGGGAAAATTTGTTTAAAATTTTCCTAATATTTTCTAATGTTAAAATATACAATAAACTGCAAAGTAAACTGAATGATGAGATCATAATTAATCAATAAGAAAAGGGCAGAGTAGTCCATAAAAAGCTGCAAATTTTCCACAGCCAAGCATTCAATGAAATTGTGAAGTGAGGAGCAGATTTATCCCTTCAATAATAAGTTCATTTAAAATCTAAAGTTCTGCACCCAATCCGCGATTCCACATACATATAACTAACATGTATAGCTGTGATAACACAGACCTTATATCATTGGGATTGGTGGATGATGGGGGCTTTATGTCCTGTACTTATGCATTTTAGTAAGCTAATTAGGAGAGGAAGAGGACACAGCAATGAGGCAGAGGATGGTGGAAACTGCTGTCCAACATAGATCCAGGTGACTGGCGACCCAGCAAGCACTGGAATCAAACCCTTGAAGGACCAAGCTAATGACATCGAAAACACTTCCAACTAGCCAGCTAACCCCCACCCCAAATTGTCATACTCTGAAAAAGTTGATTAAAAATGCAGCGCATAACACAGAACTGAGATGTACTTTTAAAGAAATTAAATCCGAAATCAGGACCCAGTAGAAGTTTTGCAAACAGTACCTGAGGTTCTGACAGAGTCTGAATTGCCAGAAAATGAATATGACTGCACGCTGCTTGGAAAATTGAAATGCTTGACCCTGTTATATAAATTACCCCACACAATATAATTGAAGTACCATATGATGTACCTATAACACAGTACTGTTTATTTGTATAAATCAATATAATTAGTTACTAGATTACCTATAGTCAATTTATACATCAATATCAACAGCTGCCATCAGTGTCATATGACTGTCATTATTTGTGCATGCAGATGAAGCAATAGTATATAAACATGCAATGGCATGATTAACAGAATATACATGTCATGCAGGTACACCTTACCTGACATGTCTACTGGCTGAAAGCTTACTCTGACATGGTTCCACGGGTAAATAATATTTCTTTATTGAATAATATTTATATGTTTTATACTCGTGAATTGAACTTGCAATTTAACATACAAGTGTGCAATTTTGTCAAAATGTTGGGACCAATATCAGAATATATTTTTTAAAAGTTTTAGTTGCTCTTAGAAGTTAAACATTAATTGTTCAAAAAGTACTCCTCACTGATCTACCATGTTAAATGTGCCATGGCCATAAGGCCACACATAATTGATCTTTAGCTTCTCGGACCCTCAAGGCACTTTTTCTAGGGTTGGTCGGTAGGACAAAAAACAAGAACCCAGGGGTTCAAAATGGAGGTGGCGGCATTTGTTGACAATTTCTGGACCAATCAGAGCCAAGTTAGTTGGCCTGGATGGTAATTGAAGAAATGCAGGGAAGGACAATCATCTCCTAATTGTTTTGCACTCATCCAATTATTCTTTAGTCTTTGCATTAACTCCTTCCATGGGACGGACTTCAAAACAGGCAAGTAACAGATCATCCAAATGAGCCAATCAACACGAACCCATTGGTTGCTTAATGGTGTAGTGTGTAGAGCAGAGTCCTCAACATATGTTGCACATTTACCTGATTGAAAAATGATCGAAATGAACACCCATTTAAAATCTCATCTGATTGACACCCACCTAGGAGTTTGATCTTGAGAGTGTGCCGAAAATATTCTGAATCAGTGTAAATTGGTAGCCCCGGGTTTGAACCCAAGAAAAATATCATCAGAAGATTGGATTGAAAACAGTTGACCACACAGCTGCCATAGAAACTCCCTATATTGCTAAGACCTGCTTAATTCCCTACTATAATGTCAATAAATATCTTACTTACTAATATGCTGATCTATACATCTGCCAGTCCACATACCACAACCAGCTAACTTGTAGAGTCACTTATATATTTCCAAATTAATATTGCTCAAAATTAGCATGATAATGATGTGATACACTGTCATGTTATTTTGCTAAACATTCCAAAGCCTGGTATTAAGCATAGATGAAAATGGGGAGGAAATAGACATTAAAATTTTTTTTATTTTTTTCAGTCTTAAATCGTATTTTAAATCTTAAAATTCAATGTAGATTGTAGAAATTTGCAATAACTCATGCAACGGCCTTGATTATTCCTTCATAGTATGTTCAACTATGACATGCTTTAATTTTAACAACATATTGAACTTAACCATTACCATTTTGCATTTCAGACACAAATGTCAGAAAATTGGCAAAAATTCTTATTTTTACTAGTTTTTAAATTTTCATAAAAAATCGTACGATTAATATTCCAACTTGAGATATGAAAAGAAGCTAACTGGAAAATTTCATAGAAGTAACCGCAAGATTGACTGAATCACATAGTTTAAAAATAATTAATTTTTCACATTTTTTGTGAATTTTTTCCAGTCCATTTTTCTCAGAAAATTTAGAATTTTAGACCCTCAAAAGGCACATCTCGGGTATTTAATAATACTATATATATATGCAAGTTTCAATGACATAAGCAGAGAAGTTTTTGAGTTTAGTTCCGGAAAAAAGATAAAAAATTTTTTCATATTTTTCAATAATTGTGAGAAAAGTATTAATTGCATGTGGACTAGACCCCTTAAAAGGCACTAGTAGTACTGAAGTAGGATAAAAGATACAATAATGTCCCAAAAATAAAAAATATGCATGGCATTGTTTTTGGCATTACTGCACAATACACAAGAAAAAATATTTTTTCACATTTTTCAATAATTGTTAGAAAAGAAATAATGTCATGTGGACTAGTCCCCGAAATGGCATAACTAGGATAAAAGATACAATAATGTGCCAAAAATAAAAAACATACAAGCCATAGTTCTGGCATTACTGCCCAATACACAAACGGGACACCCATTATTTATGCATTCTAGCTAAAGTCACGTCCAAATTACAACATGCCTGCTCTTCATTCCTATACCAGAAGCATGCTCTATAGTCAAGTTAGTTAGCTCGCTTGACCCAAAACAATTCCAAACAAAATGGCCAAATTATGGTCAAAAGACATTTTGAAAATGCTCAAATTTTGAATTTCCCGCCAAAACTTCAATTCTCTCAATGAGACTGCATAAATGGAGGTGTGTTCACACCTCCATTAAAAAGGTGAAAAAATTTTTTTTTTATAATTTCAAAAAAAATTTTTTTTTCCATCGGCAGGAAATCTATTGTGTCAGCGGTTCCACGAAGCTAACAATCAATTATATGTGGCCTAACAACATTGGTATTCCCTGCAATAGTGATACATTTGCTTGGCATTTTATGCAGTATAAAATTTAGGTTTCCTGGATATTGAATTTTTGTGAGAGAACTTAATAGAGTTTTTAAACTAGAGCTGGATCCAAATATTCTAATTATAAGTTAGTGTGACTGTTAGTGTTCTGTAGATCTTACCGCTGCTTAACCTGGCATGGAGATATCGGAGTCTTAACGACCTCTGTACATTTTGGCAGGCTTATCCACTACATAATATTAACCGTTCATTACCAGAGAAAATTTACAAAGATATTTTCATGAGGAGCTGATGACTGAGGTAATATTTTGCCAAGTCTGGTAGAGTCAGTCTAACTGCAGCTGACACTCTATGGCAGTGATGGAAATGGGGGGGAGCTCGGGGGAGCTGAGCTCCCTTGACCAAAAAACAGGGGGAGCTGTACCCTGCTACAGCTCCCCCAATGATCACTGGTGAAATTACAATTATCATGTTACTTTTTCAGTCTTCACGGTATTTTAGCCAAAATTATGCTACGTTGGAAGAATTCTTTACCTTGAAAAAATTTGGAATGGCGAGCCGCTGCTGCACGAGCCGAGAGCTCCCTTGATGAAAAATTTCCATTTCCATCACTGCTCTATGGCGTGTGGTAAGGCTGACTGAGACCTGCCTGATCAAATGTCCTGTCTTGATGGTGAACTCCCAGACTGCTGAGTCCATGCTTACACAGTTACACTTTTACACAATACACATTGTGTCAAATATATGCCAGAGCTTTGCAAATATTGATGTTAAGTAAAATGTGAGTTGAAAGCATTGTGAAGTTGTGACAGCTGAAAAAGCCCAAATACCACAAAAGGTCATCACACAAACATGACCAGTGTAAAAATGTGTATCATGTGCATTGGACAAATACCACAAACTTCGAATGGTCAAGCTCGATCAGGTAGCACCATCATGGTTGCACCTCATGTTTTATCTCTACTAAAATTCCACTGTATTTAACATTTATGGAACTTATATTTTTTACAAACTGGACTATATTGACTATTAAGTTATACAGCTCACACTGGATGTTGAGTTATTGGAAGCAGTCTGGTTCAAAGTGTGTCTTCTGGATTTTTACATTTTAACATTGGCCATATTATCCAATGCTATCTCACCAAACAATTTTAATCTCATGCTATTTGTGATACTTCTATTATACAAACACAGACAACTATGTCACGGATTAAGTCATACAGCAGACAGTTGTTGTTGTCCTTAGGAGCAACCATGCGTAAGGACGTAAACATACTACCAGCTGTTGTTTACAAACATCTGAGACAACTGAACATTTGTCAAGTCAATCCAACCAAACGTGGTTCAAAAGGATCTGGCAGGCTCAAAATACCGGTGAGAATTACCACTCGAAGTATGTACCATCATAGGACATCAAATAAACTTAATATCAATAATCTTACTCCTGCTATAATGCAAAAAACGTTCACCTATAGGCCCCACAATTGCCATGGTCGAACTCTGCTGTCTGTGCTCAATGCTCGATCTTGCTGTAACAAAGATGCTGTATTAAGAGACTGTATCACAGATAACCAAATTGACTTGCTAGCTCTAACAGAGACATGGATGACCACCTCAACTGAAGCTAGAGTGTCAGCTGGACTGACCCCTGATGGTTACAACATAATCTGTCGAAATAGAGAAAAGGGAAAGGGTGGAGGTGTTGCCCTCATTTACAGAAACTCATTGAAGTGCACAAAGAGCAAATCTCAGCCACATTTTAAGTCATTTGAGTGTTTAGAAGTAACTGTTTCTGGTCCATCAACAGCTGTGAAGCTTGCCATTGTCTACCGCCCACCACCATCTACAGCAAATGGTCTTTCTCAAGCAGATTTCAAAAGTGACTTTTCTGATTACATCACTACTCTGTATTCATCTTCATCAAAGACAATCGTTGTTGGAGATTTCAATGTTCATTGGGAGGATAGGAGTAACCTTGAGTCTTCCTATTTTCATGAACTTCTTACAGTCACAAACTTGACTCAGCATGTAAATGGTTCTACCCACATAGAAGAGCACACACTTGACTGGATTATATCGCGTTCTGGTGATCATGTTGTTGACTCTGCTCGTGTCGGTGAACTCATCAGTGACCACAACATTGTCCATTGTAATCTGCATCTATGCCGCCCTTCTCTTCCAACCAAAACTGTCACACTGAGAAAGTTAAAAGCTGTTGACCAGCAAGCCATTGAGAATGACATTAAACAGTCTTTTGATCAATTCCATCATGATGACACTTCGAATTTACATGCTAGTTACGACCAAAGGCTTTCAGATATACTTGACAAGCATGCCCCTGAAAAGACTGTCACAATCACCATTCGTCCAAACTGCCCTTGGATGAATGAGTCAATCCTGGTTGAAAAGAGAAAACGCAGGAGTTACGAATCCAAATGGAGACAATCAGGCCTTATGGTTCACAGGCAGATTTACACCAGCCAGCGAGATCTTGTGAATAAACTTATTCAAACTGCAAAGGTCGAATACTACGCCAAAAGGGTCTCTGATTGTGGGAATGATCAAAGGAAACTATTTGACATTGTTAAAGGTCTCTTGAACAAGCCTATTGATCAGACAACTGCAACCGGATCTGACATGAGGGCTATTGATATTAATAACTTTTTTCTTGAAAAAATCAAGAAAATTCATGAAACTCTTGATACAAGATCATCTGCAACACCACCTGCTGAATTATCAATTACATGCACAAGCTCCATCGATCACCTTGTTCCTTTATCAGAAGATGAACTCAAGAAAGTCATCTCAAGTTCTCCCACGAAAACATCGAAGCTGGATCCATGGCAAACCTGGATGGTTAAGTCCCATATTGACATACTGTCCCCAGCTCTCACAGCCACAGTTAATAAATCGCTCCTCTCTGCTGTCTTCCCATCTGAATGGAAACATGCGCTTGTGACACCCTTATTGAAAAAGCCATCCCTCGACCCTCTGACTTTAAGCAATTATCGTCCGGTGTCAAATTTGCCTTTTATATCTAAGGTTGTTGAGAGAGTAGTATCAAGCCAGCTTTCTACATATTTACAACACAACAGACTATATCCAGTCTTTCAGTCAGCATATCGTCCTGACCACAGTGCGGAAACTGCTCTCCTTCGCGTTCAGAACGATATACTCCAAGCATTGGATATGCAGCAGGGTGTCATCCTGGTGCTGTTGGATTTATCCGCAGCTTTTGATACGATCTGCCACGACACCCTGCTGCGTCGCCTACAGAATCGCTTTGGGATTGGCGGTGACATCCTGAAGTGGATTAAGTCATATCTCAGTGGCCGGACACAGTCTGTGATGTTTAAGGGCGAAACATCATCTGCGCTGGCTGTACTCCAAGGAGTCCCACAGGGCTCGGTCCTTGGGCCAATGTTGTTTTCACTGTATACAAGTCCCATCTCTGACATTGTTGCTGATCACAATATCAGCTTTCATCTATATGCTGATGACACTCAGGTTTACCTTCGCTTCAATTTTAGGCCTGACCCATCCATTCACAGTGCAATGGACTGTGCTGAGAAATGTATCAGTGACATTGATAAATGGATGGTTGAAAACAAGCTCAAACTTAATGGCGACAAGACTGAACTAATGATTCTAACATCATCACGGCTTAGATCCAAAGTCGAGCTATCAACCATCAACATCAGCGATTGTGAGGTCTCTGCAAGTTCAGTCATGCGAAACTTGGGTAGTTGGTTCGATGAAACTACAACAATGGACGAACATATAAGAGTGATATGTAAAGCATGCTATTTCCATCTTCATAACATTGCTGCTGTCCGGGACATGCTTACACGTGATGCCGCAGAAAAGCTCATCCATGCCTTCATTACATCTCGGCTGGATAATTGTAATTCACTGTTAATAAACATCACTGCCTTCCAACTACGTAAGTTACAGCGTGTGCAGAACACAGCAGCCAGAATCGTTACGAGAAGAAACAAACGAGACTCCATTAGTGCAATTCTGAGACAACTGCACTGGCTGCCTGTACAACAACGTGTTATGTTCAAAGTGTTATGTATAACTTTTAAGTGATTAAATGGTTCAGCACCAGTATACTTATCCGATCTCGTTCAGACCTACAGTCCATCTAGAAGTCTTCGATCATCTAGTCAGATGCTGCTTGTTCAACCGCGCTCGAAGACAAGATCATATGGTGATAGATCATTCGCTGTGGCAGCACCGAAATGGTGGAACAATTTACCATCATCATTGAGACAATGTGAAAATTTTGAGACATTTAAAAGAAAACTAAAGACACATTTATTCTCTGACTGCTTTTCCATGAATGATACTCAATGAACACTTTATTTTTAAATTTATAAAATTTTACTGCTTTTACTATGTTTTTACATATCCTTATATTTTTAATCTATCTTCTATTTTATGTTGTACAGCGCTTCTGAGCATGACTGAGTTATGGATATAGGCGCTTTATAAATGAATAAATTATTATTATATAAGTGAATAGCTAAATAAACAGTTGAGGTTCAGGATACACCTGGCGATGTAAATACAATGACAATATACCTAGAATTAGGAATTAAGGCCCACTTCCAAATAACTTTAGAAAACCTTTTTAGAACAATTAACTTGAGAATCTAAATTCATCATAAATGGAAAATTATTTCAAAATTTCTCAGGAACATTTTGGGCTGGGACCAATGGCAGAATTAAATAACTGATACCTGATTCTAGGCCTGGTGCATCATGATTATTTTGGGGAATGACCTATTTGATATCCAATTCATTGGTTGCTGCCTCTGGCTTAGCATGTAACATGACAGGTCAACTCATCAGGTCAATGAGGTCACAATCCAAGTCCTCTGATAGGCCTACAGTATTATCTTCAGGCACTGTATTGTCATGATAGGCTGCACACAATTAGAAGAACTTCTCAAAATAACATTATGCCGCAATGGATAGAAATCCTTAAAGGCACAATTCATAGAGAGATGTACAAATGGTATGAATATTTTATACGCAATTTACTTAATCAGACAAAACCAAGCAAATAAAATTGTTGTCTATATCTGGCTACTTGAATAAGCCAAATCTCTCAATTAATTTTTTTTCTCTTATATATCAGAATAAAATTATTACATTTCAATATTATGTTGTTTTAGCCATCTGAGATCAACATGATCAATGGACATGGCATACTCTGGTTATATCATATACGAAAAATCATAGCATGAGCTCTAACATGTGGCGCTGTTTGGGTTTCTATTTCCACAATTTTCTGTTTCTCTTTTTCATCTCTCTAGCAAGAAATTGCAAACTGATTGAAGGGGAAACAACTTAAAAACACAAGAGTCACAAGACCTTGTAAAGATAAAACAAACCCAATGCAAAGGAAGTTTCAAGACAAAATATCCACCAATGACTCAGTGTAACTTCATGCAGTACCCCCAGATGTAAATTTATTCTTTGGTATCCCTTCAATAATGGTATATTTTGCAGATATTTAGGGCATTAAATTGCTGAGCAAATTATGAAACTCAAGCCTGCAGCTAATGGGCAGGCAACATCAATTTTTAAAATAAATTTAATACAATTGTTCATGAAAACTTGAGCTCAAAAGAAATTATGGCATGTTTACATAAAGAGCTACATGTACATCAGTTGCATAATGCCACCTCTAGGAATCTGTTAATTTGGGTTTTTAACATTTATTTGTAACTGTGTGCCCACAGACCACATGTTGAGAGGTAAATACTTTTTTAATTGACCTCATGTCAGCCGCCCGCCTTGAGGGTAAATACCACAATATTTTGCCAGGGGGGTAAAAGAGAAAAGTACACATTGACGAGCTGGTTGCCTTCACTGTTCACCTCAGTGGACCTCACTATCATAGCATACCTTCAATAGATTACCTGAGGTCACTATCAACACTTTTTATCACCCGAGATTATAGCCAAGAAATCTCACTTGTCTATGGAATCACTTACAAGTATGATGATGTAATAAGGAATGTATCCCTGATTTTGTATCATTGTCATTGACAAAAACATAGTTACTTTAAATATCAGGATTGCAGTATTTTGCTGATTCAAATTCAATGTTTGTAATTTTCTACAGTCAACTGCATTTTTTTTCACAGATTCAAGCAGTGGGAGTTTTGCTTAGGGCGCTACCAAAGTTTGAAACTGCTGAATAAATGAGCTGTGCAAAAGCTAAATGGTAGAAGATTTCATGATATATCATGATATATAGGGGTATCAAGTCAACTAGTAACCATGCCAACTGGTAACCAAACCAACTGGTAACCAACCAACTGGTAACCAACCAACTGGTAACCAAAAGCTCTGCCAACTCGTAACCATCCTTTTTTGGTGGGTCACCAACTGGTAACCACTCACTAAAATCTATTTATTTTCCTTACCAACTAGTAACCAAGGGCCCTACCAAGTCGTAACCAAGGCCCTACCAACTCGTAATCAGGCAGGGCCCTACCAATTCGTAACCAAGGCCCTGCCAAAGTTTGTGGCTTCCCCTGTCATCTAACTTGGGTTATCAAGAAATGGTCTTCCCTGGTTTGAGTTGGTCTTCTCTGGTTACGAGTTGGTCTTCCCTGGTTACGAGTTGGTCTTCCCTGGTTACCAGTTGGCGACGAGTACTGGTTACGAGTTGGTATACAATTTTTATTTTGTGGTTACTACTTGGTCATGGTCCCTGGATTTGAAAATCTCTTGGTTACCACTTGGTTGGGAAAAAAGAAAAATGGTTACGAGTTGGTTTGGTTACGACTTGGCATGGTTACTAGTTGACTAGTATTCTATATAGGCAGCAGCAAACCCAGATAGTGGTAGGTAGAATACAAAGTTAGTTTTAACTTCTACTGGTCCGAATACATGAATATGATCATTGTCTATGGACAGGTGCTTGCTACTCTTATACTGTGTTTGTTTTTCCTAGAATCTCAGCATATTTACAGACAGTGGTGTGTAATATTGGTCCATGCAAGGATCCAGCTGGTCCTGCTCGAAGCTGCTTGAGTTATGATACACGTGACCCAAGGCCCTCAAACGTTTACTAGCAGCTAGCTTTTCATGTCATTTATAGAATGGAGCAGGTCAAATTACACTAACAGTTCAGTTTGTTGAACATGTTGAACAGCTCTGTTATTAATGGCTATATAAATGGCAATTGTGCAGTTTAGGGTATCATACAGGTACATCAATTTTGGTAAAACTCAAGAAAGTTGTGAAATGCTCATATATGGAATGCTCACAGTTAACATGGTGGTGTAAAATGATGGTTTTAAACTTCAAAATATTCACTCACTTGGCCTAATCTTATCTTACAGAATTGATAGTTTCAGTAAAATATGACAATGTTTTTTCTATGGCAGCTTATACCAGTATACAGAGTTGCTAGAATGCTAGTAGTTGTGAAGTTGGGGAGTTTCAACTGTTGGATCTGGACCTAATCGACAGACCAAATTATTTAGCAATTTTTAAATCTCCAGAAAATCAGCGAAAAACTAATTATTAATTCTGAGAATTTTCGAGAAATAAGATTCCTCATTTTATGATTTTTATTACACATACTTTTATTACACATGACATTGTAGGGCCTAGGCCTATCTCTTTTGATATCCAGTTTGTCAAATAAAAGTTTATGTATTATTATCTCTTGATATCAATTAAGGTTTTTAACCCAGTGTTTTTAATACATTGTATAAGGCTATCGAAGCCTTTAGAGATGGTACCAAAATCACAATTTAATAGATTTATGATCAAAATAGTTGCCTACCAATCTGCACTGTAGTACAGCTCAAGAGTCAAGACCAACACGAACTATATAAGTACGTATATTCGGTTACACTTAAATACAGGGTACATTTTATTGGGGTTTGGTGATAAATAGAGCGTGGGTTCCATTGATCAGCCAGGGTCCTTTGGTAGCAGGTGAAACCAACAAAAGCATCAATTCAATGCCAGGATTTGCATCATTGGCATTGCACCTGGGAAAGTTCTATACCGTGGTTATCAGAACCGATGCCAAGCAGCTTCGACTCAATTTGTTCAGACCGCAAAGACGAAGTCAATTCAGGGAAATTCAACTAATTGTTTAAACGTACACATCAGTTCATCAATAGTACTCCAATTACAACAACGATCAACAAAAAGCCATCTGGCAGCAGTGGCTTCTCAGGCATGAAGAGCAGAACTCATCGTAAACAAACCAACAAAACATGAATGGCAAAGCACGAAAAGCTAAAAAGACTCACCTCGGAGTGGACGTTTGTCGCTGAGGAGGTGTCGTGCTGATCCAACTCATTTTCTAAACAAGAGACAACATCTTACCCAATACACTCCATCATTTTTATCACATTTCCATAACTCAAGACTTCGATCTGACGAGTGCTACTTTTGAAAACAAACTGTAGTGCGTTTTTCCACAGCTACGTGACGCTAAAGTCGCCTAGGAGAGACACCTATTGCAAATTTTGCTAAGCACGCACTGGCTCGTGGCGTCATCTCGTGTAATTAGAGGAGATTACTCAAAATTGCAAGGAAGCCCTCGAGAAAAGCATTGTTATAAGATTTTTAATTGTGGCCTGCAGTTGGAAAGACAGAAATTTGCAATGGTGCATATTTGCTGCACCAGCCAAGGGCTTCCCCCACCAAAAAATTTTCCATCACTGCCTCTCAAGTCCCTGCGCAGCAGGCAGCAGCCAAGGCACATTACCCTCAGCTTTGCCTCAAGCGATTGACGGTTTTTTGTTACTTTTTGAACAGAGGTACAGAGAAAAATCCATCAACAACCACTTCAACATTAGAAATTTAGAATGTGAAGAATGCCAATTTAACAATCAAAGCCACTTATTGAAAAAATTAAATTCTGACATTTTATAGAAGTGACCAAGCAGCAAGTGGAATTCTCGCCTTCAACCTCCCTCGCGTCGGAGAGTGAAGCGCACATTAATCATGGAGGGAGACTGCATACCAAAACACAATGCAAACAAGAGTTGTAAGTTATACACATGTTTATTAAGATAAACAATTTAAAAAACAATACACATTCTAACGACATAATGGTACCACATCTAAAATCTCAAAGGGTTCACACAATCCTTATAACTTTTAGATCTACCATTTTGCTAAATCCCATTGATTAGATTAAATTAGGTGGTACATTTCTCAATGTATAAGTAAAATCCCCAGTGTTTGATCGGCAGACAGGACCTCTATTTACAAAAGAATAGTTACAGGAGAGTCATAGAATCTGGTCGCCCATAATTAGACCTTTGCAAATTAATAATTACCCACAGTTCATAACAAATGAGACCATTGCATAAAATATAAAATTAATATAAAGCTCACTATCACACATCGCAGCAACAACCATTGAGTCATTTATACATATCTCTCACAACAGTCACTTTGAGACTCGCTTATAAATATTGTTAAGCGCATTGATATTATTTATACTAAGTGATTAATTCAGGCATGCAAGAGCTGCTGCTCGTTATATATATTTGTAAGAGTTCATTTAATCCTTGCATGCCCTGAGTTAAGTCCTGTGCACACCAGCCCCAAGTGCGGCCGTCTCCCAGCACATCGTTAATTAATTAAATACACACATTATATTGAAGTTGATCCCACTGAAACCTGGTCATGAGTAAGGGTGACCCGAGTGTTTATGAAAAGTGCTCTTTTCCAAATGAATTTCTATAAACACAAGACAAACATGCCTATATAAGTCTTCGTGAAAAAAGCACATTTGCAGCAAATGAGAGGAACAGTCAAGCAGCCAATGAGGAGCCACAACAGGACCTAGTGGTGCCCCCTGGCCGGTTGACCGCTCCCCCCACCTACTGTGGCCCCCTCTTGAGGAATCAAAGAGAATCGCTCAAGCCCTGGCCAGGTGTACGGTGGGAGTAATCACAGAGAGATCGGGCTCGCACTGGGGCTGGGCCCCCTCTTTCTCACTCGACAGTTTATACAACATAATTGATGGAAAAATGTCAGTTTATGATACGGTAATGAAAAATATAAGAATGCATGAATAATCACAGCCCGCTTGCTCTTGACCTAGTACACAAGCTTCTTGGCCTTCTCCCAGGAGAACTCGTCTCTTCCAAAGTGACCGTAGGCAGCTGTCTTCTGGTACATAGGTTTACGCAGTTCCAGATCTCTGCAAACAAATTCAACCCTAATTAGTTTTGATTACAGATAAAAAGAAAAATAAGTTATTATCATAGTAGGACTCGCAAAAAGAATGTGAAAAAAATTCTACCACTTCTTGAAAACAGGTATGCAAGAGCTGTTGCTCGTTTTATATATTTCACTCAGCTATCACAATATTTTGGCAAACAATAACTTTTAAAATATTACTACTCTTTATCTTGGAGATAAGGAGTATTACTCAAACTAAAGTAAGTAGCTGATAATCGGTAACAGTACTGACATTGTTGTTATTTCGTTGCATTGTAAGAATATGAGCAGGTTACTCACTTGACAATCCTGCCAGGTCGGAGGTCGAAGTTCTCTTTGACAATGCGCAACAGTTCGTTGTCTGGGCGGACGCCAGTTCCGTAGCTTGTGACAAAGATGGAAAGTGGTTCAGAGACTCCAATGGCATACGACACCTGCAGCAAGAAGAGAAATATTACATTTACTCTCTACAGTGACAAGATCACAGCAAAATATACACAATGAGATATCAAGCTAAGGCCACACATAGTTGATTCTTAGCTTCGCGGACATGCCAACGCAATAGACTTCCTGCCGATGGAAAAAAAAATTTTTTGGACATTATGAAAAAAAGTCACTTTTTTTGTCCTACCAACCGACCCTAGAAAAAGTGCCTCGAGAGGATCCGAGAATCTAAAGATCAATTATGTGTGGACCTATGGAAAAAGTTTAAAGCAGAAGTTCAGACACATACTATACAGGTCCTCATTTCCATATCAGTTCAATTACCCGTTTATTTAATTTATAAACTTAGTTTAGAATTTTGGTTCGACTCCCTACAGTTTGAATTTAATATTCAATTTGGAGCAATAATAAACTAGACTGACCTGAACCAGCACACGGCGACAGAGGCCTGCCTTGACCAGGGACTTGGCCACCCATCTGGCAGCATAAGCGGCAGAGCGATCCACCTTTGTGTAATCTTTTCCAGAGAATGCGCCACCTCCGTGGGCTCCCCAGCCACCGTATGTGTCCACAATAATCTTTCGTCCGGTGAGACCGGCATCACTCTGAAATAGATAAGAGGGACTTCAATATGCGACTAATAGTAAAAGAAGAGACATTTCAGCTACTCTACCACTAGCTGGCGGAGAATGATTTGCCAGTCTATTACTGCAATTTCAAGAAGTATGAGTTTCTGCAAAAGGATAGTAAAACGTAGCAAATACAGTGCATGTGATTGGTTGAGACATTGAATTACATACAAAAAATCTGATTTGAATAGCACAAAAACGTATTTCAAAGCCAGTGACGTGTTTCAATAGTGTCTGAAATGGACAGGGACTGTTGATGTTTGCTCGCTAATCTTATCAACTAATAAAACTCAGCTGCTTACTGAAGCAGAATAATACATTTTTCATTGCTTTCTACGTTGCACTTGAGAATTTGGAGGACGTTTCATTGCTCATAGACCAATCAGGTAAGCTTCAAATGCTACGTAGACACTGAGAAAACGAGCCAGAGAAACTCATACTAAATGAATCTGCAGTAAATCAGAAGCAGAACTTGATGAAAGAAATTCATTTTTTTATAAGAGACTGCCTTTAGAAACAATCAAACCAGTGCCAAATATACTTATACAGCATTACTGTAATTTATCATCATTTTTCAGCGTATTTAATAAATCTTTACATTCCCCTCAATGCCTCAAATTTCTGTCAATAAAAAGTTGTAATAACAGCTATAAACCTAGAGACAGAGACAACTGAGATCGAAATATCTCCAGACAAAATGACTGAATCCAAGCAACTCACCTGGGGTCCACCAATAACAAATCTTCCGGAGGGCTGAATATGAAAGACGGTCTTGTCGTCAAGGTACTTGTCTGGGATGACAACTCGGACGACCTTCTCCATTAATTCTTTACGCAATGTGTCCAGGCTTATGTCTTCGGAGTGTTGAAGTGAGATCACGACGGTGTGCACCCTCAATGGGACACAGGCTCCCTTCTCCATTCTGTACTCGCAAGTGACCTGCAAACAAGGACAAATCATGAACATTGGAATTTGGAAGGATTTAACAGAGATGGGGGCAGTCTCCCAAGCAAGGAGATGGATATTTGGGGCTTTATGTCCAGTATCTAGGCACTTGGTTAGCTAATTAGGACAGGAGGGCAAGTTAATGAGTTGAAGAACGTTTGAAACGTCAATCATCAAACATACCAACTGTGGTCGAGCCAAACATTGAACTTTTTTAACTTTTAAGCAGATTTTTGAGCAGAGAAAAAATGACTGCGTAGTTTTTAAAATGTACACGAAAGTCAGACTGAAACTGTCACAGCTGTGGAGTCATTACACAAGCTTTGGCAATATATCATCCATGGAGGCACATTAAGAATACTAAATGCATATATCTACAATATAAAATGGGAGCATCCAAAAAATGAAAACCATAGAGACCAGTTATTTCACCAAAACACAGAACAAACAGCATGACCCAATATCAAAGAATGAAGTAGAGCATCCATGGGGTTTTTAACAAACAATGTTGAGTTTATGTTTTAGATCTTCTCAAATAAATATTGAGCATTACACCTACTTGTGTTTTGGAATCGGGTCGGGCCCATGGGAATCCTCCATTACGACGGAGCTCAGCGATGTGGCCGTTGAGTTTGTGAGCAAGAACCACGGTGAGAGGCATGCACTCCTCCGTCTCGTCAGTTGCATATCCGAACATGAGACCCTGGTCACCAGCGCCAACGTCATCCTCATCACGACCAACGTGCACTCCCTGAGCGATGTCGGGGGACTGTTCTTCAAGGGCCGACAGCACATTGCAAGTCTTGTAGTCGAATCCTGAAATAAGAACAGAAATTGTGAAACTTCATTTAACTGTACAAGTACATATGAGGTTTGTCCACGTATTGATTAATTAAGGATAAAAATACATATTCCATTATTCAAACCAAACTTAAATCGCTTTTTAAGTGTACAACATGCTTTTTTTTTAGAACTTATGACTTCATTAATTGATTAGCAAATATTTTAATATAAAACATTCCTTGATGGTCCCAAAGGAGCCTTGAACTTGCCCACTCTAAAGGCTATTTTGACGGAATATATCAAGCAAAGCTTCATATATCTTTTATTATGAAATAATCATTTCAAAATAACCCTTGACATATCTTCGAAGTTCCATCTAATAAAAGAGTTAACGAACCTTTGTTGGAGTCATCGTAGCCGATGTACTTGATGCAATCGCGAACAACCTTCTGGTAGTCAACATGAGCCTTGGAGCTGATCTCTCCAAGCAGCATGATCATACCCGTTTTAGATGCAGTCTCACATGCTACTTTAGCATTGGGGTCCTGTTTTAAATGAGCATCCAAGACCGCATCACTCACTTGATCGCAAATTTTATCTGCAAAGACAATTGGAAGCATGAGTACAACAACTCAATTCGTCATGACAACAGGATCAGCATCGTGCCTTTATCAAAGCAATCATGAGTTAAACCTTGTTTGAAAAGCCTTCATTGCATAAAGCCAGAATGTAACAATATTATTTAAGAAGTCTGAAAAAGACTAGCCAACAGAACCCATTCTTTTGCACAACTGCTTAATAATGATACTTAATTACTTCGGTAAAATTGAAATTTAAAAGAATTTTATTCTGAAAACAGATGTTACATTTCTTCCCCTTGCAGAGATGGATATCCCGTTACGAGGTCTTCAATACAGAAACAGTTACATTTCTTCCAACAAATGTGCATACATAAATTTGCATACATGTCCAGTGTAAATCAACAAATAAAATAAATAGGTGCCTTAAATATTCATATAATCTTAATAAATCTTATCAAGCTCCAAAAGGTAGCTACTCAACAAGTCCCAAGGTAAAAAATAAGTCTATATATATGATGCAAAAAACGTCAATAGCCAGCCGTCTACAAAATTTAAACCATAGAAATATACCCAGTACCAAAAAGATTCAGCACTCTCGCTTGTACAATGATGGAGGCCAAAGGTCAAGGGATACAAGACACCTGGAAGGATGGATGGATAGGGGTTTACATCCTGTACTTTCGCACTAGGAAGGCCACAGTGGGATCGAAACTACAGCGCAACATTAGTACAGGTGATCTGGCCACAGCGGGAACCTAACATGGAACGTGGCGACTGGCAGCCAGTGCACGACCAAATGAATTGATGATCCCCAAAGGAACCCTTGCGGAAATTGCAAAATAAAGAACTTCTTCATGATCCTACGGTTAGCACCTGGTGACCCAAGATCTTAATTGACCAAAAATCCAAAACTGCTACTCAAATGCTGAACTGCCCAAAGATACCATTAGATAAAGATCACAAAATCAAAGTGCTGACATAAAAAAACTAAGTTAACTGACAATGTACTGCACAAATAGATCTGAGCCTGTCTCACACACTGATACAAAACTACTTTTAGGTCATAAATTATTCATAAGCTTTTACTGTCAATAGAGCCGCTTGGCAACCATATAAACAATATGCCTAGATATACCATTTAATGATATTTTGTATTGTAAGTTGACAACCTATTAAATTTTTGTATAGCATTTTTCACTTTTATAAACAAATCAAGACTATCAATTCACACCATAGCTTATTAATGTTATCGCACGACCTGAAACTGGATCGGTTCTATTAGCTTCTTTTACTCGACTTAATTATTTTGTCCTATCTGAGAACTTTATATAACTAATTGCACTGAATAAATAAGTATGCAGTTGACTTCCACCATAAATGAGGCCATCATTGATTAATTACCTGCAGGTGCCAAGCAAATTTACAACATTGACTTTGCTCTATCCTCACAAATCAAACACTGCTTGAACAAACAAGGACTTGGAAAGATTATAAAGATAACAACTTGATCCGGATCAAAACAATGCCTTAATCCAAAGCCTTAGATTTTAACAAAAGAGCAAATCTGCCTTAATCCGATACACAAATGATCTCCTTATCACTAGCAGACTAGCATGAATTGATATTTGCTTGCATTGCTCGGCCAACTTTAAACAGAACTATCACCAACGAAGTCGCCAAAACAGTGACAACTCCCTACCAAACTTGCTCGAAGACAATATTCTGTGCTATCTTAACAGACAGCGGCACAATAGAGAGCACATGTACTACACAATGCATTATCGCCCGCCTATACAATTTAAATACACATCTTTTGTTTTGACCGAGTGTTATGTTGGTGCTAAAGTAAACAAACAAATGACACAGCTGTCATATACAGGGTGCTTCTCTCAATGCAAACGAAGATGCGAAATGAACGTTTGCACCAGATTCATGAGCAAATCTCACTTCTATTATATTAAAGTCTACACTAGTCCACTGGCCATGACATTTTCTCGAGAAAGCCGCATAATGATGAAACGTCAAATTGCTGCACCAAAGGAAAGGGAGGGGCAATTTAATGGTGCTGTTTCTTGAGATCAGAAAACCAAGCGTCCAATTGCGTCACTGAATTTCTAATGTGCAGCCAAGCATGCAGAGAAGCACAGTAAAAGAAAACATCAGTTCACCGACAAAATCAAAACAACCAACAATGGCGACCAAAACCTTACAATTTCGCCCATTTTCGGAAGGTTTTTGCGGGAAAAAATAACGCATTCTCACCGGGATGTCCCTCTCCAACGGATTCTGAGGTGAACAGGAAGGTGTCCATGTTGTCTCCGTCTGTGTTGTGGTGGTGATACATGGTTATTTCACCGTTGCTGGTTCGTCCCTGTGCCATAGGCATAGTGGAATTTCAATCATACGTTTGAGTTGCAAGAGCGTTTGTGGAAAAGAGGCAGATTGCTGGATGTCGCGCGAATTTATAGCATTGACTAGGCACGTGACCACTGCGCTTCACTCTGATTGGCTAATCATTCATCAACCTGTCTCCGCTAGGGGGAGTGCATGCATTTCAGACAAAACACTTGGATCATTTCGTACTTTGGATCTCACCAGCAATGGTATTGCTGGTATAACATTCTCTCAGCAATTAAAAATGTTCTTCTTTTCTTGCAAGGCTTACTTTCGTCATTCCAGCTACCACTGATGTTTTTGAAAATCACTGTGACTCAGCAAAGATTATACTATAGTGAGATTTTTTTTTCTATTCACTTGACGCAATACACAAATTCAATACATTTTCATGTTGTGTATGCATTATATCGATCAATGAAATTTTCTACTTATTTAGTGTAGCCGGTACACAAAAAGGTTTTTGTTTATCCTTGCAGTGGATAGACCTGTATAGTTTATTTATTTATATATTTTTTAAAAAGGAATTATTATTTTTTTGCCTAAGTATTCTGGGCCAACAGGACATGCAATTATTGCAATATCATTATTGGCCAAAACCCTTGGTCTTTATATTTCACCTAGAGACTAGGCCTATTACCTGTGCGAGTAATTGACTTTAATGAAGTTAGACCTATTATATCCTTATAGGCCTAATTGTGGTTTATAAGTATGAGTTAAAGCCAACAATGCTTGTGATAGACACTTATTATTCTATTTAACAGCAATGTCATGGAAAATAAGCCTTTAATCAATCATTTAACCTTGCACTTCTTCTGCAGACCTGTGTATTGATTTTGAGGCAGAAATGTATATATATTGTTAGAGACCTATGAACCTTTTCTTTTTATCTAGAGCTTTCACCAAACCAGTTTGTTTGGGTGTATTTTTTTTCTTACACATATTACGTAGTCCTCCGAAAATTGGGGAGGCCTACATACAGGGCCGTATTAGCGCATTTCTGGGCCCGGGGCAAACTGTTTCCAATGGGCCCCCCTCGCGCCCAAAAAACGCTCTGAAATTCTGAAAAGTACATTCTAGCCTCAGTTACCCGATGCACTTTCTTTACTGTCGCAACTCTTTTCAGCTTCATCATGGGCCCCCCTGAGGTCATGGGCCTGGGGCAAGTGCCCCGTTTGCCCATAGGTTAATACATATCCCCATCTGGTCCACATTTTAGAATTTTTAAAGTTCTGTCACACATTGGGAATAGATGAAGTGGGTGACCCATTTGAAAGTTTATAGAGCACTGGTGATTTTTGTGTCTTAAAACAACGTGAGTGAAAAGCTACAATGACTACAATATAACCTTTGCAGTAGCAGATTCGGGGGTGGGAGGGGGGTTAAATGTATGCCTATGTTAGGGTACGTGTAATGCCAAATTATTAACCCATTACGCCTGAAGAATTAAAAAAAATCAGAACTCCTTACAATCCCTTACACTTTCTAGGTCCACCCCTGCTCAGACTAGGTTTGTAGGTTTCAAGAGAAGCCTTGAGAAAATTACAAGTATATACTGATGAATCTGATCTTATAATCTCTTGACTTACATTTACACCCACAGTTGCGTTTTGTTACATGTGGGCTTGTATGACAAATGGTTCTAGCCTTTAGAGGGTTTTTTAAAAGCCTCTTTAGTTCTAATATTTCCAACTGTAAAATTCGAGCATCTATAAATTGCCAAGTCATGCAGGTTCATACATTTTTGTGTATTTATATTTCATGAATGAATGTCAAGTATTTTGATAACAAAATATGGACACCACTCCAAAATAAGTTATTTCTCATGGAAATTCAAAAATTAATTTTGTATTTCAAAAACATTGGTTAACATCTACCTAGGATATTTGGAAACTGGAACAGTGACTATTCATATCAATTACAATTTCATTGCATTGATATTTTTAAATAAATTTTTATGGGGATCTTTATTTCAGGGAAAGTTCTGCCCCTTCTGCCCTTATCAATTTCGATTTAAATAGATCTAGAGAAAACTGAGTAGGCCTATGTGGAATCCTCATGTAGGCTTAGTAAGTATCAGTCGATATATTCTATTCCACTTGCAGATGAAAATCACTTTTGGATAAATCTTGAAACATCAATTTTCATAAAATAAAAGTAGCTATTGGTTTTTATGTCCACCCACAAACAATACTATACATGTACGTTGAAACAACAATGAACGTTCGAATTGTTATTTCAGCTAGCTTTCTTTAAAAGTTTTATTTCGGTGGCCTTCGTATATATATATTATATTTAAAATGTTTTTACTTATTTATATTATTTAGTGTTTTTTGCTTTTCAAAAGTTGTTGATTCCAAAATACTATGTTGGATTTACAATTTAATTGGCAATCCTTGGTGTTGTAGCATCATTGACAAGAAGAAACACCTATATTATGTTTTTTTTACACTTTTAAATCAATCAATAAAGGTGATACTTCTGTGCAGAAAAATAAGGTTTATTGATTTATAGGACATGACAGTGTGTTGCTGCATATCTCAATTAATCTAGTGGAAGCTTATCATATAAAATAAATGTATACCAGATTTTCAAAGTGCAGAAAAAAAACATTAATATAATTGTTCCTCAGCCAGTCAGTAGATCATCATTACTATTTATAGCCCTTTATAACCATTATAATACAAACATTCTATTTTTATCTAATCCAATTTTTTAACCTTTCGTGTGAAGAGCTTGTATAGGCAAATGCTTTAATAAATTACGCGATAATTAAAAGATATGCTTTTTGTAACTTTTGAGTGAGCTGCCATTCAAGATTTGAATACTTTTCAACTTGAACATTTTAAAAATGGTGCTACATGAACAGATAAGCCCACTCCCACTGTCAGGGTGACTTATTATGGCTAACATATAATAATGACAGGAATTTACCTTTGTGTAAGTCAAAAATGAATTCTGCTTGAATATATATCAATATTATTATTTGAATGTGCATATTTTAACAATCTAGTGGCAAAAACTCTAACTTGTCTAAGAAGGAAGTATAAAAAAATAAAGGAATTTTTGAATTTTTATAGATAGCAAAAATAAAATATAATTGCATTTAATGAATTTTTGCCTTTTGAATCAGCGAATAAAGGAATGATCTTAGCAAAAATCAGGGAGACACAATGGAAAATTTTTAATCCAAGTCTTGAATGGCATGCATGCATAGTTTCTGGTGGGTTCGCGATCCTTCTCGAATCTGCCTCTTTTGAATTTTTATGTAAAAAAGTTAAATGTAATTGCATCAAATCGAATATATTTACTCTTTTTTTAATTAAAAAAAAGAGATAAGACTAAAAAAATAGACAAAAAACGGTAAAATATATAAACAAATTATATGGAAAATTGCCTTTGGTACTCACCAGTTAATGGATAATCACAAGCAGGACCCTTTTGGGAGCTCACAGATGTCAAAATGGCAGAGAGATAGACTTGGGACCTTTTTATATTCACATTTCGACCTCAGACAATCGACTGAATCATTACATTATCTGAAAGATGCTGATAAGATCGAAGGAGCCAGGCCTAAATATTAAGGTTTGTGGACTTTCCCTGGAAGGTTTTCAGCAATAATATAATAGCATCAATGCAATTGCTGTGTCATTGTAACAACTGCGTTTGCTCAAGGGATTCTAACCAATTAGAAATTAAATTGCATGCAATAAAGTGCAAATTCTTATTTCATCTTTCATTTATATCAAAATATAATTTTAGAACAGATGCAATGGAAAAGTCTGTTCATGCTGCATTGTGTACACAGGATAAAATTAAGCCACACTTTTTGCAGCTATTGACATGGATTTATTAATCATATTTTATGTAATATTTTATATGCAACACAAATAAAAGTATGATTAATTGATTATGAGCATAAGTTTGCAGAACTTATCCTACGCGATTGTGACAACATCATAAAATATTGGAATCCATAGGGATTTAAGTCAATATAGACTCCGGATAATCGCCAGATATATATATAACCGGATTATGGCTGTGAAATTGGCATTATTTATGGAACAAGTATCAACTAACGGCAAAGTGAAGTTTGTCAACTTCTTCAGCAATGCAAATTAAATTCCAATAATCCATATATGAAACATTTCTAAGGTGATCTTATCGAAAATATTTTTAAAAACTGGTGAAGGCAGGGCCGGTATAATGTCATGACATCATAGAAGGACATAAAGGCCCTGAAGACAGAAGACTTTAGTAATTAAGAAATTCCTTTTTTCCCAAAATTTCTCATACAATTCCTGATGGAATAATGCCAGTGTACTAGAACTGGCCATGTAAACAACCACAAGCATCATGCGAATGAGCAAGATATGACAGAGTGAACTTGTTGCCTAATTGTTTTCTTACTGTTGGAATCTTTTATTGCCATAGACTAATAACGAAATAATATTGGATAACAAAATGAATCTTTATAGTTAAAGAAGTTATCAGAGCATCTGCAAGTTGTACAGTGGACAATGGAAGAATCAAAACAAAGTGACATAACAAGTTTTCATTATTAACCACACAAGATGTTTTTGGACATAAACAAAAAGCAATGTTTATGAGTAGTTACATAACCAATCATATAAACATTTTTTGGAGAATCCAAACAATCCAATTCAAGGAGTCCCTCTGACACTTCGTGTCATCGACAAGAATGGGGACTCATGGATTCTGGAATAATGTATTTCCATGGAAGTCTTCTATCTCAAATATGACATTCAATAAAACCATGTAGGAAAGTTGAATCTGGTGGAAATCTGGATATACTCTCCTGCTCATCAATATGGAATACCTTTTGAAAAAAAGGGGTCAAATAAAAGTAAATTTCAGAGTGTGAATGATATCAAGGTCCATTGTAATATAAAGGTCAAGTCATCTTCTCTAATCACTCTTTGAAAGCCTCAACTACATTTTTTGCAAGAATTTTTAATTTTTGGTTGAATGTACCTCACCCTAAAAAAAAAACCTGAACTTCCATATTTCGTGCTGCTGTAACTTTTCCTGGGGTTAACGCTGTAGCCAGGGCCGGATTAACCCTTGATGGTGCCCTAAGCTGCCGGCCAAGTTGGTGCCCCCCCCCCCCCCGCCCACCACCCAAGCTACAGTGACAAATTTCCAGATTTGACCTGATTTTCGGAGGCGTTCAACTTGACTTGGAGGGGCCTCAGGATCAGGGCGGTTTTTTCCCATTGGCGACTGTACCCATACTTTACAACAGGGCTTTTTTATATTTCATTTACTCATTTTACATTTTCAATGGTTGGGGCGCCTCGAGGAGTTGGGGCATTTTTTTTCATGTTTTGTTTCTGTCATTTTAATAATTTAAATTTTTGAGGGCTTGGAGTTGGGTGGCCCACCCCCCTGAGCAATGGCCACCCTGAGGAGAGGGGGCACCCTGAAGGGGGCAACCTGAGGGGGGCACACTGAGTGCTCCCCTCCATTGAGTGGGGCCCCCTGAGGGGTGCGGTATGTGGGGAATTTTTTCACGTTTTATTTCTGTCATTTTAATGAAAAGTTTTTTTTGCCGGGGCCCCCTGGGGGTGCCCCCCCCTGAGGGATGGGCACCCTGAGGAGTTAGGGGCACACTGAAGGGGCACCCTTAGGGGTGTGGGGCAATTTTTTTAAAATGTTTTATTTTGAACAGTCATTATATAATGTTTTTGTTTTTTTGGAGGGCTCATGGTGCCCCCTGCTAGCATGGTGCCCTAAGCTGCAGCTTTTTCAGCCTATTTAGTAATCCGGCCCTGGCTGTAGCATGCATTTTAAATGACTTCATGTTCTTCCCTTTAGCGGTCATTTGAAGTAGCTACCATTGAATCGGACTATCGTGTGTTCCAACAGAAGTAGCTAAAGTTGTCAATTTCAATGGAGAATGTTGAAGTATTCCATATTTATGAGCAACGGTGTATTTCTGCTGCATTTAATGGATTGAATGGATTCTAGGACATCTGACTTCCAGATAATAAGCATAATTGTACTGATTGTTAAATTTTCAGCAGAATTTAACAAATGGTCGTGTTTTGATTTCATGATATATACAAAGAAAAACATGCTTTTATTTTAAAACCATATATATCCACTTCACATGGAAAGATCCTTACACAAAACAGTCTAAACAGTCAGCTGTTTTCCTTGTGAAGTCAAACTCATTATTGAACTTGTGTGAATTAGTACATTAAATTGATCTGGAAGGATAAATTCCATGGCTTTTACAAATTTTTGCCATAAACACACACATTTTGAAACCGACATCATCTAATGTTAGACATCACCAAGATAGGCTAGGCCCTACTTATACCATTGGAAAAACTGGTATATAACTGACAATTTTGCTTGTTAGCGACCAGCTAGGGATTAACTCTGTTTACAACAGCAAACAAACAATCAGATCATTGATTATTTTGCAAAATAAATATAAGTCAAAATGAACAATAACAGACGTGTATGATGTCCGGTCGGGATCTAACTGACAAAAATGCATGTTAGAATCCACCTAATCGGTGTCTAACTAATACATATTTATTGCAGACACTGAGCCTGAATAACAATTCTTTTATGGGAGACATGTTATTCTCAATCTGTAGGGAAGAGTGATGTCATAAGCTGTTTGATGTCACGTTTCCCTGTAGAATCATATATCATAGATAAACAAACATCCACACTGTGTACCGTTTGCTCTATGCGAAGCGACCTAGTTAAATCATAAAATCTTAAATTTTAGACAAGAATCCAATATAATTACAATATAACATAGCCAGTATGCTGTATTCATGTATGAGACATCTTGATGTAAAATGTCAAGCTTTAAATATTTAGCAATCAAAGGATTTGGTGATTCTTGTAAAAATGCACTAAAATTTACTAAAACTGCCTAATCTTCTAGAAAACTTAACTGATTGATTCCAATTTTTTATGTGTATTGTGTGTACTATAAGACAGCATACTGGCTGTATGGAAAAGTTTGTTGCTATATATATATATGAAAACTGGCAAAATGTAAACAAAGAAAATCCTTAATTGGGTCACTTGGTTGGTACACAGTGTCCAGGCTGAATGTCCACAATTAACTGGAATAGATGATAACTACATGCATGTATGTAACTAACTTCAGCAAAGATTCTCTGGATGATGTTGCTACATAAACTTTAATTTACATCTTCACTGTTAATTCAATAGAAAAATACACAACAACAAAAACAGCAATAAAATGAAAACATAGCCTACTATACATAAGTCTAAATATTATACAAGTCAAATTAGCCAAGTATTCATTTTTATATGGAAACCATTTTACTTTAGATGGAAAAATTTCATTTGAGATGGAAACATTTTAAAGGCGGTCCATGCTGATTGCGTTGCAAAGACAAAAAAGGCATGATTACAGAAAATAAAATTCATTTATCATAGATTAATATTCGAACAGTAAGAACAGTAGGCCTATGACAGAAATTAAAACAAAAGAAATATTTATGTTAGGTATCAAATCAAAGGATTTTATGTTGTATACGTATGACACCCTGACAGGTCCAGACATTTTTTTCAGTATATTTAAAAATATTACACTGATTATTTTCTATTTGTTTATTATTCCTTTATTTTCAAAAGGTAGAAGTCCATGGTATTGTATGATATCTGGTCTCTTTCCTGACACACTGAGGAATGTCCCAAAATGGAGAATAAAGTTAAGGGGAGAAAAAAACATGTGTGTCACATCAATTGGTCACGTTTCAGCCTGCAGGTTAGCTCTGGTTTGATGGCAATTGATGATCATGTTGATAAGAGGGTTCAATATGTGCAACTCTCAGTCTGCACCAGTTCCAGGGAACCAGGAATATATATACTGATCAGCTGTCTTAGCCTGTCTATGTGCTGTGTAGTTACATAATAGTGAAATCTTCCACGTTTGAGTAGGAAATATTGCCTCAAATCCGGCTTCAGTTCAACTTGTGTGTCACATATCTTGCATTGTATTTTGAGATATTCTACACTTTGCGACTAGCTGCACCCTCTGTACCTATAAATGGAATTTTATCCCATGCATTTCTGTAAGTCTTCAGTTTTTATAGCGGGATCTTGACACAAGGTGCAAACTATTTTAACAGTTCGAGGGAACTTAGTTACATAAAAAAAGAACTATTGCCTAGCTCTGTATTGTCCGTGTTGTACTAAGCCAAGCATTTGTCCATGTTTTGCTTTAAAAACGCAATGCATTTGATTTTTCCATGTTTTGCTAAGCTTTGCATTTACCTATGTTTTGCTTTAAAAAAAACAACGGCAATACAATTGTCAATGTCGTGCTAAGCTACGCAGTTGTCCATGTTTTGCTTTTAAAAAGCCATAAACTTGTTCTTTTTGTGCTTAGCTTTGCATTTGTCAATGTTTTGCTTTAAAGTGGCAATGCATTTGTTCATTTTTCACTTAGCTTTGCATTTGTCCATGTTTTGCCGAAAAGTGGCAATGCATTTGTTCATGCTTTGCTTAGCTTTGCATTTGTCCATGTTATGCTTTAAAGGGGCAATGCATTTGTTCATGCTTTGCTTAGATTTGCATTTGTCCATGTTATGCTTTAAAGGGGCAATGCATTTGGTCATGGTTCACTTAGCTTTGCATTGGTCCATGTTTTGCTTTAAAAGGGCAATGCATTTGTTGATGTTTCACCTAGCTTTGCATTTGTCCATGTTTTGTTTTAAAGGGGCTATAAGCCCAAAAAGTCATTCCTGGATATTTTCCTAAAATTTCCCATTGTGACAAATAAAAGGATCTAAGATGATTTTAATTGATTTTTGGCCAATT
Source organism: Platynereis dumerilii (assembly GCA_026936325.1). Classification (NCBI taxonomy): domain Eukaryota; kingdom Metazoa; phylum Annelida; class Polychaeta; order Phyllodocida; family Nereididae; genus Platynereis; species Platynereis dumerilii. Next base: position 10,545,920 of record JAPTHN010000002.1, on the reverse strand, counting down.
TGCCCAAGTATTTCAAGGTTACAGCAACTTTTTTTTTGTAAGAAAATGGCAGGAAACGCAAAAAACTACCAATTATGCTGTAATTGACTATAGCTTCTCAGCAATAACTCCAATTAATGCATTAACCTGAGGAACTACAAGCAGACATTGTCCAAATAAAGTGCACACAGTTTTGTGGCATTTTCTGGACCCTGGATTTGGCAATTACACCTTAAATCAGCAAAAACATGCAATTTGAAAATAACTGGGCCGCGACCCACTTATATTAAAAGGCTAATTAATCACTAATTAAGACATTTGTTTGCTTGGATATTGTGGCTTTGTACTCAGGTAGGCATATACTAACAAAAAAGTCAATAAAAACACCATGTCAGGAAAAAGTGAATTGCGGTCTTATAGTTTTACTTTTAAAGGGCAGAGTATTTTTTCATGTTTCACTTAGCTTTGCATTTGTCCATGTTTTTTTTTTACAAGCGCAATGCATTTGTTAATGTTTCACTTAGCTTTGCATTTGTCTATGTTTTGCTTTAAAGGGGCAATGTATTTGTCAGTGTTTCACATGTCATGCTTTAAAGGGGCAAGGCATTTGTTAATGTTTCACTTAACTTTACATTTCGCCTTGTTTTGCTTTAAAAGGGCAATGTATTTGTTAATGTTTCACTTTGCTTTGCATTTGTCCATGTTTTGCTTTAAAGGGGCAATGCATTTTTTTATGTTATGCTTAGCTTTGCATTTGTTCAGGTTTTTCTTTAAAAGCAATGCATTTGTGCATTTTTCACTTACCCTTGTGGACAATTTCCTTTGAGGAACGTTGCTCTAAGGAAGCATTAAACCTCCCATCCACATCGGACCCAACGTTTGAAAACTACGTAATTTGTCGACAGCTGGTTACGAGGTTGCTACGTACGTATATATCGTAAATAATTCGTATTTCTCCAACCTCCATTCACTACGTACCCCCCACGTTGAAGAAATGGTCGTTATACGCCTCTGGGGCGTCAGGCGTGGCAGGCCAGCCCAGCGCGCTGTGTCTTGCGCATGCGCAAACATCCGACAAGAAGGACGCCATGGCTGTCCACGCTTGTGTGTACTAGACTTGTATCGGTCCAGAACACGATGTATTTCCCCGTAATACGCAGTTTATCCATGGAACATCGTTTACAGGATGTGTATCGATTAAATTAAACCTTCGTATGGACTGTGGAAGTTGTGACCGCTTCAGAATCAGCCGGTCTAGTCGGCGATGCGAAGCATGTGGATTTCTTGACAGCGCTAGTATTTCGGAATTTAAATCAACTGTATCTAGTGAAATATGACTCGTTTGAGTGTGGATTCCATGAAAACATCGAGGAGAGACCCTTATACGAGTGTTACAGTGGATTAACCGTGTTCTGGACCGAATGCCTGTGTGCACGATGTACATGAATTTGACTTGTCATCCAGCAAGCAGGGAAGCGCCGGCCAGGGGCGGAGCGCTCGGATGGCCCGGGGGGCTGCCGCATTGCTTCAGGCGGACCCAGCCACCCTGCCTGCCCTGCCCCCGAGAAAAAAAAAATTTAATTAAATTAAATAAAGCCCTTGAATATTGGCCCTCATTATGGTTGAATAAAGAATGCTCTCATATATGATTTTATTGCAGGAATTTTTTTAGGGGGGGGAGGAAATTTCAAGAATTTCTTTTTTTTGTTGGTCAAATGATTGTTGAGATCTGCAAAGAGAAAACATTAATTAAAAGTGAAGAGAAGAGAAAAAAATAAAGAGAGAGAGAGAGAGCTGAGCCAAGCAGCAAGCACTGAAGGTGGCTCCAAAATTAGCAGACTTTTCTTCCTTGTTTTACCAAGCAGTCTGCAGTCCATTTAAGGACTAAAATAAATAAGAATATTCACTTACCTTGTAAGGGATTAATGCTGCAACTCTGAAGAGTTGGAAAAATCCCAATCCAAATTGGCCTGCTGGATAGGTGGCATTCCGATGCAAGTAAGCTCACTTCAACTCCGGTCTTAAGTGATTCTCTCTTGGTCGTTTGTGGTTGAGCAGTACCTGGGAAATTTTTTTGGCCCAGTCTAATCTTACACAGTTTAAGATATATTTATTAGGTAATTTTTATCACTGGCTTAGCAACTATTTATTTATGGCTTCATCCAATCATCACCAGCAAGCATCCTTTTGGAGTATTTATAAACTCAAAGTTACCAGATAGATTGGAATAGGTATGGAAAAGATGGCGCTACAAGGCTCTCTGAGAACCAGGATCCTAGGTTCTGCAACTTTGTGCAAACCTTCAACAAACCTTTGGCAGATACGTATGATCAGACGTTTGCCCTGAACGTTACTTTCAAACGTTGTCTACACATATCAAAAACATGTTGGAGAAACCTTGGAACTTACGTATTGCCAAATGTGCGACCATACCTTTGATAAACCTATGAATCAAAGGTATGGTCATACGTAGTAGTCTAAGGTTGTAAAAACCTCTCAAATGAATGTTCGACAAACCTATGAATCAAAGGTACGGTCATACGTAATAGTCAAATGTTCTTCAAACCTCTCAACCAAAGGTATGACTTACGTAATAGTCTAAGGTTTTAAAAACCTCTCAAATGAATGTTCGACAAACCTATGAGTCAAAGGTATGGTCATACGTAATAGTAAAGCGTTCTTCAAACCTCTCAACCAAAGGTAGACTTACGTATGACTGACACGTTTAGCCAAACGTTACAACCAAACTGTCTTCCAACCTCTCAACCAAAGGTATGACTTACGTGGGACTCAAACGTTAGGCCAAACTATAAAACAAACTATCTGCCAACCTCTTACTAAGGTTGCAACCTACGTTTGGTTTTCCATCTGAGTGCAACGTTTGGAAATTACCTTTGCCCTACCTTTGTCATAGGTTGTTTGGCCCAACGTTTGATTCTAACCAAAATAATTACGTAGGGAAAGGTTTGATTTACGTAGCTGCTCGGGAGGGTAGCTTTGCGTTTGTCCATGTTTTGCTTTTAAAGGACAATGCTTATATTCCTGTTCCCCTTAGCTTTGCATTTTTCGGTTTTTGTTTTAAAAGGGCAATGCATTTGTACATGGTTCATTTAGCTTTGCATTTGTCCGTGTTTTGCTTTGAAAGGGCAACGCTTTTGTCCATGTTCTATTTCTCTTAGCTTTCCATTTGTTAATGTCTCACTTAGCTTTGCATTTGTCCATGTTTTGTTTTAAAAGGGCAATGCATTTGGTCATGATTCACTTAGCTTTACAGTTGTCCATGTTTTCTTCAAAAGGGCAATGTCTTTGTTAATTTTTCACTTAGCTTTGCATTTGTCCATGTTTTGCTTTGAAAGGGCAATGTATTTGTTCATGTTTCACTTAGCTTTGCATTTGTCCATGTTTTGCATTAAAAGGGCAATGTATTTGTTCATGTTTCACTTAGCTTTGCATTTGTCCATGTTTTGCTTTGAAAGGGCAATGTATTTGTTCATGTTTCACCTAGCTTTGCATTTGTCCATGTTTTGCTTTGAAAGGGCAATGTATTTGTTCATGTTTCACTTAGCTTTGCATTTGTCCATGTTTTGCATGAAAAGGGCAATGTATTTGTTCATGTTTCACTTAGCTTTGCATTTGTCCATGTTTTGCTTTTAAAGGACAATGCTTATGTTCCTGTTCCCCTTAGCTTTGCATTTTTCCATTTTTGTTTTAAAAGGGCAACCCTTCTGGACAACTTCCTTTGAGGAACGTTGTTCTAAGGAAGCATTAAACCTCCCATTCACATCAGACCCAACGTTTGAAATCTACGTAATTTGTCGACAGCTGGTTAAGAGGTTACTACGTACGTATATATCGTAAATAATTCGTATTTCTCCAACATTTCTTGACAACGTGGCCCCCACGTTGAAGGTACGGTCGTTATACGCCTCTGGGGCGTCAGGCGTGGCAGGCCAGCCCAGCGCACTGGTTCTTGCGCATGCGCAGAACTCGGATGAGGCGGCCATGGCTGGGCACGCTCGTGTGGATTACATTTATTTCGGTCTAGAACACCATTTATAACACCGTACTAATATATTTAACCATGGCCGATTGATTCTAGGATGTGTATGGATCAAATGACTCCTTCGGATGGACTCTAGCTGTTGTGTATGCTTCACAATCATCCTGTCAATCTGCGATGTGGAATTATGTGGATTCATTGTAGGCGGCCAGGGGCGGATCCGCCGGGGGGACTGTCGCATTGCTTCTGACGGTCCAGGCCCGGCCAGGCTGCTGCCCCCGTGGAATAAAAATGATAAATAAAATAAAGCCCTTGAATATTGGCCCTCATTATGGTTGAATAAAGAATGCATATGATTTTACTGCAGGCATTTTTTTAGGGGGGGGATTTTTTATTTTTTTTTGAGGTTTTGAGGGGATTGGTGGTTGTGGTCAATTGATTGTTGGAGATCTGCAAAGAGAAAACAAATTAAAACAGTGAAGATAAGAGAAAAACAGAGAGATAGAGAGAGCAGAGCCAAGCAGCAAGCACTGAAGTTGGCTCCAAAATTAGCAGACTTTTCTTCCTTGTTTTACCAAGCAGTCTACAGTCCATTTAAGGACTATAATAAAATAAGAATATTCACTTACCTTGTAAGGGATTAATGCTGCAACTCTGAAGAGTTGGAAAAATCCCAATCCAGATTGGACTGCTGGATAGGTGGCATTCAGTTGCAAGTAGGCTCAGTTCAACTCCGGTCTTAACTGATTCTCTCTTGCTCGTTTGTGGTTGAGCAGTACTTCAGAATTTTTTTTGGCCTATCTAATCTTTCATATTTTAAGAGATATTTGTTTGGTAATTTTTGTTGCTGGTGTAGCTACTATTTCTTTATGGCTTCATCCAATTATCACCAGCAAGCATCCTGTTGAAGGTTTTATATGCTCACAGTTACCAGATAGCTTGGAATAGGTATTTAATAGATGGCGCTACAAGGCGCTCTGTGAATCAGGATCCTAGGTTCTGCAACTTTGTGCAAACCTTCAACAAACCTTTGGCAGATACGTATGATCAGACGTTTTCCCTCAACATTACTTTCAAACGTTGTCCATACATATCAAAAACACGTTGGAGAAACCTTGGAACTTACGTATTGCCAAATGTTCAACCATACCTTTGATAAACCTATGAATCAAAGGTATGGTAATACGTAACAGTCTAAGATTGTAAAAACCTCTCAAATGAATGTTCGACAAACCTATGAATCAAAGGTACGGTCATACGTAGTAGTCAAACGTCCTTCAAACCTCTCAACCAAAGGTATGACTTACGTAATAGTCTAAGGTTTTAAAAACCTCTCAAATGAATGTTCTACAAACCTTTGAATCAAAGGTATGGTCATACGTTATAGTCAAACGTTCTTCAAACCTCTCAACCAAAGGTATGACTTACGTATGACTGACACGTTTAGCAAAACGTTACGACCAAATGTTCTTCCAACCTCTCAATCAAAGGTATGACTTACGTGTGGCTCGAACGTTAGGCCGAACTATAAAACAAACTATCTGCCAACCTCTTTCTAAGGTTGCTACCTACGTTTGGTTTTCCATCTGAGTGCAACGTTTTGAAATTACCTTTGCCCTACCTTTGTCATACGTTGTTTGGCCCAACGTCTGATTCTAACCAAAATAATTACGTAGTGAGAGGTTTGATTTACGTTGCTGCTCGGGAGGGAATGCATTTGTACATGGTTCACTTAGCTTTGCATTTGTCCATGTTTTGCTTTGAAAGGGCAACGCTTTTGTCCATGTTTTATTTCTCTGAGCTTTTCATTTGTTAAAGTCTCACTTAGCTTTGCATATGTCCATGTTTGCTTTAAAAGTTCAATGCTTTTGTCCATGTGTTATTTCTCTTAGCTTTTCATTTGTTAATGTCTCACTTAGCTTTGCATTTGTCCATGTTTTGTTTTAAAAGGGCAATGCATTTGGTCATGATTCACTTAGCTTAACAGTTGTCCATGTTTTGCTATAAAAGGGCAATGTATTTGTTCATGTTTCACTTAGCTTTGCATTTGTCCATGTTTTGCTTTAAAAGAGCAATGCATTTGGTCATGGTTCACTTAGCTTTGCGTTTGTCCATGTTTTGCTTTAAAAGGGCAATGCATTTATTAATGTTTCACTTAGCTTTACATTTGTCTATGTTTTGTTTAAAAGGGCAATGTATCTGTTACAGGTGATTTCATTAGTACACGATTCTAAGGTTCTTGGCCCTCAAAATACGTGGCATTTTTTATTAATCTGATTGCTTCCAATCCAACAGAACGTCACACAGCTGATATTTCAAATGTAGTTAGTACAGTGCCGCCTGTAAGTAAGTGAAACGCATGATATTGTGCCATTGCATCAATGTTAAACAACCTTAACCAAAATGCTTCTGGAAGGACGAATTCTCATCCGATGAGATGAAAATATTTTGGGTCATAAAGGCATGTGGGATAAAAATATCAGCCAATTTTCTTGCTGTAGTTGGAGTTAGGTATGGGTCAAAGTCTTTGATAAGTAAGTGAAACGCAGGCCCAATGTTAAAACATAGGGAAGGGTGGTTCACTTACTTATCAAAGACTTTGACCCATACCTAACTCCGACTACAGCGAAGAAAATGGGCTGCTATTTTTATCCCACTTACCTCACACATCGGCCTTTATGACCCACTTTGTTTCCCTTTCATCCGATGAGAATTCATGCCTCCACAAGCAGTTTGGCTGAGGATGTTTAGCATTGATGCAATGGCACAATGTCATGCGTTTCACTTACTTACAGGCGGCACTGTACTTAGTTCAGCATTGATTCCTCACAGTCAAGTGTGAATGACAAGAAACGCATGGTAATGAAATCGCCTGTAATGTTTCACTTAGCTTTGCATTTTCCCATGTTTTGCTTTAAAAGGGCAATGCATTTGTTGATGTTTCACTAAGCTTTGCATCTGTCCATGTTTTGCTTCCAAAGGGGGCAATGCTTTTGTGCATTTTTCACTAAGATTTGCATTTTTTCATGTTTTGCTTTAAAAGGGTAGTGTATTCATGTTTCACTTAGCTTTGCCTTTGTCCTTGTTTTGCTGGAAAAGGGCAATGCTTTTGTCCATGTTTTACTTCTCTTAGCTTTGCATTTGTTGATGTTTCACTTCTCTTAGCTTTGCATTTGTTGATGTTTCACTTAGCTTTGCATTTGTCCATGTTTTGCTTCGAAAGGGGCAATGCTTTTGTACATTTTTCACTTGGCTTTGCATTTGTCCATGTCCTGTTTTAAAAGGGCAATGCATTTGGTCACGTTTCACTTAGATTTGCATTTGTCCAAGTTTTGCTTTTAAAGCCAATACTTTTGTGAAATTTTCACTTGGCTTTGCATATGTCCATGTTTTGCTTTAAAGGGCGATGCATTTGGCCATGTTTCACTTAACTTTGGATTTGTCCATGTTTCGCCTTAAAAGGACATTGCATTTGTCTTTGTTTTGTTTGATTTCCACCCTCTTTGACTCAATTTAACCATTTCTTGCATTGATATCCATTACAGTTGTAGTTATTTACAATACGTCCTGGTGAGCGAGTCTGACAATTGAATAAGTGACTTTTTACAACAGACATGTCGAAGGTTGATTTTACTAAGATTTGTAGCATACTTGAATGTTGACCATGTTGACCCGTTGTAAATGTAATGAATGTCTTCACACAGACTGCTATATGTCTCATTTAAGTAATATAATACAACTTGATCAGAAAATGATGGAAATGTACCAAGAAGGAGTCCACGGTGTAGTGGAAAACTTTATCAACAATTGCAAGAAAGCCTCAAATCAGGTGATAGAGTCTACTTTAGATCATTCTGATTTTCTTACATTTTTCTAGGAGGTTCTGTGGCCCAGTGAACTCCATTGACTATATGCTATGATGTAATACTGAAACAGATATGATAGAGGAGAGCAATGACTGTGCAATTATATATGATATATGATATAAGTATTTTAGCATGACCAGTGCTCTTTTGTGTTCCAGATAAAGCTTGGCAAGAAACTAGATACTACAAAATAGTGTTATAGTAAAATACCAGTGATGAGACATACTTCTCTCCAGAATGCAAGGGAAGAGAATCAAATTTTGGGAAATGCAATTTCGTCATCTCCAGTGAGTCTGTGTAATTTGTGTGTGTGTGTTTGTGTTTTACGTCTCTGCAGCACCTTATTGGGCTATATCAATGTTTGCTCAGGTGTTATTTGTTTTTGTTTATTGTCCTCATATTTTAAACAATGTCTGTGTTTGAGGGACTAACGTTGTAGGTTGGTAAAGAAATTACTTACGGATTTTCTGGGCTACTTTTAGCGCAGTTGATAACAAGTTGTGGCGGATAAGAAGGATCACAGCGCCTGCTCCTTCTTCAGTAAATTCGTAATTTTTAATAGCTTTGATGAGTTCTGACTTTGTATACTGAGACCTTCTTTGTTGAACAGCCCCTTTGCTTGTTGTGTTTGTTGTATAAGTTGTGTTCGTGCTCAGTGAAGTCTCAATGATGCAAGAAGTGTTTTTGTATACTCGAGAAAGTCTTCTGTGAGGTTCCTTCGACTAGTTTGCCATTTGTTGTTTAATACCAAGCAGACAACTGCTGCAGCTGACTCAGTTAGGTGTCCTGACTGTTCTTTTTTTAAATGAACTGTTCTCACTATGTTCTGTCAATTTCAGAATAAGAAAGAGTAGGCGTGGATAAGAAGAAGAATCATAGTTCCATATTCAATCGCTGTGAATAGGTGTGATGCTGTGGCTTCCCGGATCTCGGCAAGAGTACAATATATTTCTTTTGGTCAGCAGTCTGCACTTCGTGTTGTTCTCATAAGAGAAGGCTATAACCATTTTTAGGCCTGCATTTTTCAGAGAATTTTTAGAATTTTCTAGATGTTTCTCAATCAAAGCTAAGCGGTCATTTGTGGTCAGTGAAAGATCTTTGAGTACCAATTTTATGTAGATGTCTTTGTTGGATGCAGCCTTGGTCTATGTTGTCCGTGTCCTCTTCTACACAGCGTCTGGCTTCGGGGAACGGTATTCCTGTGTCAGCCTGTAGTTGTATGATTTCCCTTTCTTTCTTGAAGATTCTGCAGTCTTGGCTAAATGCAGGGTGATCCTCTTCACAATTAACACAATACGAGGACTTGGAGCATGGTTTCTTTCTAGTGTGAGTATGATTTAGTTCACCGCAATTGTCACAAACTGGTGACCTTCTGCAATTAAGTATTGCTGAAATGGCCATAGATTTGGCAATTGTAAAAGCGTTTTGAGCGGGGAAAAGTAGGGCGGACTCTGCACTTTTTAGAAGCCACAAGTACAACTTTGTTGTCCTTGAATGTCAGGTGTAGCAATTCATATCCATTTTGTTGGGACATACGTTTGAATTGTTCATGTCATTATATAATTTAGATTTACTTATTAATCCTTAAAATCACACCTTTCTCTACCTTAGTTTGTAGCCTAGATATTAAATTTCATTTAATTATTTTTCTCTAAAATGAAATGTTCCATTAATTATCCATCACACCTTAGCACCAAAAGAAACATTAATATCTCCTTTGTTTTTTTTATACAAAGTTCTTCAATATCTCACTACAACACTGATATGAGGTGATTCCACTGAAAGTAGTCTTATCACCTCAGCTTGGCAAGATGGAGTATTTTTGTGATATGATGCTGTTCGCTGAAGGTTTTCCACATGACAAAAATAAGGACATCTTACTGTCCCCTTTCCTGGACTTCCAACAGGGACGGACGCAGGGGGGGATGGGGGGGATGCATCCCCCCCCCCCCGCCGGACCAAAATTTTATATATTTTTACATGTTAATTTTATTTGTGCGCAGTCGCTTATGTCGCGAATTACGCGTTCCGTGACGCGATAGTCCGATAGATCCCCCCACCGGAATTTTCGGGATCCTCCCCTGACTTCCAAAGTGATATTTTTAAGATTTTTTGAGGATACATGCATGTTTAAGCATGAAATTTAAAAAAGTAAATTCAGTTGAAATTTTAGAAATTGGTGTTATTTGAAAGGGAGGCATCAGTCAAACTAGATCTTGATAGAGGGACGAGGCTAGAATGAATTTTATATACAAGCTCTTCAACCTTCTTGGATTATCTTATCTCAGATAGGAGCAATAAGGACAGCAGAACATTTTTTTTTAATCACCGAATAGATCTTTCTCCTATCTCCATATGGGGATTACAATAGTGATTACACGTAGTTGGTATAATGATCAGGGGGTAGGCTGTTTTTGCCTTTGGGGAAGCTCACCTGAAGACATATTATCATCTGTTTTGTTTGTCAAATAAAATTAAATCCTTTGACCAATAGATAATAATAATCCTGCCTCAATGTGTCATGTCATTAAAAAGTGATAATCACCCAATCTTTATCATTTAAACCAACAACACCAACACATCTTACTTTTGAACAGCTGAGGACATAATCACTGGCTGACCCAAACAATCAATCTATGCAACAAAAAAATCATTGAAGGTCAGAGTCCTTGGCAAGGTCATGGGCGCAGTAACTGTGTTGAAAAGGCAAAGGGGATTGCTTGGAGATGCCGCCTGTATATAAATTCTGTAGTGGCTGTCTCTGTTCGGGACAGTCAAGTGGCAGCAGAATGCTGACAGTCCCTGGAAAATCGAATTGGGTCAACAATAATTTGATCTGTTTTGGACAGATCACCAGATCAGGTCGAACAACAGCTGTCCATATTACTACGCCAAACTACTTTCACAAAGCATGGTAGCTGGCAAATATCCAGTCCACTGCTTTGAATGAAAATGTTTGGAAATCATCAGACAAAAAGAAAGTTTTGAAACATTAGCATACACTTTGCCTGTGAAAGGGATGATTTTACTCATCAGAAGTTTGATGGTACTCAATCTACTTATGCCATTTGGTGCATGTTAAATTGTGGTCAGAAAAGGGTCCAAAAAGAATGCATTCTCACTTATTCACTTGTCCATACAGAACCGATGTTTTTGTTTTGTGATATCAAAAATGCTCAATTGTATTTATTCTGTTACTTTATGGAGATTTATGAACTAGGACAACAATATAATTCACAATTTCATAAAAGCTGTGTTACACTCAGCAAAATGTCTTGTCCATGCCACAAGTGGCCCCTTCTATACTGGCAATATATGTGAGCTACAATGTCTACATCCTCCATGATAAAAAATAGTTCCAATTTATTTTGGTATTTACAAGTTGTCTGCTTAAAATTAAACCAACAAAAGTCAGATTAGACACTTGCAGAGTTTTTGGAAATAAATTAGACCATCACTAAATGATGGAACTGTCCTGGTTTCTTCCACACTGTCCTGGTTTCTTCCAGTGGTCGAAATTCTGTTGAACGCTCACAGGAGCCCGCAAATTTTGCACCCTAGGTGGCAGCAAATAGCGGTCAGCTTGTAGACAGTTGTAGTAGACTATATAGGAAATAGCACTAAGACTGGTTTCGGTAGTGCATGTGAATCTGGTAAATATTCGAAATTAGAGCATTTTCAAGCATGGCAGCCAACTGATAAAGCTGCCTTTAGAGTTGTAAGATGTATGATACTGGACCAAACGGCAGAGAATAAAGGACATCATCAGTCCATTTGATCATTGGACATCTTCCACTTTTTGTGTAAGTAGCCCGAAGAAGACATAAAAGCTCATAAATAATGAAGTACAAGGTGACCCCAAAAAAAGTTTACACTTGAGTGGTTATAACATAATCAATTTTTTCCACAGGACTTTGATTTATGGCTCATTTTGTTGGTAATCATCAACACATTGCATTTGAAAGGCAAAAACGACAGACATACCTGCAGCTACATGTACCTGCATAGCCTTTCTGCTATAACAAAGTGTGAGCTGTCCCTGATTTTTGCTGTGCCAAGTTGAAGAGGATGCATAAATGGGTCAAAATTTGCTAAAGCTGACATTCTTGTCTCCAGTGTCTTATTAGAGCAATTCACACGGACATGAATGTATATTTATAAACATCCTCCCCACGCAAGCCCTGCTAAAATGGACAGGGCTTTCTGCTATTTCCAACCTCTTCTGTGATTGGCTGCTAATTTAGGTCATAAGCATTTTGTAGGCAGATTTAGTCCGATTATGGACGCTTAGAGGATTACTGGCAACTAAGAAAAACAGTGTAAAACAAGCAAACTTTCAAACAGTTTCATTTCAGAACTGTGAAAATACACAATTCAATGGAATTTTCGGAAGTGTGATTGCACCTTTCAACAATACACAATTTCTCCATTTGTAACTGCGTGAAACAGAAGCAACAATTTCAACCTGTTAATTAAGTATTCATGAATTAGCAAAGGTTATGGGCCGTTTTGTCATGGTATGACTGGGGATGATGATTTATAAAGAAAGGTTCTGACCTTTGTTTGAGACCAATTGTACAAAACTGTTATGCAATTATGCAGAAAATCACTGAAGATGAGTGTGAAGATGACTTTATTCACCGCCTTTTCTTGCTGTTTGTGTCATTTGTTATCTAATTCAGAGTATTAAAAAATACATTTATAAAAGGGAATTAAAGTTGTTTTTAGGGTTTCCATTGTTTCTGACAGTGTTTTATGGTTGGTGTTCCAATTTGTTATTCAGTGCTATACTGAGTTTCTGTATCTCATCGGTATGCACTATATATATGTCACCTCAGCACAGCATGTCATATAACCAGGTTTTTGCGTATTATTCTATTTTAGCTCATTCTATCATAAAATTTGAAGTCTGAAAAGTACGAAATGGTTAATCCTCGATTTGTGCTTGCAAGAACGGATCTTGATTATTTGCCTTTTGTTTGTCATAAAAAAGAAAAGGAAAATGAGACTCTAAAAGGCCAAAAAATGGAGAAACTCTAAATTGTTTTTCAGTGAGACAGCTGGACACAATGCCAGGTCCATCGGTTTAAGAAGCCTGTCTTAGTTAAATAATTTAAAATAAACAAATATTTAAGACATTTACGTCTTCTCCATACGTATCAAAGCCAACCTGAATAATCTTGACTTCTCTGTTATTGTTTTTCTTCAAGACGTACACTGTTCTTATCATTGTAACTGGTCGAGGTCACTGGAAACCTTGATGAAACTGATAAGATCAAGTATCAACTGTCAAGGATACTGTCAAAGTAGCTTTTTTTTTTAATTGATGATAAGTGTTTAAAGTATGACTGGTAGTCTACTACGTTCTTCAAGCAAGCAGGTCTTACATAAAATCTCACGAAGAATGTAAAGTTTGAGTTATCATCTTATGGGACCCTTATAGCCAGGACATTTGATACACTCTAAAAACTAAAGTTCTAATAAGATACCAATATTGGTATTTAAGCTTGTCCCGTATTTTGAACACCTTTTGATTGGTTAAAAAAACCATTAACAATTGATATTTTCAAAAACCAGTTGCATTTGTACAAGAAAAAATCAGTATTGGTTTTTCGTTTAATTTGCAGGAAGTCAGTAGTGGATATTAATGTTTCAAATTGCAGATACTGTAATTCCATCATAGAAATCCATTAATACTTAAATGCATACAATAGAAAACACAATGGGTTTTTTATTCCTTGACATTTGAAATCTTTGGGGTTTGTCATTAATTGAAAATTAAACCATTTCCTGGACTTAAAAAAACCAGCATATCCCTAAAAATATCAAAATTGATTCTCCCATTATGTTTGGAGGGTATTTTGTAAGATCTTTTTAGAAATTTTGCAGTACAGATAACGGTCATATTGGTACCCGATTGCAGGTTTTCTGTATCATTTCATTGAAATTTCTTTATACCAATATGAATTGTAAACTGCAATGACAATGATATTTCAAAGTTTCTGGATGAATATAACTGGTGCCATTTGAGGTACTGGAATGAATCAAATATGATAAATCAGGCTACCAGAACCATCCCACAGGGAGGCAGATCATTCTGGAAAATACCAAATTTGATTTATTATGATCCATTTTTTTAAAATACAGGTTTACCAGTATTTCGGCATTAGTATCAATGAATAATCAATTTTGTTCACATTTCTCTTAAAATATTCTGTAGTTAAAAGTAAATAAATAAATAAATATTCTATGGATCTGATTCCAATGTTTATTTTTACATAAGCACACTCACAAAAACTCATAATAATTGCATATATTGATATTACTAGATAAAAATTTATTGAAAAACCAATATTGACACTCATTTATCACACTTTGGCCTTGGAAATAAAAACGTCACAGCAGTCAATGGTTATCAAACACATGGAATAAAAAACATCACAGCAGTCATTGGTAATCAAAACACACGAAATGAAAACATCACAGCATTCATTTGTAATCAAACACATGGAATGAAAAGATCACAGCAGTCATTGGTAATCAAACACACAGAATAAAAACATCACAGCAGTCATTGGTAATCAAACACATGGAATAAAAACATCACAGCAGTCATTGGTAATCAAACACATGGAATAAAAACATCACAGCAGTCATTGCTAACCAAACACACGGAATAAAAACATCACAGCAGTCATTGGTAATCAAAACATATATTTCCAAAAGCGGCAAGTCAGGGTGGCAATGTCAATCGAAATGTCAGTGTCATTAGTTTGTATCAAAAGTCTTCAGTAGCCAAACTTGAGGATGGATGGATGGATGGATGATCGGGGCTTTACGTCCTGTATTAGTGCACTTGGTAGGCCCACTAGGACAGTAGGAGGACAAAGCAATGAGTCCGGCTAGAGCTGGATTCGAACCCTGGACCCAGCGATTGGCAGCCCGGCATGCTATCACAAGACCAACCCTCCCCTCTCAGTAGCCAAGAGGATATTTTTTTGTCATTATTAATGACAAGTATTGGAATGGTATAATTGTTGGTTGAAGTTTTCCTTCTCGTATCACTATTATGCGCTTTTAGGTCAATTTGGATGGATGAAAGGTGAACGACTGTTCTTGAATCGAACCTTGCAGTGTGCATCATTGGGATCCTGAAAGTAGAAAGTGGATAAGCATTGGTATCCAAATATCACTTCTATGCAAAAAAAATCACTCAGTCAAGGTAGTGATTATTTATACATCAAATACTTTATCTGCAAAACCTACAATGGAACTTTTGGTGCTAAAACTCAACATTTCATTACTGACTAACATTTATAAAAAATTCCATTATTTTGTAGTTTCCCTACACACTGGCAGAATATGCATTTTGAATTCTTGTCTTCTCACTGTGTGTTTTACCAGTAAAAGATCTCATACTGTTCGCACTCACCTCAATATTGCAAAAAGGAAGTAGACATTTTCCTTTGGTACTCTAGGCGGGGCAAGGTAACCATTTCCTGGTGAGATCTGAAATAGTAGGTAGATATATCCATAGTTTTTGCAAGCAGGATAATGCAAAAATATATCAAATAACTTCATTCAATTAAATCAATGCCCGGGTTATGCAACATCGGACATCCCCTGTTCACTCATTATTTGACTGAAGATCGGTCAAAATAAATAAGCTCATTTTAACACAAGAGAATATCAGAATACTATGCAATAAGTATTAATTTGTCAATTGGAAAAGATAAGGAGCAGCTGTTACTCAACTTACGTACCTTGAGAAGCATTGTCTATATTTTTCCCAACTTGCTTTATGGCGCAAACTTCTTCCGAAGGTAGTTTTTTGTATTAAGGGCCTCAGTAGGAACCTGCCATTCTTCATCTGAAACAAAAAGTAAAAAACTATCTTTTAAAATGTCAAAGATTTTTAAAATATCAGTAAAAGTACTGCATGTAATTTTGCATAATTCACAGGCATATGCAACACATTTCACCTCAAGAATAGTAAAACATATTAGAAACACTATGCAACTCAACCCAATGCGGGGTAAAAAATTGTGGGTGACTGTGCCTTTGTCAGAAAAACATGAATATCAGATATGAAAATAATGATAACATTATTATTATAGTTAATGTAGTATGGGTGTCAGCACAATTGGACCATTAGCATGTAAGTTGTGCCACATGATGGGGCAAGTTGTATAGCTCAGTGTATCCGGTGAGACCTCAAATCTCACCAATTTCTTCAAGGATAAAATATGTGTCATGTGTATGACATAATTATGGCTGATGCTCTGATGCTCTGATACATGAAATGAAGGTTATCACAGAACATTGATGGCCCATATAAACCTCCAAAAACTTTAAAAGTATAATATATGCTGTTTGGAACATATTTGTAATTATAAAATCTTCTAATAGCCTTAATTGTTTCACTACATTTTCAAGGTTGTGTGTGAAACAAGCAAAAATGTTTCAATTTTAAGGGAATTAAAATCCCATATCATACCATTGGCACAGCTTACCAATGCATAACTTGCCCAAAATATTTCTTTTTCGTGGAAATCTGTCACTCCATTAAATACCAAATTACACAATTGAAGAACAATAATGCTGGTCTTCAGAGTAAATTTAACTAAACATACTAAATTTCTGATAGACACTTTTTCAAATTATAATATTTGGCAGTTTATTTGTTATTAATCTTGATGGTTCTTCAATTCAAACCTCCAATTGGTGGCACAATAGCCCGGTCTCCCCTACGGCAAAAGACTGGTGAAAATTATGGAACTGGGTAATGTGGGTATTCCATATACCAAACCACAATTTCATGCTGCCTTAAATTAACATGAATCGTTTTACAGGCAGAATGCAATATTCACAGTATTGGATGCCTTGGGTCATTGTTATATCAGAACACTATCCATGTGTTTGATTCATGTATTTATCTTATCTATGAACCAGACATTGTGTACACCTCACCCGAATAATCACAGTTGCATTCAGAATGCATATTTCTTAGGAGTTTAATTAAGGAATTTAAGAAAAAAAAAGTTACCAAGTTCTTCTCAATCTTCTGCACACTGACATGCACACTCTTTCCTTGCAGTGTTGAGACTAGTAAACTGTGCCTTAAACCTTCTTAAGGTGGCTCGATACTCGTGAACTTTCCAAGATAGGATTTCTTAAAAATAGATTAGAATGATCCAAAATATAGTTTATAGCAAGGATATCTAAAAAAAAGTGGTCGCAACCAGCCTTTTTTTCAAAATATTTGAGGTTATGTACAAGAAAGTCAGTCCATGCATCCTGAAAAACTCAATTTTTTTCTTAACTTTTTTACTGTGAAGTTTGCCCTGCCATTCAGTGGTCATGCATCCCATATTATGCAATGAAGCATGAAATTAAAGAAGACACTTTCAGGGAAAAGCTGATAGCAATTTCAAAGAGATATATTTAGTTTAAAGGGCGCTCCAAGGGGTTTGGAATAAAAATATTGATTTTGACTATTTTAACTTTTTTCATAAATCATGGCGCTAAAAAAAATTGGCTAGATAGGATTTCTCATTTCTTTGTCATTTATTTCCAAATATTGTGAGGAACAATAAAATGCATAAGAGAAGGTTTGCTACCGCGATGGATTTTGATATAAAAATTTATTTGTATTTCAAAGTCATTTTTGAGAAATTAGACCTGCTTGCCGAAAATTGCCTGTAAAAATATTCTATTGGGACTATAAAGCTGAAACTCTGTGGGATTGCAGTCCTCTTCACAGCGCATCTAATGCTTTAAACCAGAAGTCTCTAACCCTAATAGAAGTGGCGCAAATGGCAAATGAAGTGGCCGTCGCATGGAATTATAAAAAGACAAAAATGCTGCCCACAGAGCTCAGCAGGCTGCTGTTGCTATGGTGACGTCGCCATTGCTTGGCCACGAGTAGCGAGCCACCTTAAGTCTTGATTGATAAACAAACAGCTTTTCTTGTCAGGCAACATGTTCACAGTTTTGTTTTCTTCGATGAGGTCAACCAGTGAGTGAGCCCTGAGAGATTATTAAAATACCCAATTGGATATTCCAGTAGCCATGACTGATATACAGCATAGTTAGTCCTCTCTTTTAAAACTTCTAAATAGAGTAACATGCATGAATTTTGAAATTATGAACCACAACTTTAACATCTTAAACATCTCCAATCATTGTTCCTCAAGTATATTAAAAATGGATCCTAATAAAGATGCTTTTTCAGAAGTTTGGTTTTTATAAATACCATAATTCCTCATGGCCAAAACCAATTTTCATGAAAAAAAACCACTTGCTCTTAAGAATACCAAATATAGTCGAAAAATACCAAACTGGTTTTTTATTGTACACACTGGTTTTGCACAATACCACTAATATCCAAAATTTTTTAGAGTGTATGCAAAAAGAGTGGACTGCTGCACTTTAAAAATGGCACTTTGAGTGTCATCATGCTGATGATTTGTCATGATCATGCCCAATACTTTCAATGTTAATTTGATTTAAGGAGACTATTCTCGGCTTTGTCTCGCTTGTTGGTGAAACAAAAAAAGGATTATGCACCTGATTTTTACTCTAAAATCAGTAATGACAAATCAAATGGCCTTCTCTTGATCATGACAAATCAAACAGCCTCTGTGTTTTCCATGTTGAATACAGAGAATATGACACTTCATCGGCTATCATGAGTCACGAAGGGCCATTTTCAGAGTGCAACAGTCCACTCTTTTTGCATATCAAATATCCTGGCTGTAATATAATCTAATTATAAATGGCTTGCTGGTGATTCACATATCACAGGGTCATGGACTTGGACCCGAGTAAAAGAGCAATGATTAGATCTTTAGGAAGGGGCTTGGAGTTTTCCTTAACAAAAAATTATTTATTTCATGGAAACACTGGGCATTATTGCAGATGAGCATGCAATGTCTGAAATATTTGTTGTTCAAGTGATTTGTAAGTATTGAAAAAGATATCCAATATTTAACAAATTATTTATTCCAAGACCGCCCAATAAGAACTCATTTAGATTTCATCCAAACAAGCCAAAAAAAATGTTTGTATAAGAATATATGACAAGGGGATTTCATGCAGATTTTCAGTTAAAGATAATGAAGTTGGGTACATTGTCAGTAGTTTCAGGTTCCTACCTAATACAGGTTTGGAGAAACTTCGAGTTACGTCCATGCTCATCAAGTGTCTCACTGTGCCCCAGACAGCAAGTGGGACACAGTGAGACAGGGCATCTGCTGCCATAACCGCCGTTCATCAGGACCTGCAGAATTGTTCTGTCAAGTGTTGCTACAAAAACTGCTATACTCTAATAAAAAAGCCCCTTTTTTGCATGTTTGGAAAATTCATCGCACAGGTCACATGCACGACTCATTTAACCTGCCGCACCTGTTACATACTTCTTCTCTGATGCTTCCCTTTGGACATCACCCATTAAAATCAGTAGTCAATGCCAGGTATTCTGTTTTTAATAGTGAATTGTGAGCTCTGCATTACATCCAGGTAGTTTCGAGTGTATTTTGCGATGTCTCACTATGCCCCACCTCAAACTGTCTGTGCCCACACAGGTTTCTCTATAAAATTGTTGAATCCTGTTGACCAGATGTCTGCATTGTAGTTCGCTATCTCACTAAACAAAGACAAATTATCAAGGTTTGAATCCCTTGCAATTGATTTGCATTATTCAATTTGTCTTGGGAATTATTACAAAAAGTATTTTAGCGAAATTATTTACTTTTACTGGCTAAAAACCAAAATATTGAAATTTCACTCTCGATATGCTCTGTAGGCATTCAGGATATAGGATAGTCTCTTACTTACCTACATTTTGACCAACACAAAGGAGGGTTGATATGTAAACAGCACCGGTTAGATGTTACAGGCTTTGTCTCATTGTGCATACTGTCTCACTGTGCCCCGCTCTCCCCTAATACACACATGTATTCAAGCTCAGGGGGCACACAAACGTAAAATTTCATCGTGACAAAAGTATTCATACAGCTCGAACACGCTGGGTATAAAGTACATCAAAAGCTTGAATTTCTATTCCAAATAATTTGTAACTTTCTGTGGCTTCTTTGGATAACCTCCATAGAAGTTCTGAATGCTTTTTGGGTGTTTTTATCTGTGTTGGTGGACCCCATACCACCCTATATCGCTGGTATCATTTTACCATTAAATGTATATATGACATTTTTCAAAAGATGGCAATAAGTCCACGAAGAATAACCTCATTTCTTCAAATGGTCCATCATAGTTTTCTTTATGCAATCGGTTGTGCCTGATGTAAACTGCAAGAAGTTGCATTTGGTTTTACAAGATTTAGACATGGGTACCAAATGTCTAGCGAAGTCTTGCAATTTTGCCCATTGAAATAGCATGGGCCTTTGCTAATTTTTATCCTAGGTCTTTTGCATCATGTGGAAATCATCACCTGCATGCATAAGTTAATTTTAGTCCAAATGAGAGTTGGCACTAATGATTAAAGCAAGCCATGAAACCAAATTTTGCTGTGTGTGAGCATTCAGCTTGGCTTAGTGAGCATCTTTGTGGAAGTTTCATATAAATTTAATGGTAAAATGATACCAGCGATATAGGGTGGTATGGGGTCCACCAACACAGATAAAAACACCCAAAAAAGCATTCAGAACTTCTATGGAGGTTATCCAAAGAAGCCACAGAAAGTTACAAATTATTTGGAATATAAATTCAAGCTTTTGATGTACTTTATACCCAGCGTGTTCAAGCTGAATGAATACTTTTGTCATGTTGAAATTTTTTGTTTGTGTGCCCCCTGAGCTTGAAAACAGAGATATGCTTAAGTTTGCAGTGCTTGACAAGGACAATTGATCAGGGCAATGACTTAAAAGTGAAGTTTTTCTCCTCGCATCCCTGAATCAAGAGTAAATCCCAGGTATGTGCAGAATACTTAGCTGTATGAATATTTTTGTCCGCAACTGTACAAGCATGCCTTGGACATTTACACACGAAGATTTGCAGACTTTTGCAAACGAAGGCGCAGACAAATTGAGTGTATGCATATTTTATGACATTTTACTTTTGTAATAATTTTCATATCCCCCTTAAACATGTTGCAAAAAATTAGTACCCGCCTTGAAACATGTGTGAAAAATTAATGCCGTCTGCGGGCCTCGGGCAAAACTCCCTCTATATGTCATTAACTTAT
Source organism: Platynereis dumerilii (assembly GCA_026936325.1). Taxonomy (NCBI): domain Eukaryota; kingdom Metazoa; phylum Annelida; class Polychaeta; order Phyllodocida; family Nereididae; genus Platynereis; species Platynereis dumerilii. Next base: position 10,524,871 of record JAPTHN010000002.1, on the reverse strand, counting down.
GTTTAATGATACAAATAATTATGATGTGATGAGCACTAATGCTATTTTAATCCTAAATTTTAAGTCCCTGGCACCATTACTATTGTCTACAGCACAAGATGTAAACATTTTTATCACCAAATCAGATATTTGAGGGTGATCTAGATACTTTGTTTTGATGAGTTCACTTAGTGAATTGGTCTTGACTGGTTGTGACCAAATCTACTTGGAAAGGCTGCCAAGAACCGGTTTTAATTGTATCAATAATGGTATCAACAACAACAAAAGTGGTCCAATAATCATTCAATAGTCACTACAAGTAGACCTGTTTTAGATCTGAGGCGAAATTAATTGCTGTATCCGGTATGAGAAGGTTTTGGCACGTCTTGACCAGTTTGATCCATTGAAATACTACTTGGTATCAATAGATTGAATAAAACAATGAAAAGCTTCAAATGAGACATTAAGACAAGAAAAATACAGAAAGGAAAAATATGGGTTAGAATTTAAGTACTGTAGAATTATTGTCTCTAATGTTAATAGACAGACACAGCCCTCCTCAAGAAATATTTGGGTTGAAAAATGAGCCTGGTAATACCATCTGAAACTATATGACCTTCAAGACAAAAACGAAAAAAGCATGTTTGGAACTTTTTGAGAAATTCAAGTTTTAAAAAATCTGGTTTATCCCACCACTAGAATAAATATGCCATGGCACATTATTTACCATTCAAAAGTGACAATAGCTTGAAAATGTGATCAAACCTGTTGGGTGAGCTCTGTATTGCATTTCAAACAAGTTTAGATGACAAATTTAAACATTTACTGAGAGAATAGTGACATCACTGAATAAATGTTACAAATGTTTATCGCACACCGAAAAACAAATAGACTGACATATCTCCTGGGGAAATTGCTACATAATTGTCCATGAGGACTTGATCAGGCAGTAAAAGCCAGACACATGAAAATTTCATGGTCAGCTAGTAGTACACAGAAGTCTTGACAGACATAGATTCCTCAAATCAATCATTTTGACTGACGTGTGGGCAATTTTCAATTTTCATCCCACATCAGAGAGGTTCAATTATGTTTTACAGCTGAAGTAGGTGATAGTAGTGGTGTATCACCACGAAAGGTTCAATTTGATGTAAGTCCAGTATTTATAGTTGTTTCGAAGCAGTAGTAGGAATGGTTTTGAATAAAGGCTGTGCAGAGTCACCCTTGTTAAGCATGCCACATGCGGCAACACCTATAATCTGCCAGGATTCAAACATTTAACGGCCACTGAGGGTTTTTACAGCTGCTTCCAGCCTTTTTTGCAAGAGGAATGTTCGGTAAGCTTCTGACCATATAGGAGGTCACATTATTTCACCTATCACTTCAAAATTCAGCATACAGTCTCAAGAAAATTTTATGTTGCTTTCATCAACATTTGGTAAACTTCTGTGACAATAAATTTTTATTTTCTAAACTAAGATTTACCTTTTTCCCGCGAATTTTAAATGTTCTGCTAAAACGGCAGGCTGGCAGCAACAGCCCAGTGCTGGCCAGGGGGGTTGCTTGCAAATTCATTAAAAAGAATAACACTATAAAAGAAGAGAAGGAAGGAAGGAAGGAAGGAAGGAAGAAAGGAAGGAGGAATCCGAAGGAAGGAAGGAAGAAAGGCAGAAAGAAAGAAAGAAAGGAAGGAAGGAAGATGGAAGGATGGAAGAAAGGGAGATGTATATAGACAAAATATAGATTGTTAGATAGATAAAGATTGGTAGAAAGTCTATCTACAAGCACCTGCACATCATTTTTATTTTTAAACCCAGGCAAATAGTCCCAACTTCTATAGGCCTACCTCAGAGTAGACTGTTTCCCAAAATATTGGTATTTTGAAGGTAATGATATGCAAAGTGTGTGGTAGTCATTCTTTGTCATCACTTTCCAATCTCCCCCCTATGATTATAATTCATGCTGAAATCAATCAGACTGCTCGCACAGATCGCACAATATTCTGAGGGAGCTTCTTCTTCTCATTGGACTTCCCGACTGTGTCAGGAGCACCCCAAATGATGGAACCTTATGATGTGGTGCTTTTTGTTCAAGCAAGGGGAGAGGGAGAGGGGGAAGGAAGCAGTCTGGTCTCAGACTGAGACCACAGAGTAAAAAGTTCCCGGTCGGTAGAATCATAACATCTTTTTTATGGAAAAAAAAAAATCCCTTGACAGTTAGCAGGTGGCACTCAAGTCGCTAGTATTGTTTGACCTTAGGGAATACCTAAGGTTTGACTATCAATATCAGAATATTTCATTAGATTTAACTGCCACCTATTGAAAATTTAATGCGGGAAAAAGATGTTTGATGTTTACCGACATGGTAGTGTTTAAAGTAGGATCAATTCATACAATGACCAAAAAGTAAGAGTTTAATTTATTTTGCTGGTGAGTGTATATATTAATTTATATATATATGATTTTTTTATGCTTCAAAGAATGCAATTCAGCCACTTTTGAATGCATTTCAATAATGTCAACAACCTAGACATTTTAAAGTGCAAAATGGTTGAGTGATTAGTTAGCTGGCCCCCGCTGCCACACTTGTTGGCCATATATTTTTCGCTATGCCACATGATGTCTCTTCTGTGAAGCGTCAGCATCTGGAAGGCCACCTGGTGTGAGTAGTAGTAGCATGTTTTTCCATATAAACAGTTCAACAAAAATAAGTCCCCCTTTAAATAAACTTGAATATCTCAAAGATTCCTTCTCCGATTTTTGTGAATGTTGGCTGAAGCATAGGCCTGTATATTGACCCTAAATGTGTGTTTTTGTAGATTTGTGGCATTATTCCTGGCCGAGCCAACAGCCTTCGAGTGAGCCTGCCCCTGTTTTGAAAAAAACTGTGTCTTTTCTAATGGATATGAACAATTTGACCAAGTGAGGCAGCCACCAGCTGGGGCATGCTTTATCATGATACTGGAGAAAATTTTTTTCTCCATATTTATATTTATGTACACCTTTGATAATTATGTGTACAGATTCTTACACTTTTTTAAAGCGTACATGTCAACATGTTTTCTGATTTTTTTCTCTGGTACCTTCTCCTTGAAGCTAACGTAACATCCAAGCAGTCTGGCTACTTTGCAGAAAATAAACTGCACCTTAAGTCTTCCACACTGCTGTGCTTTTTCAGAATAAGTTTGGTCTTCGGCCTCTTCAGGCTACCGTGATGTCCAGATTCATCCTCATCCACAAGATGTCTCTGCGGTTGTGTGTTATTGTCTTATAAGTCACCTAGTGTGATTGATGATTAACACACACAATTTTTATAAAGTTATATGAGACTTGCTCATGCCTGTGTACAGGGACGTTCAGGCAGTACACTTAAATTTCTTCCTGCACCTGCATATTCTGCAATAGAAACTGCAGAATTCTGCAGAAAACTGCAGAATTCTGCAGTTCTGAAAAAAATTCTGCAGTTCTGTAGGAAACTGCAGAATTCTGCAGAAAACTGCAGAATTCTGCAGAAAACTGCAGAATTCTGCAGAAAATTGCAGAATTCTGCAGTTCTGAAAAAAATTCTGCAGTTCTGTAGGAAACTGCAGAATTCTGCAGAAAACTGCAGAATTCTGCAGTTCTGCAGCTCCATGCAGTATTTGTGAACCTCTGGTACTATTAATGCATCTCATAAATTGCAATGCATCTGTTCAGACCTCTTTGACAAGGGTCTTGCCACTACCCAGGAAAACATTGGTTGCGGTTTGGGGTTGAGTGGGGGGGGGGGGTCTGGGGTTTTGATGCTCATCTGCAATGCATTCTGCAGCTTGCAAAATGGTCTGCTTCATCTGCATGGTCCGCATTTTACACTGACCCTGCAAAAGGGTTGCAAAATGGCATTTTTGCGAGCTGACCGTTCGCCGAAAAATGTGTCGTACGGCAAAAAGAAACAACGACGGACAAAGACTGCCTACTGCAGTCTATAGACCTGGTTGTAGGGTACCTGAAACTTTTTTCTGAATGAAATTTGGTTAAGAATTGACCGAACAGAGAGGCAAAACGTCCATGGAAGTTTATTTTGATAGAGCACTGTCAGTAATTCATAAAATGACATTTTTGCGAGCTGACAGATCGCCGAAAAATGTATCGTACTGCGAAAAGAAACAACGACGGACAAAGACTGACTACTGCAGTCTGTAGAGCTGGTTGTGGGGTACCTGAAACTTTTTTCTGAACGAAATTTGGTTGAGAATTGACCGAACAGAGAGGCAAAACGTCCATGGAAGTTTATTTTGATAGAGCACTGTCAGCAGATTATAAAATGACATTTTTGCGAGCTTACCGATCGCCGAAAAATGTATCGTACGGCGAAAAGATCAACGACGGACAAAGACTGACTACTGCAGTCTATAGACCTGGTTGTAGGGTACCTGAAACTTTTTTCGGAATGAAATTTGGTTGAGAATTGGCCGAGCAGAGAGGCAAAATGTCCATGGAAGTTTATTTTGATAGAGGTCATTCCACAAACTGCTACCTGGTAGAACTGACGAATTCTGCAGTTTCCTACAGAACTGCAGAATCTTTTCAGAACTGCAGAATTCTGCAATTTTCTGCAGAATTCTGCAGTTTTTTGCAGAATTCTGCAGTTTTTTATAGAACTGCAGAATTCTGCAGTTTTCTGCAGAATTCTGCAGTTTTCTGCAGAATTCTGCAGTTTTTTGCAGAGCTGCATAAAACCCCCCAGGCTGCATATCTCCTACAGAAATACAGATTTTGCTGCAGAAACTTTTCAGAAACACTGCAATGACTGAGGACTACCAAAACCCCGACCCCCCAAACCACAACCCCCCAAACCAACCCCCCAAACCACGTTTCCTTGGTAGTGGCAAGCCTCATGTCAGAGAGGTCTGAACTTTGAAGATGCATTGCAATAAACTACAGGAAGTAACAGAGGTTCAGAAATCATGCAGGGAGCTGCAGAACTGCAGAATTCTGCAATTTTCTGCAGAATTCTGCAGTTTCCTACAGAACTGCAGATTTTTTTTTCAGAACTGCAGAATTCTGCAGTTTTCTGCAGAATTCTGTAGTTTTTAGCAGAATTCTGCAGTTTTTTGCAGCTAGCTGCAGAAGTGCATAAAACCTCCCAGGCCTCCTACAGAAATACAGATTTTGCTGCAGAAACTTTTCAGAAACACTGCAATGACTGAGGACTACCAAAACCCCGACCCCGCAAACCACAACCCCCAAAACCAACCCCCCAAATCAATGTTTCCTTGGTAGCGGCAAGCCCAATGTCAAAGAGGTCTGAACTGTACAGATGCAATACACTGGAGGAAGTAACAGAGGTTCAGAAATCATGCAGTTAGCTGCAGAACTGCAGAATTCTGCAGCTTCCTGCAGATTTTTTTTTGAAACTGCAGAATTCTGCAGATTTTTGCAGAATTCTGCAGTTTTTTGCAGAATACTGCAGTTTTTTGTAGAACTGCAGAATTCTGCAGTTTTCCGCAGAATTCTGCAGTTTTCTGAATTCTGCTGTTTTCTGCAGAATTCTGCAGTTTTTTGCAGAGCTGCATAAAACCTCCCAGGCTGCATATCTCCTGCAGAATTACAGATTTTGCTGCAGAAACTTTTCAGAAACGCTGTAGTGACTGAGGACTACCAAAAACCCGATCCTTCATACAACAATCCCCCAAACCACGTTTCCTTGGTAGCGGCAAGCCCCATGTCAAAGAGGTCTGAACTTTGAAGATGCATTGCAATAAACTGCAGGAAGTAACAGAGGTTAAGAAATCATGCAGGGAGCTGCAGAACTGCAGAATTCTGCAGCTTCCTGCAGAGTTTTTTTTTAAACTGCAGATTTTTTTGTGGAACTGCAGAATTCTGCAGTTTTTTTGCAGAACTGCAGAATTCTGCAGTTTCCTGCAGAATTCTGCAGTTTTTTGCAGAATTCTGCAGTCTTTTGCAGAACTGCAGGAAGAAATTATATACTCCTCCGTTCAGGGGCCGACTGGCCGCATTTTGGGCCCCGTCGAAAAAAAAAAGTCAATGGGCCCCCAACATTTTATATTTTCTACATTACTCCATTTACGCCAAGATGGAGGGAGGGGCCCTTTCATACATATATTGTAGGGCTAATTCTCATTAGGATCCTAACCTAAAAGTTTGATTGTATTACGGTCACAAACTCAGTCAAAAAGAGAGTTTTTGGCTATTTTATTTGATTGGTACTTTTTTGGCACCTTGCATGGGCCCCCTTGAGTGCTTGGGCCCGTGGCAGCTGCCACTCTGCCACATAGGCCAGTCCGCCCCTGGGGACGTTCCTTGATTTTGGCATGATTTTGCCATTTTTGGCATAAAGATTATATAAAAGATATCTTAATTTTGGGAAATTCAAGGTTCATTGAAATATCATTCAACTGCGACCATTTCCTGCACATGTATTTCTTTGGTCCGTTTTATCAAATTGGGATTTTGCACAAAAAATACCTTCCCTACACCTTACAACCAAAAGGAATGATGTCATTTGAAAGCCTGCCTAATAAACAATAAAAAGCAACTTCATCACAAGATTTTATACAAATTTTGAAAAATTTTTGTTTCACCAGTTTTTGCGTTGCATTGAAGGCAATTTTAAAAGTGAAAATGATAATCAATACAAAAAAGATTAATATTTAAAAAAACGAATTTATAAAGAAACTGAACAGATATTCCAGCAAAAAAAGTTCCAGGTTCATAGTTAGACATAATTTTTTTATATTTCAGAATGCAAGTGTCACTCCAGAAATTTCCAACAGATAGTGCTTGACTCCAGTCCAGATAAATCAACCCGCAGTATGGACACAATAGTTTAATTAATATGTGACCTGCTCTACCAAAATGAGTTTGAAGTCGTCCCCTTGTCATATATTTAGTTTTCAAAATGAATTTATTCTGCTAGAATTTAGGCTTTAATATGGTGTCTCATTCGTCTTGGCAAGTTTTGAGTAAAATCTAAGAATGAAGTAGCAGAAGTAGATCAAATTGTTTGGCTTCTTAGCGTTTATTAGCCAGGCTTTCAAATGATATCTTCCTTTTGGTCGTTAAGTGTAGGAAGACATTTTTTTGTGAAAATCTCAAATTTGATGAAGCGGTCCAAACAAAGACAGGAAATGGTCTCAGTTGAATGGTTTTTGGTACAATTATGCTTACAAGTCGACGATAGAATCAATTCCATCTATTTGGTTTTGGCCTAAAAAGTTTATTTGCAAAAACATAAGCTAAAATCAAGTGTTGTTGCGTTTCTTTTGCTGGTGAGTGTATATGGCCAGCCCTATCATGGGCATGTAATTTGTCTTCTTTTAGGTTGTTGCAGCTCATTTTTCTGATGGTTTTCTGGTGGTACTGCTCATTTTGCTGGAAGGATACTCTAGTGAGGCTGTCTGATTCTTTTATTTAATCTGTCTGCAATCCAGCCAGTCCCTTTGTTTGCTCATTTGGAGAATGCAGGAGACTGCTGATGTTTCAGCTACTTCAGTGTTGCTGGGTGTTGTGATTAACAAGAGTACAACTTGAAGAACACTACATCCATCACCTAGTAATATCTGAAAATGAAATCAAAATTACTGATAAAATAAACATGCAACTTTTACTGATTTTAAACTGGATATGCTGACAGTGTTGGACTGTGAAAATGCCACTTCATGAACCACAATACTGATGATTAATTTTGTATCTATTTGTCATGATCGTACCCAATACTTTGAACGTTAATTTGATTAGAGTAGGTCGGGGCAAGGAGCCCGGGTTAGGTGAGAGGCCCCCCCAGGGTTATATCTAAACTTACATTTTTGGTGCGTTTATCTATTGATAGGATTGAAGCTAGACGCGTTTTAGGTGACGTCACAAATTTTCAGGGCAAACAGCACCAAACCATAGTAGAAATTAAAGAAACAAAAAAATGTGCATGGTTTTTGTAACTTTGACTAATTCTTTGAGAGGGGTTGTCAGAAATAACTTTGGAAATTTTTAAAAGTATAATGGATATCTGAATTGCTTCACTTTATGACCATCACATAAATATGATTTGGATCATGTTTTTTGCATTTTAGTTCAAAATATAGAGGTCAAATTAAAATATGTGGGTTTGGGGCGAGAGGCCCCACATGATATGGGGCATGATGCCCCCTTCACTGGGGGTCGAAGCTGCTTCAGGAACCATTTAATAATGTGTACTTTACTTTAGATCTTGATAGAATAGGTAATTAATTATGCATCTGATTTTCACTCTAAAATTTGTTATGAGAAGTAAAATGGCTTACTCTTGATCATGACTAATCAAACAGCCTCTATGTTTCCCATGTTGAAAGTAGAGAAGATGACACTTCATCGACTATCATGAGTCACGAAGTGCCATTTTCACAGTGCCACAGTCAACTTTAATTCTATATCACAGTGTTTCGCTGTAAAGGAGACTAATCTCACTTGTTGGTGACAGGCAAACCAAAGGATCATGCATCTGAGTTTTGCTCTAAAATCAGTTATTACAAATCTCTTGACTAATCAAACACCCTCTATGTCTCCCTTTTTGAATGTAGAGAAGATGACACTTAATCGGCTATCATGTCTCATAGAGTGGAAAATCTGTGTGAAACATTCATTTTTTGCATATCAAGTTTACAGGCTGTCATACAGACTCCCATTTGACCATCTTCTTCAAAAGGCTGGGGCTTATGTTGGCACCAGCTCTGGGAGCATATTTTTCCATTACAAATTAACTATACTTCATTATTAATAAGAGGAGTGCTCCAGAGTGCAGAGAGTGCAATTTAAAAATTAATCTCTGGAAAGCAATTTGGTAATTTCCTGTAGAAGGCAGGTGTTGTTCTGTCCCAAGAGCATCTCCGATTTATTCACCCTCATGGCTGTGAGCTAAGAACTAGTGGGCAGGTTGGTGACCAGCTGCTCTCTCCTCCAACAAAAGGGAATGCATGGTAAACAAAAGCAAGTAAAAAAACAAGTCCAATGTCCGTACCCAAGGGGCACACAATGTTGCTAATTGGCGGGGGTCCGTCTGTTGGTCACATAGAAATTACTGCCAAACACTTTGATATATAATTAGTGTTGATGGCACTGTGAAAATGGCACTTCGTGTGTCATCATACTGATGATCATGATTTGTCATGATCAAACGCAATACTTTCAATGTTACAGTCCTTGTCATACTTACATGGAATCTCAAGTTTTTTTTTCTATACTGTTGAACTGTGATGTCAGACATGACTCTATGCTAGCATTGCAATATATGTAAATTAACTACAAGCTGTGATGTCATTTCAAACTGGGTCAGATTCCCCAGCTTCTAGCCAATGTTGATCCTCCTGAACTGAGCATCATTTAAAAATTAATAACAAATTGGTAAAATCATTGTAAATATTATAGCATAGCATTCTCTGTGCAAATAGGAAGAAAATATGGTGTTTCACATTTATTTCTGCTTCCTGACAACACCAAAAAATATAACTTGTAAACAGGCTATCAAAGGAAAGAGAATCGCTCAGAGAATCAGAGAATGCATTATTATAAAGGAAACAAAAGGAAATCAAAATCAGAAAGCAGCACAACTCAGAAGTTTGCATGAATATCACAAATATTATTGAGCTTAAATGCAAGGCATAATAAACTAGACTGCACCTACCCTTCTGCAGCCATAAAGCAAAATGTGAGTCGTAATCATGACTGTCCCAATGTGTCCCGGCGGGGCACAATGGGACATCAATTAAAAAATCATTTTAACACTCCATAGTGTGTAAGACAATATACAGTGCATTAACACATTTTAAGGGCCAATAGTTAAGAAATCTGTTTTAAACATTTAACATAAACTGTCCTCAGTGTCCTGGCTGCGGACATCTATAGAGATAGATGTAAGTAACACACAGTGCTTTGCCATAAATTTGTTCACAGAGCATATACCTAAATAGAATTAGTTTGTTTTCAACATACATCAATCAATATATCAGAACAACGTATAGTGAAATGTTGTAACGTGCTGTTGAAGGGTGCCCATAAAAAGAGATGAGATGGATGATTTATGGCATCTACTATTCTGAGCGCCAATAGAAATATTCATTAAAGACAGAATATATCCAATGGCTTAAGAAAAAAATACAAATAAAATTTAAGAAAAAAAAGGTCCTTATTAAAAGACAATTAAGTAATGGTATACTTATTACACACATGCACTTTGAATATAGTAGGGGGTCAATTCCACTTTTGGTGATTTTTGAGATAGCTCTAATTGCCAAGTTTTTAGCATAATTAAAAATTTAAACTGGCATTTCACGAATCTTAATTGTTGAAATGCAGTAAATCTATGCTTCAGTTGCAAAAAGGCATGGTTTTCCAATTAATTGAAATTTTAGCAAAATCTTTTTTATTTTTAAATGCATCAAAATAGGCGAAAATTAAAATTCCTTTTTCTGAACATTCCTTGACTACAAACCAACTTCTTAATACTACTAATGAGTAGAAAAATATAAAAAACAGTCGGTGGTGTGTGCCTGTTTATTTCATAGAAATTTGGTGTTTTTTTGCCTATGAAATTGCATTATTCACTCTCAGCGATCTGAAATTTGACAAACTAAATCGATTTTGAATGTGTTTACCCTAGATTAGAAGATCGTGACCCAAAAAATTGTCCTTCAGATAAGTCCCATCAGTCACAGTGATTTTGTCCTATCAGTCACGCCTGAAAATAATGGATTTCCCCACCAAGGAGGGATGTAAAAAAATAACTGTTGGTTTCATTGGAAGGCCACACTCAGTATAGGAAGTTATTGCATACTTTTGAACACAGAAATTTCAAGATTTGAAATATATCTCTATTACACAATTGGTGGCAGAGCCCCAAAAATGTCCGAGAACGCAAATTATCAAAACGGATGTCTATTTGAAAGCTCTGCCACAGGAAACTGAATCAGCAATAAGTGATGAAACTGGTTTTTACAGTCTCACCTGATGTCCTTTAACTGATCAAAACTCTTAAAACCTGTAAATTCACATATACCAATGCACAGCCCACAGTCACCAAAGCCATATTCAAACTTTTCCTCCAGTCTTATATATACCTCTTAAGATATTATGAAGAAAAATTCAGGTTTACTACATTGTATCCAATGGGTTCTATTTTTAAACTGACAATAATGTATAATGGTTTTATTGCAAAACGTGTGCAATGCATTTTCACCTGGATTGGAAGCAGTGTTTAGAGTCACATTTTGCAACTACAGGTCTTATATTTTGATTATTAGGACAATTGCACCAATATTTTCAGTTTCTGGTGTCAGATTTGATATATCTCTATTACACAATTGGTGACAGAGTTCGAAAAATGGCCAAGAACTCATATCAATAAAACGGATGGCTATCTGAAAGCTCTGCCAAAGGAAACTGAATCAGCAACAAGTGCTGAAACTGGATTTGCAGTTTCACCTGATGTGCTTTAATGGATCAAAACTCTTAAAACTAATAAATTCACATATATATATACAAATGCACAGCATATAATCAGGCAATCCAGATTTTTACACTTTTTGCTTACATGTAAATTACCATTTTGTGTGCTGTGCATTGGTGGGCCTATGTGCGAATTTACAGGTTTTGATCTGTTAAAGGACATCAGGTCAAACTGCAAAACCAGTTTCAGCACTTATTGCTAAGTGAGTTTCCTGTGGCAGTGCTTTCAAATAGCCGTCCGTTTTGAAAAATTGAGTTCTAGCCCACATTTGGAGGTCCGCCACCTATTGTGTACTTGAGGTATAATATCAAATCTGACACCAGAAACTGCAAATATGGGGGCAACAATCCTAATAACCAGAATATAAGACCTGTCGTTGCAAGATGTGACTCCACACACTGCTTCAAAATCTAGCGAAAATGCATTACACACATTTTGCAATAAAACCTCTGTACATTGGTTTCAGTTTAAAAAATAGAACCCATTGGAAAGTAAGACTGAATTTTTCTTAAAATTAATAATATATTAAGAGGTATATAAGACTGGAGAAAAAGTTTGAATGTTCCCAACAACTATCAACATGGGATTCTAGTGTACCAAATAAAGGTGTTTTATTATATTAAGAAAATATGGTCGAAGTATGTTTTTTTAAAAAAGATTTTTGATCAAATTTGCAGAACTGCAAATTTGATCAAAAATCTTTAAAAAAAAAACATACTTCGCCCATATTTTCTCAGCTAGTTTCAAGCCAACAATCAAATACATCACCATGAAACAAGACAACAAAGCAATATCCATTGTCTCAATATTAGAACTTCCATAGAAAAACAGTCACTAAATTATAAGCTCGTTGTAAATACTAGCATGATACCCGTAAAATGTGGGGTGGGGGGGGGAAATGAGAAATATAAATTTTGAACATAAAACCCAGCCTAAAACCTTGTAGTGGGTGAGAAAAGTTGCATGCAAGTATTTGTGGATGGGCAACTTATACTTTGGCTGGGAAAGACGGAGGGGTCCATGAATTAATAGTAAGATGTCAATTAAGTTTTATTAAATAACGTTTGTTATTTATCAGACTTAATGTTTCTTTACCAAACAAATTGAAATCTGGTTCCGATATATGTCAATTATCTTGCTCAAGGTTGGTGATGCCCATCCCAATTTCCCAGGTATATTTCCAGCATCATGACACCTCTCTGGGTGCATGCAGCCTGAAGGCTATTAGCCTGCATTTGATACATGACACTTAGATGAATATAGATATACTAGTCCGAGACAGATGAACCCCTTGAATGCAAATGTGCTTTTCAACAAGAAGAAAGAAAGTTTTTGGTTTTCCAATTAACGCTTTTCCGATGATGCAAGATTTTCGGGGATGTTCAAATCGAAAGATGACTCCAGAAGCATGCACTGCATAAATTGTAGAGAAGTGACAAAAAAAAGCTGATTGAATGAAAGTTAACTTATTTCATAATTTTAGACACTGAGCCTGTTATTCTATGGGGGCAAAGCAACGCCATAAAATCATTGATGTAACTTGTCCTCCTGAAACATGTCCTGGAAAAATAGTTCCCGTAACCTCATGGTTAGAGCGCCTGACTGCAAATCCACAGGCACTTGAGGACATGGGTTCTAACCGCAGTCCCGAAACTCAATTGGAGTGAGTTAGTTCTAGTTGTGACGGGGGAGGATGCCCACTTGTGTAGGCAGGGGTTGCCCTCCTGTCAGGTGTGAGCAGCAACATCTCCAGCCAGACTGCACAGGAAAGCAGGGACGGCACAGGAGCTTCGCATAAAACACATCAGGGGAGAGTGGGGACCGATGGGCCCCTTGACAAATTATTGACCATGGAGGCAAATCTGCTTCAGATAAAGAATTCATACTGTGCACCCTATTAGCTGGTGTAATTCTCTTCAAAATGATATAAGATTCACATAGATCAACCTAGGAAGAAAGATTAGAAAACACGTTTTCTGTCAAGAAAGATGGTGGCCCATCGGTCCCCAACCATGGGGACCGATGGGCCATCCCATGGGGTCCGATGGACCATGTTAATAACTTGCCAAAGGGCGGATAAAGAATTAAAAATTTGTTTCCAATATGTTTTTGTTGATCCACCTGAGTGTATAGGACAATAAGAGATCGAAAGAATATAGATGTGCCCAGATTTTACACTTTGAATAAAAGCTTAATTTTCACAAATACCATGAGTTAGAGTGGGTCAGGGCAAGAAGCCCGGGTTAGGTGAGAGGCCCCCCCCCCAGGGTTATATCTAAACTTACATTTTTGGTGCTTTTTCTTATTGATAGGATTGAAGCTAGAGGCTTTTTAGGTAACGTCACAAATTTTCAGGGCAAACAGCACCAAACCATAGAAGTAATTAAATAAACAAAAAAAGGTGCATGGTTTTTGTAACTTTGATTAATTCTTTGAAAGTGGTTGTAAGAAATAACTTTGGAAATTTTTAAAAGTATAATGGATATCTGCATTGCTTCACTTTTTGACCATTACATAAATATGATTTGGATCATATTTTTTGCATTTTAGCTCAAACTAAAATATGTGAGTTTGGGGCGAGAGGCCCGACATGGTATGGGGCATGAGGCCCCCCTTCACTGAGGCCTCGGAGCTGCTTCAGGAACCATTTCATAATGTGTACTTTACCTTAAATCTTGATAGAATAGATAATTGAAATCGAAAAAGTTTGGCCGAAATTACAAAAGGGAAAAAAATATTAAAAAATAAATGTATGAACACTAAAATTCTGAAATTCGTAAAAAGTGAATAGAATGCCTTAAATGATAGAAGAACCCCAAGAAATAACTTTCAAGCTGAATGCGCTCGCAAAAAAAATTGCCATAGGATTATAATAGGGGGGCTTCTTGCCTGATGGGTGGGGTAAGAAGGCCATTTTTAAATTTTTTTACAAAAAGGGCTGTAACTCCTTTATTAAAATTGGTAGACATTTGATTCACTAGTTATTAGTAGAGTCAAGTGATCCCTTCCTGACAACATAAGCATTTAAATAATCGACCACAAAGAGTAGATCAAATCGCACCTCGAAGTTAAGGGGGGCTGCATGCCCCGCGCTACTCTACTTTTTTGTAGTTAGAGTCAATCTATTGAGATGATATTTTAGCAGTACATGAACAGATGCATTAAACACTATATTGGAGAATTCCAAAAGGATTGGTTCATTGGTCACTAAGAAAAAAAACTTATTTGATATTTTGTTGATACAGAAGTTTGGCTACCACCGTGATCATCAAAATCTTGTCTAATACCTAAAATTTGTTGATGAATATTAAAAAATGAGAATATTTTAATTTTTTCTCCATCAATGAATCATTTCTGTCAATCATTTAGATTTGCAGGGGAAAAGTAAAATTTTCCAATGATACTGTACTAGTATGCCACCTGCAGGAGAAATCTTGAATCAAAACAATAAAATTCATCAATAACTCTCCATTAGCTTATATTTTGGGAAAATTGAACTTGCATTCAATTGCATCAATGTCTAACAGGGTCCTTATGTTTATTATATCCCAAATACTACCTTGATGGAAAATTTGTGATTATGGATATTTTTAATTTCCACCATTTTGTGTTTGAGGCCATTACTAAGGCAAATCTATCACTGTAAATTCGAGGGCATCCATTTAAGTCAAAACTTATCATTTAAAGATGCAAGCTGAAGTCCTGTTGTGCTTTTTCCCGTAAAAGACTTTAATATCCAGCCCCATGCCAATACACCACCTATAGAAAATCTCAAGAAATAGTGGCCCATTGGTCCCCATGTTGGGTGGCCCATCGGTCCCCATGTTGGGTGGCCCATCGGTCCCCAAAAGCTTTGTGAAAAGTTAAACCCCTGTTTTTTGTTGAAATATGGTTCTTGTTCCTAAAATTCAATGTGTAAATTGTCACCAATATATAGGACAAATCATCATAGAAAATATATTGCGTCGAGTCTACACACTTTTGAGATATTAAACTTTTTCTGAATCAGAAAAAAAAATTTTAGATGTTGAAAATTTCATTTTGCCTCCTACATGCTTGTGCTATCACTTATTGATCAGTGGTCGATATGGTATTCATAGATGTGATCAGCAATACTAAAAATGCAAATTAGATGTTATGAAATGTTTTGATGTGGAGTTAAGAGGATGGCCCATCGGTCCCCATGGCCCGTCGGTCCCGATGTTCCCCTACCCTATTTATATTGTCGTAGAAATTTTCGTTGAGATTTTTGACACATGTGAATTCCAGTTAAATGTATCAAAAATCTCAAATCTTGGGGCACTGAAGATTGTTCCGCAATTGAAATTTCATTGTAAAAGCCACCAGAATCATGGTGCAACAACGTGGCAGCACTGTATAGTCCAGGGGCCAGCCTCCCTAAATTTTGAGTAGGTTCGCATCATGAGCGCACCACATGAATTTGGTATCGTTGGAAAGAAGATATTCCGAACTTCATTTCCCAATGCCATGTAGAGTTCTAGCAAGGTCAAGGAATATGCAAATGAGGGGTCAAGTTGGGAGAGTATTTGCATTAATTGCCATGTTAAATAAGTCTATTAATTATCATATCTCAATGAATTTGGCTCAGAAACATGGTGCAACAACGTGGCAGCACTGTACATGCTGTACATGACTTCCTGTTTGATCAAAACATTGACTTGGAGAAAGTAAAGCACATGTTTCAGAAAAGTTACTTCATATGAAATCAAATTGCTGTCAGTTATAGAAAACCACTTAGAACTGTGTATTTATTGTGGACAAAACCTATGCAAAGTGTAACCTCGAAACAACTTGATATTTGACTTACAGCCTCCAACGTTTCAATGTGAGTTGGCAAAAAAATCTGTGTTGACATGGCCATAGGAGAATTTCTCTTCCCTTCTTTGGTAAATTAGTATCCTACGATTTGTTATGTTTGCCATTTCTTTTTTTTCTTCTTATGACTTTTCTCCAGTCTGGACAAAGTAAAACAGCAACCGAAGATGTCTAAAGAGCAACCGACGGTGTCTAACTGCTTTCCAAACACTTGCAGAGCAAGACAAAAATAGCTCAAAAGAAGGAAATTAAATAAGAAGCGATTCCTATTCTATTTCTGGACTGAGCAACAGAGTCTGTCTGTGGAAATAAGATACGGGCCAATCATAAAGCAGCTTATAGTCAGTCTGGTCTCTTATGCTCTTCATAATGGGCAGTACCCAGGGTATATGAAAATGATTTATCGTGGATGATAAAGGCAGCGGGGCAATCCCCCCCCCCCCCTACCAGACCACCGTGATGGAAAATAGCATTTTGAAGAAAATATGCAGTGATGCGGGTCCGCAGATGCCGAAATGACGGACAGCCCCCTCTGGATGATACTGGTCTAGATCCGCCATTGATGCACTTGTCCTTGACTGTAAATTTTAAAAGGTTCTTTTCAAACAGATGGTTTGACCATGAAATACATCATCAGATCATGACACATAAAGCACAAATTTCACAGCGTAACGGCACTCTCTTTTCAGGCAACCAATGTAACTGCTGTAAAAGGCATAATTAAAATTCAAATGCCATATTTTGAATTTGATTGAACAGTGAGCATCATGACGCCAATTCGTGAATACCGGAGAAGGACACTCCCAATAGGCACATGGCAGCAAAGTTGTGGCAATGTCGCAATCTTGGTGGAAGTTACATAGATCTGCATACATGATATGGTAGAAATGTAATTGTCACAACATTGAGAACAAACATCAAGATATGACATCAGCATGCGATGTTGTGGCAACATTATCACTATATGTTGTGAAAAAATCTCAACATTGTGTTCACGTTTTGGCAACATAATTTCTGCCATACATTTCGATGTGACGTCACTGACTTCGGACGAGCCCTCCACCAATTAGCAACGTTGTGTCTATGTTGTGTGCCCCTCAGGCTGTACAGCACATGCAGTTGGAGTCTTATTAAAAATCACCTAAAAGTAACAATAGATTTCTGATGAGTTGACAAAGTTTTGTTTTGTCAAAGTGTCAAGACAAAGTTGATGGAAGGTCCTGTAGCTGCCCTGCTGTCATTGTTTCCAATCTGTTGACCTTTTGGTCATTCACAAATATTCCTCAGAGGACATCCCTGACAAGGCTGAGCCCAGACTGACATTTGGCTGGTCTTGTTTTGATGTGACTTTAAAACTGTTTCATTATTTACTGGGAAAGGGAAGACTTCTTCACTATGAAAATTTACCTTTGTGATTCTAGATGTTGGACTCTTTCAATGTTTATGATCAATCATTTGAATTTGAATTTGAATTTTTTGAATTGAATTTATTGACAGATAAAAACACGAATAACAACAAAACAAGGGGGTGTAATGGGAATGCTACTCCCCCTCATATCAATATTATTACAATCATAATCTAGACAGTAACGTCAAAATAGAAACATTTAACATTAAAAAAAAGATAGGTCTGAGAACATGTTATAATCGTTATATAGTGCAAAGCTTCATGTCATGCACCCAATGACCTTTTTGTTCTTCTGTTAACAAAACACTTTTTCGGATAATCTTATTTATTCCCTAAGGGAGGCCGGAGTAACACCTACTTGCAACCGGAAATTTGGTTTAATTGCTTCCAAGAAATTCACTTTGAAATTTCAATATTTGATCCCAAAATCAGTACACTTAGGCCAAATAAATATCACTGGTGTGCAAATTGGTGTCCTGCACAGCACATAAGATATAAGACACGTCTAATACTACTCAGATTGCCTGAATTCTTGAAGACTAGACAAAATATATTACCTGCTCATAACATGCTTGATACAGTCATGTTTACCTTGCGATGAAACAGTCCTGACGATGAACTTTATTTGGCAATATAAAAGTAGGGGAACCAGGGCACATTGGGGCGCTGTTCGTATAGATCTACATGTACTAATGGTGCTCAATGCTGAAAGCTCCGAGCAACTCAGAAGTTTGCATGAATATCACCAATACTATTGAGCTAAAATCCCAGGCATGATAGATTAGACTGCACCTACCCGGCTTTTGCAGCCCGACAGCAAAATGTGAGTCATGATCATGACTGTCACAATGTGCCCCGACAGTGCAGAGCACATTGGGACATCAATTAAAATATACATTTTTGATGTTTTTTTAATGAATTAGCCTATCATGAATTTATGTGGCACAAAAACAGCATGAATAACATTTAGGCTTAACTTCAAACTTCAGCATGATGCCACCTAGCAACACACATAACAAAGATCCCCAGTTTGATTGCCAATGATGAACTGGTCGTTTTGTGATCAATGACACTTTGTCATAAAAAGTACTACTGAAATAACACAAAAAAGAAAAGTATCTGTAATCCTAGTGTGATAGTTTTAGTAAGTAATCATTAATCAAATAGAAGATTAGTTACCCAAAACATGTAAGCTGATTACAAAATCTGATTACTTTGAAATCGGATTACTGACAAAACTGTGATCATTCGTGGATTATGGACCTTTATCAGCAATAGCAGATGGGACAGAATGTGTCAACATGAGACTTAAAACTGGACAAACACCCCCATCATACTCAGTTACATTGATAAAAGGAAGAAATTAGGCCTACTTACAATTATTTGGAATCTTCATAAGATTCATTTAGAAACATAGCGATAAATCATGTCATGACATATTGACACTGATTGACACTGACATGGCTTATAAGACAAGTAAATTATAATTATTTTCTAAATTTGTAATAAGATTGGGCCACATGAATGATCATGCTGTGATGGAAAAGGACATTTGTAGCTCAATGTGGAAACTGAAGCCCTGGCATCTATCACCATTCAGGGCCATCATGTTAATCAAATGCAATGCCATTGCGAGATCATTGCGTTCTTACGTAACCTTCTTCCGCAGCCTTCTTCGGCATGCAGCCTTCTTCCGCAACCTTCCTCAACCTATCAGTAATCTTCGGCCTCCAACATCTTCCAACAGCCTCCAACGGCACGGAAGTCTCGTCCTTCGTGAGATTTGGCGAGGTCTTGAGAGAGTTGGGTAGCATCATTCTGTGAGACTTTAATGAGGAGACCTTGCTTCCATTTGCTTCTTTCAATTTCGAGGTGAAAGACGTTGCGGCGAGGCCGACTCAGAGGCCAACTCAGACGTTTTGTATCTTCAGGAAGATGAGCCATTAGAGGCCATCAGCGAGAGGCCATCAGAGAGAGGAGCTGCTTCAGCTGCTGCAGCCTTCAGCACTGGTCTCCAGCCTTATGCTTTTCTGCACCATTTAAAGAAGCAACTGGGATAGTTAGAAAAAAAGGCATAGCGAAGCAACCTAGCAAGCAAACATATGGTCCTCCCAGACGCTTCATTAAATGTACCGACATGAATTCTAAAGAACCCTTTTTATCTCCAATTGATCCACTCCTATTAGCTCCTATTGTCCTTAGATGAAAATGTCACCAATAGGCATTAGCCAGATATTGTGTTACATCAGGCGTCTCATGAAATTTCTTTGAAATTAACAGAACTTTGCATCCTACATTGGTCTAGAAATGTTAAATTGAGAATATTTTCAAGCAATATGATTAACTGCGGAGAGAGTGGTTAGCTAAGTGGTGGCTTGAAGGCCTTCCAGACACTGGGTCCTGGGTTCGATCCTGACCCAGTGCATCTGTCGGCGCAATGCTTCTGTCTTTGTCATGTATAGAGCCATATGAAATCATCCATTAATCCTATCGCTAAATTAATAAAAATAGTTATTTTTATAAATTTATAGTAAAAGGATGATGTCTGCAGAAAGTACATTGACTGCAGAAATATTTCATTATACATGCCCAAGTAATCTCTTAGCGATATATACAATGATGGAAATCATGAAAAATTTCTGAAAAAAAAACATCCCCAAAAACCTACATTGTACATACCTACAGGGTGTCTACAGAAAAAGAGGACAGTCATATTTGTCTTCCTTTCTGCCCTCATATAAGTTCAGAATTTGGTGATAAGTCTGACGTAAGAGTGGATTTGATTGTCAGCCATATTAGACCTATTGCAAATAAGTTTATTTGTAAATTAGATAACTGCTAAAGGCAAAATGGAAGCATGATTTGCGAAAGTGCTTGCGTTGCTCCAAGCTGACCACGGTTGTACTGTTTTCCTAATTGTCGATGAGAAAATTTTCACCGTTTATAGTACTTGTAAGACTAAGAGAAGTAATGAATCACTTGTGAGTAGTGGGACATTTGCTGATGCTCTATCTGCTGATAATTCATTTTCAGGACCTAAAACTTGGTCCTCAACATGGGGTCAGCTGATGACAAGAAAATCACAAAAGTGTCTCAAATAGCCATTGATCAAAGTGCCGGAATCAATGCAAATGTTTATAATAACGTTCTGAAAGAATTAGTGATGCCTTGGCATCAGACAACAAACTCTTTTGTTGGCAAAATCATCTTCCAACAAGGTGGAACACCTGCTCATACTGTATAGAAGACTCTGGAGTGCCTCAAAACAAACCTACTGAGCAAGGTAGAATGCCACCCCCTGTCTCCTGAGCTGCACTCAGTGAATTACTCTGTATGGGCAACTTTGAAGGTAGAATCCAGCAAGTTATTCCAACCCTCGAAGTAAAGTTAAAGGCCTCTATTACGTCTACATAGGGCAATTGCTTCAATTAAATTACGGCTTGTCATTTCCTGAAATTTAAAGATGTTTACTCATTATTATTGTGCCTATGTGTTCAACAGTTTCCACAAGAGTCTTCACTTCTAACACAATCAATCAGGTGGCTACTGAACAGCGGTCCAAGAGGGCCAATCTGGTAGTCTTCTCCATCACCTTGTAAATGTAAACATCCTCATCTAATATCCATCCCTCATTTATTTATTTTTCATGTAATGTGTATGGATATAAACTGAATCTTGAATCCTGAATCTTGAATCAAAAAGTTGGTGGATTGCAACAAACACAGCAAGGGGTGCGAATAAAGGGTAAATTGACCGTTCTGATAATACTGTTCACATAAAAATCATGTTTTTTTTAAATATTGCTACTTGGCACAAAATAAACTGTAAACAAATCAAATTGTGTTGACTGTCCTTTTTTTTCTGTAGACACCTGGTAGAAGGAGCTGACACTAACAATCCACTTGGCATGACAGGCAACTAAGGGATACAGGTTAGATCCTTCTTTATTATATTACCTTGATATAAATATCACCTATATGCAGAATATAACACCTCACCATGATGATGGCATCACAAGATATTGCATTACCCCAGGTAGATCATTAGGCTTCTCCAAATTGGTGTGTCTGTTAGATAATATCCAATTGTTTGCTGTGTTATGTCATATAATTATAGTGTCATATATTCTGCCATGTATCAGAAGAGAGCATTATTTACCTTGTTTATCGTAACAGACTGACATACCAAAATTGTGGTTGCCCATTTGCGATGCCACCCGTAGGTTACATTACAAACCAAAACACATTTTTCAGAAACCTGTAAAATCAGAGAATTTCCAAAATTGGCATATGTATAGGCCTACACTGTAAATTTTGAATTTTGAGTTAGCTTAATAGATTGAGTGAG
Organism: Platynereis dumerilii; assembly: GCA_026936325.1. Taxonomy (NCBI): domain Eukaryota; kingdom Metazoa; phylum Annelida; class Polychaeta; order Phyllodocida; family Nereididae; genus Platynereis; species Platynereis dumerilii. The sequence goes on along the minus strand of JAPTHN010000002.1, from coordinate 10,502,826 downwards.
ATGGTTGCACAATTCCTTTGAGCCAAGATAGCTTGTGTTTGCAAGTTACAACAACATAAAGATTATCATAACTCAAAACGGCAAGCTATCATGGCTCAAACAAATTGTGCAACCATCTCAATCATTTGAGCTAACTCCAAATTTCAAATTTTACAGTGTAGATTATTGATGGTACATTACTAGTCCACTGTGCCCCACCTGCTGTTTCACAGTGCCTCTGAGGTGGGCACGGTGAGATGAATGACGGGCATGGATTCAACGAAATGTAACTCCAAAACCCAGGAGAGTTAAAGACCCGAAACAACCAGACAGAATGCCCAACTTTATCATCTATCACTGAGTATCAGGTGAGCTAAAACTGGTTCTATTGTTAACTGCATAGGTTAAACCAAGTTACTATTGAAAGTTATTGGTATACATAATCACTTCACATGATCAATGAAAATGTCGTCTCAACCTCATAACAAAAACAAGACTTTTTTCAACGATGATTTAATGTGATTATGTACTGAAAGTGTAAAATCTCAGACCTGCGACGTGAACGTAGTCAGCACAATAGCACATTGCGACTACAAAATGGTGATCCCACGTTTTTACTTTGGTATGTCCATCCCAACTATTTTTCAGTACGAGCATGTGACATATGTAACTGACATTGAAAATGTAGGCTACTTGCTATGAATATGAAAAATGTTCACCATTTTTCTACAAAAATACACCGTTGCTCATAAATATGGAATACTTCAAGGTTCTCCATTGAAATTGACAACTTTAGCAACTTCTGCTGGAGCACATAATGGTCTGATTCAATAGCAAATACTTGCAATGACCACAAAAGTCAAGAAAATGCTGTCATTTAAAACGCATGCTGCAGCGATAAACCCAGCTCGAAATATGGAAATTCATGGAGTTTTTTCGGGTGAGGAGCATTCAACCAAAAATTAAAAATTCCTGCAAAAAATGTAATTGAGGCTTATAAAGAGTGATTACAGAAGATGACTTGACCTTTACAATGGACCTTGCTTACATTCACTCTCTAAACTTTACTTTTATTTGACACTTTTTTTCCAGAAAACTATTCCATATTTATGAACAGGGGTGTATTATTCGAAACCTGTTTTGCAGAGAATAGGAAATAAGTTGAATGACCGTTAGCTCTAACAGGATCTCACATCTGAAACAAAAAGGACGGTGATAAAAATATGTGGCTAAAATTTCATTTAATCAAATTTTCTAATTACTCTTTCAATATGTACGTGCTTTACCCATTACGCGGGATTATATGATTAAATGCTCTAGAGCCTACTGTTTTAGCTAAGAATTTAGTCATGATCATTTGCCTCTGTAATTGCTAGACCTATGTTTGAAGTCCTCTAAAGTAAAGTGCTAATATGGAAATCATTAAAAACCTTAGCAGTGCATCGCCAAGTCATTTCGAAAAGAAGCCTCAGACACTCTACATTAAATTCTATATTTAGTTGAGAATAATAAGGTGTCAGACAACTCAGACATTGATGTGTTGTTAAGGAGAAACATACAGTAGTAACTTCCTGCCTAAAAAAAGCTTTTGCATCAGCAGTGTGAAACATGTACAATACAAGAATGCCTGAGATGGAATTTACTTTTAAAATTAAAAAAAAAAAATCAAAATATGACTGTATTTTGATAAAGAGTGTAGGCCTGCAACTTAACCACTGATGCAATGATACACCCTAATTATAATCATCCTAAAACAAATTACAAATGAAAAATGATTTTCCAATTGAAATCTCTCTTTCCTGTCTAAATAACGCTTAAAAGTCACTGGCAATGCCTGGCATCATCAGTAATTGTTGCACCTAGATGTCCCAGTTCCACCAAAATCTCATCTTTTTTCCCCCTAATGAATTACCTTGTTAACCTAGTTCCACCAATTAAGAATTTAGATTCTGAACATGCATTATCTTTACAAAGTGGTCGCAGTAATAATTCGTGTCTAATCTTTTCAATGCATCATTTATTTCAGATCATTTCTGATGCAGCTCCGAAATGACTATTACTGGGTAACTTTTTGACGTCACAGACGATTGATGTTAATGAAATTTTGAATTCTTATGAAGTCACATATGCTTTTAAATAAAATGCAAAAACTTTACAAAATGGCGGAGTAATAATTTGTAACTAATCTTTTCACTGTGTCATTAATTTCAGACCATTTCTGATTCAGTTCCCTAATGACAATTTCTGGGTAGATGTTTCACGTCACACACACTTGATGATAATGTAATTTTGAATTATTACGAAGTCACATGTTTTAAAACAAAATGCAAAAAAAAAAAATTGTGAAAAAAACCCTAGGTGAAGAACCATACATTTTCATGAACAAAATCCCAGCTGGATGTCATTCTGATGAGATATTTAATTGGTCTATCTATCTATCTACCTATCTATCTATCTATCTATCTATCTATCTATCTATCTATCTATCTATCTATCTATCTATCTATCTATCTATCTATCGATCTAGCTATCTATCCATCCATCTATCCATCCATCTATCTATCTATCTATCCATCTATAATATTACAATAATATGGATTTATTCATATAGAGCTAATTTCAGTAAACTGCTCATCAGCGCTTTTCCTGCATGATCAAATTATTTGTAGGAATTCTGAAACAAATGGGTTTTTAGATTCTTCTTGAAGCATTCTAATGTTTGTGCAGTTCTCAATTTTTCAGGCAAGGTGTTCCAGAGTTTTGGTGCTGCATGGGAAAATGCTCGATCTTCAAACTTATTTTTGTTGCAAGGAGCAGGTTCTGCTAATAGCAGCTTGTGATAGCTTCTCAGGTTATGTTCTTGTTGAGATTAGACTTGAACAAGTTCTTGGATGTCATCAATTTGAACTGAATTCTTGCTGCGATTGGTAACCAGTGCAGTTGTTTCCTACTCTGGCTGACACTTTCGGGTTTTCTCAATCTCTCAATTAAACAAACTGCCGAGTTTTGAGCAACCTGAAGTTTACCTATCAATCGGGTAGCAGTGCCATACAACAGCCCATTGCCGTAGTCTAAATGAGCAGTGACAAGTGCATTGACAGCAGTTTTTTAAAACTACTTCCTGGTCCAGGTTTTTTCGGAGTTTAGGCAGGTTTCTCAAATTGAAATATGCATTACGACACATTTTGTTGATCTGCTTCTTCATGGTCATATATTTTTCTCAAAGAGCACTCCTAAATTGTGGACATGGTTGCAATTTTGATTTCAACATTGTCAACATTGATAGATGTCAATTGAAGTTTCTTCAGTTAGTTTGGTGCTCAATCATAAGAAGTTCAGTTTTATCTCCACAGCTTTTTGTCATGCAGGAAATTTCTGATTTCAGCCATACAATTTTCCATTTTCAGGTTTGCATGTTCTTCACCCAAAAAGGTTGGTTTAAATGACAGGATAAGTTGCTCATCATCAGCGTACTTCTGATCATTAACTTGATTTTCTTCGTGCTACTTCACTGACTGGGGCAACATAGGAGTTAAATAAGATTGTTCCAAGTTTGGAACCTTGAGGAACTCAAAAATTGAGAGGAAGTTTGCTTGACGTTTTGTCATTTATTATCGCAGACTGTGATCTGTCAGAAATATAAGAATTGAACCATCTTAAGGATGTACTCTATGCACTCTATCTATCTATCTGTTTAGCAAAGGATCATGACTAATAGTCTGAGGTTAAGCTGTATATAGGCAGGAGATACCAACATCAATGAAGTATATTCTCCTTTGGTAATGACTGCTGCCAGATAACAGAGGAAGTGTAATGAGATAATTCCATTTTTAGCCACAATACTTCACAAGGCCCTTTGATTACATAATATCAGATGCTCTTACACTGTGTACAGCTACATTTTAAGTTCATTCAGCTGGTTTCTGTGATGTAAATGTATGTAGACTGGAGAGGCGCTGCCTTTGTATGTAGGAGCGAGCAGGGCAACGTGAAACACTTTTTTTTTTTTTGGTATTACATGTTGAGCAATGAGTCCCACTCAGGGGCACAGTGAGACAGCAGGTGGGGCAGAGTGAGAAGGGGTCTGCTACCACAACTGCAGGACTTCTGGGCCTGCTGAATTGTTCTGTCAATTGATGCTATGGAGCCTGATTATACACAAATTAAAACAGATTACTATAGGTGAGTTTTTAGATATATATATATACAGTGCCGTCTGTAAGTAAGTGAAACGCATGACATTGTGCCATTGCATCAATGCTAAACATCCTCAGCCAAACTGCTTGTGGAGGCATGAATTCTCATCGGATGAAAGGGAAACAAAGTGGGTCATAAAGGCCAATGTGTGAGGCAAGTGGGATAGAAATAGCAGCCCATTTTCTTCACTGTAGTCGGAGTTAGGTATGGGTCAAAGTCTTTGATAATAAGTGAACCACCCTTCCCTATGTTTTAACATTGGGCCTGCGTTTCACTTACTTATCAAAGACTTTGACCCATACCTAACTCCAACTACAGCGAAGAAAATGGGCTGCTATTTCTATCCCACATGCCTCACATATCGGCCTTTATGACCCAAAATGTTTTCCTCTCATCGGATGAGAATTCGTCCTTCCAGAAGCATTTTGGTTAAGGATGTTTAACATTGATGCAATGGCACAATATCATGCGTTTCACTTACTTACAGGCAGCACTGTATATATATATATATATATATACTTTTTGTGCAAGTATGACAAAGTGATGGCACAGGACACAAGAATAACATAACCAGCCATATCTGTTGGTTGCAAATCATAAAATGTCTCTGATGCTTTCCTTTCTATATATGGCTCACAAAAATTAGAGGTTCATGACAGACATTTCAATTATGAATAGTGAGCTGTGCAGTACATTCACGATGTTTCAAGTTAATTTTGTATATGGCACACACCACAAAACAACTTACTGCGCCCCAAACAGAATTATTTATTAAGGTTTGTAATCCTGTGGACCACATGCCTGAATTGAGGATCATCCGCTCGCTAAAATAAGACTAAAAACCGTGGTCTGAATCCCTGCATATGATTGATTTGCATTGTCCCAATATACTTGTAAATTATGGTAAAGAGTTATATGCCTTTCAAATCTTAAAAGCAAATGGAGTAGTTGTGCGAGCAATGTGTCAAGTGGATGCCGTCTGGGCTTTGTCTCACTGTACCTGTCGTCTCACTGTGCCCCACTCACCCCCACCAGTTGTGGTTTTGTTTGAAATTAAAAATTATCTAATCAGGCCAAGTTGACTAGCACCAGAAGTTTCATATTAGAGCTCAATATCTGCACTAATTAACACCATTCTGATAAAAATGTAATCCACCTTAGTCTTAGCACATGTCATTTAATTATTTGCAGAAATATGACATTGTGTTTTGTTGTAATTTCAAGAGACGTATTGAATCATATTGACTGTCCTCAGGCTTTCCGTAGGCTTCATCAGACTGATTCATTCTCTGTTGTTGGTCACAAGATGGAGGCGTGACCTAACTGTCATCTAGACATGACTAAGACAGTAAGTATAGGTTATTCACCTAGGGAGAGGCAATATGTGATTTATCCAGCGAGGGCGTTAGCCCAAGCTGTGATAAACACATATTGTCGATCCCGCGGTGAATAACTGGCTTATACCATAAGACAAAACCGAAACTTGTCATTTGTTGCTGTTGTTTTTTCACAGCTTCGCTTATTATTCTCCCATGGGAGGATAACTGGACAACAAAAAATAAGGGTTTTATTGCAGTGAAATACTGGCTCATGATTGGCTGACAGAGGTGTCGAATGGTATAAAAAAATTAATCGACCAAGACAGTCATAGACGACAAATTCACAATATTAACATTTTTTCAACTGACCATATCTCCATGAATTCCTATATAGTTACAGAAAGCATAAAATATGTCTGGTCAGAGAGCTCAGATTTTCCCCTATCCAATGCACTATAATAGCAGTTAGTAGTAGTTTTTATAGTCTGGTGAGTTCACCGACCAATTAAGTAATGTAATGTAATGTGTAATGTGGTGGGTTTACAGTCTGCATCTACGTCGTATAGACATATTCTGCCGACTTTACAATTACATCCTTGGCAGGCCAATCTATAGTCTTTCTCAACTCCCTGGGGAGTATTCAGCCTTGAACACGGGGTAAACCTCAGGGGCTTAAGAGCTCATTCCAGCACCATCACTGTTGTTGCCTTATTGCCAAGTACCCATTGCACCTGGGTGGGGTGAGGCAGTCCATGGTTTCAGGAGGATCTGCCCAACTCCTCCATGCCATGATTGGGATTCGAACCCACGACCTTGCGCATTTGAGTCGAGCACCTTATGCACTAGGCCATGAAGTATTGTTTACAATTATACATGGCTGTAACATTTAATAACGGAATAGCAAAAGGCTGAAATTTGTCTATAGTCTCTTGAAAAGAAATCAGAAAATTAAATGTTGCTGTCTACACTGTGCACAAGACGCAGATGGGCTGTTTCAGGGCATTTCAGAAGAACATGCTCCTCATCCTGAATTTCACAACATTCACATAACCTTTATTCATGGGGAATTCTAGACCATCTGCCTGTTTCCACACGTACTGTAATCGATGACTAGATAGAAGTAGGCCAGTACAGGCCACTCTGAAGTGTTCTTGAATTGGTGGACATACTGTATAAAGACGAGTGAGTGAGTGAGTGAGTGAGTTGGTGTTTTTCGTCTCATCAACACCTGGTTGGGCTATTTCGAGACATAGTATATAAAGAAGAAGGTGACAAATCTGGATTCAAACACATGTACATGTATGTCACTCGTCGTGCAGTCTGCGCTGTGCTTATTGTTTGATGCATAATCCTGCAACATTCTAAAACATAATCGTTATTTGGGCCTTTGTCAATCAGCATTTTAAGAACTTTCCCAACTCTGGTTCGTTCATGTACTTTTAACAGAAGGTTTTACATGGAACCTTTAAGGGTTATATAAGCTGCTGGTATAGATAAGGAACCCTAAAAGGTTCATTTCTCAACTTTAAAAAGGTTCCAACAGCAAACAAAAACAACATTTTGATAATCCAGCTGCACTGAACTCCCACAATGGAACCCCTTTCTCTCAAATTGGGAGCATAGGGTCCTATCATAGGGCCTTCCAACCAAGTATTGAACCTTTTCAATTCAATTGAACCCTTAAAAAATTTAGAACCTTTTATCGGCTGTGGGTTCTTTATGTATATCATAAAGAACCTTTTGTGTTAAGAGTGCAGAGTGTTATTTTTAAAACAAGGATGACATACATACTAGATAAACAAGAAAATCTTTAAAAAAAAAAGATATGCTGGTTGTAGCAATGATATCTTTGAAATGTGAAAAAAAAATCATTATTTTTTACAAGTAGACCTTTTATTTGATAAACATATCTATAAATTTAAACATTATACTAGAAGATATGCTGTCAATATAAAGTGCTTTAACCAGTGATGTAAATCTTGTGCTGTACTTCATCATATTGATAGATTTATTAATGAGACATCTAATATAATATCCTTCTCTATAAATATTTCAAAAAAGTCAGTAAAGAAAAAGCCTGTTATATTTTGGTGTTCAGTCAAAAACTATTTGTTTAGAAGTAGGTATGAGGGAGTCATTCTTCAATGAATTTGAAAAGCAAATTTCTTGAAAATGGTCTTTGGTCATGGTATATGAAAGTGACAAAGTCAAGTACAAAGGGCAAAACTTTTGAAATATTACAATGTTTAGGGTATTTTTTAAAATTCAAAAATGAAGTATTTTTTTGTGGTGTAGCCTGGATTTGAACCCTGGCCAGTGGGGTGGAAGCCAAGCGCTCTACCTGCTTCGCCACTGGGCCAGCCATGAGGCTGATTCCTAAATATAGATATTTAATCCTCATTATATATGCAAGAATAAGAAACCACGCCCTCCACTTCGGAACTTCTCAGGCAAATTTGACACACTTCTACTCCACTTACGGACATTCCGAAAACTGCTCTGTGTTTATGAGATGTTCTAGTTTCAGAAAAGTGGTGAACCAGGCATGTACGACAAAATTTTTTTATAAGTGGCTGTTGAAGCATCTATCCTGGTCACATGACAAGTGTCGTCCACTTGTCTATATCAATCATGACAACTCACCTCCAGCTTAAATTGTACTAGAACAAGTTTTAGTGGATCAGTCATCAATTTCCGAAATGGCAGGTGTATTTTGACATAAATGCAACAACTTGAAGTATTTGCAATGATAAGTTATTTCATAGTGCTCCACCTTATATCACTAACTAAAATGGTGAGGTGAACTTGTGTTGACACTTTTCAGTATGGGGTGACGGGGTGAAATGCTGGTATAATAGTTAAGGATGTGCCATAATACATCTTTTCTCACAGCCCAATGGAACCAGCATAAAAACATTTTTTCTTGCAGTTTTACAGGTAACCGTAGCCCTTTGGCCTGATGACCTCTCTCATATTTTTCTAGTATGGTATTAAAGTTATTGATTATTATATATGATTAGGTAATGATATATATACATATATATATATATGTATTAATCAATCATTTTCTGTTCCATAGCGATCCTGAAAAAAAAAAAAGACCCAGAAAAACATCACACCACGCTTGATATGAAGTGTCTCTGATTATTGAAGAATTCATTAAAAGAAAGGAGTCTATCTGCTGTATTCCCATGTATTAAGATGATGTGTTTTAAGCTTTTGGGTTGCAGAATATTTTGTCCAAAGGAATATCCAGACATATATAGGCCTATTCGAGAAACATTTTGAAGTTCCTTCTATTGACAGTTTTTGTCTCCAATGAGTTCATAGAATGATCCAGATCTGGGCTAAAACTGTTCTGGACTCACGAAATACTGACTGCAATAAATAATTGCAGACATCTCCTTTTCTATCTTTTCCACTATCCCTATATAACAACAGATGCATCATCATCATACAAATATTATAGTAATTATGACTCCAAAACTGTTAATGCTCCGACATGCTCTCAAAACGGGTTGCAAGGAGATTGCATACATTAAAAAATGCACCCTCTGTGTGCAATGAGCTTTAGTTACAAGAGAGTAACTTTACGTCCTCTTGTCCCAGTAATATAATGAGCACATAAGTCATAAAGCAGTTATAGAGATATGACCACACAAGTCGCAATTAGCATTCTAAGGACCAATTGTTATTTTTGGCATTGTTGCAGAATATATGGCCATACTAATTGTTGACAGGTACCCGGCAACTGTGCAAATGGTTTTGAAAGGCTCTTAGCTGCTCATGATACAATGTCATTGTGGGTGCAAAAGCTTTTAGGCTTGAAATGGCTGTGACAAATAAATATAGCAAAGATAATATAAATGCACCTGCTGCCAAATTGCATGAAATGTTAAAAATAGTTAATACTTCCAAAAATATATCTTGTCATATGCCTAGTTGCTACAACAAACATTGTTTTTTTCTCATAGCCACTTTATACATTCTCTGTTGTTCCTCTATCGATGAGATGTTTTACAGTACAAAATTTACTGTAGGAGTCTTAAGCATTGATTCAGAATGGTTGAGTACATTATGACTCAGACTCAGACTCAGACTCAGACATATTTATTTTCAATAGAGAATAAGTTATGAAAAAGATAAATAAACTATTGATATGTTATACATTATTTTTTGTTTGACAATTCTCTATTGAGGGTGACCCCTTTAAGGCTAGTAGGCCGCTATCAAGGGGCCACCCATAAAATGAAATATTGATTTTAAGTCTGGAAAAAATAACAAACTAAAGTCCCATGAGTCCCATAGCATAACATAAATATATGGTTGACTAATTACCAGTTATAAGTAGATGTATTGTCATAAGCTTTACTGTTAAATAATATATTCATTTCTATAATAATAGTGTGATGAAAGAAGAATGACAGTCTGTTACGTAATTAATAAGAAAAATACAGCACCAGAGCCTGGTATTAAATAATAAGTAGATCACATCAAAGTTTTACAATGTAAATTAACGGACTAGGAAGAGGATAGATTAATATACACAATAAGATGAAGACAGTAACATAATAATATTTACAGTGCCATAATGGAGCTGCCCTGGGTGACCTCACATTGCAGGGCTGCCAAATCACTTTACCACCCCGTAGGGTGGATGGGGAAATCTGACAAGACAGCCCAGTAAGGCCCCCCTGCGACAGCTGTGTAGAATCTATGCTTTCTGGCTTTCAGCCTAGTCCATGCGTGTTTGAACATGACACAGTCTATCACTTCGCTTTCCATGCTTCAGCTGCATTTAATGCTTAATGTATGTTGTTATGAATTATCAGTAGCGTACACCCAAAATCTTAGTACTATGAGCCTGCGAGGGGATGAAACCATGATCTCTTTGAACCAGTTTTCAGGTACTGGCATTAGACAATATCATCAGACTGACACAGTCTCTCTGTGTCGAACAGCTTTAGCTGGAGAGACTGAGGGATTTCCATCACCCAGTTCCATGCATGAGTTATTAATCCTCTTATCTGCTCTGTAAAATCAGACTGTGTTTTGACATTTGTGGTACAGATAGCTTATAATCAAACAAACAATTTATACAGACAGCTTTGAGTAAATCAGTGTGTACTATAACACTAATGTTGCCGACACCTTAAACCAAACACACAATATTATAAAAAGAATCTTTAAGTATCTGTTTTAACTACCAGCTGAGAATGCTTGCTATTCTCATAGCAAGCACTTGCTCAATCTGCCGGTGGCAGCTCACCGCTGCTGTCTCTTATGCTTGACATAAAATATGAACTCTGTGTGCAGTATAAAATATCACAGTCCAACAACAGCCACAGGCCGGAGAATCGCAAGCTGATCACAATTAAAGTTTTCACTCTACTGACCTGATGATCACGACAGGTGATTATAACAAACAGTCCATGCCAAATAGTGCTAAAAAGATAATCCATTGTGTTATATTGTGAAGAGCGTCCCTTAAGTCCTGCCAGTACATAAGAAAATGTAGCAGAGCAAGTGACTTTTTGCCCAAGAACTATTTAGCAGCCTATTGGAGCATTATTTATCCATATGGAACTATAGGGTAAGGTGGGGGAAATCCGCCCCCCTTTTCACATATATTCCTTGCTCAGTCCCCCACCTTTATGAAAAATGAACATTGTATTTCAGGGAATGATGGAATATATACATCTGAACATATCTGGAAACTTACATGCTTTAATTCAACACCTTTGAGCCAACATCACCATATGAATGTTCAATCTCACGGGGCGGATTTGCAAATCCGCCCCCCTTGAGTTTTGGTTACAAATGACAAGAAACATTTGGCTTCTGAAGTAAATGCTATTCTTAAATTAAGCCCTGGCTCTTCTGGGTGTACTTACAAACATGTAAGGATCGTTTCACAATTTATGTGTGAGAATAAAAAAAGTTTGCATTTGGCATATTCAACATACACTAAAACACGGCAAAAATTCTTAACTTCATCTCAATTTTAAAAATCATAATCACAATTAGTGGAGGTTTATGACAAAATAGAGTGACTTACAAGGCATATCTCGTGTTTGTATGTTTTTAACATGAGAATCAGAGGGGGCGGATTTACCCCATGGACAAGGGGCGGAATTGCCCCGACCACTAGAAATTATGAGGGTGGTATTTTCTAAATATGCATTTTATTGATTGGTGAAACCTCTTGCACATGTAAAGTCATTGAATAAACATTGCTATTAATGACAATAAGTAATGTGTTTATACAACATGTACCTGTAAAACACCTCAGTTTTGAAAGTTTCAATTGCACATTGAAATTGCTTAGTGATGAGATGTATGTTTTTTTTTTCATTTGTAGTCCAAACAAAACTATGTAACAGCCTAATCTCTGTGTTTCAGTGGTCTCTAGACACATAAGCACTAATCTGCATGAGAAATATTTATTGTCATTTATATTTTGGGTCATGAGAGAACTTTTTCTCCTCAAGGGGGCGGATTTGCCCCGGGGGCAGATTTCCCCCACCTTACCCTACATAAATTGCACATGCATCGCACAGAATATATCTTGATCGGAAAAGTAATTGTGACACCCTAGCTATGGACAGCAAATTAAAAGATGAGAGCTTACGTAAGTTCTCCTATGGCCATGTCAACGCAGAAAAAAATTGGCCAACTCACTTGGAAACTGTACAAGCAGCTAATTAGTTATCAAAGAATGTTTCAAGGTTATGCTTTACACTGTACATAGCTATAATACCGACATATTGCAATCAAATATAAAAATACAGTATGAAATGGTTTCTTGATTTCTTACGGTACGCAACAAGGATCTTTCTTCGGTCCACTCATTGACGCTTTACGTTGAGAAATCAACATAAATTTTCTCTCGCACCAAAAGAAAAGAAATAACATATAATGGCTAACGCCTCAGAATATATCACATATTCCCTCAACCGCGGGATATAACCAGCACATATGTACACATACACTTAGGCACCAGAGAACACCTTTACGTCCTCCTGTCCCTTTACAGCTGACCTAAGGGGGACACGAAGTGAACACAACGCTGCTAAAGGCTGTTGTCAATTGTACATAATTAACACCAGCATTACAATGCTGTTACATCATCGCTGCAATGTAGATGTACCTATTGAGGAGGAATTTCAAGCTTTTTGAAGGCATTAATGCATGATGTCACTACTGAGTACAGACCCCATCTTTCACACAGAAATGAATTTGTTGTTGAGTAATTTGTGACATACAGGTGAGTGGTATAACTCCCTGATCATTGACTTTTATTGGTAAAATGAAAAATATAGGAGATGCCCTCACTTACTACATTGTGAGTCATAACGAATTAGTAACAATCTTATTCGACCTCACAATTAGCATTTTGGTGCACTTCTGTAAGCTCTCATAATTCCATGGCTGTAAAAACATGATATTATTTAAGGACCAGTTGTTATTTTTGGTGTTTGTTGTAGAATACATATGGCCATACTAATTGTTGACAGGTACCCGGCAACTGTGCAAATGGTTTTGAAAGGCTCTCAGCTGCTCATGATACATTGTGGGTGCAAAAGCTTTTATGCTGGAAATGGTGGTGACAGATAAACATAGCAAAGATAATATTTATGGAATGACATTTTGGTGCGGCACCTGTTGCCAAATCGGATGAATCCAGCTGGAAGCTAATGCTTCCCAAAATATATTTTGTCATGTATAGAGTAGGTTGGGGCAAAAAGCCCGGGTTAGGTGAGAGGCCCCCCCAGGGTTATACCTAAACTTACATTTTTAGTGCTTTTTCTTATTGATAGGATTGAAGCTAGAGACTTTTTAGGTGACGTCACCAATTTCCAGGGCAAACAGCACCAAACCATAGTAGTAGTTAAAGAAACAAAAAAAGGTACATGGTTTATGTAACTTTGATTAATTCTTTGAAAGTGGTTGACAGAAAAAACTTTGGAATTTTTTAAAAGTATAATGGATATCTGCATTGCTTCACTTCGTGAGCATCAGATAAACATGATTAAGATCATGTTTTTGGAGGCCCCACATGGTATGGGGCATGAGGCCCCCTTCACTGAGGCCCCGAAGCTGCTTCAGGAACCATTTAATAATGTGTACTTTACCTTAAATATTGATGAAATCGCTACTTGAAATGGAAAAAAATTTGGTCGAAATTGAAACAGGGCAAAAAATATTAAAAAATAAATGTATGAACAAAAAATTTCTGAAATTCAGAAAAAGTGAATAGAATGCCTTAAAAATGAGAGAAGAACCCAAAGAAATAACTTTCAAGCTGAATGTGCACGCAAAAATAATTGCCATAGGATTATAATAGGGGGGCTTCTTGCCCGATGGGTGGGGTAAGAAGGCCATTTTAAATTTTTTACAAAAAGGGCCGTTACTCCTTTATTAAAATTGGTAGACATTTGTTTCAGTAGTTATAAGTAGAGTCAAGTGATCCCCTCCTGACAGCATAAGCATTCAAATAATCGACCACAAAAAGTAGGTCAAATCGCACCTCGAAGTTAAGGGGGGCTGCATGCCCGCACTACTCTACGTTCTGTAAAAAGAAAATTGGCACAGGACTTGCACATTTGATCAGTTGTAAATGTTATTCCCATTGATCAGTGAAATGTCTCCCAGTCCACTTTGTAAGTTACAGTTATGCCGGTTGATCTAAGAAGCTAAATTTCAATTATCTGAGATCTAACAAGTTGAAAACAAATCCTCTTTTTTTTTCGCTGTCAGACAGTGTTTTAGTCCTGAATATCTTGCACTGGGTCCTTTTAATTGAGTTAATTCTAAACCTTTAGAATAAGGCCAAATTGGTCAAAATAATCCCAAGTAACAATTTCACATGGTTCTATAAATTTTTGTATCGATGTCTTAACCTAAAAAAAAAACTTATATGTAAGTATTCTTAACAGTACATCCATTCAACAAGATTAGGAATTTATCTGGCGAAATTCTTTGCGTGTGAAACGTCACCAAAGATTGTGTACATCATCTTGAATGCAAAACTTGGCCTAAAAAACTTAATAAACATCCGATTTTAAAATTTAAAAATAACGTGCAAGCACTTTAAGAGATGCTTGCAGATAGACTGCCCATGATAGTATCTACCCCTTTGCCTGTTACCTGCACAAGGGTATCTGGCATGTGAGACCTGCAGAGGGTATCTGGCATGTGAGACCTGCTGGAGGGTATCTGGCCTGTGACCTACTTTTGGTGATTGACCTTTGACCTGCAGAAAGTCAGCCTGTTTGTTTTCTTTATTAATTTCTTCATCACAGAAAGACACCTTAAGTTTATCAACGCAAGATTAAATTCTATTGAGACTGTATGCAAAGTTTTAATGACAGACATGAAACAGCATGACCAAGGCAGTTGTCATAAGTTTCAGAGCCATCCTCCCACAATAGAGATGCCGCTTGCAAGCAAGCAAGCATCTCTAAAAACTTGCTTATATCAAGTAAACTCCTCCGAATTCAATGCACTTATTAATTTCCTCTATTTGCAATATTAACCTCGCAAAAACCTTTTCGGCGCATTATGCTGCAATGATGCAAAGTTCCATTGACCATAGAAAACCAGTGGCAGATTCATGATTTTTTTTTTGTGGGGGGGGGGGTATTTTTCAGGCCTGACATCACACACTATTAAATAGTAGTACTGAAAAACATGTACACTGTGCATGTGTGAACAATTAACAAACTAATATCGAAACAGGTGGTTTTACATATATATCAGAAGTTTGTTGTTGTTGTATTTTTTACAAATCCTTGGTTATGTATATATTTTCATGAAACAAGGGGAGGGGCTCTGGATTTTTTCTAAGGGTATTTATTTCATAGAAATGCCTACTTTAAGATATTAAAACCTTTTATTACATGCCACATACCCTCAGGTTCATGGTAAGAGCGATACTGTACCCTTTTTAAGGGTACTTTTCTTGTTTATATGAATGCTATTTTTAGTTAGCTAGAGCCTGATTTGGTTAGCTGGAGTCAGATTTATTTTTTAAACATGTAGGTCTGAATGAAACTATTTACTGAGTAACAAGTTCACACAATGTGTGTTTTTCAACGTGACCATGCACGATGTAACCAACAAAATTGGTATTTTTACACGATTGCTTTAGAATTCATTTACTTTTCAAACATTTTGTTCTGAATCAATAATATATGAATATCAGAACTTCATATCTTAAGACTTTTATTCTAAATATAGTTTGAGGTCATGAGCTGTTTTCATTTAGGACAAATTAGGTGTGTCAAAATGTTTTCCCTTATCATCGACATTATCATAATTATCAATAAATGCAAGTGTTTGTCTACTAATACAAGATCTATAAAAAATTGATGTAGCCACTGAGAGACCAAAAAATGTTGCATTGCAGCAAACTTTCAGTGAACTGCTTCACAATATGCAGATGTGGCATTATGGACAATGTGCTGATATGAGCAGAGGTGATTGTTTTACCATCTGATAACTTACATTAAGCAGTGATTAAAATCATTAGCCTACATCAATAATGTTCTCAAGAATGACGTTTACTATCTGATGTCCTATATTTTATAAAAACAGTGAATACAACCGTTCCATAATAAATTGCTTTTCTAATCATTTTCTTCATATAGTTTCATACTACCATCAGATGACTTATAATTAAGCAGCGAATGAAATCATTCCGCCATTCTAAAAAAAATTCTCTACAGTTCACCTTCAGATGATATTTAAGCACTATAATAAGCAGTGAACAAAGTTATAAATGTCTTTAAAATAATTTTCTTAGAGCTCCTTGCAGATTGGCGGTCCATTGGAAAAATTTATTTTCTTTTTTTTTATTTGGAAACTGGCTCTGCCACGTCATTGACACTCACTTGTTGGTCTCCTAATCTTCTTAGTATGTACATACTTTGAATTAGTTAATTAATTTGTTTATTCACACAGCACAGGTGTATAACTATTTGGGCAGTGAATAAAATCATTCCACCACTAATCCATTTTCTATGGGTTTCTTTACGATGTGATTAGACCCAGATCTGCCAGCCAGACAGAGCACTGTTCGCCATGCGCAGCAGGTCTCTTTCCAGCTAAGAGATTAGTCTGCTTTTAGATGTATTGGCTGCTTTTTTATGCAGGCTTCTTGAACATGCATGAAAAGATTCCATATAGCAAAGGATATGCCCTAAAGCCTGCTTACTTAATCGAGTGGATGGTGTGAATTTGGTTTCGTCTACACAATCTCTTGACAATGTGACATATTATCCATAGCAGAGGAAAAATTCTCATCTGTGGAAATTATTACATAATCACGCTTATATCAAAGTATACCTAACAAGTCATAAAATGGGGATTGGTTGCATATTATGTTTGCAGTGTAGTGATTATCCATGTCGGCAAATGGTACAAGTGTCACTGCTCAACTCACCGCTCTCAGTCTTCGTCAGCTCACTTCCGTTTCGTCTGCTTTGTTGTGATCCAGGAGGATCCAACATTTTCGCGCCATTTTAGGTATTTAATTCACGGCATCCAAACTGCTCTTTTCTGATTAGTAGGATGATGCTACATTATCTGTCTTAACAAAATGCTGCTTTGTTCAATTGCACTTGTGCAAACAGTGTAGCCCACAATTCATTGATGACACTTGAAGCACAATTAAGCCAATTAGACATTGATGGCAATTAGCACTATGATCAATAACATGTTTTACATGATATTCCTCTGAATAATACAGATTGTGTCAGATTTTACTGCTATCTGTCTATCTATCTATCTATCTATCTATCTATCTATCTATTTGTTAGGCCTATGTGTATCAGACATGTGTGAAGTGGTGTATAAACAGTAAACAGATGATTCAAAACCTGTATCTTATCACAAATTTGGTTAAGAGATTTTATAATATATTATATATATAGAATTAAGTCATTTGGTGGATTAAAGGACAACAGGCATCGCTCATCTACTTCATTATCACAGACAGATTTGTATAAGGTTCCTTAGGTGACATTAGAAATAATTTGAGTGGAGTTAGAGCACCTTTTGCAAAATTTTTTTTGGAAAAATCAAAACTTGAAATTTTGAAAAGAGGGATATGTGCACTCAGGGTCTGCTGGCCCAGAAAAAAATTAAGCTATAAAGCTACAATTACACAGGCATAATTTCAATATCCATGCAGGCCTACAAATTTGTGACCTGATCCACCAAAATGGGTTCAAAGTCGGCCTCCTATCATATTTAGTTATGAAAATTACTTTATTCTACTGGAATTGAGGTTTATAATGATGTTTAGTATGTTTTGATATCTCTATTCAATCCAAAGATATGGCACCTCAAACATTGATGATAAGAAACATCAAACTCTCAGAAAATGGAATTTGAAATTCCCGCATTTGCAATGAAAGAACTAAGAAAATCAAGAAGGATGCCCTATTTAGATAATTTAAAATCAGTTTTTGGTAAAGATGGTCTTAAATAATCAAAGCAAATTACTTTGCTAAAACATGGTACCAACAGCTAAAAATCAGCAAAATGTGACCTTTTGACACATTTTGCTCATTTCTGAGGAATATAGAATGCCTACTTTGAACTAATTTCGGTGGAGCAGGTCACATTTGGTAAATCTAATATAAATCGGAAAAGATGTCTTTTAGATATTCAAGTTTTAATAAAGGGGGACTTATTTTTGTTGAACCGTTTATGTTATTGTTGCAGCCTGCATATCTTTTTTTTGAAAAAGATTTTCTTGTTAAAGTGTATGTTGTTGTTCTTCTTTTGGAGAGGGAGGAGAAAAAAAAAGCAAAAGCAACCTCATCAATTACTTGGTCTGCTTTTCAGTCCATGCAATGCTGTATTGTTAAAAACTCTTTTAAAAAAATGGAGGTACATCATCTGGTGAGCTGTCTGCAAATCTGCATGTGATTATATATTTCGTGTCTGTTCACGGTGGTATCCAGGGTTTTTATTTGTAAAATTTTGCAGTCTCTTTTCAACGTAGAGCATGCCGCACTACATATATATTCTATATTTCAGTGTTACTTAGAGAACACCAAGCCTATGGTTATATCATCCATTGGTTAAGCTGCCACATAACTGTGCAGCTATTTCATTCTGTTTGACTCATAAGCAGTTTGTCAGGTCATATCCCAACCTGCAATGATATTAGGAAAAGTAATTTTACCGTAATTTTTACGTGTCACACTACTCATCGATGACTGCACAAAATCAGACATGCATGTCCAGGAATAATAAAAATTATCTGGACACTGTGTCATGTTTCTCAGTGTAATTTTATATTGCTCACAATTAAAAACACTAAAAATGTAGGATACTCGTAAAGGCAATGACATTGCTGAATTTGTATTTTGCCCCACTTATCTTCAGGCCAACATAACACCTTGAAGTATATATATCTCTCTTTACGAAGTACTTGGTTTAATCATATGTTTTCATGACTTCGTCAACAAGCCATAAATTAGGCGGTATAATAGGTTCAGTGAGCCCTTTATGAGGCATTTTGTGGAACTGCTTCTGGCTGAGCATGGGTTTTGGGTCGTTCAATTGAAAATCTTGAGATTCTTAATAGTATCAGGAGATTTGATCAAGGGACACTAATTCTTATTTATGAAATTTTGTGGTCAGTTACCGGTACTCAACAGTCAATCCATTTTCCCACTGGTGGCACTAATTATTAAGACACCCCCTAACATTTGGACCAAGTTAAATCACCTCAAACAGAAGATAAAACACAAGGAAATGTGAAAAATAGCAAGCAGCCTCATTTTGGGATGTGACAAAACGTTGAGAGAGAAAACAGAATTTTTACCCCTTCTTTAGGCCTATGAAAAACACACTGTTCTTCTTTATATAAATGCAGGTGCTTCTGAATGGATAGATGAAGTCTTAAGCTAAAGACTGGTTCCAAAAACCGGGCCAGAAGGACACTCAACCGTGTTATTCAAGACTATCTAAAACTTCTGAATTGTCCAATTCAAGGAACATTACCCTACGTAAATTAGCAGCAAATTTTGTTTACTCTCGGAATGCGTTATTGATTTAGTTATTTGCACTGACACAAAAGGGAATATTCCATTCTCCTGAACAATTTTTTTTCCAAAACTCATGATTTTCCAATTGGGAAGATCTATGAGCAGGGCTAGCTTCAGTTGAGATTCCAGTGTGTGTAATCAAAGGTTATATTGAATCTTAATTGACTAAAGCACTAAAACCTATCTGTGATATGAATGACTGTGATTATTTGTGATATGAATGCCTATGATTTGAATGAATGTATGAATGTGTCTTGTATAAATGTCCTATCAATTGTATGAGTTATGCAAAACAAGTTCCAATTATTGGTAATAAAGTGTATCTTCTCTTATCTTATCTTATTGATATCATTCAACATATTTTCACCTGAGAGCTGCAACCTCCCTAGACCCTCTCCCCCACATGGAATTTTTTTTTCTTCTAGTTTTCAATTGTTGTTATTAGTATGCCCATCATTACAGCCTTTCACTTTGATAAAGAAGAATTAGGACTAGTTCACTGTGAAAAATGCACTTCGTGAATCATGATAGCCGCTAAAGTGTCATCTGCTCTACTTCAACATGGGAAACACAGAGGCTGTTTGATTAGTCATGATCAATAGAAGGCCATTTGACTCGTCAAAAATGATTTCAGAGTGAAAATCAGATGCATAATCCTTTCGTTTGGCTGTCACCAACAAGCGGGATTAGTCTCCCTAAATCAAATTAACATTGAAAGTATTGGGTATGATCATGACAAATCGTCAGCATGATGACACACCAAGTGCCATTTTGCACAGTGAAACAGTCCGCTCTTTTTCTTTATCAAAGTGGAAGGCTGTAAACACTATGCAAGTGGCATATCCAGACAATTTGTTTACTCATGGACTAGATCTGCGCGATGTGTCGACTCACGCATGACTGATTTTGTTGATGTCAAACAGGGAAGAATATATAACAACTCACTGCTTGATTTGGCAAAGGCAGGGAAGTATATCATAATCCATCTTTTTGATTGGCTGGACTTGGTATCCTTCCTTGAAAATTTGGTATTCTTCCCTGGTTCTGTGACAGTCCATTTGGGAGAATTAGACCTCAAATTTGCTGATATATGACTTGAAAAAAAATTCTCCACAGGATAATACAACTTCATAGATGTGGTATAAGGTATGTTCATCTGTTCTTAATTTTAAAGGGGTTATCTTTGTCGAATAACTTGAATTGTTTGCATAACAAACAAAATTGAATTGAAGGCACGTGTAAATTGTTAATGTTGTAGACCCAAAACCCTGAATTGTATTTCATCGTTGTTTAATAAGTGCCGATGAAGTACCGAAGCACTTTGAAGAGTAAACAACATTGCAGAAAATTAACCCTCTTCTCTCAGAACAGTTTCTAGGACTTACCTATCTGTCAAATGTGTCAACAAAGTTAAAAAAAAGGGCATTCTAGAAAGTTCACTATCTTTACTGCATCTTTACTAGCCTTAGGCACTGAAGCATATATCAAAGACATTTATTATCAACTTTGAAAAGTAGGGCATAATGCTGAATGTGTGCATATATAAAAAGGCAGACGTTGTAGGTTAATCAATATTTTCAGTGCCAGAAAAGGTAAGTTTAATTTTAAATTTCAACTTCTAAACATTTTGTATATAATTATAGTAGAGATTTCTTTAAAAAAATTTGATTTTCTCAAGATGCAATCTTGTATGTGTAAGGCAAGATCATCACTCTGCCTAATGCCTATGGACTAAAATTGATTTTCTGAATGAAGCGACTGAAATATTAATATGATGAATACGAGTATATTTTAAAATCTGTTTAAGCAGGTATCTATGGTCATTGCAAGTTGGTGTTTTCTGGACGTATGATCCATGAGTGCCCATGGTGGAGCCACTTTAGCGCTTCCTGTTTCATCAAAACATTGGCTTGGAGAAAGCACATGTCTCGAAAAAATAAGTTTGTTACTTGAAAATCGAATTTCCGTCAGCTATTGAAAAGCACTAAGCTGCATATGTAGTCACGGTGAACCAAACCATTTAATTTAGAAGTATAACCTTGAAACATCTTCAATATTTAATTAATAGGTCTGTCTCCATTTGTAGTCATGAATTTTTGTACAGGTTGTGATTATGTTCTCAAAACAGCAGTTCAACAGAAAAGTGTGTTGTTATCATACAGATTGGGGGATTGTAACGTGTTAACAACCAGATTATTATTAACTGTTGATCACAGAATTTCACTTACATTGCAAACAAACCAGATAAAATGTCATTTGGTGGGCTTCCCCAATGACAAAAATAGCCCTTCCCCCTTATCGTAGTGCCACCTACCGATAATACCTGTTGTAATCCCCACATAGAGACAGGCCTCCAGTTTCCAGGCAGGTATGTTGGCAAATTATGTCAGTACTGTCATGGAGAATTTGTCTCATCTTGTCAGGAAAATTATTATCCTCAGAGCATTCCAATACTATATTCCATTCAAGGGATATCCCATGCAATAAGAGTATAATAAATGAACAGATCCGTGTCAAAATGACTAATTAAGTAAGTCACTTGACTAGTGTGACTGAGAATTTTAGGCAGAATCAATACATTGACCTAATGAATCATTTTGACAAAGGTAATCAGTCAAAAAGATTTTCAGTGTTTGCTCTTCAGCCCAAATTAGCGGTCCGCGGTGTTGACTAAATTTATTTTTGAGGAGACAATTGCCCCCAACCCTCCAGTTAGCCCATGCAAGTATGCATGCTGACAATGTCACGTCATTCCATATCAGACGTAATATAATTGACTGCCCGTGTTGCTAATATAAATTGCTAATATAAATTTGTGAAATACCAAAACATTTTCTTGGTTGTATTAATTCACCTGTAGTATACTTATGTTTCAGATGCCCAGTTCAAAACACAACGTACAGGATGCACATATTTATGATGGAATGGTCATGCCTGGTCCAATGGAGGCTAAATCGATTGACCTCTTGAAAACTACAGTTTTAGATGACAAAGACGTTGTTGTTAATACATATCCAAAAGCAGGTAAATTGTACCAAAGGCGTTCTACTTAATGCAGAGAATTTTCTTATATTGTCGTAGGAGTTAAATAAATATTGACCAACTTGTCCCAAAAATATGCTTGGGGTGGCATTGCCTCATATGCCATAGATGACGAAACCTCCCTATAAAATGGATGCTGCTTCATATGTATGGATTTAATGATTTCACGACGGAATAGCTTTAGCAATGGGATCCTTTGCTGCGGCGGCAGCCCGGGTTCAAATCCTGACCGCTGCTAAGTTCTATGCTAGAAATTCAGTGATGGGTGATTGCTTAATTGGGAACTGTTACCAGTAGTAATAATATAATATAATAATAATAATGTAATAACAATAATATAGTATGATTTTATATAGCGCCCATTCCAGATAAATCTGCTCACCGGCGCTCACCATACTGAACGGCAATCATACCAATCATTATAGTGATAACCTCTGGACATGGCCGGAGGGAGGATCGAACTCACGTCCTCATGTGTACAAGGCAGCAATGCTAGCCACTGGCAGATTTCATGAAAAGCTGCAAAATGACTTACCACAACTTGTCCACAAGTTACATTAGCACAATACTGATAAGGCCTGACATAATCGATTTGTAGATTCTCAGATTTTCTCAGGGTGCTTCTTCTGAGGATAGCTGGCAGGACAAAAAAAAAGCTGAAATCTAAATCTTTTATTGTGTCAATCCATTAAATAAAATCATGTGTAAACAATCTTTTCTGCTGGATTGGTAGATCAGAGTAGCTAAAAATATGGCCTTGTGCTAATGTAACAACGATAAATGATTGAGGACGGAATTTATTATGCTGATCCTACTGCAATATAAATGAAATCACCAGCAGGGTAATCACCCCTGGCCTGCTCTTGGGAGACCTGGCTTTCAGTTCAGAAAAAAATTTGAGATCTAATCATGTGTTCGTTGACATAATTTTTATATACACATTTTGCTAATGTAACACTACGAAATGGACAGACGCAAAATTGCAGTTACATTAGCAATAAAAAAACAGTACCACAACCAGTGGTTTATATTTTTGGTAATGCATATAGGCAAATAAGACACGTTTTTCAATAAAATATTAGAATTTCACATTCAAAATCGGCATAAGTAGCAAGAACACAGAAAAATTCCCATGTAAAAGTTGCTAATGTAACCTCAGTGTCCTGTGATGGAATCGAGTTACATCAGCAGTCTTTTTTTATTTTTCATTTTTTTCAAGTTTTATAATGACCAACACAATTAAAAATGGTTCCAAAATAATTTTCAAGATGTTTTTTATCAATCAAATATCATTACATTTTCCTGAATTGGTTTAAGCAGATTCCACAGAGTGCCAAAGTAAGCATGTCTCATCACTAGTAAGTTTGGCTGTCCAAAATTGTCCTCATGAGGGATAAAAAAAATATCTTTTTAAGAGGAAAAAGCTACATATTTGAGGAATATTTTATTGATATTTATCCATTACCTCACAGATGTACTTAGTAATAGGTTTACTTGCTTCAGCAAGCAACAGAGAGATAACAAAAGGGTTGGAAATTTTAAGGTACCCTCTAAGAGCACTTTTCGTGAAATCTGCCCACTGTACCACGGAGCCACATTATATAGTACTAGCCTTACCTAGTCTGGATGTCAGGGAGGTAAACTGACACATGCCATGAGCCCTTCTGGAAACAAGTCGTTCCATCTACTCCAGGTGTAGACTTTCGTTGGCCACACATGTTAAATGATAACCCCTTTACCTTACCTTTGCCATTTTAAGCACAGGCCCCTGAACAATAACAGTACTAGTGGGGAGGTCAGGGATGATTTGTCACTTTATGTATTATTACACCAATGGCTGATTTGATAATTTTCTTTTGAGGTACCACTGTAATGCAAGAGATTGCATACCTTATTCATTCTGATGGGGACTTCAAAAAGGCGGACGAACTTTCGCTTCATGACAGATGTCTTTTTATGGAACTGACTGACCCATTCAAAGGCACGTCAATCGTTGATCACTTGAAAGTTGACCCGCCTCGTCTCTGGAAATCTCATCTTCCAGCAGGAGTCTTCGAAGAAACATTGAAGAAGTCAAATGCAAAGTTTGTCGTCGTGGTGCGCAATCCGAAGGATGTCCTGGTGTCCAATTACTTCTTCTACAAGGCCAATTCTGTGCTTGGCAATTACACTGGAACCTGGGATGAATTCTTCCAGCTTTTCCTAGAGGATCAGCTCGTCTATGGAAACTACTTTGACCAGGTGCTGTCCTGGTGGGATGTGAGACATAACCCCAATGTCGCAATCATCATGTTCGAAGATATCGTTGGGAAACCAATTGAAGTGATCAGACAAGTGGCTGCACACATGGGCAAGGCAATTTCTGACGAATTAGTTCACAAGATAGCTGAACGGGTCAAGTTTGACAACATGAAGAAACTGTCATCAGTTGGTCACTCAAACTCCCCAAATTATCGAAATGATATTTCACCATTCATGCGTAAGGGCAAAGTTGGTGATTGGCAGAACTACTTCAGCGAGGAGCAGAGCAAGATTGTTGAGGACATGTATGAAAAACGCTGTGTTGGAAAAGGACTGGTCCTTCAATTTTGAGACACTACCTACAGTTGAATGACTGCTATATATATTAAATGTCCTGTACTTTATGAAAGTATAGTATTGCATAGTATCATCTACTCTGTCATACTCTATCTGTAACTTTTTAAAGTTTTTCATTCCTGCTCTTATTATTATATATGCCTTGTACTGAATCTAAAATAATTGTATGTATACTCAATATTTGCCATATATTATGCCATTGTATTCACAAACGGGTGACCCCTCTCCAGCAACAAATAAGTCTTTGATCTCCCTTCCCACTACACAAAATAATAAAATTGAAATAACTGTATACTGTAAATTATATATATGGAAGAGTAAACTAAAATCTTTGTTTCTTCAGTTTGAACTTCGCTTTTACGAAAGACTGTGATGTCCCAGGTTTAGTTGCATAACTTATATATTAGAAGTACAGATTTCAAGAAACTGACTAAACGCATTCACACATGGATTTCGTATTTTAAGCTGTCAGCTTTGATGTCAGAACTGGTTGACAGATTCTTCAAAGAACTTTATTTGAATTGAACAGAGAACAAATCCTCTAAGGAGACTCACAGAGACTGAAAAGTTTTCAAATGGATTTGAAATTGTCATGATCATCGACTAGTATCTTGTGAAAAACAATAAACAGACTTTGGTAAACAATGAAAGAGACTCTTCTGGTATGGTGTAACACTCAGCTCAGACAGAAACTTGTTCTGGTTGGACAAAAAAAAATACCTGGAAGTTTAAAATACCTTTGGCATGAAGTGTGATGTAAAACTCTAAACTGAGTTCCACAGGTTGAAGACTAAACCAATGACATTCACAGATACCCTGATGATGTCACAGTTCAACTGCATAATGAAGTTTTAAAAAAACAACACACATAGCTTTGAAAACGATAATAAATCGTTCAAGAAAAATAAGTCCACTTAGATTTGATAATCAGCTGATTGTTGCTGGCTGATACAGGCATGATTAGCAACTTATTTGCAAGTTACAGTCCTTATCATATTTACGTGGAATATCCAGTTCTCTTCTACACTGTTGAACTGTGACGTCACATGTTAACTCCGTGTCACAGCTTGCATCTCTATTCTCAACATGTAAATGGCTACAAACTGTGATGTCATTTTATACTTGGCCGGGTTCCCCAGCTTCTAGCCAATGTGGATCCACCTCAACTGAGCATCATAGTTTCAACTCAATGTCAGAGTGAAAATTTGGTTAGGGATACTATCATAGCCCCTATAAGGACAGCATCACAGTCACATAGCCAATGAGGTAAAAAGAATAACTGTGCATCACCTGTCTACAAGTGGACTGCTCTTGCATTGCCACAGATCAGAACATATGCTGTCTTGTGTTGCCACCTAGAGACTAGTGTGCTATTCAGCGGGCTCCTGCGAGCGTCCACCTACTTTCGACCAGAGGAAGACACACAATTTTGTCTGGAAGACACCGGGGCTGTTTCTGAGTGTGCTGATGGCCTTGTCTACTTCCTTAGAGATTGTGATTGCCGAGTCTGACTCTGGTATTCATCAATGTTGAATAGAAGTTTTGTGAATGTGCAATGAAATTGGAACTATTTCTTGGGACAGCAATGCTGTAGCATAGGAAATCAACTTTTGTGCCAGGTGGCAGCAGCATGCAGTTCTCAGTTTCACCAGACTGGTGCATCACAGTTTCACTTGAAAGAAGCATCACATTTATCCTGAGGTTTCTTCACGATTGACCATATGGTCACTTGAGGCACAGATTAGCACCTTTTTTTCTTGTTTTATTACAGCCTTCTACTTTGATATAGACACAATGAGGATCAGTTCACTGTGAAAAATGCATTTCTTGACTAATGATAGCTGATGAAGACTGAAGTGTCATCTTCTCTTCTTCACCATGGGAAAAATAGACTGATTTCAGAGCGAAAATCTGATACATAATCCTTTCGTTTGGCTGTCATGAACAAGCGCGGGATTAGTCTCCTTAAATCAAATTAACATTGAAAGTATTGGGTATGATCATGAAAAATCATCAGCATGATGACACACCAAGTGCCATTTTCACGGTGCAGTCCACTCTTTTTCTTTATCAAAGTGGAAGGCTGTAAATATTATTGCTCCATCTAAAATTATCCCAGATAACAACACTGCATGTGTTTACTGCCATTCTACCACTGGACCACAACCATTTGGAAATAAGTTTTCAACTTTTTTGTGCGATCCATGGTATTTGCACTACGTGTAAATACCGAAAAAAAAAATTAATCAATCACACTTTTGAGTGATGCCCTGTTTTATTGTGTTTTGGTTATACATTTTGGCAAAACCAAAATGTGACAAACAAGGCCAAAAGTAAATTGGAAAAGATTATACATGAATGATTTTTGACACAATGATGAAATGTTTATGATAGAATTTTGACTTAAAAAGATTATTTTTAAAACTTTTAAAGTATGACCACAATTCAAGTGATGCATTTCTTTTGCTGGTGAGTATGCTTAGTATGCTTAGTCCAACGCTTGTCACTCAAATTCAATGATTCTTGTGGAGTAAGAATTTTAGGTCTCATTCGTTTTTGCAAGCACAAAAGGCTGTCGGTTCTATTTAAAAGCCATATCATAAAATTGTGAGTGTTTGTCACAAACAATACATGTTAGTTTGCATTACAGTGACAGTGCACAACCAAAAGCTTTTAGCAAGGTGACATCTTTTACAGGCTTTTTGCCTTACCTTGCAAGAGAACAATATGTTTTACATGAAAACATTCCATTATCATGATTATGTGCAGTATATAGATGTAGAGTTGCAACCTGAACCGCTTTTGTGGTGTGAGCAAACTTGGTACCACATTACAGCGAAACACTTTGATATAAAATTAGAGTGGACTGTGGCACTGTGAAAATGGCACTTTGTGTGTCATCATGCTGATGATTTGTCATGATGAAACCCAATACTTTCAATGTTAATTTGATTGCAGGAAACTTATCCCACTTGTTGGTGACAACCAAACGAAAGGATTATGCATTTGATTTTCACTCTAAAATCTGTTATGAGAAGTCAAATGGCTTTCTCTTGATCATGACTAATCAAACAGCCTCTACGTTTCCCATGTTGAAAGTAGAGAATATGACACTTCATCGGCTATCATGAGTCACAAATGCCATTTCCACAGAGCCACAGTCCACTCTAATTCTATATCAAAGTGTTTGGCTATAATAAACAAAAATACCTATATGTCGAAGTTGGCCATTTCTCAGGATGCATAAAATGCTCATGGCTCCACAGGGATAGGCCATAAAGGCTCACAGGGGCCGCAATGGCTCATACAGGCTATTAGCTCTAATGGAGGTAGCATGGATGATGTGGCAATGGTGATATAGCTATTAGAGTGGACTGTGGCACTGATGGTCATAGTGCACTTGGTGATTACAAGAAGGTGTTGCAGTCCCTTGTGTGTATTAAGCCATGCATGCTGCGTTGAAAACAAAGGACAATTTAGTAGATAATTGATAAAAAATTATATATCATCTTAAAATTGATTGAATGTGTCACTCCAGATTATTGGTATGTCAGAGTAAATAAATGAATGTGTCACTAAAATAAGTTCATATTGACCAGCCTGTAAAACCAAATATTATACTGCTTCAAAACCAATGGAAATAACTTCGTTCTTGGCTGTCAATAGAGATTCACATTTGCGCCTATCCTGTTATACATTTTTTAAGTGAAGATATTCGTTTCCAGCTCTTCGAAAGATTAATTTGATTCCAAATTTGAAGTTAAAAAATATATTGGAAGAGATTGACGTTCTTAATCTACATGACAACATTGGCAATATCTAGTAGTGATATAGATAGACACAGTACACGGAAACAGACCATAGTGAAAAACCAGGTTTGGCCTTTTTGACCATGGTGCCATTCCCTTGTGCCCACCAAAAGAGATGTAAGTGGTGAATTAGCATCTGCCTGAAATATGTAATACATGGATGTGTTTGTGTGGACAGGAATGGCCAATAACTACCATAAAAAAAAACATAAACAAGCAATATAAAGCCCTAGTTGCCTTAGCTTGCACGCCTCTGTTAATTCCCTGATGTAATGGTTAAAGGGAATGCCAGATGTAATTAGCAAGTTACTTGTGTCAAAAGACTGATATGACTCACAACTGAACTGTAATTTGACATAGGCTACTGACCATATATAGGATAGGTCTTATGTTCTTCTTTACTGTAATAAGTTGTTTCAGAAATTCTTTGTTTCAGACTTTCAGTTAAAATTTAGTTCTGCCATTGGCTATTTTAATTTACTTGAAATGAGGGATGGTCTCCCAGTAAAGAGGAGATGAATTGAATTGTGGTAGCATATGAAATGACTTGAGCGGATCCCCCGATGCAAAACGTTGGAGGATACAACAATTTTTTTTAATGACTTGGCCATTCTCACTCCGTTGTTAATTGCGATAACAGTAATCTGCTGTCTGTATTCTCTGCTACATTTTGGTAACACATTGGTCATTGGCCTAAGTGTATATAACAATTGGCAACAAGAAAACTTACATATACCTTTCTAGCTGTCTATGTCAATAATTGTTTACCATAATAGACAAGAATTTTACATTCCCAGATTATGACTCATATTAAATGCAAATATACATTGTCGGTCCAGAGCAAAGAAATCTACCTTGTTTTTGAAACAGTAAAACGATATTCAGAGTCAAACAGTGCAACACTAAGTTAGGGGTTATAAATTCTTTCATATCCCCACCTTGGGACATATCTATCTATGTTATCATGAGTTTTTCAATCATCTACTAAACGGTCATTTGCTTTATGACTTATCACCCATGGTTTAATACACACAAGGGACTGCAACACCTTCTTGTAATCACCAAGTGCACTGCCACCATCACTTAGCTATATCACCATTGCCATATCATCCTTGCTACCCCCATTAGAGCTAACAGCCTGTATGAGCATTGTGGCCTCCATGAGCCGTTATGGCTTATCCCAGTGGAGCCATGAGCATTTTATGCATCCTGAGAAATGGCAACTTTACATATTGGCTATACAAAATGTCAACATTAGATTCTGATATCTGGAGGGTGGGGGATTGCAGTGATGAAAATATTTCCTGCACAATTTTGGATAAAACAATTTTATCTTTTTGTGAAATAAATAAATTCCTGTTGAGATAGATGACCCCCCGCCCAGTATCTAAATACAGCCAATAACTTCAGCATGAAGCCAAAAATAAATAACTGCAGCCAAATTGTTCCACACTGTGAAAAAGAGATTCATGAATTGTAACACATATGACATCATGTCACATCTAGTTTTAATGTCTTTGCCCAAGCAACGCACAACATAAACACAACATTGGTGGAGGACTCGTCTGTTGGTCACAGAAATGTATGTTGCCACAATATCAACATGACATTGAGTTTTTCACAACATTGTAAAATTTTGCGACAACGTCGCACGCTTAGAAATGCCTGCTATGATGTGCTTCAAAAAGTTGGGACAACATTATTTCTTCCATGCAATTTTACATACTTTTCACAGACATTGCAAAATTGTCACTGCAACGTAGATCTGCCTTTTGGGTGACCCATATGAAAAGTTACTTGGAGAATGAGTTGGAGTAATGGGAGTATTGTTATGAACTATTTCACCTTTTGTTTTCTTCTGAAGAGATGGCCTGCTCTGAATCATTGTAATATGTCACTGATTGAATATTTATCAAGCTTAATATAAGATTTAGTTCAGGGAATGCCTTTTAACTGTAAAAAAGCTTTTGAAATTTTGGAAAAAAACTCACAATTGGCCAAAGATGCCTAAACATATTATTTCCCTTATATATATATGCAAAATGGCGAGTCTGACAACTATCTCCGAAAATAAATATATTTAAAACTTTGTCCTGATGAGAAATGTAAGAAGTATGTCCTTTAATAGGACTCAATGATCATGGCGTGCAATGAAGCTGGAAAAAGGAAAGGCAAATATAGAAGTAATCTCAATTTACCACACTCCCTGTAGAAAGCTCATATAATCATGTATGTTATATATATATATATGATGGTAACTTGATAGTGGATGCATCCAAAATTGGCATAAGAAAGCGATATATGGGAGAATAAAAAATTAGGAATATGTATATATATATATATGTTATATGTATATATATACACAAGCAGTAGCCTATTTCCAAGCGCAGCCTCAGACAGAAGGTGGGCGTTCAGAGTGGTTTCTTCTTAGAAACTTTCTGCATATTATAACCATCGATATGATGTAATCCTGTTAATAGACTTGACATTAAGCTATTATGAAACGTTACAATGTATGTTAGATTTTAAAAATAAGTTTAAATAAGAAATCTGAAATTAGTTAATTGATTACCACCATCAACAAAAATAATAACACAAAAGGATGGAAATAGGAGAACAGAGCTCTGTGCAAAAAATACTACCGCAATTTCTGTTCACTGTAAAATTTCAAATTTAAGTCAGCTCAAATGACTGAGAGAGATGGTTCCACAAAATGTCAGTCTTCATTTGTAGTTCTGAATTTATCTATAGGTGGCATCGCAAAGCAATGGCTGCTCTGTTGGAATCCCCTTTGCGCTTTCAACTGGGTGATTGGTGTTGTTGACCAAGCCAAGGAGTCTGATGTAATCCAGGGTATTTGCACTATGTGTAAATACCGAATAAAATATCAATCAATCAATCAATTATGGTTCTCAGCTGATATTAATCCTTTCAGTATAGTAGGTGTGTCTTAAAGCAAATGCGTATTTGGAAAGTGCTCTGCAGGTTTCAAAAATGAAGGTAATCCGTTTTTCGGATTTTAGGGCTGGATGCGTCACACTTTCGAGTGATGCTCTGTTTTATTTTGTGTTGGTCATACATTTTGGCAAACCAAAATGTGACAAACAAGGCCAAAAGTGAATTGGAAAAGATCATACATGAATGATTTTCGACTCAATGATGAAATGTTTGTGATAGGATGAAAATGATTTGGACTTAAAAAGATTATTTTTAAAAGTATGACCACAATTCAAGTGATGCCTTTTTTTGCTGGTTAGTATGCTTAGTCCAACGCTTGTCACTCGTTTTCAATGATTCCTAAGTTGTGGAGTAAGAATTTTAGATCTCATTCGTTTTTGCAAGCACAAAAGAGCTGTCGGTTCTATTTTTGAAAGTCATATTATAAAATTGTGAGTATTTGTCACAAACAATACATGATAGTTTGCATTACAGTGACAGTGCACAACCAAAAGCTTTTAGCAAGGTGACATCTTTTACAGGCTTTTTGCCTCATCTTGCAAGAGAACAATATGTTTTACATGAAAACATTCCATTATGTGCAGTATATGTAGAGTTGCAACCTGAACCGCTTTTGTGGTGTGAGCAAACTAGATACCACATTAATTAACAAACAATACCAATATGTATTAGATGGCCATTTCTCAGGACACACATAAAATGCTCATAGCTCCATGGGGATAGGCCATAGGGTAATGTTCTTTAAGTCGGACACTTAGAAGGTGACACCTTGAGTCGGACACTTTTTGTTGGGCTCTATTGGCTATCTGAGAGCACGTGTACCTATATATTTGGTACCAATGTATAGCTTAAGTCTTCCTTTATCTACTCAAAAAGTATCAACATGATATTAGAAACTTAAGTGTGTTTTTCATGGCTATAAAGATGGGGTAAAAAGTGAGTTTTTCTGAAAATGTTGTGTCAGAAATTTGTGAATTTTAGTTGAATATTGGCCTGTTTCAATTATCTGTAGCTGGCCTGTGATATTGAACTGACTTCAGTTTCTTTGTCATTCAGTTAGAAGTAAGATCAACTTATTATGTGCTGTAATATGGGGTTTTTTAAGTGAAAGGAAGACACTAAAGCACCTGAGTCTTTGATGTCATGTTTTTAGAACACAACTGTCCGACTCAAAGATACCCTATGCCATTTCATATTTTAGAAATTTTGCCATTAATTTGGTTCTTGTGCTTTGCAAATTGTCCATTTCTGTTAGGTTTAGTAAAAACGTTTCATTTGAGGCCCTGTTTGACCATCAATAACCCTCAGGCCAAGCAAGTTATCCCTCTTTTAAAATGTACAGAATATAAGTGTCCGACTCAAAGAACTTTACCCTAAAGGCTCACAGGGACAGCAATGCTAATACAGGCTGTTAGCTCTAATGGGGGTAGCAAGGGTGATATGGCAATGGTGATATAGCTATTAGAGTGGACTGTGGCACCGATGGTCATAGTGGACTTGGTGATTACAAGAAGGTGTTGCAGTCCCTTGTGTGTATTTTAAGCCATGCATGCTGCGTTGAAAACAAAGGACAATTTAGTAGATAATCGATTAAAAATTGCATATATCATCTTAAAATTGATTGAATGTGCCACTCCAGATGATTGGTATGTCAGAGTAAATAAATGAATGTGTCACTAAAATAAGTTTACATTGACCAGCCTGTTAAACCAAATATTATACTGCTTCAAAACCAATGGAAATGACTTCGTTCTTGGCTGTCAATAGAGATTCACATTTGCGCCTATCCTGTTATACATTTTTTAAGTGAAGATTTTCGTTTCCAGCTCTCCGAAAGATTAATTTGATTCCAAATTTGAAGCTTAAAAAAAACCTATAAGAAGAGATTGATGTTCTTAATCTACATGACAACATTGGGACTATCTAGTATTGATATAGACAGACACAAGACGCAGAATCAGACCAAAGTGAAAAACCATGTTTGGCCTTTTTGACCATGGTGCTATTCCCTTGTGCCCACCAAAAGAGATGTAAGTGGTGAATTAGCATCTGTCTGAAATATGTAATACATGGATGTGTTGGTGTGCACAGGAATGGCGAATAACTGCCATAAACAGAACATAAGCAAGCAATATAAAGTCCTATAGTTGCCTCAGCTTGCGCGCCTCTGTTAATTCCCTGATGTAATGGTTAAAGGGAATGCCAGATGTAATTAGCAAGTTACTTGTGTCAAAAGACTGATATGACTCACAACTGAACTGTAATTTGACATAGGCTACTGACCATATATAGGATAGGTCTTATGTTCTTCTTTACTGTAACAAGTTGTTTCAGAAATTCTTTGTTTCAGATAAAATTTAGTTTAGCCATTGGGTATTTTTCTTGAAATGAGGTAGTGATCCAACTTCGCGCCATAAGGCATCCAATACATAGATCTCAAGAAATGCATAGTTCTACAGGCTCAAATGTCAGCAAAGCTAAAGTGTCTCTAATTGCTATTGACAGCTCATAAATTTGTGTGTTGCTTTTAGTGCCTCTTTGCAATTCAACGCCTTCAAAGGATCGGATTGCTATTGAAAGTCTCACATCAAAACTTTCATGCTTACAGTAGACGAACTTCGAGTGCTTACAAATGACTGGTTTCAGAGCATCAATGAGGTCACTTAAGCTGCTGCTTCAATCTTTACCATGGAAAGTGGTGGTTCTTTGACGGACTCATAGGACTTCTATGTCTTCTAATGACGTGTATAGATGCAGCTGTGACCAATACCTGGTTCAGTGATGTGTATAAGAGCAATGCAAAGTGAATGGGCAGTAGAACAATTGTCATATAAAGTGCAGTGACTTAGTCATAAACCTGACCCATTTGACAATAATCATTGCTCTCTTCATGAAAGATTTGGTGTTGACACAGTCAGTCAACATGAAAGCTTATCCATCTGAATTGAGATAGTGACTTATAAATCATGGCAGAAGTTTGACGCAATTATATGCATGCTTGTGTCTAAGCAGGGTTTTTGTGCATATAAAGTGTAGCAACCTGTTTGATGAACAAGGGAGATACACACGAAAGCCAGGAGCATCCCTCCATTGCATAGTTTGTTTGCACTTGCTCTGCCAACAAGTCCAATAAAATTCTGAAGTATTCTAATCCTTCAAAGCTTTTTTCTGGCCTGAAATATCTAAAATTTAGATAATTGTTTGTGTTTTTCCTCAAAGAAATATTTGGAACAACAAATAGACAACAATTAAACATTCAAACATAGATACAATTGCTTTGAATATCTCAAACTGTGAATTCTGTTTGTCACACCAGAGGAAGATTAATCTGTTTGTTATAACTTTGCAAAAATGTAGCACTTGTGGTCAGGATGGCCAGGAGTAGCAAACGCCAAGATCAGCTGGGGATCAGTAGCATTGACAGTGGTCAAGCTCTGTTGATTGCAGGCCTGTTACTCAGAGAGACAGGAGTGAGGTCACTGGTGAATGCTATGACACCTATCACACAACATGGTATGTATGGGCTATGAGTCAGTCACACCTTCATCAGGTATCAAAGTTAAGGTCACTTAACATGGCAGGGATAGGGCTGTGATGTCTGTAACAGCCTTTAAGTGTATTGCATGTAAGCAGTCAAAGTTTGTCTACTGTAAGTGCAATTTAGGCATACAGCATTCTTGAACATCTGCATTGTTTTTAAACAATCTATGCTCTCCTTCCACTGCACATCAACTCATCACTTCGTTTTACACCATTAAATTTCTAAATACCATATATTTTGTAAACTATACTGTTTATTGCTTAAGACGTCTTTTCTAAGTGCATGGTAGCTGGTATCTCTATGACTCAAAACTCAGATCTATTGATAAATAGGCCTACATGTTTCAAGTCGATTGCCAAACAAATACATATTTATAGATAGCTCTACACATCAATAGATAATTTGAAAATGCATAGCCTCACTTTTTAAGTCAACGTTTCTTTCTATTACCAGTTTACAACAAGCATGTCACTTCATCCCTCCTATCTTTCACTCTTTGTGAGACAAAACTTTCATTTTGTAGACCAACAAATATCCCTCTCACTGCCCTTTATCACGGGTAAATGCTAGTTGATTGAATATTTATCAAGCTTAATGTAAGATTGAGTTCAGGGAATACCTTTTAACTGTACAAAAGCTTTTGAAATTTTGGAAAAAAACTCACAATTGGCCAAAGATGCCTAAACAGACTATTTCCCCTATATATGCTCATCCTCCCCTTGCAAGCCCTGCTAAAATTGACAGGGCTTTCTGCTATTTCCAACTTCTTCTGTGATTGGCTGCTTATTTAGGTCATAAGCATTTTGCATGCAGATTTAGTCCGATTATGGAAACTTAGAGGATTACTGGCAACTGAGAAAAACAGTGTAAAACAAGCAAACTTTCAAACAGTTTCATTTCAGAACTGTGAAAATACATAATTCAATGGAATTTTCAGAACTGTGATAGCACCTTTCAACAATACACAATTTCTCCATTTGTAACAGTGTGAAACAGAAGCAACAATTTCAAACTGTGATGTAGCTGAACCAAAACTGGGTCAGTTAATTAAGTATTCATGAATTAGCAAAGGTTATGGGCCATTTTGTCATGGTATGACTTGGGATGATGATATATGCTATTCATGTGCCAATGCAAAATGGCGAGTCTGACAACTATCTTCGAAAAATAAGATATTTCAAAATTTGTCCTGATAAGAAATATTAGAAGTTTGTCCTTTTATTAATAGGACACAATGATCATGGTGTGCAATGAAGCTGGAAAAAGGAAAGGCAAATATAGAAGTAATCCCAATTTACCACACTCCCTGTAGAAAGCTCATATAATCATGTATGTTATATATATATGATGGTAACTTGATAGTGGATGCATCCAAAATTGTCATAAGAAAGTGATATATGGGAAAAGAAGAAAATTAGGAATACATATATATGTATGTCTTATATGTACATATATGCACAAGCAGTAGCCTATTTCCATGCGCAGCCTCAGACACAAGGTGGGCGTTCAGAGTGGTTTCTTCTTAGAAACTTTCTGCATATTATAACCATCAATATGATGTAATCCTGATAAATAGACTTGACATTAAGCTATTATGAAATGTTACAAGCAATCATTAGAACAATGTGTTTGTTAAATTTATAAAATAAGAAATCTGAAATTAGTTAATTGATTACCATCATCAGCAAGTATAATTACACATAACACTGTGTACCATTTGCTCTATGCGAAGCGACCTAGTTAATAATAAAGTCTTAAATTTTAGACCAGAAACCAATGTAATAACAATATAACATAGCCAGTATGCTGTGTTTATGTATCAGAAATCTTGATGTGAAATTTCAATATCTAAATAATTAGCAATCAAACGATTTGGTGAATCTAGTAAGAAATGCACTAAAATCTACTATAACTGCATAATCTCCCAGAAAACTTAACTGATTGATTGCAAATTTTGTATGTGTATTGTTTATAATTATATATATACTTTAAGATGGCATACTGGCTATATGGCAACATTTGTTGCTTGCTCTATATATGAAAACTAGCAAAAAACTAGAAAATCCTTAATTGGGTCACTTGGTTGGTACACAGTGATAAGGATGGTAATAGTAGAACAGAGCTCTGTGCAAAAAATGCTTCCGCCATTTCAGTGCACTTTAAAATTTGAATTTTGAGTCAGTTCAAATGTTTGAGTGAGATGGTTGAACAATTCACATAGATAACTGCACTGTAGCAAAAAAATGTTTTTTTGGAGCCAGTATTGAAACAAATCAGGGAGGGGCTGTCACATTTCGTATTTTAACTTCATAAGAATTAAATATAGGACAACATTGCTGGTACCATGAGAATGCTAAGAGTATTTTCTTTCATGTGGTACCACTCATGTTGCCCTGCAATAAATTCTTACTAAAGTCAAGACATTTTATTTTGGCAGTACGTTTTTAGCCAGTGAAACAATCCATGATTAAGTCTGAGATTTAAATTTTGGCTTATTAGGGAGAGCACACCATGACCAAGCATGATTTGGACTAAATTGATGTCCTATGATCCCCCAGCTCCATCATGCAGGCACTTACAATGCTAAATTGCTGCTGCTCTTCAGCACATTTTGAGCTATTTTTAGCCTTCTGTTGTGACATCATCAGCATTGTTGGCTCTATGACATCACTGAAACAATGGTGACGTCACAACAGCAGCAATAGAAGAAAATGGCTTCTTGAGCTGTGTTGACAGCAATGTTATTCCAATGGGATTACCTCAAAACTATAGCTGCAACATGCCAATACTTCCTAATGTTTATGAAACTGTTTGGTCAAGGTGTCAGGATCAGGAGGAGACAATTATTTTTGTCAAGAGTAAGGTATGTTTTTAATTATCAGCCAAAAACTTACTGCCACAAAAAAATGACTTGACTATAAGATATGATATGAATTGCAACAGACCCCATCTCACATTTTACAAGTTTTCAACTAACTTTAACATTAAAACTTCATCACTCACAAGCCAGGCACTCAATCAAAGGTTTTTATATTTGGTCATTCTGGAACTTAGAGAATGCGAATCATTGCAATTAATCAGTGAAATTAATTCAAAAGCCTTTTTTTAATAGGATAAGACAGTCTGCAACATTTTCATTCTAAAAAGTGCAGGCTGAAGAGCCAATGGGAATCAAGACATCGTCCTAGACCATTGATATGCAAAACGAAGGTCTTTGTGAGAGCTTTGCAACCATGTCAATCAGAATGCTGTATGACACATACTGACAAAATTATAGAGAACCGCGGATTGGCGAAAATGCTCGAAAACTAAAAAAAAACATTTAAATTTGAACCAAAATTGAAGTAGGTAGGAATTGTCATATCACCATTTCAAGAACAGGTCTGGATTCTCCAGGTCAAAAGGCACATTTTAGGTACTAGTGCTTTTGAATTTGCATAAAAATTAAAAATTGACCCACCCTAATACTAAAATCTAAATACAAGCTCAGAAATCAAAGATTTATACAGTTAGATTCTTTTTTCAAGTTTCTTATTTGGACACAGCAGTAGACAGACAGATAGATATATATGAATGGTAACTGCAGCTCTTTATAAGCCCAGTACCCAGTGCTTCACATACGAGCGTTGATTGATAAGATGGGAGAGAGAGCGGAGTCCTCAACATGTTACACATCTACCCCATGTGAGGGATCTTTCACTTGCCCAGGATAGATAAATGCTGATACAAGGATCTGCCAAATTAACATATCATCCAAACGACATCCAGCTGCGAGTTTCCTCAAGAAGGTCCACTGAAAATGTTTGGGTTCCTCATTCGGGGTTCGTACCCATGCAGGCACGGACCTTCGGTGGAGCAGGCAGGAATCTTAACCAGCCTATGTTCCTCATCTTCTTGGGGGAGGGTTGGTTTAGAGGCAGCGTGCTGGACTGCCAATCGCCGGGTCCAGGGTTCGAATCCAGCTCTTGTCGGGTCACTTGGGCCTATGTTGGACGGCTGTCTCAATTGTCCTACTCCTGTCCTAATTAGCCTACCAAGTGCATAAACACATAGTGCAGTCTGTTGTGTAATTCCGTAGGATTTGTTTGCTAAAATTGATTTTTTTGCAGATTTGGGATCAATGGGCATCTAATAACAAAATATTACGGGGGACGAATTTTCCCGCCATTTTTACCCCTCCTGTGGGGGTATTTTCAAAATGGCCACCAAAATCACAGACAAATCTGCTTTTTCTCATATTTCAGTCCCTAATTAAGATAAAGTAACAAGAAAAAGATCATTTTTAATGTTTCTTAGTCCAAGAAAGTCATTCTGAAGGGTTTCAAAGCTATACATACAATATGTGGTGGGCTAAATCCAAGATGGCTGCCAAAATGGCTGCCAAAATGTTGACAACTTCTATATCAGCCCCTAATTGTCATAGATAAACAAATAGATAGTCATTTTCTATGTTTCTTGGGTCAAGGAACTCATTTATGTACCTTTTAGAACCATAAATATGATATATGATCCAATATATCCATGATGGCCAACAAAACTGGCCGAGCATATGACCAAATGCTTAGTAAATATCATGTAACTTCTCAGGTTTTTGCCGTCTTTGGAATCTTGATGAATCATATCACCAATAGAGGAAGAATGAATGATATTAAAGTGTGGTTAAAGTATAAAGAAGTTGTTTATAAGCTTGGTTGAGACAATTATGATAGCAGCCCAATTGCTAATATTTATGGTGTCAAGAAATCTAAGGCGCCCAGAATGGCCCCCGAACCTCATATCATTAACAACTTTGCCTAAAGTTGAACAACGAATTTTGTCCAAAAACAGGTTGACAAAGATTTTGAACTCATTCAGTAGACTTTGGTACATTAGAAACAAGAGCAGGTATACTGCCTCCTTATCCCCCATGCCCTACACATCTACCAATACCCACCAGAATTCCCATTTTAGTTATGCCAAATATTTCCACCAGGGGCACAATTGTGCATACATGTAAGGATGTGGAGACACCTGGGGGTGGAATTCGATTTTAAAAATAACATGGCTGCAGGCCAAAAGCACAGCAAAAAGTATTTGGGATGTGGAAATGGTTATGATATTTATTGATTTATGGTCAGATTTGACAAGTTTAGGGGGGTCTTTGAATGTTGGGAAAGGATGAGCATTGTGCATGGTGTGGTGTTTGAGATATTTGATGGACGCCATGACATGGAGACTAAAAGTAAAATCCCCCATAGCATAGCATGGGGGATAATTAGCTATATGGACAAATTCACACTATTTTGCAAATTTGTAGTACACAATATTTCCACTATAAAAGGGACAAGCTATAATTGATAGATGCAGAGAAAAATGCACATCCAGGGTTGTAGCTTTTCAATAGGTCCATGATGTATGATGATGCGAGACCATTTAAAGCTTTGAATGTTAGCATAATAACCTTGTAGTCAAAACGAAACTTGATGGGAAGCCAGTGAAGGTCTTTAAGCACAGGGGAGATGTGAGCATGTTTAGGTACACGCTTGATGACACGGGCAGCACAATTTTGGACTCGCTGAAGTAGATCTAGAAGGGTCTTGGGCGGACCTACAAGTAAGCTGTTACAATAATCCAGAAGCGTGGTCACATTAGCTTGGACAAGCGTACAAGCTGCATTTTCAGTGATGTATTTTCGCAATTTATGGATCAAATGAATTGGTAAAATGCCTTTTTACAAATAGATTTTACATGAGATTCCATTTTCAACATAGAATCATAGTGTACTCCAAGATCTTTGACAGTGGTGCTGATGTCTGTATCCGAGCCACAGATGTTCATTGATGTTATGTTGTGCGAATTCAGCGATGGTCTGGTGATGACAAGGATCTCAGTGTTATCATTATTCAATTTCAAAAAATGTGATCTCATCCACATGCCAACACTGGTAGTGCATGAGTCAGCAGTCCGCAGCATGGAGTTGATTGAAGAGGCACACTTGGGGCTAAAGGACATATAAAGATGTGTGTCATCAGCGTAGAGGATGGATAGCATGCCACTGGACTGAATAACCTTCTGTAGAGGTTGTGTGTAGAGGGAGAACAGCTTCGGTCCCAAAACGGAGCCCTGAGGGACACCACAGGGAAGATTCCTCTGAGTGGAGATGATGTTTCCAACTTAGAGAGACTGATTGCACTCTGTCAGATAGGAGCGAAACCATGCCAATGCTTTTCCAGTTATTCCAGATTCCATCCTTAGTGTTCTTAACAATACAACGTGATTGATTGTATCGAAGGCAGCAGACAGATCAAGGAGGACCAGAACAGCTCCTCCCTGACTGTCCACTGCCCTCAGGAGGTCATTCTGCACTCGCGTCAGTGATGACCTGGCAGTTACCACTAAGTTTCAAGTAGCTGGCAGGTAGGACGTTGAAGTAGCAATCTTCCACTTGGTCTCAAGTATCTGCCAGGTAAGGGGGACAACTATTTCATATCAAATCCAACCCCTCGATATTAAATGGTTGCTCTCCAACTGCTAGTTTCCATTTCATGGAGCTATCTTCCCAAAGTTTCAAGTAGCTGCCAGGTAACTGCCAGGTAGCCAGTTCAAGTAGCTATCGTCCACTAGGTCTCAAGTGGCTGCCAGGTGGCTGCCAGGTAGCCAGTTCAACTAGCTATCTTAAAACTATATGTTTCAAGTAGCTGACAGGTAACTGCCAGTTAGCCAGTTCAAGTAGCTATCTTCCCAAAGTTTCAAGTAGCTGACAGGTAACTGCCAGGTAGCCAGTTCAATTAGCTATCTTCCTGAAGGTTTCAGGTGGCTACCAGGTAGGTAGCTGCCAGGTACCAGCTTGGGGTATCTAGCTTCACATTTCAGGTAGCTGCCAGGTAACTCCCAAGTAACCAGCTTCAGGTAGCTAACTTCCTGGATCGAGCAAGGAGAGAGATGCATGATTTATGGAGGCACCCACCAAGGTATGTATAATCGACATAAGGAGCAGAGGGAAAGACACACAAGGAAACTTCTAGAGATGAGAGGATGAATGAGTGTTTCCCATTTTCCCTCTTCCCAATCTCTCCATACCCCCACATCTCTGTCATAAATATTTGCCTCAATCCTCCCAGTTCCTACCAGAGGAGTTGAATGTCTCAGTTTAAAAAGAGGCTGCTTGCCATGTATGAAAAGTGCTTTGAGTGAAAAACCATGGATTCAAACCCTGGATGGCACATTATTGCTCATTGACATTACTATTCAACAGGCCAATGGGTCAAGGTGAGGGTGAACTTTAAAACTGTGATAGAACCCTCTGGTGCTTTACTATTGATGGGAGTTCCATGTCCTGAAGCTGAGAAAACCTATAGCCCTGCACTTGCATCAGCATCAAATATCCCAAGTGCATCTTTTCTCCCAGTCTCCAGTCAGTTGTTCAACTTCCTGTCCAGTCTCCTCTCTTCTGGCCTTCCCCTCCATAACCAACCATTTAGTCTTTTATGTTAGTTCCTTTCTTTCCTCCC
Source organism: Platynereis dumerilii (assembly GCA_026936325.1). Taxonomy (NCBI): domain Eukaryota; kingdom Metazoa; phylum Annelida; class Polychaeta; order Phyllodocida; family Nereididae; genus Platynereis; species Platynereis dumerilii. Next base: position 10,459,827 of record JAPTHN010000002.1, on the reverse strand, counting down.
CCATGCATGCCACTTCTAATTATATATTTTTCTTGCTTAGCTCCTCCCATATTTCCTCCTCTATATCCCTCCCTGCCTACCTCCAGTGGCACCAGTGTACGTGGGGCTGGTGGGGCTGGTGGGGCATTTGCCCACCACTTTTTGACCAAACCATATGATTCAATTTGAAAAATGTTGTGATTCCACGGTACACCTTTCTGTAAAGGCTTCAGCCCAATTTGCCCCAACGCTTTAAAATGAAACTGACGTCCCTGCCTCCCTCATTGATCAGTGACCTTCTTTCATTCCACATGACTAAACCTGCCATTGGTCTTCTTCTTCAATATATCGTTTCTGCTGATTCATAGATACTAGTCCTGTCTGACTCCGTATCTATAGGCGCTGTGCTGCAATGGCGAAACCTCATTTCCTACCGCCCCCCTCTTCATACTTCTTTCCTCCATTTATTCTCAGAGCCTCTTCTGTACCTCTTCCCTTCCGTCTTTGTGGTTTACTCCCACCCCCCCCCATCTAAATGTGTGCTTGTCCCCTTGCCACTTTCATTCCAGTTTGATTACAGTATGTCTCCTCATCAGGCGGCTGGGAGAGTGTCTAAAGGTCTTTACTAAATATAATTTCGAACCCAAGGTAGGGTACCGATTTTTCCGAGGTCTTTCATGAGCAAAATCACAGCTGAATGTCGTTCAGGGGAGACATGAAATTGGTGGCCCCTTGTATCAGTGTCTATGGATGAGTAAAAGATCCTGTGCATGCACTGTAGTCAAGTGCCTGGAACTGGACTGCACTTTTCATGTCTATTTGTCTATCTTCCACTGCATATCTCCTTTGAATCTCCTCAACTCATCCTTAATCACCTGCCCTCATCTTAGTTTCCCCTTAGCTGCCTCCCCATTGATATGCTGCCAGTACACTTGCAATTGTGATTAAATAAGGAGGTATGTGCTGGAGAAAAATATATGCAGGAATTTGCCGAATAACTTAGAGGTAAGGTTTGGCTATATTTTTGCAAAAATTTTATGTAATATCCTCAACAGATGGGGTATTCACATAAGATTTTGTCAAAGTCTGCTAAATATGTTTTAAACAATTGAAAATCCCATTAGAGACACAATTTTCGTGAAACATTTTTAGGCAAAGTCAAAAAAGGTAATATTAGGTTTGGGAGCCACAGATTTCTTGCCTCCATAAATATTAACAGTTGGGCCGCCACCATATTTCTGTTAATTCTATGCACCGGGCTTGTCAATAACTTTTTGGTGAGTTTCACACTTTATCCACTCTTTAATATAATTCATTCTTCCTCTCTTGGTGATACGATTTTTCAAGACCCCAAAGACGGCAAAAACTTGTGAAGTTACATGGTTCTTGCTAAACTCTAGGAAGTATGTTCAGCGAATTTTGTTGGCCATCATGGATATATTGGATCATATATCATATTTATGGCTTTGAAAGGTGCATATTTGAGTTCTTTGACCCAAGAAACATAGAAAATGACCTTTTATTTGATAGTCTATGACAATTAGGAGCTAAAATACAGATTGTCGACATTTGGGCAGCCATTTTGGCAGCCATCTTGGATTTAGCCCAACAAATATTGCATGTATGGCTTTGAAACCTTTCAGAATGACTTCCTTGACCTAAGATACATTGAAAATGATCTTTTTCTTGTTACTTTATCTTAATTAGGGACTGAAATATGAGAAAAAGCAGATTTGTCTATGATTTTGGCGGCCATTTTGAAAATACCCCCACAGGAGGGGTAAAAATGGCTGGAAAATTCGTCCCCCTTATTATGTTGTTATTGGAAGCCCATTGAACCCGAATCTGCAAAAAAATCAATTTTAGCGAAAAAATCCTACGGAATCCATATATTGGACATATCAAACCACACTAACAGGACGTAAAGCCCCAAACATCCATCCAATTCATCCTCATCTTCTTTTCTCGTTGAAATTTAAAATTGCGTGTGTTAACCAAGTTCACCTGTATGACATGTAAAACTATAATTCTCTGAATGAGTGGGTGGACCCTTTAAGACTCCGTTTGGCTTTTCAGTGTCAAAGGTTTGACATACGATACCTTTCTAGCAAACAGTAGTAATATGTAAGCTGTCGTCAACCTGAGGCTGAATTTGAGACACAATTTATAACAGAATTTCACCGACTGCCTCTGGACCAGTCACACCCACCTTACCAGAGCATTTCTTAAGGATTTTCGACTGGGAGAGCAACGCAATTTTGTAGCGTCATGATTTGTGACATTTATAGATCACCAGCTGTAGTTGTACATCCATTACGATATATTTAAATGGTGATTTGCTTGCCAAAGGATTTTGAACTGTTGGGCTTGCTGCTAATTTAGGGAGTTTCGCTGAGTGCCACGAAAAACTTGACAAATGATTTTTAATCACAAACCTGAAAGATGACATAAGCAGAAGTATATATTTAAATATAGACCAAGTGAAGAATATCTTTGATATAAGAAGCAGACACTTTGGTTTCAAATGCGCTCAAGAGCAACAAATTAAGACCAAATATCACCAAATGAGGAATTGATGAGAGTCTCTGGAAAATATTGGTCTCCCGTGCAGTGATGCCGATTTGGCAATGACTGGGAGACCAAATCTGTCCACTTGCAGACCATTTGGTCTCCCAGTTACTACAGGGTGGTCAAAAAAGACCTTTACATGCCTTTGGTTCATGAGGCTGTAAGTTCTCATCCAATCAGCCCCGTTCTTGGATGAATTTAAGGTAGGAATCTCAGTATCATGTTTCTACTCTTGATTAAAATTTTGATAAGGCATTACAACAGCGGTACATTTTGACAACCTGTGGTAGCTTGCAACTTCTATCAACCTTTTTCTCTTTCGAGCTGTCCAAAGGACTGAGTTTTGAAATGAATAATTGTGGGCTCCAATGTAAAATGCAGTGATATTTTAAAAATTTGCTGGGTTTCTCAAAGACATTGGGATTAAATTTTGCTGAACTGCAAGTTTTACCATACAAATTAAAGAAAAGAGTTAATTTACTTGTAATACATGTATGGCTTTCATCAGTTTCATTCCATATTGAAATGGCTAAAAAATAATTTTTAACGTTGTGCTTAAGAAATCTTCAAAGTAATCTAAGACAGGTAGCACGGCGGGGCCGAAGCATCCAGAATGATGCGAATGCCCAGGGCCTCATAAAACGTAAATCCGAGTTGTGAAAAAGTTTATCAACACATAGTCCTGATCCCATGGTGAATAACCAGCTCATACCAATGAGACAAACTGTCAAACAGTCAAACATGAGACGATAAGTGGACAACAAAGAATATGGGATTTATTGCAGTGAAATACACGCTTGCGATTGGCTGACTGAGGTGTCGAATAGTATAAATGCGTTTATATCACATTGGATTAATGCCCTCATTATATAAATCACATACATGTTCAACATCTACCTTGGTGAACAACCTGTGCCTTTCCAGTCTTGCAACAACATATCAGAATATTATGCCACCACATATTCAGGACGTTGTGATGATTCATGTTTGTCAGAGCTTTCTGAGTAATTGGATTAACAGTGGGAGGCATGAGATGTGGGTCAGATTATAATACTTGTATAGAGATCGCGGAAATGTTATACAGACACCGTACGTGGTATTTTCAACCAGAGAAACCTAGAAGTTTGACAATAACAGGTCAATTAGTCTTCTAAATTTTTTTTTGACAAAACAAATTATATGGTATTGATCCTCAGATCAACTGGTGTCTTTGTGGCAAAAATCATTCAGCTGTGACCATTTCCTGTCTGCCTTTTGAATTGTTTATCACATTTTGGTTTTTGTAAGAAAATATGACTTTACCAATAAGTTACACCAAAAATAAAGGCGCCATTTTAAATAATGCCCAACCAGGTGATAATAGCCGAAAAATTAGCACAGCAACTCTATTTTTTAATTTTACAGGACAATTGGAAAATTGGAGTTTTGCACATTTCAAAATGTTGCAAACAAAATCACTATAGTTCGGGCCCTTAGATTTGAGCTTTTTAAATAAAATCTTCAGACAATTTCACTGCGTTGTCTAGGAATTGCTACATTTTTTTTCAAAACAAAATTCACAGTTTAACACAATATTTTGCGACGACGAAGGCAATATTCTTAAAATCACATTGACATGACTTGCACACAATTGTAAAATAAAAAAACAACATGTATCAAAGCGCAAGATGTTCCAGATTATTGAGTCCAGAGTACTCCAGACACGGACTAAACAGATATGCCAGTAAAAAAGTTCCAGGTCCATAGTTCCAAGTAAAGTTTCTAATTTCAGAATTGAAGTGTCATTCTGCGAAGTTCCTACAGGGGTGCTGTAGTCTAGGACTCCGATAATATCAGAAATTTTGCCACTCTTATTTATTTCTGTGTACAAATGTTATCAGACAACCAAAATAGGCAGAACATGCTGTAAGCCAACAAAAATAGGCAGAAAAGAATTACATAAACCCAATTGGGCAATGACAACAGAGACCCATAAGATCACTAGATTCACTTGAAAACAGAATCACTACTTGTATTGATGCCAGTGGTAGGCATACTGTATCCTGGAGACTGTTATTGGTTTTTTGTCAAAGCTTGTGATCTTCAATGATATCTTTGGCCATTTTTACTGTTATTGCATCATTCAATCATTTAACATTTTCTATTGCTCACATGAGACGTCTGTTGTCATTGCTGAAGCAGGTTTAGAAAATTGCGAGGGTTAAAACAGCATTACTCATAATCACATTGATACTTCCAGAAAAAAAACAATTGTTTTCTGCCTATTTGCTTGGCTAATAACACTATACAAAGAAAGAAATGATAGTGGAAAAGTTGATGGAATTATATTATTGGATTCCTAGACTACATCACCCCCTGTAGGAACTTTTCAGAATGACACTTCAATTCTGAAATCAGAAACTTTACTTGGAACTGAGGACCTGAAACTTTTTTACTGGCATATCTGTTTAGTCCGTGTCTGGACTCAAGAATCTGGAACATCTCGCGCTTTGATCCATATTGTTTTTTTCTTCTAAAATTGTGTGCAAGTCATGTTAGTGTGATTTTAAGAACATTGTCTTCATCATCGCAAAATATTGTGCTAAACTGTGAATTTTGCTCTGAAAAAAATTGAGGCAATTCTTAGACAACACAGTGAAATTGTCTGAAGATTTTATTAAAAAAGCTCAATTCTAAGGGCCCGAACCATAGTGATTTTGTCTGCTGCACTTTGAAATGTGCAAAGCTCCAATTATCAAATTGTCCTGTAAAAGTAAAAAATTGAGTCGCTGTGCTAATTTTCCGGCTACTATCACCTGGTTGGGCATTATTTAAAAATGGCACCTTTATTTTTGGTGTAACTTATTGGTAAGGTCATATTTTATTACAAAAACCGAAATGTGATAAACAAGTCAAAAGGCAGACAGGAAATGGTCACAGCTGAATGATTTTTGGCACAAAGACACTAGTTGATCTGAGGATCAATACCATATAATTTGTTTTGTCCAAAAAAGTTTTGTTGCAAAATTATAAGTTAAAAGCAAGTGATGCGTTTCTTTTCCTGGTGAGTGTATATAGTCAAAGTCCAGTTCTATTTATAATGGCTGAACAGCGCTGGTGAGCAATTTATTGTAACTAGCGCTTTACAAGTCAATACTATTATTATTATTATTATTATTAAAGTCAAAGTCAAAGTCAAATATTTTTATTAAAGTCTCACCCTCTTCACAAACATAAAAACCAATGAAGATAACAGTACAGAGGCCATTTATATATATATTTATTTATTGCATGTCAACATATACAGTTTTTGTTTCATGACTATGGAAAATGTGATTTTTATAATTTTATGTAATATATATATTTATTTTGCTAAATAATTATTTTCCAATAAAGAACTTGAACTTGAATTTGACATATGTAGTTATTTTCACTTCCTCAACCACAGGGAACAGGTAAATGCCATTATTTTTATATTCTGAGAGGTTTCTGACCTCATGCTGTGCAAGCCTACGAGGAAAAATTACAAAAGAAATTGTGATCACAATGATCCATTAGTTAATGAATACGGAAATATGACACTCTCCGTTGGTCCTCGTCAAACAGTCTTTATCTGAGAATGAAGCCTTTCAGAAAACCCTGGAGCTGCTCATTTGATAGTAGCCAGTTCTATGATTTCCTGTCTGAGTATTTGATAGACACTGATATTGAGTTTTCTAACTGACAAAAATGCTTGTTCGAACTCGAAAATGATAATTAGGTCTCATAAAAATGCTTCTTATCAAAATTTCCAAGGATTTTTTTTGTTTGTGTCTGTTTATTTACAGCTCCGGCAATTGCTCTGAAGAAATCACTTTTTTGTTAAATTTTGACCAATGGTGTCATAGCTCAAGTCTCCATTGCTTAGCATTGAAGCATATCATCATATGTAAATTTGGTACAAGCCATGATGCAATAGACCAAACTGGTCAATGGCATTCCTCATGGACAACTTCATCATAGCCTCACAATTATGTGATGGCCCAACTGGTCAATAACACTGCAACAACTCTGGTGCAAAGTTGGACAACTCCATGTCAGGGGGTGAGAGCAGACTGTACCTGTCCCTCTGCATATTGGCAAAAAGTGCAGTCTGGTGAAACTGAGAACTGCATACTGCTGCCACCTGGCACAAAAGTTGATTTCCTATGCTACAGCATTGCTGTCCCAAGAAATAGTTCCAATTTCATTGCACATTCACAAAATTTCTATCCAACATTGATGTATACCAGAGTCAGACTCAGCAATCACGTTCTCTAAGGAAGTAGACAAGGCCATCAGCACACTCAGAAACAGCCCCAGTGTCTTCCAGACAAAATTGTGTGTGTTCCACTGGTCGAAAGTTGGTGGACGCTCGCAGGAGCTCGCTGAATAGCACACTAGTCACTAGGTGGCAACACAAGACAGCATATGTTCTGATCTGTGGCAATGCAAGAGCAGTCCACTTGTAGACAGCAAAAAGTGCATGTCTCTGACACATATTCTTATGTTCTGATGGTGTTTCAAAAGGCCCTGTTACAAAACAGCAATAGGTTGTGTGACCATGCCTGGTGCAAAGTTGGACAACTCCATTTGAGGGGGTGAGAGGATTATGTGTGCTTGGTGATATTTGAAGTCTGTGAAATACAAACAAGCATAGTTGATAAGATAACTGGCAATTAATCACCTCTGTAGTACACGAAAGATACAATTATATAGGACAGAAGATATGGGACAGAACATAGAGAGATAATCTGACTCGATAGATAGATACATGTAGATGGATCGATAGATAGATAGATCAATGGACACTGGACATGTGTATACGAACATACAGTAGTCAACTTTTGAAGTGGATCAAGAATTTACATCGTAGCAATTCTGACATCAGTTGTTGTTGCTGCATAATTTTGCGTGAAATGTTAACTTCGATATCTTGGTAATGTGCTTGAACGAGATTGTTAGGAGTGACTTTGATGGTCACCAGACACGATTGTTTGAAGCAAGGTTCAAAATGACTTGTCACACGCTAGTGAATACACTGAAGCAGCACCAAAATAGAGTGGTGATTTCAGAGCCTTGGTCACTCAGACAATGTCGAATTGGACCGAAGGAACCTAAACTGTGAAAATGTTAAAAAGGAAGACCTCAATTGTCTACTAAATATGATTGAAAAACAAATTTTCTCCAGTCACTTGATGAAGTATGCCCCAGCCGGTGGCTCCCCCGCTTGGTGAAATTGTTCATATCCGTTGGGAAAGCCACAGATTTTTGAAAACAGTGAATCAAATCAAAAGTTGAGCTCAATTGAATTAACAAAATAATGCCTGGTTTATTGCACAGTTACAAAAGAAATGATAACCTGTTTTCAATTAAGGTCGCCATTGCTTATTAGTGTTACAGACCATTTTGCACCTTGTGACAAACAATCATCGTTTTGAAGGGTAAAAAATAAGTGAAGCATGAAGTTTTGTTGGCCGAAACATTGCCAAGACATCACACCAACATACTGCACTAAGGTCATTTACTCATATCTTTTTGTGTTAATATTAATTATATGTAAATTCTTGATCCACTTCGAAAGTTGACTACTGTAGATAGCTGACTATAGATAGGTCTAGGGCTCTAGGCCTATATTATGGCAGGCTGGCAGTCCTACGTATACATGCACTCTCTGAGTGTTTGTTCTTGTTTTAGTATATGATAGTGTATTGTGCATGTCTAAGACAAGTATTGTATTTAATCTCGCCTCATTCACACCTCAAATTATAATGAGAGGATTAACAGGGGGGATCCAGAAAATTCCGGTGGGGGATCTATTGGGCTATCGCGTCGCGGAAGGCATAGTTCGCGACATAACGCGACCGCGTGATGATAAAATTAACATGTAAAAATAATACAATTTTGGTCCCCCCCCCAGCGTCCGTCCCTGAGGATTAAACCTGCAATACTTTGATATCAGAGACAAGAATAGGACAGGCAGACGGACAGACAGTGCTGTATGCAGATCACAACAGTGGCTAACTGGAAGTGAATTGAAGTTCAATGAACTGCTTTTCTATTCCAAGCTGTGACAAACCTTCCTGACATTTAACCTGCCCTAATCCGATTATGAAAGGCCATCCGGCCACAAGAGAAAGAATGAACACTGTGTACTTTTCAGAATATCAAGTCACTTGCACAGTTACTCCAAGTGGTTGGATTTTTAATTGGAAATCAATGATTTCTTGTGCAGAACTTCGGTTACAGATGATAAATAAGTTGCAGAAAAATGTGTAATAGATAACGCCCTCGTTTGTGACGATATGCAATATATCCGAGGGCTTTAGCCCGAGGATTATTGCATATCGTCACAAACAAGGGTGTTATCTAACTTATACCACTAAGTACAAAACAAATTAATTAAAATCCCTTTGTTTGCCTTCAATCCTTCTTGTTCGACAACATTTCATTGTATTTGTCGCACATTCACGTTTCTCAGTTCATCTGAAGGTTGGCAGCCCTGAAGGCAACGGGTAAGAATTCTTTGTTCTCAGGAAATAATACAATACATTAATTTTGTGGATTAAAAGAAAGATAGAAATATCGATAGATAGATAGAAATAACACAATACATTAATTTCATAGATAAATTTTATAGATAGATAGATAGACAGATAGATTGATAGACGGATAGATAGATAGGAGGTCGATAGTGCAGCCCTCTCAGCCAAGATCTTTTTGGTGAGGCTGATTATTATCATCACTGAGCAAATTTTATTTTAAAGTTAAGAAATACATTCGAAAAATAATAGGAAGCAAGGATCAGGGGTTCGGGGGCGGCAGCCCCCGAATTAAGAAGAAAAAATAATTCTTTGAGCATGCCAAATGGGGCCAAAATTGCTGGTCTGCTGCTCCGCTATTTTTTTTGCAGCTTGCCTATCCAAAATGAACTATTTTATCAAGTGACCTTAAATTTGATCATTCATTTAGATATTGGTATAAAAAAGAGTGAATACAGCCTTTTTATTGAGACCAGTTACACTTGATAGAATCTTTCTCCTTGTTTACTGTCTGTGTTGTTCAGTTTGAATCTTTTGTTGGTCAGTTTTGTTTCAGTGTTTCCTTCAATTTTGTCAACTTGTAGTCAGCCAAGCATGCAATATCATGGTCAGGTGTATGAGCTGTGATATGCATTATATCAGAGCGAAATCCTGCCTTCTGATTGGCCAGAAAAAGCAAACAGTGGTATAAGAGTAAATAGTCAATGAAAACTTTAAGTGCTGTGCGAATTTCATGTTTGTGCCTTTTACATATTATCATTCACTGCAGTACAGAGTTTGATAACAAACACTATGATTGCATGAAATTACGTATGTTAAACGTTGGGATTGATAAGAATGTGTACATATAGTGATATAAATGAAATAAGTACATATAATCATAAAGTATATAGGGCTATTGACCGTATCTCTTGGTAATCAAAATGCTCTACAGTCAGAACTTTTTCTGAAAAGCATTTGTCCCACTTCTTACTCTACAGCATTTATTACCATTTTAATAAATATGATAAATATAAATATATAACTTGTTACTGTCAAAACCTTAGATACCATGCTTGGACATAGGGGTATTTTGATTCGCAAAATAACAACAGTACTACCATTTGACGCCTCTGTCAGCCAATCACAAGCCAGTGTTTCACAACAATAAATCCATACAATATTCGTTGTTGTCCACTTATCCAGGAACGTCTATATATTTGAATGTTTGTCTCATTGTATAAAAGCCGCTTTCACCATGGGATCAGGATTCAGGAATATAAATTGGGTTTGCCGCATAGGTGTACGGGATGGCTATCTCGCGGGGGGGCTGTGACTATTTTGCCCTGAAATTTTACCATGGCGCGAACGTGACCAGGGCAGTGGATCTGCCCTGATATTGGTCACGATTTGCCCTGATGAGCCATTTGCCCTGATGTCAGGGGGGGGGGAGGGCTGCAGCCCCCCCCCACGGACCCCCTGCGCAATATGCCTATGCTCAGAGTTTGGGATATACAATGCATGTATGTTCAAACTGCACATTTTGTGATTAATTGACAGTCTGTCACTTTATAGTAAAAGATTGGACTGTTGCACTGTGAAAATGACACTAGGGGTGTCATCATACTGATGATTTGTCATGATCATACCCAATAATTTCAATGTTAATTTGATTTAAGGAGACTTATCCCGCTTGTTGGTGACAGTCAAACGAAGGGATTGCATCTGATTTTCACTCTAAAATCAGTTATGACAAGTCAAATGGCCTTCTCTTGATCATGCAGCCTCTATGTTTCCCACTCTGAAAGTAGAAAAGATGACACTTCATCGGCTATCATGAGTTGCAAAGTGCAATTTCACAGTGAGCTAGTCCTCGTTTGTTCTATATCAAAGTGACAGACTGTAATATCTGAATTTGTTTTTTATCACTCTGCCATTTTAGTGCTTTCTTTCACCTAATAGCCTGCAGCTGGTCTACAGGTATAAGCATCTCTTTTGGTATTGTTGTGAATCAATAACGATAATTTTCTTAACACATGGTCTCTTCATGCCGAGTACAGTGATGCTTGGCTGCTAATTTTCAGGCTGGCTCAGTCTTGCAGAGACTGAACAGTGAACATGCTGAAGATTGTTCAGTCACAATTTGTGTTTCTATTTGAGAATTCCTTTCATTTATTATGCAAATTATCAATGGAAAATATATACAATGCAAAGAAGTTGCTGCCAATTTCTTCCATTCATACAAAAAAATGCGATGCGCTCCCCCGAGACATTTGCCAATGACATCAAAGGAACAGATCAAAGGGCATTGTCGGTATACCTGAGTATCAGACTGATATGATATCCGTTACTAAGCAATATTGTTCTTTTCTGTCTGCATAGCCATATACCACTGGATGATTAATCATCGAGGACCATGTGTGCTTTATGTACATTTATTATTATCACAATACAACTAAAGTATTTATCATTTTCTGTATGCTGCTAATGACCACATTTGTCATAATCACTGTGCCATTCATGCTGAATGCTAATTACTCGACCTCTGCTATAAATAGCCCCCAGACTAAATACATGAATCAGTCAAGGTGGCTAAAAATAGCATGGGGTGCAATCATTTGTTTGAGGTCGCGTGAGTGCATGGGGGGGGGGGGGCTAGTGCTCTATAGAATGTCAATGCTGCACGTGATGCATGTGTATTCTTGGGGCCACGACGGAAGCCTTATTACTAGTTCTCATTTAAATGTGATTTCAGAGACTGCTTGTGTTTGGATGGATGTATTTATTTAAGTAATGAGGAATAGCTTGTATCTATAACATATACAACTGTCACAACTATTGAGTATACGCATGGATTTGAGAAATATTCACATACAATTCTTGGAATCTATAAACATGTAGACAATATATGGAGATATATTATCATTTTGAGCTTTTACAGTAATACTAATATACTGATTGCTGACACACACAAATAGCATATTGATATTATTTAAATTTTATTGAACATGCAGCACATGCTTTCACTCAGCAGTGGTGTGGCATGCAATGCATGCCTCTACACTCTACACTGAACACAGAAGCTTTTAAAACACTGCAGCATTGAAACTGCAGCCTTAAACACAGCTGTTTGGAAAGGTGAATTTATGAGTGCTTGAAATTAGACACGGCCAGCTTCTGCTGCAAGCCCAGGAGGCTGTGTGAGCTGTGTGCAGTGCAGAGGGGACAAATTGCCAAGGATTAAGGGATCAGCTGAGTGGAAGAAAAGAGCCTATACACCAAGTGGATTGCCAGGGAGGCTATGGATCTAGCTGGAAGCTGCTGGATGGCTGTATGATGGTTTTTAGATGGGCCACAGCAATAGGAGGCTGACTCATTGCAGCAGCCAGCTACTTCCAAGGCCCCGTCACAAGGATACGGCCCTGAAATCAGCTAAGCATTGCTGTGAGGCCCTGGATCTATCTATTCATCTCTGCCTGCTTCCTTTCAAGAATTCCTTTTTAGAAGCACCCATCTCACGATACAGATACTCATTAGCAGGCACCATCCATCATTATAAAGAATAGAGGCATCTTGAAATCTATTCTTGGAGTTTATATTTAGACATTTTATTCATTAATTTATATTATGTGTCGCAGAGAATAAACAAATTACATTGGACATCATTTCACATTTACACATTTCCAAATACAAGACATTGTGACATATATATTTTACCCTAAATAACATTTAGGTATTAATTTGACATTTTCAACAGTATTCTAAAGAAGGTTCATGTCATGAAAATGTAATATCAAATATCAACAACAGATAAATATGCCTACTCAATACATGGAATATTATCTACATGTACTATCTGTGCCCCATGACGTTATTTTCAGATCTGTTCAGGTCTTAATGGGTTAATTGCAAACCTAAGTCAATTTTTTTGACTGAGTGCTATCATGATCAGTTGGCTTTAATTACCACTTGTGCAAATGATTACATGAACATCAAAGTTCTGCCTTCTTATCTGACGTCATTGGGCCTATTGGCATGGTGCATTTTTAGTTGGGATTTTTAGTTGGCATTTGACAGTACGATAACTGCTTTGGATTAATCAGAAATCACGTTTTTGGCAATTAAAGCGAGATTAACACCAATGGATCAGAGAGATCAGGCATGGATTAGTAACACCAACTGGCTTTGGATTAGCCACATTGTGTTTTATGTGTTACTGGCACAAACACGTGGGTCTTCAGACAGAACCAATTAATAAAAAGCTATAAAAGGATAATTAGTCCAAGAAGGTGTCACGATGGCACGCCAGGAATAGCCGTCAATTGTTTGGTCAGAAGATATAGCAGCCTTTCACGTGGTTGCTAATGTCTATTGTCCACAGGAGGCATATGGGTTCTCTGAAGATTCTCTCTTGATTGCCTGCGGTCGCTGGCAATTGTCTGTGAACACTGAACAATGAAGTGTCTGCTTGCTCCATAAGCTTCAGTTGTCTTATGGATAAAAGAACTGAATCTGCTTTGTAGTGGCTAGCCACTCTACTAATGGTGCACTACCCTCCATTGTCACAATTGTACTCGGCAATACTGGATACTCCTTGTGTACATGTACTGCTTTGGGTATATTCATGACATAGCTAGGTGCAACGCGGAAGTGATCAACACATGGCTAAACCGTTAACCCTGCTGGCTGCAGCACCCGAATGGAGCACTCAAGCACCCGACCAGAGCACCCAGCTGTAGCGTTCAATTTCTGGATTTTATCAAGTACATGTCTGCTACTTGGCTGGTGTTCAATACAGGTCCCTAGATTCTGTAGCAGCTCCAAGCCTCAACCCCAGGTTGCCACAAGATACAGCCTCGGGGGTATTATTGACTGGAGACGGAGGCCCACTCTCGGCCAGGTATCACTGACCTGGGGATTATATTGACTGTGCCAATGTGGAGTTTACAGGGCAAATTACTGCTAAGAAGAGCTGACACAGCTATAGCTGTTGCTCTTACATATATTCATCACCAAGGATATATTTACAATTACTTTGATATATTGGTTTCGTCAGTGACACAAGTGAATCAGTGATATATGAGGGAGAGAGCACGCGAGGACAACCATTAACTAAGCATAGGACAACTGAGCTGTTCTCTTGGTGTAAAATATCCATGGAGCATTCTGAGAACTATGTGTGGATACCAACCCTGTGTGACACCAGCTACAAATTGATATGACAGGTGCCATTGTCCAGTCCTAATGCCCCAACTTAACAAAACTGCACCTGGTAACACTACATATGGTCAGTGTATGGCCATTTGTCAGCATTTCTTGGTTTACTGAAGTCATCAGTGCAAATCTGTTGGACTATATGTGTTCAATACAACTCCGGATTTAAAATAACCTATACAGACTGGAGTACATATACCCCAAGAGGCCAAGACTCAGGAATATTTGTTTAATTGCTCAGCCACCCATAGCCCCAAGGCATGTGGTTCATATGGGGTGAATGTCTACAGTACCCACTGTGATTGTAAGCAATGCAAAACATTGAACAAATGAAAATAATCAGATTGGAATATACCTATTATTCTGCCCGTGTGGGAGAGTGGGTCTGAGTGACTGTTCATGAGAAACTGGCAGAATATTGCACACCGGAAGGAAAACTGTGTCTGAAACTGCAGACCGACCGCCATAAAGTTCTGGTTTGTGATTTGATCTGTGGTTGGCTCACATTGGATAACACCGGTCAGAAAGATAAACGGAGTCACAACCACCCTCAGATACACCAATGACCAAGCGTAGGCCAGGGATTGTATCAGTGACAAACATTATATTAGCAATACTGGGACATTAAATTTAGCCAACCTCACATACTGACAGCATCAGGACATCAGATAACAGCGAAAGCATCAGACAGATAACATTTAACTGACAACATCACCAGTGACAGACAGCATCACCAGTGACAGACAGCATCACCAGTGACAGACATCATTTCAGCGACAGCATCAGAAACATCTAACAAGAGTGCACACACGGCTTCACAGCCAGTGGAGATGCAAGACAGCACCCCGCGTGACACTTGTGTGATACTTGTGTGATAGCATCGGATAGAAAGGCTTTGGCCACTGCTTGTGACACACACAGAAGCAGTGCTGGCCCCCGCTGTAATAAGCCGGGGAGCTGCTGCGGCAGAATTCATTGGAGATGCGGCTTTGGTGGTGCAAGGATGTGTCCAGGCAGGGAGCACTAGACAAGTGGATGAAGCCGCTGGTATAACAGCCAGTGGCATCAACCGACCAAACAGCTCACAGCACGTGGACAGCGGCTGTCATAGCTCAGCTGGAATAGCCGGGAAGTGTCAGTCCCAATAGTGCACCTTGTCGGATGCCAGTCAGAAACCGCGGGGACACGGGGGCAACAGAGCTATTACTGCCACTGGAATTACTATTGTTACTATTGTAGCTGTCTGCATTTATAGTGCAATCTGCTGCATCCACAAGGGAATTTGCAGCTGCAACAACATCATCTGGATACAGCAGCTGCCATGCTCATCAGAGATGCTCCTCAGCCCTGCTCCACAGCACTGCTCAGCAACCGGCATGTGGTGGATAAACACAGAGTGAGCATCCCTCCCGTCTCATGTTGCCTGCGTGCCTAATCAAGTTGTCATATGCCAGGACAGGATGAACTGGAATTATCGGATGATCCATTAAATTACCTATGGAATAGTGAGCCTTTATTTGTCTCCGGTGTCCTACTTGCCATTATTAGGAGGACCGATGACAATTGCCTTTCTTGTCCCCTATGAATGGACTATTGCCACAGACTATTGCCATTGACTGTTTCCATTGACTGCAAGGCTCAAGTCATTGCTGCAAAACCCATAGGATATAAAGCCAGTAGGATATGAAAGCCATTGGCTACAACCTGTGATCTCTACAACAAGGCTCTTCAGCAAGGCTCTTCAGTAAGCCACTCCACAAAACACTCCACAGAGCCATTCTACAAAAGCCATCCTAGAAGTGATTCTACAACTGCCTCTCTTCAGCCAATACGTTTACCTCCGATGCCACCAGAGCGTCATGACGTCACTTGCCGATTGTTCTGTCTGATTACGTAACTTTGGGCGGTAGTAGCTGAAACAGCAGCGCCACTTTGTAACAACATGGAGCAGATGGATGGAGACACCTCATTCTATGCTCTGTGTAGGCAAGCCAAGCACGAGACACTCCAACCTCAGCCCACCATGTTCCCCATAGAGGCCCTTAGGCACGATGCTGCTCTGGACTTCCCCGGGGTTCTAGAAGGTGGCAACAACACGCAAGATTGCCAGGACATTTTCCCCCAGAAGAGTGCTGTTGGGGTCAGCATCCAACTTGCCACCCTGGTCCTTATATTCGTGACTAGCTTCGTATCGAACTGTGTGGTGTTTGTTGTGTTCTACCGAAAACCTTCATTACTCAACACGTCAAACCGATACGTGCTCAACTTGGCTGTCTCCAACTTCCTGATGACTTTGTTGGTCATGCCGTTCGTCTTCACTTCGACCTTGACCTTCGACTGGCTCCTTGGGGACCTCTGCTGCCAGATCGTGGGGGTCCTCACCACCGTCCTGTTCGTGGCGTGTATAATGACTCTCCTTCTCATCTCCGTGGACAGGTATTACGCCATCATTAAACCTCTACATTATGATCTCAGCCCTACAGCCAAGAAGGCCACCTACTTGATAGGGTCAGTGTGGTTGATCTCCCTGCTCATTGCCATGCCTCCTGTGGTCGGTTGGAACAAGATTACCTATCAACCTAACAAGGGCATTTGCACCGTAGACTGGAAGGCACCCCATTACGCTGACCGAATGTATTCCTTCTTCATTGTGCTAGTGTGTTTCATAGTGCCCTACGCCCTCTCACTCACCATTTATGTTCGCGTTTTTCACAGTGCTCAGAAAAGCAATGCCCTTGCACGCAGAAACAGTGTCACGGTTGATCAGACTTTAGAAAATGGTCTATTGTCCTTGAATGGGCCAATGATCAAGGCTTTACCGGCCTCCAACCAACGGCGGCGGTCCAGCATAACCAGCCTTCTCCAAGCAGCGAGGCGTCGAAGCAGTGGCAACACTAGGAACTTTTTAGGAAATTTCCACAGAGATGACTGGAGGGCTGCGAAGACTAGTTTACTCATAATGTCGACTTTTACTCTGTGCTGGCTGCCCTTCTTCATCCTCATAGTGCTGGAGGCTTCCTTTGGCAAGGCTGATGCTGTACCTGGCTGGGTGGAGGCAAGTGCTATTTGGGTTGCATTAGCAAGCTGTGCCCTCAACCCCATTGTATACGTATTTCGCAGTTCCGGAGTGAAGCAAGAACTCAAGGTTTTATTTACTACTCGTCCCCCTGAGAGGATCAGTCGGAACAGTACTAGCAGTAGCCTGAGGGAAAGTTGGAAGGGTAGCCTGAGAGACCACAGGGACAGTCTTCGGGATCACATACAGCGGAAGATCTCGGTTGCTTCTGAACTTGGGGGAGCCAGTTACCCCATCCGGAAGTCTAGTTTAAGTGGAATTGGTCGCGGTGCCCCCGTAACATTCCGAATCAGCCCTTCCCCATCCTGCAACTCCATACCTGACACTGTAGATGCCTCGGTGACCCCCGTGACCCCCGTGACCCTTCCACGACCTGCCTCAACCGCCATGGTGACCTTCGCTGATGGTGTCAAGGGGGGTCGAGAAGTCGTGCCCCTTTGATGCCCTACTGTAGGACCGCAGCTGTAAGGTCGCTACCGGACTGTAGCCATTCTAGCCATTGCACATTGGGCATCTCTACTGTAATGTATAAATATGGTAAAGTGTCATTATTGTATTCCGAGGACCACCAGGCATTGTCGCAGTGATGATCTCCTTGTCTTTCAGCCCCACCATGGGTTTTAAATAATCTATCTCAGTATTTAATCCAAGGTATTTATCAATCAATGGTTTACGATGTCTTCAGTATAAGCTATTGTGTTATAGTTTGGTACACATTGTGCTATTGTAATTTGTTTATATTGGTGTTATTATGATGTGTGTGATGTATTTTACCAATATATTATGTGATGTCCTCTACCAAAATACTGTGTCGTTGCATTAATTATATACCTTTGTTACACAAACTATTCATATACAATAGATGTTGTGCAGTGACCATTTAAGTGTGATTACAAACCATTTACATGTGTAACCGAATTATCACCACTTCCATGTTTGTATGTCTATTCATTTGGTAATTCAAACTTATATTGCATTGAAATAATGTGCTATTTTGAGCCTATAGCCCAATACAACTTCATCGGCAAGTTCATGGTCAGTTCACCTGTAATGATGAACTCTCCATAACCTTGTTAAGTCGTACAGTTTTGGTGTGGGCTCATTGTGTCCATTGATTGTATTAATGATCAAAATAATTTCTACCAATACCACATGTGCTGAGACATCACCAACTGCATATATAGATCTGGTTGACAAACTGTCAGCTGGGATCTTCCACGCTGGCAAATTTGTCCAAATTGTCTGCTGGGAGTCTCAAGTGCTACCAGCTGGCACGTTCAGCAAAGTCAGTTAATCTGTGCAAATAGGGTATTTTTATGGCATCCAGTACATTTATGATGAGTAAAATTTATAAAACTATCACCAGCTGGGAAAAAGTCTAAGCTCAATTTATCTGGTAGCCGATAGGAAAATAGTGATTCTATACAAGTTGGCTTGGAGATGCTGAATGACGCTTGAGCTAGCTGGCAACCCAGCTGGCAGCACAAACAAAATTTTTTCCAAGATGCGTACAGTTATGGATTCAACAAAGAACTTGCATAGATTTGGATATTACAATAACAGGCTGTCGTAAGGTGCCCCTGCCTTTGACCTTTTTGTCGTAACCGATGTTGAGTTGCAGGTATTGCAAGGTTCTTGGGGTAAAATCTGATTTTGAGTTAGGAATTCTTCGTTGCAAAAACATTGTGACAATGATGCAATACTGGTAAAAATTAATTATAATTGTATGGTCGAAAATTTAACTATGTTTTCACAATGTTGAAGCAACGTCAATATTTATAAGATGTCAACATGCAATGTTGTGGCAACATTGTCACAAGGTAGTGAAAAATTCTCAATGTTCTGTTCACGTCGTGGCTGGATAATTTCTACCATACATTTCTATGTGAAAACATACATAATTAAGCCTACCACCAATTAGCAACATTTTGTTTACGTTGTGTGCCCCTTGGGTTGCGAGTAGTCTTATTTCCTGTTAGCTGAATTTCACCATAACTCTGAGGACAACAAGACTTCACGGTGTTCACCACATGTGTGTGGGAAAATTAGGAAGATGAGAGCTATTTTACCTATACTATTTTTGTACAGTGAAAGTTATTGTGATATCCGATGTATTTCTGATGCCTTTGTGAATTTGTATATAATGGTTTATAATATATAAGTGTCAAGTACCTCCTGTTCCTCCATATATGGGTTTGAGTATTCGGTGTCATTATTCGTCAGTGCTGCAGATTACTTATAATCCGTGGGTCAGATCACTGCCAATCAGTTATTGATATAAAACATATGCTGCGGTCTGAATTGATATATTCCTCTCATTTATGTGTGTATGTTATGTAAAATTTCACGTAAAATAGAGGCTGGCAGTGAAATCATTGAAGTCCTTGAACCACCAAATGTAATCGCCCGTCCTTCTCTGGCTGTAAGTAATATTCTGAGGTTACTATACCTAAATGGTCAAGAAAGCATCGTCATAATTGATTTCATTTTGTTAATTTAGTTCAGTAAATGAGGCCCTACATTGTTAATCAGCTGCGTTACTTTTACAACAGTTTCCGTTAAAACAACAGTACATGCCGTAGAAACAACGGTTTTCTGTCTTGAAATGACGCTTTTTTTTATTCATTACGGTAGCTGCCGATACAGTCTGTCTCTTTGAAATAGAAAAAGAATGGACTATTGCACTGTGAAAATGGCACTTTGTGTGTCATCATACTGATGATTTGTCACGGTCATACACAATACTTTCAATGTTAATTTGATTTAAGGAGACTTATCCCGCTTGTTGGTGATGTCTAGCCAAACGAAAGGATTATACGTCTGATTTTCACTCTAAAATCAGTTATGACAAGTCAAATGACCTTCTCTTGATCATTACTAATCAAACAGCCTCTATGTTTCCCATGTGAAAATAGAGAAGATGACACTTCATCAGCTATCGTGAGTCACAGAGTGCATTTTTCATAGTGAACTGGTCCTCAGTTTTTTCTGTATTAAAATGACAGACTGTAAAGTTACACAGCGGGTTTTACAGTATTCATTAAGCCTGCCCCAGCATGATACCACTTGCCACCTGACTCGAGTTCCACGTCGAGTCTCTCAAACAGGCTGAAATCCGCTGAATGAATTTGTAATTTTGTAGAGTATCCTGCACTAAGCCATTGGCACCATATACACAGGTCCTTCATTGTTGTATGTTATGTTGATCCCCTCCACCATTTCCAAGCTTTATCAAAAGGTAATTCGCCTTTGTTGTATATCATTTATTGCAAGTGCGGGACTATAGATTTCAAGCCTAAACATGTAGCATGGAGTCATTTTTAGTGGCACTTTTAAGTGCTTCAGAGTGATTGATTTGATTTATCTCAGCACAAAATTACACTTGTGAGTTGTGTGGTATCGTACTAATGGGTCATTAAATGTGTAGTGGGTCTAATTCAGGTTTTAATACATCCAATATCTTTGTGGGGCAAGGTCGTTTTCTTTCTGGAGTGTGAATCTGACCCTCTCGGTGCAAACCGCCAAGGCCTCAGCCTCCAGAATGCCTTGGGAGCACTCACAATTTCTTTCCGGATAACAATGAAATGATTTTAGATCCACCGGCTGTAAATCAAACGGCATTGTAACAGCATTTCCTTGTCATGTTTAGCAGTCCACCATTTGTTGAAACAAATTTTAACAAGGTTGTGTGCTATAGCTCTACAATTTCAAAAAAGATTGGTCACAATAACCAATTGGTTGATATTTGTCAGACCAATCGTATGGTCAACCGTCAACCAAGAAATTGGTTACTTCTTCACTACCTGTATGATCTAATTGATCTTGCTTGTGACAAGCAATCATTCCTCGAAGTAACAGTGTTGGTTGTCTGTGGATTTGTTGTCAGAGGGCAGTGTACCTACTGTGATCCATTAATTACACCCGAAGGCCCAATTTCACCAGCAGAGCTAAGACCAGGTTTAAGGTTAAGCTTTGTCTTGAGCATTTTGCTTACTAGGCATTGCAGCTATTTTATGACAATGATCCTAGCATTAATTTGAAACTAATTAGACCAGGTTGAAAGGTTAGACATGGGCCACATGGCTTTACTCTCTTGGTAAATTAGGGCTTAAAGGGATGAAATCAGACCTCAAAGGCATTTGTTTCTGTGCAAAATAGACAAAGCAGAAGTTACCTGGCTTTGTTACAAACTCTAGTTCAAATCAGACAACCGTTCTGCTTATTTTTGACATTTCTTTGATCAAATTACACACAGAAATTATCAAGATAGACAATATTCAGCTGTTTCATGAAACCATTTTCCCCAAAAAAGTTTTTTATGTATATCCCGCAATTGTGAGTGAACACCATGGAAAAACCATTGAGTTCACACCATTGAGTTCATCCCAGTGAACTCAATGAAATAAATTATCTGACGTTGTTATGCATACAATGGGCAGTGATTGTTTATGTCATGACGTCACAATGGGCAGCTGGTGACGTCACAACAAATTGCTGCTCCAAACTTGGGAGAATTTGAAGTTATTAGACTAAAATTTAATAAAACCACTGATAAAGTCATTGCAGGATATAAATAAAACCCCATAACAGTGTAGTTCACAGCTATTAACATCATTCGTGTCAGGTCTGCCTTCTGAATAACACTCGACCTTCGGATTCGTGTTAATTCAGAGCAGACCTGACACTCATGATGTTCACAGCTGTGAACTACACTGTCATGCGGTTTTATTACAGAACACCCCTCTGAGGTTTGTATTTTTGTTTTTTTCCATGTGAACCCTTTTTCGGAGTTTAGGCCTACAGGTTTTAAATCTTGTCATATTTTTTTGCGATGTTACATAACAACACCAATTAGTGTTGATAAATGATTATGGAAAACAGAAGAAATGTGTGTCAGTTGAGCCCTCTGCTTTGCTTAGATTACAAACGCATTGATAATGGCAAGATAGTTACCGCGTAATGGTAATTGCTTAATAATTATTGGTCTGATAATTTTGGTCATTTGTATGTGGGCGGTTATCAAAAATTCAATATGATGCCCATGTTAATTGGTCCTATCTTGATACACATGCATATCTTGATATTAAAGTATTACCTCTAATTGCCTCATTACACAGGGATCCAGTTGGGGACTGGGAGCATGTTTGATGCTTGTTTTGCTCCGCGCCGCCAATTAATCAGCTGATGAGACAGGATAACGGTCAGACGTGTTGTTGTAATCATAGGCAAATGAAATCGGAAGCTAATTAGTTTTGCAGACCAGAAATAGATTGACATGAAGAATAACAAACCAGTCGAAAAGCGCTTTTTTAGGGTAGAAATTGACACAATTGACATGACACTTCTTAGAAAACAACATCGCGACATGAAATTGAAAAGGTCTTATCTACTCATAGACACTAATTGAATTCGCCCATAAAGAGTGACAGCCTGACAGACGACATTTTGGAGTATTTCTATAACATTCATCCTGAGGGAAAAATGACATTTGAAATCGGTTGAAAATTCCAAATTTTTTAGAACCAATGCATGTATATTCCTGAATCTAAAAAAGAATGCAGATGCAGTACACATTACATAATTTACCCTGAAAGACAACACTGGAGGAATTTTTATCGACTGAAGTTGAGGCAATTTCGTTGGCTCTAAAGGGGCTGTTAAATTTTGAATGACCTCCAAATTATTTTTATAGGTTTTAAAATAGGTCTATACATCATCGACGTTTGAAAATTTCAATTCTAGGGGATGTAATGCAAAGTCTTCATGAGACTTTTCCAAGGTACATGGAATGTTGTATGATACAAACTTTTGAGGCACGGGTACATGGTCTGCAGGTCACACTGCAAATGCAACTGCGTCATTTTAGTAATTACTGATATAAATACAAAAAATACATGCAAGCAATTTAAGCAGTGCTTCATTTTGTAAATTTCTAACACATTCAATGAACCAATTCTCCACAGAGTTGAAAGTACAGGTGCACTTAGTTGAATAATTGGCTTTGTGCCAACTCTGCCGCATGACCTTTGATCTGTGGAAGTCAACCATTTACTTTATTAATTTTTAGTTGATTATACTTGGCCACCAAAATCTTTTCAACCCAAGTTAAAATATTGATGAGGCCGTATAACAAGTTTGAATGAGATCGGTTAGGAGGTGCGCCCAAGCTAGTGGTCATAACTTTTGGCAAAATTTCTCCAGGAAGAGCTATCGCTTCACGCTGCTAAGAATTGTCACTTGGGAATGGAACAGCGCCATTTCACAGTAAGACAAATAATACGTGGTAGTTATGACTGTTATACAAATGGATGCAGGATTGCAGCTGTTTTTGTTTTCACTCACCAACCAGACACAATTTGATTATGACCTTGAGTATTAAATATAACTTTTCCAGAAATTTTTTTCGAAACAGCAGTTCTCTCTAATTCCTGGATAGATGGTGGCATTTCATAAATATGGTTCGAAATGGCAAAGTGAGCTGCGTGGCATTAAATATCACCTCTTAGAAATGACATTCGCATTTAAAAAAAATTATACCTGATAACATTAGATGTTATTGCATGTTTAATTTACTTTAATTTAATCAAATGTAATTAATATAGGGAATCTTGCTTGTTCTGAATGGACATTTATGAACTAAAATATAATGGCTTAAAAAGGAATTTAAGAATTGGTAGACTATAGTTTATATGGTGAACCATTACTTACTATTATTCTTTTCCTATATTGTAGGCATTTGCACAAATTTAATTTTTCACATTTAACGCAACAGCACGTGCCATGAATAATTAAGAATAAGAAGCTGTTTCTGTGGAAGAGCAAACGATGGAGAAAATGACCTACCCTACCCCTCAGAAACAGCTTCTCATTTGAATTATTCATAGCCTACGTTGTTGCTTGCTGGGAGCATATAGGAACTTTAATTTCCAGATGCGTTGTATACTAGACCCTTCATTGACGTGAACTTGAGAAGGCTTCCTGTTGTTTTCACAGGAATGTTTTTTCCGCCAAGACTGCAAAGCTAAAATAATTAATGATGATGGGCGAAACATGGCTTGGTCAGACCACACGACTGTGGCTGCTGAGGCATTGCTTTCTGGAGCTTAGGCCATTATGCAAGAGTTCTGGTATTCAAGATCTTGCAGGGAAACCTGTTGCAGTTTAATAAGTGAGCTGAAGTGGGCCAAGTATATTTATACACTGTTTATGTTGTTGTTGTTTGCAAATATGAAGGTTCTTGGTGATGTTTTAAGCAAAACCAATAACTACACTGGTATAGGAGCCTCTAGCAGCAAGACAGCAATATTTTGTGGCATAATTCCAAGTTGGGAGCAGTGTTGAGTTATAGAGCGACCAAAATAAGCATCTCAACCATCAGCTCAAGTAGCTAAATTCAAGCTGCCACTGATGACATGTGTCATCATCAAGTGAGTAAATCTCAGGTTAATTTTTTACCTATAAAAATGTATTTGTTGCTCTTTATCACTGAGTAGTGAATCTGTTTGTTACAGTCTCTGAATGTCAAGTGCTTACAGAATTAGACTGATATGTTCCTTGTGAGGTCATAAGTCTATCCATGCTATGTTATTATCTCTGACTCATAAGCAATTTGTGGGGTCATATCATACACTTTCAATGCTATCAAAGCAAGTCACTCACTGAGTATCAATGAAGTCAGCAGTTACTCAATGACAAATTGACAGTTCAATTCAACAATGGTTGTGAGGTCAGTGATGTCCAATAGCAGCTGAATGTAAGTCCTCATCACTCATTGGCACTTCGCACTCACTATTCTACTTCCATGGTAAGATTGTTACCACAAATGGCCTCAGCTTGCCACAAGACAAGCCAGTGATAAGTAGTGAAGCAGTTGCTGAAATGTGAAACATGCCAGCCAAGGTAGTAAAATGTCCGAGTCCTGCCAAGGGAGAGTGGACAAGTGGATGATCTGTGATTGGTTGCCAAGAAATCGCTGATAATTACTTGCCAGATAGAATCCATCAGACCACACATCCGGGATAGTTGAAGCCAGAATATACTGCATTCTGGCTTTGATAATCGGAAGTGCAGTTACTTACACTAAAGTTGTACTGCAAATGTATTTAAAAAAAATACCATCAACAGTTTGTCAGTTTCAGCAAACTTCATAATCATATCAGTCTTGCGAATTAATGATTTTAGAACTTATCCCTATGATTGTGACTGAGGCCTAAGCTCTGCCTGGGTTTGAAACTGGTTTGGGGAATCTGAAATTTTTGGTGGGACTTCATGAGCAAAATCTTAGCTGGATGTCGTTCGGATGATGAATTAAATTAAACACAACTTGAGAAAGTAAAAGATCCCCACTTAGAGTAAATGTTTAACATGTTGAGGACTCCAGCTCTCTCTCTCCCTTCTCATTAATCAACCCTTGTGAGTGCCCAGAACTATAGGCTTAGACGGCTGCACTTATCTATCTATTTATATTTCACATGGATGTGGAGAAACTTGCATGGATAAATGGAGATCCACCAAATGTTCCTGCTAAGATCTATGTAGCAGGCATAGTGAGCTTAGTCTCATTACTGAGCCTGCCAATACACTAGATCATGAGGTGGCTGCCAGAACCTTATTTTTCTGTCTGCCTTGGTCTGTAATTGGAAAAAGGTGGAAATTTGTCAATGACGTTGATGTCACCACAATTCCAAAAATAGAGCGTGGCCTGGCAATTAGAGAGGACTTCAGCTTTGATATATAGATGGGAGGTAATTTGTAAGCTGATGCCAAAAAACCGAGCAAGACTAGAAGAAACTTCCAAATTCTTTTTCAGTTGCAGGAATTAGAATTCCACTAATTGAAAATTATCTGATGCAAATAATGGTAGTGGTGGTTCTTTTACTTTATAAGGTGCACACTAATGAAATTGCCTTAATTTGGGATTCAGTTTCATGTCATACTTTTCATTCTGTCTTTGCCATTGTCAAATCTCACCCCATTGTCTCCCTTGTTTTTTTTGTCATCCAGTTAGTCACACACCATCTTCGTGACTTGTCTACATGGCATTTTGGGGTGCTACGAACCTCCAGGTGATGTGCCAATGGGTTAGCAATGTTCTGGTGGAGCTTTATATCATCTTTCTTTATTCATGAAAATCTTGCAGCTCCTCAGAAAACGTTTTATTAGATTGTGTTACAAATATTTCTTTTGATGGTTTTAGCATGTAGTCGATAACCCGAGGGGCACACATCGTAAACACAATGTTGCTAATTGGCGGAGGGCTCGTCTGTTGGCCACACAGAAATGCATGGTAAAAAAATGATGTTGCCACGAGGTGAACACAACATTGAGGTTTTCTTTTCAAAACATTGTGAAACATTGCCACAACGTCGCATGCTACTTCGTATCTATGACATTGTTTCACAACCTTGTGACAATATCATTTATTCAATACAATTCTAAGTAATTTTCACAAATATTGTTTCAATGTAAACGTGCTTTTTGGGAATGCATATTTCACAAGAATTAGTGACATTTGACATTTTGTCATAAAATTCATTATTCAAACAATGTTCTTATTATTATTGCCCTTGTATTCTTTGCTTGCTGGATAATTGATGCCAAAGGTGAATTAATGTTTGTGATATATCAAAGATATATGTATATTAAATCTGATGGTTTCTACAATATTGCATTATTTGTATTGATTGTTATTTATTTGGATGTTGTCAAGTCAAAATGATGTCAATAGTTGTTGTGTATGAAATGTGTCATTCTCATATTCGAATATTTGACTATCACCAAAGCTGTGAAGTTATGTAAACCAGAAGTGTTACACAGAGATATATATTGTATTATTTATATACATCTATATATATTTACATACAGCGTTTATATAAAAATATATTAGATATGCTATATATTGATATCGTGACAATAAGTGATGTATCTTACGGGCACTGTTGGAGTTATATTATATACTTTATGTAATCTGACAATCGTGATTCATATTTATTGTAATTGAAAGTGAGCTAGGATATTATGGATTTGAGATTGACTGTTTTTAAATGGTCAAAGAACTTTGTGAGCAAGGGATAAAAGAAATGGTACTTGAATATGTGTTTGTTGAATATCTACTTGCAAATACTGGAAATTAATATTTTCATAATTGGTTTTGAAGAGTATACTTGCTGAAAGAGACATAGAACATTACAATGTAATAAAATATGCACAAAACCAGAAAAAGTGTTTGTATTCTCTTTGTGAGAGAGCCCAACGCGTTCAATGTGTGGCACGCTCAGAAAACCAGAAGGAAATTTTCCTTGATAAGAAGTAATCTGTGACATGGCCAAGACTTCTGAAAAATGATAAGAAGAATTTTGAGAGTAGGCCTACTCACAAGTGGGTTGGGACAAAAAACGAAAAAAATTTGGCTTGCATCTTAAGTAGTAAAAATGCGCAATGAGATGAGCAGTTGCGGAACAAGCCCAAATTTGCAGATCTATGCAGTTGTGTAGGGGATCGTTCAGAATTTACGACTTAATTGGGTTGGGAGATAAGCCCAAAGGGGTAATAACTTCTCAAGGGGGTGTGCTAACTTTTATCAACATGTCTGAGGGGGGCTGCGAAATTTGACCATACAACAAAAGTTTAAATTTGTACCTACGCGCAAAGTTCAGAAATCTGTACACTCAATGGTCCAAGGCTACGCATATAGGCGTATATATAACATTCATTTTTAATATCTGGGGTAGTACTAAACATCTGCATCAATCCCAAGAAGTGTTCAAAAAATCTACATGAAGCGTCCGGGGGTATCAATTTTTAGCAGCAACGTCTCACAAAACTCCCACTAGTCATAAATTCTGAAAGGACCCTAACTTGTATATGCTGAGTTGCTGACCCTTTTGTCTTTTCTGCAATGCAAACTTGAAAAGGCTTGCCTTTGTTTCATGGGAATTCTGTTCAGGCTAGACTGCAAAGCTGAAATAATTAATGATGATGGGCAAAACATGGCTTGGTCAGACCATGCGGCGTAGAGACCTTGCTTTCTGGAGCTTGTATATATGTGTGGTGGATGATTGCAATGAAACCTGTTGCAGTTGAATGCTGCAAGCTGATGCTTAACTATGTCATACTACTATTAATATAGTCAGTACCCACTGCTTGTCAAAGTTAATTAGAAAAATAACTACATGCACAGGTTCATGACCAAAGGTATACCCAACTTACAATGGTGTCTGTCCATACAAATTCTAGTTGTATTTATTTATTTATAGGTCATTTGTTGATCTCATTGAATCACTGTCATCTAAATAGGGGGAACGGGGGCACATTGGGACGCTTTTAACGTCTACTAATTTTGCTCAATGCTGAAAGCACTGAAGAACTCAGAAATTTGCATGAATATCACCAATACTATTGAGCTTAAATGCAAAGCATAATAAACTAGACTGCACCTACCCTTTTGCAGTCAGAGAGTCGTAAAAATGACTGTCCCAATGTGCCCCGGCCAAAACAGCCGGGGCACATTAGGACATCAATTAAAAAATCATTTTAACACTCCACGTGCAATAGATATCACATATAAGTAGTGCGTAAGATAATATACAGTGCATTAACACTTTGTAGTGCCAATAGTTCATAACTTTGAACAGTTTTAAACATTTAACATAAACTGTCCTGGGTGCGGACATCTATGTAAGTAACACACAGTGCTTTGCGACAAATTTGTTCACAGAGCATGGTAATCCACTATGCCTCTATTCCCTGTGGCCTGAATACCTGTTGTTCGCTGTCCCAGGTCATTCAGTTGCCTTGGACACTTAAATTCTGCCATATTAAAGGCGTCCCAATGTGCCCCAAATTCACTTTCCCAATGAGCCCCGATATGACTTTTACACCAAAATGGTAATTTTTCTGACACCAGTGAGTGTGTTTATCACGATAGCAATTCATAACTGTTCATTACGATATATAAAATTCATACAAGCACTGAGAAAGCCTCATTGTTCATGGTTTGTCCACAGAATGGTTCGAATTGAACCCTTCCATATTCACTTTAGTGATAGGAAAACAAACTTTTACATGTGACTGTAATTTGTCTATAAAACCATGGAACATCAGGATGTGAAATTATAAGATATGATGGCACTACCATATCCTATACCTTGCCAGGATCCAAGAAAATCCCACCGTCCCACAGTGCCCCGCGTCCCAATGTGCCCCCGTTCCCCCTACACATAGAGATGAGGGGAGGGTCTGTAAGTCTGAAAAGAATTTCTACTGCCTAAAAAGTGGCCGAAGGATCGAATTTGAGGCTAAAATATATTTTGCAGGATATGTCCTTGCTGTGCAGAATGGAACCCCTATGCTGGCTGCAATATGTGAGTCAGCACAAATAACATTGGGGTAAAGAGCAACAAACAAACCCAAAGCTAACATCCTTAGAGATCAAATATATCCACAATAACACCTTGCTGACCTCCACTGTATGGATCTTAATGCTAAGTAATTGTTCTGAATTAGCCGGGTTCTAATTTGTCCAGCTCATAAAATAACTTTTCTTTTATCAGGGCTAGGGGAACATGGGGCAAAATCATTTTTTGCATTTTTCTCGAAATGTATCAACCTGCCTTCTAATTTTTTGGTAGAATACATGACCAGCTTTTCCTGAAAGTTTCATGGATGAGGACATGTCAGGTATACAGCTGAGTTAATTTGAGGTTTTTGATCGATTTTCTTAAAACAGAAATCATCATTTTTGGAAATGCTGTAGTTCCTCCAATGATGTTCGCAGCAAAATAAATCATAGTCAGTATTATAAGAAGACGACTAAGCTTGAGAAATGCTGTCTGGTGCTTAGTCATATGTAAGTAGGTCATTATTAATATACCCTGCATGGTTGGGGCAAGATGGAGTCCTCCTGCTGAGACAAAATGGGAAGCACAAAAGAGCAGTCCCAGCCAGAAGAGGTTGAGGTTTGCTATATTCAATTGGGTCAATTCAACCATGACTTTCGAGAGATTTGATACATTTTCTGGCCCTATAACAGGCAAAAATTTGAAAAAATCAAAAGAGGTTTGTGCAGTTAGTCTATATATGTCATTAACAATGCCTTGGGGATGCAGGCTTACTAGTAAGTTTTTGTGTAGGTTCAAGAATTTCTAAATATGGACCTAACTCTCCAAATATTCATATAATTATGTTTCTGCGCAATTGTGAATGCACTAGTTAGCCATTCATTTTCTAATGTTTTTCATGTTCAACCACTGAGGATAAACAAATTCTTGTATTCTTACATCATTATTGTTTAATGGGATCTTTACAGTTATGTAAGCCAAACAATCTAGTGGAGGCACTTGGATGACTCTCTTAAAATTCTGCAAACCACACCTGTCCCGGGGGTTGAATGGATAGCATCCGCCTTCCGTCCCACAGGCAAGGGTTCAATCCCAGGCTTCCTAATAGTTGAAGCCAGATACCCTTTGTTCCGGGTAAAATTTCTAAAAGTGGTTATAGTTGAACTAATTTTGTATCCTACCAACCTTATACTATTTCATGAAAAAATACCATTAACAATTTCAACGAACTCAACAATTATTACATCAAGCTTGCAAGTTAGCTTAAGATATCATTCCGGTGGTTGTGGCAACCTCATATAATTTCGCCTGCACATGGCAAAACTTTGGTAACTGCAAGGTCTACTAAATGTTCTTACCAAGATCATAATGGCAGGGATAATGAGCTTGTCTCTTTGCTGATACGGTTAATGTACCAGATCATGAGGTTGCTGCCTCCCCCTTCTGTAAGTGGAAAAAACGTGATGATTTGTCAATGATGTTTATGTCACACAATTCCAAATATAGAACTTGGCCTGTGTAATTCGGAAGGACTTCAGCTTGGGTAATATGTATGGGAAGTGATTTCAGCAACTGGTGTCAAGCCAAAAAAGGAAAGACAGAGAAAAGAAAATGAACTCCCAAACTCTTTCGCAGTTCCATGAATCAGAATTGCTCTGATTGAGACCAAATTCAATGATCTTTTGCGTCACAACAGCAGAAAAGAAATTGCAGACTTCTCGAATGATTGTTGCAAAATCTCTTTCTTGCAGGAATCAGGATACATTGTATATGCTTGTGTTTTTGTAAATATATAAAATTCCACTATGTGTGCGAATGAAGATGTTGAATTGAATTGTATCTGCATGGGCCATGCAGGTGAATAATATGTTCGATATTTGAGTGTTGCATTTTACAGTTAAAAATCAGACAAAAGCTAATATCAAATTACATAGAACTAAAATTTTGTATGAAATGTCTGGCTTGACTAATGGAGATTATTAATTGGACACCAGACAAATATCCCTGGAAATCGAATGTTAAAAAGGGAACATTTTCCTCTGTGATTCTTACATCATCTTGATGAAATCAGAGGACCTATAATTCTATTAAATGAACATTAAATTAGGCATATTAGGACAAAGGATAATGGAATATTAAAAGAAATTCCCGGAAATGTTCAAGCTCATGTTCAGCAAGGAAATTACAAGATTCACAGATTGACATGCTCATTTTGCTTTATTCTTTCACTTTTAAAGATGCACACTGACAGCATAGGCCCTGTTACTTTTTTACATCTCGCCACAAGATTATGTGTGGCTAGCAGTGTACCCGTCTTACGACGGGTAGAGTTTTAATAGGCCTACAATGAAAAATTAACTATCATTAGGCCTATTGATTTTTTCTTACCTCGGTCTTTGTTTATCGTAATTTTTTTTTAATGTCAGGATGAGTATGGCCCTTTATTGCCCGCATCATCTTGCCTCATTAATTTCGCCCCCCAAATCTTGCGCTCCTCATAGAACCTCATCTAGCCTCCCTAATACATCCTCTCAATCTTGGACCATATCTTGTCTCTCTTGTTAGCTCCCCTCATCTTGGTCCCCTTATCATTTGAAAATCATAATTAATCTGCCTCTTTTTATGTCCTTCCTAGCAGTGCCCAACGGCCTATGTTTTTTAAATGTCAATCGGCCACTGGGCAGTGGTCAACAAAGGTAAGTATCACATGTGCAATGGGCATTTCTAGTTTGACTGTCACAGTGCAATGGAAATACAAAAGCAGAGTAGCCAAATACTAAGGGACCGTTCAGAATTTACGACTGGGGGGGGGGGTGGGAGTTTTGCTGGAACTTCCCGTCAAAAATTGATACCCCCCCTTGAGTTTCATGCGGATTTTTAGTACTCCACCCTTTGGTTTCATGCATATTTTTAGTACCCCCCCCCCTCGGCATACAAAGCAATACACTCATATATAATGTTATACACGGCCACGTGTACAGATTCGCGTCATTTCGCGGAGTTTTGCGCGTAAAAATGTTCAAATAAAATGAGTTTATGCGTGTTTTTCAACATTTTTTCTTTGTTAAAATTTCTTTCCCCCCCTTGAAAGTGTTGTCAAAAATTAATACCCCCCCTTGAAACACGTGTGAAAAGTTAGTACCCCCTCGGCCAAAACTCCCACCCCCCCCCAGTCATAAATTCTGAACGGTCCCTAAAAAAAACTCCAGACACCCCCCCCCCCCGCCCTCCTCCTGGTTATTCAATGGTCTCCCCCTTATTACCGGCATCTGAAATAATGTGCTACAAAGAAAGGGCCAGTAACTTTATTGTGAGATTACAGAGAATGAATATATATATATATATATATATATATATATCAGATAAATGGTTTGATTGTCACATTGCTTGAACGCTATTGTTTATATGTACACAGCAGCCAGGCAGGCTGCATGCAGTGACACTGCCACTAATACTGTACGTGTTAAGGCCAACCACACATGTTCCTACTAAAGGAGTTTTGTATTTCTTTGGTAAGTTTAGAAAATGTTATTGGAAAGTTTGTGTGGAAGAGAACTCTACAACGACCTTTACTCAACAGTGCCTTGCACCCAACTGTCCATGTGGAGTTGTAGGCCTCCATCCACTTTCATAAGAGGCCAGTGTGTTACGCAATGACATTGGCTTACCATATTTGCTTGATAAACTTTTTTTATATACTCTTTTTTTTTTCAACTGATGCCTATAGGCTTAAATAAATGTCTGATTTATGAACATGTCAAAAGTAGCCAACTGTGTGAATTTACTTCTTCTTTGGTTCACTTGTGAATTTGTAATAAGTGTTGTTGAAGTAGCTTGTGAGGTTGGTGACGTTGCATGCCTTGACTCCAGGCTGTGTCATGTGACGTTTCCAGGGAGCTAGGCCTTGTTCCAAAGTGAGGTTCAATAGCAGTATGTCTGAACTTCATGTCCTTCTCGGTTTTCCTTTTTCATAAAAAGTATCGTTAAAGGAGTGAAAATAGTCAAGTCATGCTTTAAGGGTGGCAAAACACAGATCAAACATATTTAGAATGTCTGGCAGAGTTTCAGGCAAGTCAGGTAAGCAACAGCTGAGATCCTGCGTTACAAAGCACAGGCCTGCACAAATATATGGTTATAAAGATTTCACGCGGTGTTGTCATTTTGAGAACCAGCTTCCATTTAGTACCATCTCTAAGTCAATGGGGCTGGATTTTCCCAGCTCCGTAACACAATGAAATGAGCTTCAAAACACTGAATATGCCCCATTGAGTCTAATTCTGTACCTAATTCATGGATCCCGCTAATTCTACGAGAACTACCTGTTATTCATTTGTACATTTCACGTGATGAACTCCGTCTGGCACATTTTTGCTGACTTGGCCGGGTCATGACTTGAGATGTTAGTTCTAAAGCGATTGGATAATGATTGGAATCCATGGTTAACCTTCCATTAGAAAAGACCCATCAGTGATGCAAATCCGTTGTGTCGGAAAGGTTTATTAAGTATTCCGAAGCTCAGAACACAAGCGTCCAATGACGATGTACAGGCCTAATGCTGGACAGTGGGTTTTAACCACTGTTAATTTAGAAAAAATAAAATGACATGAAACCTGCTGGGTATGGTGTCCGAGGAAATGCAGATTACATACCTGAAAACAGGAAACAAATCTCACTGCACTGAAAAAACACTTTGTGTAAAATAGCAGACAAAATCTATGTGTAAAATGGGCTTTGTGTATTCCAGTCAAAATAATGTGTGGCACAGACAAGCAGTGTTGTGCAACAGCATAAAGCACACTGTTGATCCAGCAACTTCCAATTTGTCTGATATTTCACACAAAATTTCACACAAAATATTGGATACTTTCGCTTGGTACGAGACTAATCTTCTTTATAAATGTTTTGTTTTGTTGGCCAACATGGCAAACAATTAAACTGGATCAAAACTGACCTCCTTTAGATTTTAAAGTCTTCAAGCTTCACTTAAGAAGTGTAATGACTCAGACTGACTACATATTTGTTAGCAAAAGACAAGCATGTTGCAATCTTGGTTAAAAGAACATTTGTTACTGGGAAGTTCACATTGTGGGGTTTGCTGGAGCTGACTGAAATATGTAAAGGTAAGTTAAAGATTTGCTTTAATTATTTTTGATTGCATGCATGAACCAAATGTGATATATAACTGATTCTAAGTGGAAAATTGACTATTATTACAATGCTCAGATACTATGTTAAGGTGAGTGATACTTCCAAGTTAATAGCATGACATGAGTCAAATATAGAGATAGGTAAAGTTGGCTACCCGAGCCTGGCTACCCGACAGCTACACGAGAGTTACCCGAAATTTTTGTAAAATTGGCTACCCGAACTGGCTACCTGGCAGTTACCCGGCAGCTACCTGAACTGTGGTAAAGTTACCTACCTGACTTGACTACCTGGCAGCTACCTGTCAGCTACCTGCGTATGCTGAAGCAATGAAAAAGAAAGGGAATTCAATATAATACAGTAAAACAATAAAAATATGTGACATCCAATGGTGGCATTGGGGAGCATTTACCCCCCATATTGGATCTCTGCCCACCCCATCAGCTACTGAACTTTGATAAAAATATACAATAAGTATGGTAAGTGCCCCTCCAGAGAGTCGTTTACCACAGTCAATACCACCTCCCCCCCACCTAGCCCCGATGGTGACCTGCTGTGTTTTGGCCAGTTGTGCAACAGCTGACCCGCTAACCACGTCGGAGTTTACAACACTGGAGCTACCCCCCACCAGTACGTCACTCGGTCCTCTCTACTGATACTTAAACATGACATCTATGGGGTCTTGAAAACAACTGCTCAAGGAGATATATGTCACAAGAGGAGATAGATAAGTTTTCTGGATAGAAATGAGAGGGATGACCATACATTCATTGGCTGAAATTAAGCAATATATTCGGGTAACTCCCAGGTAGCCAGCTTCATCTTCACCGGTCCCGGAAAAACCGGAGTACCGGGAAAGCCCCTTTTTGTGCAAAAACCTCTCTAGGTCAAATTTGTTCCTTCCTATGTAGCTTTCAGAGCTTATCTAAGTGATTTTATTGCAAAACGAGCTAATTAATGGTTAGTGCAAGGTGTCAAAATTGATTTTTTCACTTCACCGGAAAACTAGGCAACCGGGAAAACCGGTTTTGCAACAACTGATTATTTACCCAGTGGCCTTTTAAAACATATTTTTTTCGCAAATCCAAAAAATTGATTTTCGAGCAATTATCAATAAACACATTCTACTGGTGACTCCTGCCATATCTATTCTTGCGAAATAACGGAAAGGTGCATCTGTACCGGTCAGGTAAGAAGAGAAATTTCATTCCCCACGAGGTTTTATCTAAAATTGATTAAAATGTCATAAAAAGCAGTTAAATTGGTGTAAATAAGCAAAAGATTCAGGTAACTGCCGGGTAGCCAGCTTTTGTCAGAAATTTCTTTTCCGTTTTCCCGGACGAATGTAGTACCGGGACATCGCGTTTTGGTGAAAATACGTCCGATTGCCAAAGACTCGGATGTGAATGTCTTTTTCGGAACCGAAATATGTGGAATAGCTGCAAAACTAGCAAAAAACTGAAAAATGAGTACTTTTACTGGTGTGGGGGTTGAAAAATAACGGAGCGTCACACCTATTCCGGTCATGCAAAAAAAATTATTTAAATGTACCGGTTTTCTTTCCGGAATGAAACAGAAGCAATAATTCTACGTTTATTAGGTGAAATTAAGCAATAGATTCGGGTAACTGCCGGGTAGCCAGCTTCATTTTCACCGGTCCCGGAAAAACCGCAGTACCGGGAAAGCCCGTTTTTGTGCTAAAACCTCTCTAGGTCAAATTTGTTCCTTCCTACGTAGCTTTCAGAGCTTATCTAAGTGATTTTATAGCAAAACGAGCTAATTAATGGTTAGTGCAAGGTGTCAAAATTGATTTTTTCACTTCACCGGAAAACTAGGCAACCGGGAAAACCGGTTTTGCAACAACTGATTATTTACCCAGTGGCCTTTTAAAACATATTTTTTTCGGAAATCCAAAAAATTTATTTTTCGAGCAATTATCAAAAAACACATTCTACTGGTGACTCCTGCCATATCTATTCTTGCGAAATAACGGAAAGGTGCATCTGTACCGGTCAGGTAAGAAATGAAATTTCATTCCACGAGGTTTTAACTAAAATTGATTAAAATGTCATAAAAAGCAGTTAAATTGGTGTAAATAAGCAAAAGATTCAGGTAACTGCCGGGTAGCCAGCTTTTGTCAGAAATTTCTTTTCCGTTTTCCCGGATGAATGTAGTACCGGGACATCGCGTTTTGGTGAAAATACGTCCGATTGCCAAAGACTCGGATGTGAATGTCTTTTTCGGAACCGAAATATGTGGAATAGCTGCAAAACTAGCAAAAAACTGAAAAATGAGTACTTTTACTGGTGTGGGGGTTGAAAAATAACGAAGCGTCACACCTATTCCGGTCATGCAAAAAAAATTATTTAAATGTAACGGTTTTTTTCCATAACGAAACAGAAGCAATAATTCTACGTTTATTAGATGAAATTAAGCAATCGATTCGGGTTACTGCCGGGTAGCCAGCTTCATTTTCACCGGTCCCGGAAAAACCGGAGTACCGGGAAAGCCCCTTTTTGTGCAAAAACCTCTCTAGGTCAAATTTGTTCCTTCCTAAGTAGCTTTCAGAGCTTATCTAATAGTAGAGGAGCCAACTCCCAAAAAGTGCCATATTTCAGGAGTTAGTTCACCCCGAGAGGTGAACGGACAATCTGCATACCGTCGGAACCGGGAAATTCTCTATTTTCAGAAAATGCCTGTTGCAATTAAATCTCTAAGTTCAAATTTTTGCAAATCAGTTTCCATGGCAACCAAGTGTGGTAAAAAAGTATTCCATACGTAAAATTTTAAAATGTCTATACAGCAAGGTTTGCATTACCTTTGACTCGATTTAAAAAGTGTATTACATTGAATATCAAACACCCTTTAAAATGGTCATGTGATTTTGCTCATTCCATATTAGGCCATATGCAAATTAGGTGCCAAATATGGAAAATTGCGTTATTTTTTGGACCATATACTGTAATTATGTGATGCTGCTTACCTAAATTTGTTGTTCAGTTCAACTTAAGATGTCACATAATAGTCCCCAGAATGGGGATTTCTAAAGAACTAAAATCATATAGTTGGTTACCATGGTAACCAGAATGCAGGCATTTGAACGGCCTTCATTCAAAAATATTTAGGATCTCAGTGATATTTATGCTTTTCCGCATGGCCTTATCTTGATCTTGTTTACAAATTTATTGATTATGTATTGGGAGTTTGATTGGAGTGCCACATTTTGCATATGTTTTTGCATAATTAAAGATATTCAGGTACGCCCAAAAAAGGAATCATAGGCATTTTTCAACCATTTTTTAGCTTCCTTGACCTCACATCTGGGTGAATAGGAAATAACAACTTTTTGGTTGTCAACTTGTCATGAAAAAAATTGATGCCATAATCTGGTTGAATTTTTTAAAAGTAATTTTGCCTTTTTTGTTATTGTGGTTGCCTTGGTAACTGAAATATAAGCATTTACAAATGACATCACAAATGCGCCGCCAATGGTCCTTTTATCCATGCAGAAATTATGCTGATTTGGCTACGTGTGTAATGCATGTTGAAGATGATTGCTTGGACCCTCTTTCAGAAATTGTTCCAAAATACAGAATAATTAAATTTAACAGCAATTCAATGGCCACTATAATTGTCATGACCATATAAGGAGATAACTGTAAATCTAAAAACATCACAATAAATCACCAGATTCACTGGATTCCAGTTGGTGTCTTGAGCATCTTTGTGAGATTTTCATCAGACATTAATTTTGTGTCAGTTTGTAGAAATTTAAGAAATTACCTGGTTGCCATGGCAACATGTCTACTAAACATGACATTTGAAAAACACAAGTTGATATATAAAACAAGAGAATGCTACCACTACAGTCTCTCGTCACTGAACAGCTACATTATAGGCCTATGATGCAAAAGTACCCACTATCTGTCAATTTATGACTATGATATAACATTTTGAAGACAATCAAATGAGAATTTAAATTTTAAATGAATAATACCTATGTAATGGAATATGTAGAGGTAGAGGTGGGAGTTATTCAGTTTATATTCTGCTTCCATGCTGACAACTGCAACCGCATGCTCAGCTGACTTTACACCTCTCCTACACTGTCTACAAGTGACCGATATTTGCTGCCACCTAGGGGGCAAAATTAGTGAGCTTCAGTGAGTGGTCAACAGAAACTGAGTGTGAGGAACTAGTTCAACTTTATCTTGAAGAAACCAGGACAGTCCTATAATTTGGTGACAGTCCAGTATATTTCTCAAAACTCTCTAAATGTCTAGTCTGACTTTCGTTGACTTTGGCAGATAGCTCGTGAACACCAAATTAATTTGGAAGTATTTTTTTATCATGGTGGATGTGAACATGGTGGCTCACAAACAACACAGTAAAGATGGTGACGCTTGTAACATGGACCAGACATTCTGTTGAGTGTTGCACAGCCTTTACAAAGTTTTAAACTATATTCTGTTTTCTTTGTTAATATATCTCGATAAAGTATATGAATAGATGCAAATGGTACATTTTTTGGTATCACAAAGTAAAAACGGCTGCTTTTTATAGCCCTGTGAATAAGGGAGAACATTATTTTTGGACACTTTTTTGACCACACTTTAGCATGTATAATTTGTTGAAGTAGATTGAATACCATCAAACTTCTGATGTTAAAATCATCCCTTTCTTTAACAAAAGCCAAAGCTAGTGTTACAAACTGTTTCTTTTGTCTGCTGATTTCCATTCAAAGCAGAATACTGGATCTTCACAAGCAACCATGCCTTTTAAAATTAGTCTGGCATAGTAATACAGACAGCTGTTGTACAGCCTGATCTTGTGACCTGTCCTATATATGTAAATGTTCACCAAATTCCATTTTCCTAGGACTGTCGGCATATTGCTGCCACAACAGGGACAGGCTCCTACGGCTGACAGGCTCACTGATCATTCTTGATCAGTCTCACAACCCTGGTGATACAGCTGGCAGCCTCACATGGCACCATCACTGATCAATCTTGTACCTTGCCTGCCGATAGCCAACCTCCCCATTTACACCTGGGTGGAGCAGTGATTCAAAGAGGATCTGCTCAATTCCTCCATGCCCCAGGAGATTTGAACCCTCAACATTGTGCATGTGAGTCCGGCATCAAACTCATTGGACCATGGTAACTCACATACTGACATTGTTCATTCTTCTTTCGACCAAAGTTCCAAAATAGGTTGCTTTGCCATTCTTCTGTCTCCTGGGAGCTGTTTGAGTTTCTTCTCAAGCTAAAAAACTGGGAATTGTGAGGGACATTTA
This sequence comes from Platynereis dumerilii, assembly GCA_026936325.1. Taxonomy (NCBI): domain Eukaryota; kingdom Metazoa; phylum Annelida; class Polychaeta; order Phyllodocida; family Nereididae; genus Platynereis; species Platynereis dumerilii. Next base: position 10,419,693 of record JAPTHN010000002.1, on the reverse strand, counting down.
CAGATTTACAGGGTTTATTTCCCTGATATTGTCACTGTAGACACAATACAATGTCATATACTTCACTGCTTGATGGTTAGTAATTTGTTAAATTTCATATTTATAACTCTTGTCCATAGATTTTTCCGAAGCGCTCTCTAAAACACATTTACTTAGCATTTTCTCCAAGGGGGGGATCTAGAAATGATCTGAGGGGTGGCCATTACATGGGATGAATACGGGTTGCTCCTGGGCTTTTCCTAACTCTTCCATGTTAATTTTTGCCCGGGTGGGGGGGGGGGGGTTATGGCCCAATTCCCCTCCTAAATACACCACAGTTTTCCCCCCATATTTTCCCTCTAATGATGGCATCAGCCAGGAAAATATGCTGTATCAGACATTAAGACATGGGATCATTTTGAAGAAAGTACTTTTCTAGGCATTGTAGATAACTTTACAAGGCCGTTAATGACTTTGGTGCCATCTCCCCGGTATTGAAGGAAATGGATAATAATTATTTACCTGACACCCAAAGGTTCATGGAAAATAATTTTTCAGAGGGACCATATCAGAGAAACACAGCATAAGCCAAGGGACTAGCAAGATAGGCCTATCTTTTGTCCTTCTAAATGCAGTATTTTCCCATCTAAATTGTATGTTTGTATCTTCTCCCTAAATTCCATAGAACTCCCCTCCCCCACAAAAATTCCAGTCCTGTCTCTAAATTTCATATCTTTCATTGAAAATCCGTTTTTCCCGTGATTTTCCGATATTTGCATGGAGAAGAGCACCAGTATTGATGAAAATTTGATCTAGGCACATTGTGTCTTTTTGCATTCCTCAATCCACAAATATTCCATATATATATGCAGTAAAATATGGATTACACATTTCAGGTAGTCATCTTTATATGATTTAGATTTTCTTCAGGAAACTCCATTTTATATTTAAGGCAGTTGCATGGTTTGCCGCATGCCAGGAGAGGCTCAGATCTGAACCTAGTCCAGACCTAATCTGAACCAAATAAAAGTTATTTCATGTGAAAATCCCTTGTCCAAAAGAACATAGGAAAGACAAATAATTTTTTAATTTTGTGGAAATTTGAGAAGATATACAAGCCTACGTCTTTTTGAGGGGCTAATGGCTGTCATACAGATGGTAAGATCATTGAAATATCCTTGAAAGGGGATATTTTGAATGTACAAGATGCATTATTTATCCCTAGAAACATTGGAATTGGTAAAAATGTGCTTCTGGCACAATTTGAGGGAAACATATGATATTTCATGTTTCTGACTGTGTTTTTGGCTGTGATGGTGAATTCACCTGATAAGAAGCCCGTTTTGATAAATATATATATTAAAAATCTTTTTTGTAAATCCTTGTTTGTTTACCTTCAAAATGATGTATCATAGTCATTATATCGACATATGATGGGTGCTTCTGCATCATAGGCCTTTAATGTTTAAGTGTACTGTTCAATGACGCAAGACTGCAGCGGCAACCTTCCTATTGTTTAATAATCAAGTAGTGTCCTTCAAACGTCATGTTTAATGCGCATTATGTTGTCATGGCAACCAGTAAATTTCCTAAATTTCAACTATCCAAATAAAAAAAATTATGCAGGAGGAAAATCTTGCCAAGATGTTCAAGACACCATCTGGAATCCAGTGCCTCAGCTGATCATCTTTTTAAAGATAACCGTTATATCCATTTATGGTCAATTGGTCATGACCCCCTGTAATGCCCATTGAATTGGGGTAAAATTTAATTATTATTTGGAAAAATATTTGAAAGAGGGTCCAAACTATCATCTTCAACATGCATTATACACGTAACCAAATCAGAATTCGGGATAAAAGGACCTGAAGTGATGCCTTTGTGATATCATTTGCTGATATTTCAGTTACCAAGGCAACCACAATAACAAAAAAAGCAAAAATTCTTTAATATTTTTCAACCAGATTATGGCATCAATTATATCATAACAGGTTTGACTAGACCGAGGTCACAGTCTTCACGTTGCTGTAGGCAACGTAGACTGAGGACATATCATTGACTGAGAACTCTTGAAATCATGGGAAGCAATAAGTGATAAAAACAAACAATCAAACAAGAACACAAACAGAAAACTGCAATTTGCAAACAGAAAGCAACATAAGCGGTCATCTGCTTTTGTCTGCAATCTTGGTGTGTTTCAGACACAAAGAGCAGTGAAGTGGGAGGGAACATTTATTTCTGGACGTCACTTTAAAAAATATCACAACATGTGTTAGTCCTAATCACTCGAGAAAAAATACAAACACATAACTGACATTTAAAATGGTTTTAGTAATGTGGTTTACCATCTATCTATCTATCTATCTATCTATCTATCTATCTATCTATCTATCTATCTATCTATCTATCTATCTATCTATCTATCTTTTTACCTATCTAACTATATCTATCTATCTAACTATATCTATCTATCTATCTATCTATCTATCTATCTATCTATATATCTAGCAACCTATCTACCAATCTATCTATATATATCTATATACCTATCTATCTCTTGGTGCCTATCTACCTGGGACCCTATCATTCAATCTAGGCCAATCTATTGATTTTTATTTTCAAGCTGTGTATGTATCTTTCTATATATATTTGTGATGTATTTTAGGGAAGTTTATTTTATTCTAAAACTCTCTCAAATATAAGTTAACATATAAATGCCTAATGTCATTGTGCTATTGTGAGGGTAAAGTATGCATTTGTGCAAAAGGGAGACATATTCCTTGATTACAATAACACTTTTTAAAGAGGGCTGCAAATTCAATTCTGTGAATATGCGATCTGAACATCTCAAATGTGGTCTTTGTCAATCACTGTTCACTGAAGAGTGTTTGGAATCAACCAATCAGACAAATTCATGAAATGCTTGACTGAGTATGACTGACTGCAAAACGTATCAGTCCAAAGCTATTGATTTTAAAACAATTGAAGTACTAACAGAGAAAGTGAATCATGAACAACATACTGATTAACAGTTATCAGTTTATACAGAGGCTCCCTACCTTCAACCTGAAACTTGTGTCATTTTTTGGTATTAAATTATCGAAAATAGGCCGATTTTGACACTTTAAAGTACAGGAAAGTTATGAAAATGCCACATAATACATTTTAAACCATTTCCTATCCACCTATACCTTTAATTTTAATGGAAATGGCTCCTAAACTGCCGCGACACGTTTCTGTGTCGCAATTGTAGTTCTCAACCTATGTATTGTCTCCCATCCTTGACAGCTGCTCTGTCAAGGTGGGTCTTCCTATCTAAGGTTTGACCACCTAAAAGTTGTTATTTCCTATTCCACCAGATTGTGAGGCCAAGGATGCTAAAAAATGGTTGAAAAATGCCTATGATTCCTTATTTGGGCATACGTGAATATCATTAATTATGCAAAAATATATGCAAAATGTGGCACTCCAATCAAACTCCCAATACATAATCAATAAATGTGTAAACAAGATCAAGATAAGGCCATGCGGAAAAGCATAAATATCACTGAGATCCTAAATATTTTTGAATGAAGGCCGTTCAAATGCCTGCATTCTGGTTACCATGGTAACCAACTATATGATTTTAGTTCTTTAGAAATCCCCATTCTGGGGACTATTATGTGACATCTTAAGTTGAACTGAACAACAACTTTAGGTAAGCAGCATCACATAATTACAGTATATGGTCCAAAAAATAACGCAATTTTCCATATTTGGCACCCAATTTGCATATGGCCTAATATGGAATGACCAAAATCACATGACCATTTTAAAGGGTTTTTGATATTCAATGTAAAACACTTTTTAAATCGAGTCAAAGGCAATGCAAACCTTGCTGTATAGACATTTTAAAATATTACAAATGGAATACTTTTTTACCAGACTTGGTTGCCATGGAAACCGATTTGCAAAAATTTGAACATAGAGATTTAATTGCAACAGGCTTTTTCTGAAAATAGAGAATTTTCCGGTTCCGACGGTATGCAGATTGTCCGTTCACCTCTTGGGTTGAGCTAAACACCAAATTTTGGGAGCTGGCTCCTCTACTATAAGTGATTTTATAGCAAAACAAGCTAATTAATGGTTAGTGCAAGGTGTCAAAATTGATTTTTTCACTTCACCGGAAAACTAGACAACCGGGAAAACCGGTTTTGCTACAACTGATTATTTACCCAGTGGCCTTTTATATCATATTTTTTTCGGAAATCAAAAAATTGATTTTTCGAGCAATTATCAAAAAACACATTCTACTGGTGACTCCTGCCATATCTATTCTAGCGAAATAACGGAAAGGTGCATCTGTACCGGTCAGGTAAGAAATGAAATTTCATTCCCCACGAGGTTTTAACTAAAATTGATTAAAATGTCATAAAAAGCAGTTAAATTGGTGTAAAAAAGCAAAAGATTCAGGTAACTGCCGGGTAGCCAGCTTTTGTCAGAAATTTCTTTTCCGTTTTCCGCATGGCCATAGTAATGTTGATCTACTCCATTTTAACCAATTTCCATGGTAGTTACTGGCCTACTGCCTGTATTTCGAAGTTCACCTGCATTAAGTCAACCAATCAGAGCACAGCTTTCTATTTTCTCCCTGCCTATAAAACCCATGTCGTCTGCTAGATATGAGCTTTCTGCCAGATGTATGAGCTTTCTGCTAGATATGAGCTTTCTGCTAGATATGAGCTTTCTGCATGCAATAAAGCTTGCAGGCTGCATATGTAGCATGGAAATTACAAGAATTAGGAAAATTTATGCCTTTAACAGCCACTGAGCCACTGAAACGTTTTTGCATCTTTGCTTGTTTTAAATGACTGAAAATTAAGCAAGAAACCAACGAAAGGCTATTTTTATGATTCGACCTATCGGGAGAATCATCTTGTTTTCTTTGATTTTATTATTATTATTATGATTCGACATATATGGAGAATCATTTTGAACTCTTTGATATTATTAGCATTCACCATCATAATGGTGAATGCTATTATTTTTGTAGATTTTTTTATTTTTTATTTTTATTTTTATTATTTTTCCGTCATTTTCGGTTGAGTTCAGGGTTGTCCTTTGGTGGGTGGATAGTGCTAGGTGAGATATTATGATCCCCCAAATATTTTTGACCTTGACCTATTTTTCAAGGTCAGAGGTCACGTCAAAGTTGAGATTTTTAAAGGGCTAACTTCGAAACTAATGAAGATAGAGAGGTCTGGATTTCAGTGTTATGTAACCTATCAATAGCTTGAACAATATCAACAAAAACATTATTCAATTTCATAAAGGGGTAATTACCCCAACCGATTAAGTTGACAAAACACCAATTTTTTTGCTGGACTACTTCTCAGAAACCGAAAATGGTAGGATGATGCTGACAAGTGTATTATGTTCCCTAGAGATGGGTCCATGGTAAGAGGTATTTCATTTTTGGATCACACACTTTGTTTTGGACATATTCAACTTTCAATTTCCATAGATTTTCAATATTTTGGTATCCGTTGCGGCTGGCAAAATAAAGCACAGCTAGCACCGTGCCAGGTAAGTGTCACAATTGCCGTTAGATGTGTCACATGTATGAAGTCAATATGAAGTCAATATGAAGTCAATATGAAGTCAATATGAAGTCAATATGAAGTCAATATGAAGTCAATATGAAGTCAATATGAAGTCAATATGAAGTCAATGTAAAGTCATTTAACGCTAATATAAAGTCAATATAAAGTCAATTGTGAGTCTCTTGAGTGATGAAATGGTGAATGCTCATTCCCAGTTGCACTGGGAATATCTAATGTCTAGTTATAAATCGACTCTAAGGAGATTTATATTGTTTTCTTTGATATTATTATTATTATTATTATTATTATTTGGCCACTTTTTGCCAGTTAGTTTTTGTGCTAGAGACTTGAAATTTTGTACATAGGTAGTCCTTGGTCAGTACTTTCATTTTTTGTGAAAATGGTTGACCTTGACCTTGAACTCAAGGTCACAGGTCATCTCAAAGTCAAATTTTCCAAAATTTCAAAGTGGATTATCTCTTTTAATATCATTGTTAGATTATTAGGACTTAGGAACCTTTATATAAACATGTGTTGCTACAATTTTGGCCTGTATCGTTTATTGGGAGATGAGGGTAAAGGGGTATTTACCCCCTTTTGACAAAAACCAGTTGCTCATGTTTTCAGAGAAAACTATAATGGCTAGAGGCTCAGTTTTTGCTGTAATTGATAGCCTGACTGCTCATCCATGGTAAGACACTTTTTATATTTTGATCAAACTTGGGGTTTCTGAGTTATTGGACTTTCAAAAATGGGTGTTTTGTCCAAAAAGTGAAAACATTTTTTAACTTTGGTTTGAATGGAGGGAAATTAATGAAACTTGGTGTGTATATAGTATTCATGAATTACAGTCACATTATAAAATAAAAATAACGTTTTGGGGGTAATTACCCCAAAAGGGGTAATTGACTCTAACTTTTGATTAACATGGACGATTTTCTCCAAATTTTGCACAAGTCCAGTATATTGACATGGGGAGATAATGCAAGTATGATTTTGATGTCAAGGGGAAATTTACCCCCTTATTCTGGATCGAAAGGGGTGAATATGTGTTTTGAGCAGTTATTGTGTATTGAATGATACAATAGGCATCGTTTGAGACTTACCTTTGTGCTGTGGATGTTCCTGGATAAAAATTGTCGTTTTTAGGTAATTACCCCAAAAAGGGGTAAAAAGTCATAACTTTTGATTGACTTGGACGATTTTCTCCAAATTTTGCACATGTTTAGTATCTTGACATGTGGACATAATGCAAGTACGATTTTGATGTAATGGGGTAATTTACCCCCATATTCAAGATCGAAAGGGGTGATTATGTATTTTGAGCAGTTCTTGTCTTTCCAATGGTACAATTGGCATCGGTTGGGACTTTACTTCACACCATTGATGTTTTTTGGTTAAAATTGCCATTTTTAGGTAATTACCCCCAAAAAGGGGTAAATATTCATATCTTTTGACTGACTTGGACGATTTCCTTCAAGTTTTGCACAAGTTTAGTATCTTGACATGGGCACATAATGCAAGTATGATTTTGATGTCATGGGTTAATTTACCCCCATATTCAGGATCGAAAGGGGCGAATATGTGTTTTGAGCAGTTCTTAGCTTTGCAATGATATAACAGGCATCGGTTGGGACTTTACTTCACACCATTGATGTTTTTGTGTTAAAATTGCCGTTTTTAGGTAATTACCCCAAAAAAGGGGTAAATATTCATAACTTTTGATTGACTTGGACGATTTTGTTCAAATTTTGCACAAGTTTAGTATCTTGACATGGGGGCATAATGCAAGTATGATTTTGATGTCAAGGGGTAATTTACCCCCTTATTCTGGATCGAAAGGGGTGAATATGTGTTTTGACCAGTTATTGTGTATTGAATGATACAATAGGCATCGTTTGAGACTTTCCTTCGTGCTGTGGATGTTCCTGGATAAAAATTGTCGTTTTTAGGTAATTACCCCAAAAAGGGGTAAAAAGTCATAACTTTTGATTGACTTGGACGATTTTCTCCTAATTTTGCACATGTTTAGTATCTTGACATGTGGACATAATGCAAGTACGATTTTGATGTCATGGGGTAATTTACCCCCATATTCAAGATCGAAAGGGGTGAATATGTGTTTTGAGCAGTTCTTATCTTTGCAATGGTATAATAGGCATCGGTTGGGACTTTACTTCACAATACAGATGTCCTTAGGTGAAAATTGTCATTTTAAGGTAATTACCCCCAAAAAGGGGTAAATATTCATAACTTTTGACTGGCTTGGACGATTTCCTTCAAATTTTGCACAAGTTTAGTATCTTGACATGGGCACATAATGCAAGTATGATTTTGATGTCATGGGTTAATTTACCCCCATATTCTGGATTGAAAGGGCGAATATGTGTTTTGAGCAGTTCTTATCTTTGCAATGGTATAATAGGCATCGGTTGGGACTTTACTTCACACCATTTTTGTTTTTGGGTTAAAATTGCCGTTTTTAGATAATTACCCCCAAAAAGAGGTAAATATTCATAACTTTTGATTGACTTGGACGATTTTCTTCAAATTTTGCACAGGTTTAGTATCTTGACATGGGGACATAATGCAAGTACGATATGGATGTCATGGGGTTATTTACCCCCATATTCCAGATCGAAGGGGGTGAATATGTGTTTTGAGCAGTTCTTATCTTTGCAATGGTATAACAGGCATCGGTTGGGACTTTACTTCACACCATTGATGTTTTTGAGTTAAAATGGCCGTTTTTAGTTAATTACCCCAAAAAAGGGGTAAATATTCATAACTTTTGATTGACTTGGATGATTTTCTTCAAATTTTGCACAGGTTTAGTATCTTGACATGGGGACATAATTCAAGTTTGACTTTGATGTCACCGGGTAATTTACCCTGAAAATCAATGCCAAAAGGGATGAACAAGTATTTTGAGCAGTTTTTGTGTTTTCAATGGTATATTTGGTTATGTGTTTCCATTGATTTTTCGTATGAATTGTTCAATCTTTTGCCTGCAAGCCCACGTATTCCATGTCGATTTATATCCTACCTTTTCAAAGGTTGACTGCTAGTTATTATTATTATTATTATTATTTGGCCACTTTTTGCCAGTTAGTTTTTGTGCTAGAGACTTGAAATTTTGTACATAGGTAGTCCTTGGTAACTACTTTCATTTTTTGTGAAAATGGTTGACCTTGACCTTGAACTCAAGGTCACAGGTCATCTCAAAGTCAAATTTTCCAAAATTTCAAAGTGGATTATCTCTTTTAATATCATTGTTAGATTATTAGGACTTAGGAACCTTTATATAAACATGTGTTGCTACAATTTTGGCCTATATCGTTTATTGGGAGATGAGGGTAAAGGGGTATTTACCCCCTTTTGACAAAAACCAGTTGCTCATGTTTTCAGAGAAAACTATAATGGCTAGAGGCTCAGTTTTTGCTGTAATTGATAGCCTGACTGCTCATCCATGGTAAGACACTTTTTATATTTTGATCAAACTTGGGGTTTCTGAGTTATTGGACTTTCAAAAATGGGTGTTTTTTCCAAAAAGTGAAAACATTTTTTAACTTTGGTTTGAATGGAGGGAAATTAATGAAACTTGGTGTGTATATAGTATTCATGAATTACAGTCACATTATAAAATAAAAATAACGTTTTGGGGGTAATTACCCCAAAAGGGGTAATTGACTCTAACTTTTGATTAACATGGACGATTTTCTCCAAATTTTGCAGAAGTCCAGTATATTGACATGGGGAGATAATGCAAGTATGATTTTGATTTCAAGGGGTAATTTACCCCCTTATTCTGGATCGAAAGGGGTGAATATGTGTTTTGAGCAGTTATTGTGTATTGAATGATACAATAGGCATCGTTTGAGACTTACCTTTGTGCTGTGGATGTTCCTGGATAAAAATTGTCGTTTTTAGGTAATTACCCCAAAAAGGGGTAAAAAGTCATAACTTTTGATTGACTTGGACGATATTCTCCAAATTTTGCACAGGTTTAGTATCTAGACATGGGGACATAATGCAAGTACGATTTTGATGTAATGGGGTAATTTACCCCCATATTCAAGATCGAAAGGGGTGAATATGTATTTTGAGCAGTTCTTGTCTTTCCAATGGTACAATTGGCATCGGTTGGGACTTTACTTCACACCATTGATGTTTTTTGGTTAAAATTGCCATTTTTAGGTAATTACACCCAAAAAGGGGTAAATATTCATATCTTTTGACTGACTTGGACGATTTCCTTCAAGTTTTGCACAAGTTTAGTATCTTGACATGGGCACATAATGCAAGTATGATTTTGATGTCATGGGTTAATTTACCCCCATATTCAGGATCGAAAGGGGCGAATATGTGTTTTGAGCAGTTCTTATCTTTGCAATGATATAACAGGCATCGGTTGGAACTTTACTTCACACCATTGATGTTTTTGTGTTAAAATTGCCGTTTTTAGGTAATTACCCCAAAAAAGGGGTAAATATTCATAATTTTTGATTGACTTGGACGATTTTCTTCAAATTTTGCACAGGTTTAGTATCTTGACATGGGGGCATAATGCAAGTACGATATGGATGTCATGGGGTTATTTACCCCCATATTCCGGATCGAAAGGGGTGAATATGTGTTTTGAGCAGTTCTTATCTTTGCAATGGTATAACAGGCATCGGTTGGGACTCTACTTCACACCATTGATGTTTTTGGGTTAAAATTGCCGTTTTTAGGTAATTACCCCCAAAAAGGGGTAAATATTCATAACTTTTGATTGACTTGGACGATTTTCTTCAAATTTTGCACAGGTTTAGTATCTTGACGTGGGGACATAATTCAAGTTTGACTTTGATGTCACGGGGTAATTTACCGTCAGAATCAATGCCAAAAGGGTTGAACAAGTATTTTGAGCAGTTTTTGTGTTTTCAATGGTATATTTGGTTATGTGTTTTCATTGATTTTTCGTATGAATTGTTCAATCTTTTGCCTGCAAGCCCACGCCTTCCATGTCGAATCATTCTCTACCTTTTCAAAGGTTGACTGCTAGTTATTATTATGATTCGACCTATCGGGAGAATCATCTTGTTTTCTTTGATTTTATTATTATTATTATTATTATTATTATTATTATTATTATTTTTTTCTTGGCCAGTAGGTTTTTGTGCTAGAGACTTGAAACTTGGTACATATATAGTCCATGGTTAGTACTTCATTTTGGGAGAAGATGGTTGACCTTGACCTTGAACTCAAGGTCACAGGTCATCTCAAAGTCGAAAATTGGAAAACTTAAAAGTGGAATAACTTTTTTAATATTACAAGAATCAATTTGAAACTTTGGAATATATATATAAACATGTATCCCAACATTTGTAACCCATAATTGTTTTTGTGCAATGAGGGTAAGGGGGTAATTACCCCAATTTGACTAAAACAGGTTTGCACAGGTTTCCAGAAAAACTAAGCAAGCTAGAAACTCAGTTCTTTCACTGATAGGTAGCCTGACTAACCATTCAAGGTAAGTGATATTTTATATTTTGATTATGTGAAGGGGTAACTATGTAATGGGGTGTTGAAAATAGGGTGTTTTGCCCCAAGAGTGAAAACATTGTAAAACTTTGGTTTTAATGAAAGGATTTCAATGATAGTCTGGTAATATATTAATGGTTTCTGTATTATGTAATCCTTGTTGCCCGAAGCTTGGTAATTACCCCCCAAAAAGGGGTAAATGTCTATAACTTGTGATTGACCTGGACGATTTTCTTCAAATTTTGCACACGTTTGGGAATTTGACTCAGGCACATATTAAACGAATAAATTTAACAGTATTGCCAACATAGGGTATTTACCCTCGTAATCAATGCCAAAAGGGGTGAATATATATTTTGAGGAGTTATGTTGTTCAAAATGGAATATCAGCTGTATGTTTGGTCTACGGGTATCCGGTTGGATTTTACTGGATGAAAAGTTTCTGTTTTGGGTAATTACCCCCAAAAGGGGTAAATGTCTATAACTTGTGATTGACATGGACGATTTACTTCAAATTTTGCACACGTTTGGGATATTGACTCAGGCACATATTAAACAAATAATTTTAACAGTATTGCCAACATAGGGTATTTACCCTCGTAATCAATGCCAAAAGTGGTGAATATATATTTTGAGGAGTTATGTTGTTCAAAATGGAATATCAGCTGTATGTTTGGTCTACTGCTATCCGGTTGGATTTTACTGGATGAAAAGTTTCTGTTTTGGGTAATTACCCCCAAAAGGGGTAAATGACTATAACTTGTGATTGACATGGACGATTTACTTCAAATTTTGCACACGTTTGTGACATTGACTCAGACACATGCTAAAAGGAAAAAATTCACAGAATAGGGTGATTTATCCTCGTAATCAAGTTCTAAGGGGGTAAATACATATTTTGAAGAACTTGGTTGTTTAAAATGGAATATTAGTTGCACGTTTGGGCTAGGTTATTCGTATGGATGTTACGGGATGAAAAGTTTCGGTTTTAATAATTACCCCCAAAAGGGGTAAATGACTATAACTTGTGACTGACATGGACGATTTACTTCAAATTTTGCACACGTATGGGATATTGACTCAGGCACATGTTGAAAGAGAAAATGTTACAATATAGGATAATTTACCCTCGTAATCAAGGTCAAAGGGGGGTAAATACGTATTTTGAGGAATTTGGTTGTTTAAAATGGAATGTCAAGTTTATGTTGGATCTAGGCTTGTACTTAATGGATGTTACTGGATGAACAGTTTCGGTTTTAGGTAGTAACCCCCAAAAGGGGTAAATGGCTATATCTTGTGATTGACATGGACAATTTTCTTCAAATTTTGCATGGGCTAAGTGTGTCTACTTTACGACATAATATAAGTAGAAACTTCAGCTTACAGGGTCTCTACCATAATAGTCCGACATAGTCTCATATAATTTGTTTTACTCATATATTTGAGGTCGAATCATTGCCTAACCTTTTTAAAGGTTGAATACTAGTTATTATTATTTTTTTCTTGGCCAGTAGGTTTTTGTGCTAGAGACTTGAAACTTGGTACATATATAGTCCATGGTTAGTACTTCATTTTGGGAGAAGATGGTTGACCTTGACCTTGAACTCAAGGTCACAGGTCATCTCAAAGTCGAAAATTGGAAAACTTAAAAGTGGAATAACTTTTTTAATATTACAAGAATCAATTTGAAACTTTGGAATATATATATAAACATGTATCCCAACATTTGTAACCCATAATTGTTTTTGTGCAATGAGGGTAAGGGGGTAATTACCCCAATTTGACTAAAACAGGTTTGCACAGGTTTCCAGAAAAACTAAGCAAGCTAGAAACTCAGTTCTTTCACTGATAGGTAGCCTGACTAACCATTCAAGGTAAGTGATATTTTATATTTTGATTATGTGAAGGGGTAACTATGTAATGGGGTGTTGAAAATAGGGTGTTTTGCCCCAAGAGTGAAAACATTGTAAAACTTTGGTTTTAATGAAAGGATTTCAATGATAGTCTGGTAATATATTAATGGTTTCTGTATTATGTAATCCTTGTTGCCCGAAGCTTGGTAATTACCCCCCAAAAAGGGGTAAATGTCTATAACTTGTGATTGACCTGGACGATTTTCTTCAAATTTTGCACACGTTTGGGAATTTGACTCAGGCACATATTAAACGAATAAATTTAACAGTATTGCCAACATAGGGTATTTACCCTCGTAATCAATGCCAAAAGGGGTGAATATATATTTTGAGGAGTTATGTTGTTCAAAATGGAATATCAGCTGTATGTTTGGTCTACGGGTATCCGGTTGGATTTTACTGGATGAAAAGTTTCTGTTTTGGGTAATTACCCCCAAAAGGGGTAAATGTCTATAACTTGTGATTGACATGGACGATTTACTTCAAATTTTGCACACGTTTGGGATATTGACTCAGGCACATATTAAACAAATAATTTTAACAGTATTGCCAACATAGGGTATTTACCCTCGTAATCAATGCCAAAAGGGGTGAATATATATTTTGAGGAGTTATGTTGTTCAAAATGGAATATCAGCTGTATGTTTGGTCTACTGCTATCCGGTTGGATTTTACTGGATGAAAACTTTCTGTTTTGGGTAATTACCCCCAAAAGGGGTAAATGACTATAACTTGTGATTGACATGGACGATTTACTTCAAATTTTGCACACGTTTGTGACATTGACTCAGACACATGCTAAAAGGAAAAAATTCACAGAATAGGGTGATTTACCCTCGTAATCAAGTTCTAAGGGGGTAAATACATATTTTGAAGAACTTGGTTGTTTAAAATGGAATATTAGTTGCACGTTTGGTCTAGGTTATTCGTATGGATGTTACGGGATGAAAAGTTTCGGTTTTTAATAATTACCCCCAAAAGGGGTAAATGACTATAACTTGTGACTGACATGGACGATTTACTTCAAATTTTGCACACGTATGGGATATTGACTCAGGCATATGTTGAAAGAGAAAATGTTACAATATAGGATAATTTACCCTCGTAATCAAGGTCAAAGGGGGGTAAATACGTATTTTGAGGAATTTGGTTGTTTAAAATGGAATGTCAAGTTTATGTTGGATCTAGGCTTGTACTTAATGGATGTTACTGGATGAACAGTTTCGGTTTTAGGTAGTAACCCCCAAAAGGGGTAAATGGCTATATCTTGTGATTGACATGGACAATTTTCTTCAAATTTTGCATGGGCTAAGTGTGTCTACTTTACGACATAATATAAGTAGAAACTTCAGCTTACAGGGTCTCTACCATAATAGTCCGACATAGTCTCATATAATTTGTTTTACTCATATATTTGAGGTCGAATCATTGCCTAACCTTTTTAAAGGTTGAATACTAGTTTAGGTTTAGTTTTGTGTTACTGGTAAGTAAAAATGTATTTATTAATTTGGAAGGCTTAAATTCTTGTCTTTGAATAAAATGAGGAAAAAAAATGTTTCAACCCAACCGGCATTGAATTTAGTTTGTGAAGCAAGTGCTCTACCACTACACCACGGACGTTGCAGTCACCAAGCTTCTCGGATTCGGGGTGTTTCCACACTTAGATTTTCATGAAAGTGAAATATGATATTGGGGAGGGGGGTGCTAGCCTGGAGGGGGGGGATGCATTTGAAAGAGGGGGTGCGAACCCCCCCCTCCGATGAATTTTTTTAATTGATTTTTCAGACTTAACTATAGCCATTTTATGACCTCATGACAGGATACACCCCCCCCACCCTATGGGGTAACTAGGGGGAAAGGAGGAGGTTATTCGGGGAAAGTTGGGGCAAGTGGGGGGAAGTGGGGTGTAAGATGGGGTAAGTCAGGGCAACCGGGGGCTAGCGGGAGTCAACTTGGGGGAGTGGGGGGAAAGCAGGGGGCTAGTGGAGGGTAAGCGGGGGGGGGGGCAGCGAGGGGAAGTGAGGGGAAGTGGGGGGTAAGCAGGGGGAAGTGGGCTGTTAGTGGGGGCAAATGGGGGATAAGCAAGGGCAAGTTGAGGGTAAGCCAGGGGTTAGTGGGGGGAAGAGGGGGGGAAGCAGGCGGCAAAACGGGGGTAAAATGGGGGGTAGCAGATATTATGGGAATAACAAAAGGGAGTGGGGGGGGGGGTGGATCCTGACATGAGGCCTAGGTAGGGGGTGTATCCTGTCATGAGGCCTTTGAAATCATAAAAAAAGACTTAAGTTCAAGTCTGACAACAACAAAAAATTGTTTGGGGGAGGGGGAGTCCGGGTCTTGTCACTCACCCCTTCCCTCAGGTTTCGCCATAAATTTCATAAATTTTCAAAATCAATTCCTGAAAGTAGAAATTCTGGGGAAAATTTTGGTGTATGACACTTTGTGTTCTACTCCGGTGATCACTTGCCTCAAAGAATACTCTCCTCTGCTGCTCCACCAAAGGCTTTTCCGACCCCACCCCAACCCCCCCCCCCTCCCTTTCATAATACTACAAAGTAGGGGAGAGGCAGCTAGGTTAGTTGAGACGTTTTTCAGATAAGCTTGCCTCCAACCTAAATGGATGATGATATTGGAATGATGTTAAGCCATGTGCATGGGGAAATACATTGTTAAAATATTATATTACGGGGAAACTTGACTTTCCCAGTCTTACATTCATCCGGGAAAACGGAAAAGAAATTTCTGACAAAAGCTGGCTACCCGGCAGTTACCTGAATCTTTTGCTTTTTTACACCAATTTAACTGCTTTTTATGACATTTTAATCAATTTTAGTTAAAACCTTGTGGAATGACATTTCATTTCTTACCTGACGGGTACAGATGCACCTTTCCGTTATTTCGCTAGAATAGATATGGCAGGAGTCACCAGTAGAATGTGTTTTTTGATAATTGCTCGAAAAATAAATTTTTTGGATTTCCGAAAAAAATATGATTTAAAAGGCCACTGGGTAAATAATCAGTTGTAGCAAAACCGGTTTTCCCGGTTGTCTACTTTTCCGGTGAAGTGAGAAAGTCAATTTTGACACCTTGCAGTAACCATTAATTAGCTCTTTTTGCTATAAAAACACTTAGATAAGCTCTGAAAGCTACGTAGGAAGGAACAAATTTGACTTAGAGAGGTTTTTGCAAAAAAAGGGGCTTTCCCGGTACTCCGGTTTTTCCGGGACCGGTGAAAATGAAGCTGGCTACCAGGCAGTTACCCGAATCTGTTGCTTAATTTCACCCAATAAACGTAGAATTATTGCTTCTGTTTCATTCCGGAAAGAAAACCGGTACATTTAAATAATTTTTTTGCATGACCGGAATAGGTGTGACGCTCCGTTATTTTTCAACCCCCAGACCGGTAAAAGTACTCATTTTTCAGTTTTTTGCTAGTTTTGCAGCTATTCCACATATTTCGGTTCCGAAAAAGACATTCACATCCGAGTCTTTGGCAATCGGACGTATTTTCACCAAAACGCGATGTCCCGGTACTACATTCATCCGGGAAAACGGAAAAGAAATTTCTGACAAAAGCTGGCTACCCGGCAGTTACCTGAATCTTTTGCTTTTTTACACCAATTTAACTGCTTTTTATGACATTTTAATCAATTTTAGTTAAAACCTCGTGGGGAATGAAATTTCATTTCTTACCTGACCGGTACAGATGCACCTTTCCGTTATTTCGCTAGAATAGATATGGCAGGAGTCACCAGTACGATGTGTTTTTTGATAATTGCTCGAAAAATAAATTTTTTGGATTTCCGAAAAAAATATGATTTAAAAGGCCACTGGGTAAATAATCAGTTGTAGCAAAACCGGTTTTCCTGGTTGCCTAGTTTTCCGGTGAAGTGAAAAGTCAATTTTGACACCTTGCAGTAACCATTAAGTAGCTCGTTTTGCTATAAAATCACTTAGATAAGCTCTGAAAGCTACAAAGGAAGGAACATATTTGACCTAGAGAGGTTTTTGCACAAAAAGGGGCTTTCCCGGTACTGCGGTTTTTCCGGGACCGGTGAAAATGAAGCTGGCTACCCGGCAGTTACCCGAATCTATTGCTTAATTTCACCCAATAAACGTAGAATTATTGCTTCTGTTTCGTTCCGGAAAGAAAACCGGTACATTTAAATAATTTTTTTGCACGACCGGAATAGGTGTGACGCTCCATTATTTTTCAACCCCCAGACCGGTAAAAGGACTCATTTTTTGGCTTTTTTCTAGTTTTGCAACTATTCCACATATTTCGGTTCCGAAAAAGACATTCACATCCGAGTCTTTGGCAATCGGACGTATTTTCACCAAAACGCGATGTCCCAGTACTACATTCATCCGGGAAAACGGAAAAGAAATTTCTGACAAAAGCTGGCTACCCGGCAGTTACCTGAATCTTTTGCTTTTTTACACCAATTTAACTGCTTTTTATGACATTTTAATCAATTTTAGTTAAAACCTCGTGGAATGAAATTTCATTTCTTACCTGACGGGTACAGATGCACCTTTCCGTTATTTCGCTAGAATAGATATGGCAGGAGTCACCAGTAGAATGTGTTTTTTGATAATTGCTCGAAAATAAATTTTTTGGATTTCCGAAAAAATATGATTTAAAAGGCCACTGGGTAAATAATCAGTTGTAGCAAAACCGGTTTTCCCGGTTGCCTAGTTTTCCGGTGAAGTGAAAAAGTCAATTTTGACACCTTGCAGTAACCATTAATTAGCTCGTTTTGCTATAAAATCACTTAGATAAGCTCTGAAAGCTACGTAGGAAGGAACAAATTTGACCTAGAGAGGTTTTTGCACAAAAAGGGGCTTTCCCGGTATTCCGGTGGACAGAGATTTATGGGGGGGGGATACATGCTCCCCAATGCCACCACAGGATGTCACATATTTTCATTTTTTGTGTCCGAGAGCAGGGCCTCGGGCCCTTTGTCGTCATCAATGGGATTGTCATATCAAAGCTGGTGTGGATCGAAAAGCATTTCACAGATGCAAGAACAAGCCAAAGTTATGATGCCATTATGATGCCCAGTGTTTACACTGTTGCACTAGATGCCCTGGCTTTAACCTTATGTCTCACTGCTCTAAATAGTTAACTTTAATCCCCCAAATTCCTAGTTACTCAGCAGACGATTTCTGAGAAGCATCTTCTTCTTCTTCCCTTTGGCCCCTCCGCCCTGAGACAAAGTGGGGTGCACCACAACCTGAGATTTATGCTTCAGCCAATTACTAAAGATAGACAGACAGACAGATAGACACATAGATAGACAGATAGATAGATTGATAGTTAGATTGATATATCCATAGATAGAATGCAACTTTTAACAATTTATAGAGATGTGTTAATGTAATGATCATATCCCATTGAGTTGTAAGGGTTATTGAATTGCTCGAGGACACGTTGCATGCATTGCATGCTATTTTCTTATTGTAGTATAGCCTATTGATTTCCCTTTCTTTAATATGTTTCATTGCTTGAGCATATTCAGGTAGCTGACAGGTAGCTGCCAGGTAGCCAGGTCAGGTAGCTAACTTTACCACATTTCAGGTAGTTGCCGGGTAACTGCCAGGTAGCCAGTTCGGGTAGCCAATTTTACAAAAATTTCGGGTAGCTATCGGGTAGCTGTCGGGTAGCCAGGCTCGGGTAGCCAACTTTACCTATCTCAAATATAGGCCAATACAAAGGGCTAATTCATGTCTCAAACATATGGTATTGAAAAATCATGTATGAAATTATATCGGATAAAGTTCATTTGTTTATTTCTAAGAAAATTGAATTAATTATTAAATTATGTTAATTATTAGCTTGAAGACTGTGTATATATACTTATTTGTCAATATTGCTAATTTATATGTTGTTTTGAAAACAATGGAATTACTGGGGCATATCCGTGGCTATGGATGTAGAGTGGTTGGGGCGGTTGTAGAACATTGGAATATATTGGGATAGTTTTTTTAAAATTGGCAGTCAGTTTGGATTAAGTTTAGTGTGCAGATACTGGACATCGGTCATGCTTGGGACAGTTGATGTTTGGGACAGTTGAGGGTAGGTTTAGGGTTAGTGCATAGATGTTGGACCTTGGTAGGGAGGGGGGGTGTAGCCCGCGAAAAATAAAATTTTGAAATAGACATTTTTCAGGTGGTTTCAAGCTGAATATTTTGTGAACTTAGATTTTGGGGCAATTTCGACGATTTTTTTTTGGGCAGCCCCCCAAAATTTAATGACCTCCTGTGCCTATGTACCGTACATTGGTTACGATTGGGATGGTAGTAGTGTGTGTGGTACACAGGACATGGTTCATTACATGTACATGTAACTGAGTGCTTGTATTTCCTGGAGATACAGTACTCTGAAATTGAAGGAGATGGGCACTGAGCAGGGTTATAAAAGCATTATAATGAATAGAATAACATGTCCTGTGTGTTCATTAAAGAGTCTAGAGTGCATTTTTCAAAATAGTGTGTGTGTTTGTTGTAGAATGTTGTGAGCACCAGTCTTTGCTACTGAGTGTATGTTCTCCTGTAGCTGATCATGTGACACATCAGTCATGCATTACTAAAGCCTTGATTTTGCTCTTTGCTTATGAATTTCTGCAAAGACAGTAGTAGGACAAGTTTTGTTTCTGTTTGTATTCAATACTTGTAATTGTTTATTTCAGAGTGACAACAATTTCTCAACTAGTTGGCCAGACATCTCGATAATTTTGCCGGGAAATGGGAGAGAATTGCACCAGCACTGCTGTCAAAGCTGCACCAAAAGCTCAACAATAGAATGAAAGAGATGATCTTAAAATTGCAAATGATGGAGTTGATTTTAAGCAGGTAAGAAAGGAGCTCATCGCAAAGAATTAGGAAGGTGCCTATAACTATTTATTATGTTACAGAATAGAGTTACAACACAACATTTATAATTTGTGGCCACCTTGGGCAGCACCTTTATCTTTTTTAGATTACAACTATGCCAATTGTAGATGTTTTATACAAGATTACTTTTACTAATTGGATAACTCCACATAGTGTATTTTGTAAATTAAATATATTTCATGGGTGAATAATTGATAAAGACATACAAGACTGGAGTATGTATATGGCACTTGTTAGACAAATATTAGAAATAATATTGTGTATATTTTCAAATATGGTCAATAAATACTACTACATTTCGAATTACGCTATATACTTGTTGATTTTCTCAATACACACAAATCTAGTTTACCTAATTGGTATAGTTGCATCTTCTTTCCTCATTTAATAGTCAGCATTCCTTTTTTTTGCAGACGTCGTGGCTAAAATGGCAACTTACAGAGGCCATGGAATATTTTGTGGATTTCAAACTACTAAGTTTGTATTTTGTTATTATATTTCTTGGTGTATAATTATAATAAGACCCAATGGCTACAATGTTTTGTGGTGTTTAAGATGTGCCCGACGACAACTTGCAACAATCTTCTGATGTTGCAAATGTTATTTTTGGCTGATGTTGTTGTGTTGCGACAAGTTTAGCCTCAAATTATATTAGTAACATTGTAGTGGTTACTCAAGAAAAACTGTTTAATTAATAAATTACAAAATTACATGAGTGGGTACAGAGGACTCAAGATCTCTTCATGAGTGTTCATGATGCCTCCCAGCTAAAACAGCCTCGCGCTGACTTTGGACACCTAATACAACTTTCAAACTTTCAAAAATTTAGTCTGGGTGCATATCAAAATAACATCGTACAAACATTTGGTCTTATTCTTGCCCAATTATACAATTCACAGGAGAGCTAAATTTTGCTCAGATGATCTATACTAGTCAATTGAATTTGCCCAGGCAGGATTTCCCAAAGATAAACAATGCAATAACACCACCAACATATCTCTTTATGGAAAAGAACCATTGGGTGTACAACAATATATATTGCATGGTTTAAATACACTACTTCTTCATGTGGTATTGCAAAACAACCTGGGTTGTATCTATTTGCATGAGAAGGTTTAAATTATGCTCTACTTGCATGGAAATGATTGACAAATAACGAAAAATGAGGATCAATACATACAAACATGGATGGTGTAATTCACTATTTCTTTTCTCTATTACTATTCAGGTGGGACCAAACATGGATGAGTATGCGGGATTGAGAAAGATTCCATTAGCAAAGGAGGTGTCACATGGTAGCAACAATTTCTTGCTCTTCGCAGCTGCAGCATTGTCGAAGCGCAACAGTATAATACATGACCTGCTTGAATTGGAAAACATTATTTATGACTTACCCATCCCTGAATAAAAATGTCCTTAATTTTAATGGGCATGTAGACCAATCATAATTATAAACTTTATTCGATTTGTACATTCATATTGTGAAAGAACTATGCAAATATCTTGTTGATTTATACAAAAAATACATATTGACTCTTTTCTAAGCACATGATTAATATTACCTCAAGTACTGTACACTGTATCATTATTTGCTATTTTTTAATTATTATCATTTTACAGGGCATTGTCTGGCCATTAACGCCCAGTTCGCGGGCGTTAATGCCCGTTAACGCCCGCGAAAACGCCACCTGGTGTATTGTGACGTCATCAGAAGTGACGTCATGGTGATGTTGTTGATTTTTTTGGGCTAAAACGGCCAAAAATGGTCAGAATTGAAAAATTTAAAAGCCTAAAAATATCTCCACGAAGAGGAGAACACTGCAATGTAATCGGTTTTGCTCTAGATGTAATAACAAGAGCCAGAGAACGCGAAAATGGAGCGGGCGTTAATGAATCCAAAAAAAAGGTAACTTTCTTCTTGGATATGGATTGTGTTCAAAATGATAATAATGATAATAACATTTATTTGTCGGGCATTATAGGGTATTAATCAGTTATGGCCCTCGGGCAGAAATCATTTAATGCCCTCGCCTGGCGGCTCGGGCATTAAGTTAATGATTTCTGCCCTCAGGCCATAACTGATTAATACCCCATAATGCCCTCCAAAAAAACGTTATTGACCAATTAAACATTCATATAATCAATGGAAATCTTGTTTTGGTTATCATTGTATTTTGGAGAATGAAATATACCTTGTTTATCTATATATCTAAAGGGTTAAGGATTCATTGACCGCGCATAGATTTACTAATTGTTAATTCAGACAATGATCTGTGCTCAAATGGACAAAATTCTGAACAAAGGCTATGTTGCTATACACAAGAGCATGTGCCAAAATAGACAAAATACTGAACAAAGGCTATGTTATTATACACAAGGGCATGTGCTGGAACAGACATAATTCTGAACAAAGACTGTTATTTTAAACAAGGGCATGTGCTGAAATAAACAAAATTCTGAACAAAGGCTATGTTATTATGCACAAGGGCATGTGCTGGAACAGACAAAATTCTGAACAAATATATTGTTACTTCAGACAATGATCTGTGCTGAAATAGACAAAAATCTGAACAAAGGCTATGTTATTATGCACAAGGGCATGTGCTGGAACAGACAAAATTCTGAACAAATACATTGTTACTTCAGACAATGATCTGTGCTGAAATAGACAAAAATCTAAACAAAGCCTATGCTAAATCAAGCAATGGCCTGTGTCAAAACAGACATAATTTCAAACAAAGTCTATGCTGCAACAGACAAATATCTATCTTAAAATTAACACATATTTTGACAGTTGTGATGTGTAGAGCAGACAAAATATTGTGTTGGTTTACACAAAATTTTTTAGACAAAATTATTGTCTAAAATATCACACATTTCATTTTGTCTGGAATAGACAAGACTTTGGACGGACACCAGCTAACATGCCATTTTGTGTAAATCCAGACAAAATTTGTCTATTTTTAGACAAAGTGTTTTTTCAGTGTGTGTAGATTCAAGGTGAGCAATTTTTTTAATGTCTGATGAAAAGTCATATATTCAAAAGGAAACAAATCTGTTTGGAATTCTTTGAGAAAAACACATTTTTATGTGACAGCCTCCTCTATAAGGTGCTGGAAAGCATCAAAACTCATTGTTAGGGCATCAAAGCTGCTTGACTAGGTCTGTCCCATGAGACCTGGGCAAAAATAAACGGAGGGGGTTTTATCCAGTGTTCTGTACTGGGGCAACTGAAAGACCCTGCGCACCCCTGAACTAATAGGGTATGTAGCAGACTCACAGCCTTATCATCACTCATCCATCATACGGTGGTCGCCAAGCTTGCATAGGCCAATATGTGGCCTCTTAGCATTAATGAATAACACAGACTAAATAATTAACAAGGGCACACAGATACGCAGATTACATATATCTGTTAACACGAAAAGAATCTGCAGAAAACCTTTGGAAAAATATACACATTTTTGTGTGAAAAACATTTTGCTATGTGATACAACTCTCCGAAAAACTGAAGATCCACCAAATTGTCTTGCTAAGATCTATACAGCAGGCATAATGTATTCACACCTTATTTTCAAGTCTTCTATGGTCTATAATTGGATAATGTAGTAATTTGTCAATGACATTGGTGTCACCAGGATGCCGATAATAGCGCTTTGCATAGAAAATAACATGGCATGTATCAGGCTGTGACAAGGAACATTTCATTCCAATTCTGCAAAAACTTGTTTTTCGTCTACTGTAACAGCAGCAAACAATCAGATTATTTAGCAAAAATACAAGTTAAAAGGGTAAAATAGAACACACGTTTGATGTCTACATCAATTGGATACCTCATTGTCTGGTTCTAACAGGCATTTTTGTCAGTTAGATCCCAACCTGAGGGAACCGGGCTAGAGCGAAGGATCCAACTGAAAAAAATGCTTGCATGTTAGAACCTGACAATGAGGTGTCTAACTGATACTTAGCATATCAAAGCCAATTTCCTTAATAGTTGTAGCCAAATGCACTTTATTTCGGTGAAAACTTCTGTAAGTGGGGTTACTAATCTTGTAGCTACCAACCTTGTACAATTTGTTGAAAATATACCATTAACAATTTCAACCAACCGAACAATTATTACATCAAGCTTGCAAGTTAGCAAATTAGCTTAAGATTTCATTCTGGTGGTTGTGGCTAACCTCATATGATTTCGCCTGCATCTGGCAAAACTGTAGCTGAAAGATCCACCAAATTTTCTTACCAGGATCATAATAGCAGGGGTAATGAGCTTGTCTCATTGCTGTCCCAGGTCATGAGGTTGCTGCCTCAACAGTCTGTAAGAGGAAAAAACTTGATGATTTGTCAATGATTTTGAGGTCACCACAATTCCAAATATAGAACTTGGCCTGTGTAATTCACTTCTGGGTGGTGTAATTAGGAAGGACTTCAGCTTGGGTAATATGTATGGGAAGTGATTTCAGCAACTGCATGGAGTCAAGCCAAAAAAGGAAAAAAAGAGAAAACGAAAATGAACTTCCAAACTTTTTTGTAGTTCCATGAATCAGAAGTGCTATAATTTAGACAAAATTCAATGATCTTCTGTGTCACAACAGCAGAAAACAAATTGCAGACTCGAATGATTTGCAAGCTTAAAATTTCATTCTCTTTCTTGCAGGATACATTGTATATGCTTGCGTTTTTGTAAATATATAAAATGCCACTATGTGTGCGAGTGAAGATGTTGATTTGAATTGTGTCTGCATGGGCTAGGTGAATAATCTATTCGATATTTGAGTGTTGCATTTTACAGTTAAAAATCATACAAAAGCTAACCCTTCTGGACAACTTCCTTTGAGGAACGTTGTTCTAAGGAAGCGTTAAACCTCCCATTCACATCAGACCCAACGTTTGAAATCTACGTAATTTGTCGACAGCTGGTTACGAGTTTACTACGTACGTATATATCGTAAATAATTCGTATTTCTCCAACCTCCCTTGACTACGTACCCCCCACGTTGAAGGATCGGTCGTTATACGCCTCTGGGGCGTCAGGCGTGGCAGGCCAGCCCAGCGCGCTGGTTCTTGCGCATGCGCAGAATTCGGAGGAGGCGGCCATTGCGCAGCACGTTCATGTGGACTGGATATATATCGGTCTAGAACACCATTTATACGACCGTAACTATTTATTTAACCATGGCCGATTGATTCTAGGATGTGTATGGGTCAAATGACTCCTTCGGATGGACTGTAGCTGGTGGGTATGCTTCACAATCATCCTGTCAATCGGCGATGTGGAATATGTGGATTCATTGTAGTCGGCCAGGGGCGGATCCGCCGGGGGGACCGCCGCATTGCTTCAGGCGATCCAGCCCCCGGCCAGGCTGCTGCCCCCGTGGAATAAAAATGATAAATAAAATAAAGCCCTTGAATATTGGCCGTCATTACGATTGAATGAGTTTTCATCTGATTTTACTGCAGGATTTTTTTTGGGGGAGGGGATTTCAAGATTTTTTTATTTCAGGTCTTGAGGGGATGGGTGCTTGGTGGACTTTTTGCTGGGAGATCTGCAAAGAGAAAACATGATTTAAAACAGTGAAGAGAAGAAAAGAAAACAGAGCAAGATAGAGAGAGCAGAGCCAGGCAGCAAGCACTGAAGGTGGCTCCAAAATTAGTAGACTTTTCTTCCTTGTTTTACCAAGCAGTCTACAGTCCATTTAAGGACTATAATAAATAATAAATAAGAATATTCACTTACCTTGTAAGGGATTAATGCTGCAACTCTGAAGAGTTGGAAAAATCCCAATCCAAATTGGCCTGCTGGATAGGTGGCATTCAGTTGCAAGTAGGCTCAGTTCAACTCCGGTCTTAACTGATTCTCTCTTGCTCGTTTGCGGTTGAGCAGTACTTCAGAATTTTTTTTTTTGGCCTATGTAATCTTTCATATTTTAAGAGATATTTATTTGGTAATTTTTGTTACTTTTGTAGCTACTATTTCTTTATGGCTTCATCCAATTATCACCAGCAAGCATCCTGTTGGAGGTTTTATATGCTCAAAGTTACCAGATAGCTTGGAATAGGTATGGGAATAGATGGCGCTACAAGGTTCTCTGTGACTTAGGATCCCAGGTTCTGCAACTTTGTGCAAACCTTCAACAAACCTTTAGCAGACACGTATGATCAGACGTTTGCCCTGAACGTTACTTTCAAATGTTTTCCATACATATCAAAAACACGTTGGAGAAACCTTGGAACTTACGTATTGCCAAATGTGCGACCATACCTTTGATAAACCTATGAATCAAAGGTATGGTCATACGTAATAGTCTAAGGTTGTAAAAACCTCTCAAATGAATGTTCAACAAACCTATGAATCAAAGGTATGGTCATACGTAATCGTCAAATGTTCTTCAAACCGCTCAACCAAAGGTATGACTTACGTAATAGTCTAAGGTTTTAAAAACCTCTCAAATTAATGTTCGACAAACCTATGAATCAAAGGTATGGTCATACGTAATAGTCAAACGTTCTTCAAACCTCTCAACCAAAGGTATGATTTACGAATGACTGACACGTTTAGCCAAACGTTACAACCAAACGTTCTTCCAACCTCTCAACCAAAGGTATGACTTACGTGTGACTGGAACGTTCGGCCAAACTATAAAACAAACTATCTGCCAACCTCTTACTAAGGTTGCGACCTACGTTTGGTTTTCCATCTGAGTGCAACGTTTTGAAATTACCTTTGCCCTACCTTTGTCATACGTTGTTTGGCCCAACGTTTGATTCTAACCCAAATAATTACGTAGCGAAAGGTTTGATTTACGTTGCTGCTCGGGAGGGTAATATCAAATACATAGAACTAAAATTTTGTATGAAATATTTGTCTAGCTTGATTAATGGAGATTATTAATCGAACACCAGACAAATATCCCTGGAAATCCAATGTCAAAAAGGGAACATTTTCCTCTGTGCTTCTTACAGCATCTTGATGAAATCAGAGGACCAATAATTCTGTTAAATGAATATTAAATTAGGGATATTAGGACAAAGGATAATGGAATATTAAAAGAAATTCCCAGAAATTTTCAAGCTCATGTTCATGCTAGGAATTACAAGATGCACAGATTGACATGCCCATTTTGCTTTATTCTTTCACTTTTAAAGGTGCACACTGAAAGCATAGGTCCTGTTGCTTTTTTACATCTAGTCACAACATTATGAGTGATTTTACCTGGTTGTTGTAATTTCTGGAACCAGCTGCCATTTAGTAGTACTAATTCTAAGCCAATGGGGCTGGGTTTTCCGAGCTCCATATTCCACAACATAGTTAAATCAGCTTGACAACCCTGGATTAGCCCTGCTGAGTCGACTTCCATACCTAATCCATGGATCCTGCTAGTTTTACGAGAACCACTTGTGGTTTATAAAGGTATTTTGCCCGATGTTCAAAGTGCGTCTTGCCGACAACCGCCACATTTTTCAGACTTCTCCAGGCCATAACTGAAGATTTGAGTCATCAATTGACTGGATAAGGATTGGAATCCATGCTTAACATTCCATTTAAGACTCAGTGATACAAATCCATTATGTTGGAAAGATTTATCATGTGTACCTTACCGGAGCTCGAAACAAAAACATCCATTGACAATGTACAGGCCCAGTGGTCGAAATAAGGGGGGGTCAAGGGGGTTTTGACCCCCCCAAATGCTCTTGAGACCCCCTCAAATACATTTTTCAGAAGGACCCAGAGGGGGTCCTCTAAAAACCCCCCGAAATACTGAATCTGTCAGAGGAATAAGCATGAAGCCCCAGTAACGCCTTATCAGCTTACAACAACCTCTTGTGATTTATTCACCAGCATTAGGTTTATGGAAACTAATTTTCTGAGATAAAACATGCCTTTAAAATTCATTTTTAGAGCATCTGAAGCCATTCGGGTTCGGGTGGCCAATGACGGCCCGCTGACTCTGGTTACAAGGGCTTCTCTCCTTTGGGCCTTGCAACTGAAAGACCCCCCCCCCAAATTACATGGCCTATTTCGACCACTGTACAGGCCTCCCTGGCTGTAAGGGGCCGACCAGATGATCTTTGAGGGGGGGGGCTATGGATATTTGGTGAAAAAAAAGATTGTTTCCCACTTGACACTGAAAAAAAAAAGTTTGTTCAGCACATGGTAATAAAAAGGGTACCATAATGTTAAAATTCCGATAAAAAAGTTTTTCGCGAGTGTGCATGCGAAAAAATTGTTCGTCGACGCGCCGCAAAAAAAAAAAAAAGTTTGTCCCGGGGGTAAAGTCCATAGCCCCCCCCACCTATCATCTGGTCGGCCCCTAACTGTAATCTGGATGCAGGGTGCAGGGCGTGACATGTTCTTAACAACTTCAGCAAAATCCAGTTGATCCACGAAGTGATCAGACAGAACTTGGTCTATGTGGACAACTAGATTGTGCGGTTGATTCCGGACCCTTTTTGTGGTCTTTTACAGTAATTTGAGAAAGATACATGTGCTAATTTGCTACTGACGTTGATGTCACTACAATTCCCGAAATAGCTCTTAATGTCTGACAACGAGGCAATTAGCAAGTCGTTGGTGAGAGGCAATATGGATGGGAGGTAATTTGGGTGGGAGGCAATTTCGGAAGCTGCTGTCAAGACAAAAACAGAGAGAGAAAAAACAAAAATGTTCTGCAGTTCTTTGAATAAGAACTTCTAAGGTGGATTTGGAAGATCAGACGTGTTGCAAACAACAGGAAAACTAATTTCAGACATCTTCCTCTCATCACGCCAAAATGACGGAAACGTCTTTCTCCATATACGGGATTATAATGCTGATTACTTATCGATGGTAATCTTATAAGAAGCCCACTCGATGACATGTGTAGTTTTTGATGAATAAAAAAGATAGTGAAACATCAAAGGCTTTCACAGCTTAAATGTTTATAATACACTTTTGGTTCTTTGTTAGAAAAGAATTTTGCACGTTTCCACAGTCAACCACTAGTCACACTACCCATGCTGCCTTTTTGTGTATCATTCTCAAGAGAGTCAAGACCCTGCTGGAAATAAGCGATTAAACTATGAAACTTACATCGGGCCATCCTACTATTTTCATCATTGTATATATAATTCATTCCCATTTCATTAAGCCATTTCTGGTAATTTCACATACAAACAGTTAAACAATAATAAGTCCCCCTTGGCGAAAAACTTAAATATCTCAAAGACCTCTTTTCCGATTTCTATTAAAGTTATCATATTTATAGGCCTACATATTGAAATTATGCCTGTGTATTTGTAGCTGTATTGCTTCATTTTTGTCTGAGTCAGTGGACCCTGAATGCACGTACCCTTCTTTTAAAAAATTTCAAGTTTTGACTTTTCAAAAAAAAATTTTCCAGAAGGTGCGCAAACGCCACTCAAATTATTTCTAATGTCACTCATGGACCAAAACTGTGAAAATGTTACAAAAGAATTCCTCAATTGTCCACTAAGTATGATTGGGAAACACATTTTCTCCAGTGGCATGATGAAGTATGCCCCAGCTGGTGGCTCCCTCACTTGGTCAAATTGTTCATATCAATTGGAAGAGCCACAGATTTTTGAAAACAGGGGTAGGCTCACGCGAAGGCTGCTGGCTCGGCCAGGAATAATGCCACTAATCTACAAATACACATTTAGGTTCAATATTCAGGCCTGTAATTCAGCCAACATACATAAAAATCAGAGAAGGAATCTTTGAGATATTCAAGTTTATTTAAAGGGAGATTATTTTTGTTGAACTGTTGATATGTTGCACATTTCCTTTACTCAACAATTAACACAGACACATGCTTTTAATATGTTTGAAAATATATTAAACTTTATCTTGGTTTCTTCAACCAAACACATAACAAATAATTTCTAGGCCTAACGCCACATGCAATAACCTTAGACTTAACTTTTTCTTGACATGGATTCCGCCGACCTGTTTTTTTTTCTTTTTTAAAAACCGATATGGCCATTCTTCAGTGAAAGTCACCTACAGTCCTACACCTAGTTCAGATCAGTTGGCTGCATCTCCTTTTTGTGTTAAGAATGAGTCCAAGATATCCCAATGATGTAATCTAGGTTCAATGTGGGTGAAGTTGCTGATAACGACAAATTCTCAACTTTCTGGGTTTTGTTGGATTTGTAGTGCCCTGCAGGCCTGAGCATCATAAATGAATAAAAAGTGTCAACGGAAGTGTTCTGAGATTATGATTTCCTCTTCCCAACAAACATAATGATACGCTCTTGATGAAAATATAGAAAGTAAATCCTGTCTCAGTTAATAATGGTCGATACATAACGGAGAACATGGACATTTTTTTGTGTGACGAAAGTTGCTAAGATACTGTCCGAAAACCACCTCTCATGGTAGTGGATCAATGCATGATTGGAGTGCTATCCATTTTGCCAGAAAGTTGTGTCTGGTCGTGCAGAATGGAAACTACACGTTTGTTTCCTATAGATTGTTGAAGAGGAAATGCATGGTACCTAAATCTGAAAAACACTTCAGAGAAAAAAGTTTGTTTCCACCTGTGGCTATGGTACCGAAATGTAATTGGGATAAAAATGTTTGTTGCTGCAAAATAGATTGTCATCGCATTACCCTCTCAAACAAATTCGACTGAGCGGTCAATTCCATAGCCCCCCAACTACTGTCTGGCCAGCCAATAATGATAGAAATTGAGACATCAGATTCCATCAACGCTTAATGTATAGGTTATTCTAATCTGGCTACCTCTTTGACTAGACTGCTGTTGTGCTGGCATGTTCCCCCGGATCAACCATGCACCGTCTTTGTGGAAGGAGCTGCTAGTTAAGTTATATTATAATAACATAAACTCCGTCAATCAAAACTAACTATTTATCTGACTCTGTTCAACTTTAACTTGCTATTAGTAAAATGACTTAACCACCAGTCCTCAGTATAACCTGTTTTAAGCGTCAATTGATACTATCCGGTACAAATGGAGATTGGCTTTTGAAAATTGAAATGTGGTGTAACAGTTTCTTCACTTTCTTGCTGTAAAACTGCATTTATTGCCGTCAAGTGGGCACGGATGTGTGATGAATATATTTTGTTTGTTTTAGTGTACCATATCAGCAGCTAAGGAGTCAGAAATACTTCAACAGCAATTGCAATTGCCCCCCCCCCGTCAAAAAATAAATCGAAATAAATTAGCAAGGCTTTTAAATGTGTTGCATAATCATCTCTTATTTTCGGCTTCAAATTTTGTTGCTAAAAATATATATTTAAATTAAATGTGTCATATAGAAAGGGATAGGCCTATACTTTGTAAATTTAAATGTCGTGACCATGAGTTATGTACTCTGTTGGCACTGTTACCTATATATACCCTTATGCAAGACTGACAATCACGAATAAAATTTATTTGAAACGTAATATACTTTGGTATCACATTTCATACTAAACTTCAAACGTAACATGCACAAGGCACTTTAAAGCGGACCTCGTGGTGTGCAGTGAGATTGTGGCATTAAATTGTTAATATGCTGACAAAAATGAGAAACTAAATTATAGGTCCCCCCCCTTTCACAGGTCCAAAATTAACATGAGAAATAGGAATGATTGCTCAACTGCTGCTCAGTGACCCATGAAATTAGCTGCCTGTTGCAGGGGGATTCTCTACTGTGGGAACCCCCTTGGGGAATGCATATGATGTCATTCATCAGTATAGAATTGGGTTAAATGGATTTCCCTTGCCAGCGAGTTTGCTATGGGATTAATATGTACCAAAAGTTGAATGCTTCACAGGGAGGCCATCACATGATACATGGTAAATGGCATTAGGATTGAAGAGAGTGGGCAGCAGAACAGTGGCGTAGCTATGGGGGGGCCGGGGGGGCCAAGCCCCCCCCAAATGGATCAGTGCCCCCCCCACTGGCCCCCCCATTATTTTAGCAGAGCACGTCCGTCTTTACGACCTGAGCCGGCGCTCACTTAAAACTTGATTCTCACCAGAATGACACTTGCCCTTTGAAAAGTTCTAGGGAATTTGAAAATTTTTTTCATTTTCTTTTAAAATAACTGGCGATATGCATACCTGCATCCAAATTTTTTCAGCGGCCTAGGGACATTTGCCGTAATTTTCAAGATCCAGATTTAATACTATTTCAAAAGAAATCTGGTGGAAACCATTGGTTTTTTATTATGTTTATTTAATAATCTACCTGAATTTTTTGCCTTTTTGCCTTGAATCTTAGTGTTTCACCAATTTTATCCCCTTCCCCTTCCGCCGCTTCCGGTGTGCCTTTGTATCTATAGCAGCTCCATGCAACATCAAAAATCTTGTGATTCGAAGAATCTTTCCCTTGCCATTGTTGAGCTAAAGAAATATAGCGCCTTTGACAGGACTAATTAACCAGAGTGATTTCTACATACTACTCAAATATTCATGTGTTGCATCGAATTTCCCTACATTTTTGGAATTTGTGTCATTTTCAGCAGTCACTATTAGCTTTTAGGCCTATATGACCAGATAAAAAAAAATAAGTAATTTCACAACACCATTCAAGTCTGTGTTAAACCCGTATCATGGCAATTATTGCAACATCACATCATTGTATGCAGTGCTATGCACTCTTCAGGTTTTCTTCTTTACGTACATTGTACAAGCATGATCATTGATGTTGTATCAGGGAATTTTTATCCAGATAGGGGCCATGCTCTTTCAAAAGTAGGTGCAACTGATATCAAATTCTGCACTTGGTCCAAAGGCTTTATGGAGTCATTTCTCTCTAAAAAGTAATTGTGAAAGAATATTAAATGTTTCTTTTACCATATCTAAATTAAATGGTCAATGCATTAAACCTTCGCCGGAAGAAAGGTGCGTCAATGTTCCTATGTCGTTTGTAAAGAGGGCTTGTGTCGCGGCATTAATTTTTACCCTTGTATTGCCCCAAAAATGCCGCTAACAGTGGGCCCCCCTGGTTCAGACCCTGGCCCCCCCTTGGCCCCCCCACTTCTGAATTTCTAGCTACGCCACTGCAGCAGAAACTTGACCGACAAGGTTTGGCAGAATTTCAAATGCATATGCGCCTCCTCTTAGGATAAGAGGTCCACAAAAAAGGGTAAACACTTTCTGAAAAGAGATTTATCCTCCCTCAATTCAAAGTGATATAGCCTATAGGGGAATACAACAGATATTTGACTTCTGATTATTCTAATGAGGTCTACTTTCATTCTGTAGAAAGTCATTGTTGCTCGAGACTCGATTGTTTTTCTAGATTTTCATCAAATAAGCTTGCCATACCTTTTTTTTGAAAATGCCTATAACCTCTAAACTTGTTCGGACAACAACACACAGAATAACATTGGCAACATAAATATCTGCCATTTCAGAATGTTACACAAATACTTCTCAAATATTAAAAAATATGTTGGAGAAGATTGGAAAAGACCAACGATTAATAATACATAGATGGATGATGTTGGATCGACACACACTTTGGAGTGACTTTGAACACCAGATTGTGACAGAAAGTGCAGCAACCATTAATAATTATAGTATACTAATCCCTTTTGTATCATATTTAATAATACTTTGCAAATAATTCAATGTCAACACTGATCAAAATAAGGCATCATTTCAGTTCCAAGGGACAGAAATACATAAAGAATAACAAACATACAACATACAAAAATAAAAATATCACAAAAACTTGCCAAAATAGGTTGAGTATATCAACAGGTAAGAGTATAGAAGGAAACTATATACACTTAAGAAGAAACACTATATATATAAGATATCGCCTGCAACTGGATAAATGATGTACATACATAGACAGTTCAACAAAAATAAGTCCCCCTTTGAATAAACTTGAATATCTCAAAGATTCCTTCTCCGATTTTTATGAATGTTGGCTGAAGTATCGGCCTGTATATCGACCCTAAATGTGTGTATTTCTAGATATATGTGGCATTATCCCTGGCTGAGCCAGCAGCCTTCGAGTGAGCCTACCCCTGTTTTCAAAAATCTGTGGCTTTTCTAATGGATATGAACAATTTGACCAAGTGGGGGAACCACCAGCTGGGGCATACTTTATCATGCTACTGGAGAAAATTTGTTTCTCAAACATACTTACTGGACAATTGAGGATTTCTTTTGTTACATTTTCACAGTTTAGGTTCCTTGGCTGACATTAGAAATAATTTGAGTGGCATTTGAGCACCTTTTGGAAATTTTATTTTTTGAAAAGTCAAAACTTCAAATTTTTGAAAAGAGGGGTACATGCACTCAGAGTCTGCTGGCTCAGACAAAAATGAAGCAATAAAGCTACAAATACACAGGCATAATGTCGATATGCAGGCCTACAAACAAGATAACCTTAATAGAAATCGGAAAAGAGATCTTTGAGATATTCAAGTTTTTGTAATGGGGGATTTATTTTTTTGAACTGTGTATATAATATATACAGGCTACAGTTGCCTGCTATTATAAGTTGCAAGCATTGCACTGTAAAATTGGATGAACTGACTCAGCTGAAATGACTGAGTGAGATGGTTGCACTATTTGTTTGGGCTGACATAGCTTGTTGTTTTCATCTAAGATAACAGACATATTATCTTAACTGAAAACTGCAAGCTATAGCTCAAAGAAATTGTGTGGCCATCTCACTGAATAATTTAAGTTGACTCAAAACTAAAATTTTACAGTGCGAGGAGGCCATAAAATTTCACTGGAGCTGTTGTATTTCACGTCCTCGCTTACATGTATTTCTGAAGTGCTCAACCAAGCCCTGGATTCCAGTTCAATACGAAATTCGACTCACTGCTGTTCGCCAGCTATAGGAGACTGGCTTGTCAGTCAGATCAGGGTCAACTGTCCCTGGTCAGACACGTGTACTGTACACATAATATACTATAGGATATATATAAATAGGTAATGAGAAGCAAAGGTATTAATTTTGACTAGCTGCCAAATTTAGATGGAATCTTATTCGACATCTGGCTGAGGAGATAATCAAATGACTGCCTTGCCAGGATCTCATTCTCAACCCAGAGTGAGATCCCTAGGGGAGATCAAGGTAAGTTGTGCCAAGTAGTAAGTTTTACACTAAGTAAAGAAAGCTATGCAACCCATGTGATACGTGTACACATTATCATATCATTATGCACCATGGATGTTTTTACAATAGCTTCTTTCTGAAAATATTCATTTAGACCCTTTATTTTCCAAAGAAGCAGTTTAAAATTGTCAGATCATGAAATTCTGTCTTGAAAGTTCAGAGAGAACTGTGTTACCCAATATGTGACCATTTTAAATAGCAATTGTTGCTAATACTAGGGGGGGGATGTATTTCTCCTTGCAGATATCTTGCCTAAGCACATTTTGGACATAGGGGAGAGCGGGGCACAGTGAGACGGCAGGCACAGTGAGACAAAGCCCGTAGCGCCTAGCCTGTACTGTTTACAGATCAACCCTCTTTTGTATAGTGCAAAAAGTAAGTAAGTGAGAGACTGTCCTATATCCTGAATGCCTACACAGTATATTGAGAGTGAAATTTCAATATTTTGGTTTTTAACCAGTAAAAGTAAATAATTTTGCTGTAAGACTTTTTGTTATAATTCCCAAGAAAAATAGTATGATGCAAATCAATTGCCAGGGATTCAAACCTTGATTATTTGTCTTAGTTTAGTGAGATGATGAACCACAATAAAGGCATCCGCTCAGCAGGATTCAGAAATTTTATAAAGAGAGCTGCGTGGGGCACAGTGAGACAGTTTGAGGCGGGGTACAGTGAGACATCATAAAATACAATCGAAACCAGCTGAATGTAATGCCTAGCTCACAATTCACTATTAAAAACAAAATGCCTCCCATAAACTACTGATTTTACTGAGTCATATCCAAAGAGAAGCATCATAAAGAATTTTAATTAGTATGTAAAAGGTGCGGCAGGTTAGATATGTTGACGCATGTGTCCTGTGCAATGAGGTTTCGAAACATGCTCAAAAAAGGACCTAAAAAATCGCCTAGCCAGCTGCTTTTATATGAGTACAGTGGTTTCTGTAGCAACAATTGATAAAACAATTCCGCAGGTCCTGAGGATTGGCGGTTATGGCATCAGATGCCCTGTCTCGCTGTGCCTCGCCTACTGTCTCACTGTGCCTCGCCCACGGGGCACAGTAAGACACTTAAAGAGCATGGACGAAACTCAAAATTTCTCCAAACTTGTGAAAGGTAGGAACCTGAAATTACTGGACAATATACCCAACGTCATTATCTATAATGTGGACCTGATCTCATTTAACTGGTTACTGCCAACATTTTGGAACACTTGAAAATAAAAAAAGTGTCTCACTGTGCACCGCTCTCCCCTACTGTCTATATTAATTTTTAGAATATTCTGACTCGCACGAAACTTTACTTTCACTATATAATAATGTCAAATAAGCATTAGCTTTCATTTAAGCCACCTTGATAAAATCAGTCAACCACAAGTCAAGAAATGCGCGGTATACCATCCAGAACATCATGGGAGCAACAAAACTTTTGTCGACGACTTTATTTTTGCTAATCACGACAACCTTACATTGAACTTTCAAACGGTGCGTCCATATGGGTTTTTGGCTTGTATTCACACAAAAATTCCATTGCAGCGCTCGAAAGGATTCAAGTGACAAAAAAAGTTCCGCACACCAGACATTTGGAATTATCACCCCCCCCCTCTGTTTATTTACAGTCCTTGTCATATTTACGTGGAATCTCAAGTTTTTTTTCTCTGCTGTTGAACTGTGATGTCAGAGATGACTCTATTCTAGCATTGCAATATATGTAAATTAACTACAAGCTGTGATGTCATTTCAAACTGGGTCAGATTCCCCAGCTTCTAACCAATGCGAATCCACCAAACTGAGCATCACAGTTTCAACTCAGTGTCAGAGTTAAAATTCGGTCTGGGAAAACCCATGCAAGTTTGACATCACAGCCTCTCAGCCAATGGGCAGCCAGAACAAATATACATAACATAAGCCGTGTTTACAAACAAATTGTCAATCCTTCTGTTTATACCAACTTCCATCAAAGTGTAAAGTTGTACGTTAGCAAGTTTGTAGATTTATCAAACAACTCTGTGGGGATTATAACAGTTGTCTACTGTGAATGCTCATAAAGCTGCCTTTTGGTAGGATTAGACTGGTGATTGCGTTGATAAATCATTGGGATAAAAAATGTAAGGCTTCCTTCAATATATCAATGTTTGAACTGTGATGCGTAGTTTACGGTCAGCCCATTGGCTATCAAGCTGTGATGACTGTCTACAAGTTGACCGCTATTTGCAGCCACCTAGGGTGCAAAATTCGCGAGCTCCTGTGAGCGGTCAACAGAATTCCGATCAGTGGAAGACACCAGGACAGTGTGGAAGAAACCAGGACAGTTCCATCATTTAGTGATGGTCTAGATTATTTCCAAAAACTCTGCAAGTATCTAATCTGACTTTGGTTGGCTTCAATTTTAAGCAGACAGCTTGTAAATACCAAAATAAGTTGGAACTATTTTTTATCATGGAGGATGTATACATTATAGCTCACATAAATTGCCAGTATAGAGGGGGCCACTTGTGGCATGGATAAGACATTTTGCTGAGTGTAACACAGCTTTTATGAAATTGTGAATTATATTGTTTTCCTACTTAATAAATCACCATAAAGTAACAGGATAAATACAATTGAGCATTTTTGATATCACAAAGCAAAAACATTGGCTTTGTATGGACAAGTAAATAAAAGAGAAGGCATTCTTTTAGGACCCTTTTCTGACCACAATTTAACATGCACTAAATGGCATAAGTAGATTGAATACCATCAAACTTGTGATGAGTAAAATCATCCCTTTCACAGGCAAAGTGTATGCTAAAGTTTCAAAACTTTCTTTTTGTCTCATGATTTCCAAACATTTTCATTCAAAGCAGTGGACTGGATATTTGCCAGCAACCATGCTTTGTGAAAGTAGTTTGGCGTAGTAATATATACAGTTGTTGTGCGACCTGATCTGGTGATCTGTCCAAAACAGATCAAATTATTTTTGACCCAATTCGATTTTCCAGGGACTGTCAGCATTCTGCTGCCACTTGACAGTCCCGAACAGAGACAGCTGTGATGACGTAGTTGTAGGGGCTATCCCTGATAAAACTCTTACTCTGACACTGTGTTGAAACTGTGACGCTCAGTTCAGGAGGATCAACATTGGCTAGAAGCTGGGGGATCTGACCAAGTTTGAAATGACATCACAGCTTGTAGTTAATTTACATATATTGCAATGCTAGAAGAGAGTTATCTCTGACATCACAGTTCAAAAGCATAGAAAAAAAACTTGAGATTCCGCGTAAGTATGACAAGGACTATAAAGAAAATATGTCGGTCTAATAATGCAGTCATGTTTGTTCATGATAAGAGAGTTTGACATTAAGATACTTTGAAAGTATCGTGTCGTTTGTATTGGCGTAATTATGTCTAAGCATTGAAAAATGCAAGAAATGCACGTTAATGATTATACTTATTAGAAACTGCAGAGTCAGTGCAACTGGATAAGCATCAATGTGGGTTAGGAAGTCATTTTGCAGCTTATAATAATTATAAAAATAATGTGAATTTTTTATTGATATCTGTATGGAAGAAGGGTGAGAAAAACCCAAAATTTTTCCTCGCAGAATATTTTACTTTTATATCTATACGAAGCTAATACCTTGTACTTTTGTGCTACATTGTAACTTTTTCGGTACAGTTTTTTAATCTTGGATTTTTGTTCAGGAGCACTGTGACAATTTAAACTTGGCCAATAACAATTCTCAGTAATCACTCTGTATCCAATTTAACTTAAGTGAACTGGACTGGCTTATTCAATCAAAAGGTTATTTTGGTGAGTGATGTTTGATGCTTGATTAATTATGAGTGCACCAACGTGGCATTAAGGAATTAGGATAATAAGTGTAATGGAAACTGGGGGAGCATGAGGCCAACGATAATTGATCTTTAGCTTCTCCACAGTGGGTTTTAACCACCATAAAGTTAGAAAAAAAATTCTAATGGCATGAGACCTACTGGATATGGTCCACAAGGATATGCAGGTTACATACCTGAAAACTAGAAAAAAATCTGTTGGGAACTTTTTGGGAAAAACACATTTTTATGTGGCAGAAATTTTTTAATGTGATACATTTTTCTAAAATGTATCAAAACATATTTAAATGGCATGGAACCTGCTCAATACTATCCGCATGGACATGTTGATTACATATCTGTTAACAGAAAAAAAATATCTGCAGGAATTTTTTTGAGAAAAATACATTTTCTATGTGAGAAACTTTTTGCGATGTTATAAACTCCATAAAAAAGGTTACGAAGGCATGAAAAACATAAGCAGTATAAAATCACCAAGGATATGCAGATTACAGAAATGGGAAAAAATTTGTTGGGAATTATATTAGAAAAACGCATTTTTATGTGGTAGTTATTTCGTACTGTGATAAACTCCATTCCCCCCAGACCAAAATATCAACACTTAAGTTAGTTCCTGGTACCTTCAACAACTTGTCTTAATCAGCATTTTCTGGCAGATATCTGAAAGCAACTACACTGCAGACACCTCCCAGAATATGCTGAAGGAATGATGTAAGATTGAGAAACCAATGCAGAGATGGCCAAGAATAGGGGGGGG
This sequence comes from Platynereis dumerilii, assembly GCA_026936325.1. Classification (NCBI taxonomy): domain Eukaryota; kingdom Metazoa; phylum Annelida; class Polychaeta; order Phyllodocida; family Nereididae; genus Platynereis; species Platynereis dumerilii. The sequence continues at coordinate 10,380,114 of JAPTHN010000002.1, read as the reverse complement.
GGGATGATAAAGTGGCTTTTTCGCTGGGCCCATGCGGGGATGCCTTCAAATCAATCTTTATTGTTTTAAAAGTCCATTCATACTGAAATTTCTGGATTTCGGACCTGCTTCTAGCTGCTACTGGCACTTTTGTATGACAGGAAAAGCGACGTTTTTGTGAAATTTCGCCTATTCGCGATATTTGTTTATTTTAAGATATTTAATGATAGGAAGTTGAAAATAACACCATTAAACAGAGTGTAAAGAGAGATTTCATTTGAATACCAACACTTATAGTCTGTGACAAACACAAAGATCAGATAAATATTCATTTTATTCTTTTTAATTATATGATTACGAAATTATCAAAGACATAGTGTGAAAATAATGGCTTCAATTATGACTAGTCATTTTTGGGAAATCAATGACACTGTGAACTGTAGAATCATGTTAAAGAAAACCTTAGCTTGAAAATTCAGTATCCCCAGTCCCAGTGAGTATACACTCAAATGAATGTTTTACTGGTTTGCCAATCAGTAAGGGTCCAACTGAAATAATTTAGCTAAATGAGGATAATATATGGCAAACCTTGTACTTAAATGAATGTCTGTTACTTTGGAACACTGTGCACTTAAACATTTTTAATTGGTAAATAATGAATTCCAAAAGTGTTGCAAATAAATGACTAAACCTGTTCAAAGTTAAATTCTCTTGTAGCCTGCATGCATGGCGAGGTGGCAGTCCTGATAACTGTGTGTGCATGTATATTAAATTCTATTACTTTGTGCTTCTGAGAAGTGAAAGAAAATCAAAAAGAAAATCAAAAAGTGTATTGACATTGACCAATTGGCATTGGAATTGTAAAGGATCAGTTTCATAATAGCATCGCAAATACAAGAACAAACTGAAAATTTGCAAAAAAATCATAAGTTATGGTGCAGAAAATTTGGAGCGTGCGAGGGTAGGATGAACCCGTAGATTCTGAAGTAGAGGTGCGACAAAATAAAAATTGTAAATTTCAATATTGAAAATTATTCCATGTCCATTTGGAAAGGGTTTTTATTCAAGGAAGTGCCCAAATCCCTTACGTTACCAAAAAAGGATTTGAACAACTCAATTATTTAACTATGTAGGTTTGTGGCTTGGAATTATTGACTATAACTCAATTATTGTCTGGTCAAGACAATCCAAAGATCAGACATATTATATATTGTACAAAGTTTTATTGTTTGATATCAGACAATCCTTTTCTTTTTCACAGCAGAAATAAGCCAACTGGACTGGTATAATGTAACATTAACAAAAGTATGTTATAGGTGTAGCAAACAGCATAGCTTTGCTAGCATATTTTTAGCAGACAGCATGGATCTATAAATAGCCTAGCCCAGTTCATGCTCCATTGCTCAGGCTGCTGCACATGCTCAGTGTCAATCAAGCATAACAGATTTCAAATCAAATTCAGTTGGCAGTTAGACTCCAAAGAGATAACATCAATGTGACAGCAATTAGGCTTTAAAATGGTATGTAGACTTTTATATGGTTATTTTCTAGGGATAGTATTGCTTTTCATTTCTGGATCTCTTATTTGTATATATCTCTAAATGATTGCTTATCTAATTATGTGGATTTAATAGATTGCTATTGTGTGTCTCAAACATTAACTGTTTGCCTGTGTTTGCTGTGTCATAATCTTTAAGTTGCATGATCCTTAAATTGTTTGTGTATTGTTGTTTCTTAATAATTGCTCTGTGATCTAGATCCTATGTTGTATATATTTTGAACAGCTGATATCTCAGAATACACAATTTTGGTACTTGGAAGTTTATGTAAATAATTCTTTATTATAGGATAACTCATAAGGACGATACCATACAAGAGACAAACTGGACTCCCGATGTAGTTGCTACTATTGTAAGTAAATTACTGTGATTGTAGAAATTAATATGTAAGATGTTTATAGTTGATAATTAGGTTATTTTACTGTATGCATTTGGTGTGGGATTTGTGATATTGGGACGCATTTGTGCATTTAAGTTATCCCGCTCTTGTCTATTAACTGTACATTTAAGCATTCTTACTATAAGTATTAATTGATATGTTATTTGACATTAATTTATTCTGGTGTTTAATGGTCTAACTTTATGACCTATTTAGTACTTAATATTTAGTCATAAGATTTTGTTATAAGACAACTGACTTGCATGTTGGTATTGGTTTAGTACTTAAGGTGTTTATTTTGTGTTTACTTATAGATTCACCGACTTTGTTGATACGATAAGAGTGATACGATTTGAATGATACGTCGTGTCGAATAAAGTGGCAATTTCTAACTACTTTGGCGTCGGGTCTTCCATAGTGAATAATAGCAACATCAACTGCCACTCAACAATTGCCAATCGACAACTCAACCATCATGGCGGAAGTAGAAGAATTCAAGAAGCAGCGGAGAATCTACAAGGGCCTGGTGACCAAACATGCAAAATCGTTAGCGCAACATGTAGCAGAAGAAGATATAGAGGCCCTAAATGACAGGATGAAACGTCTAAAAGATGCTTTTGATAAGTTTGAAGAATACCACGACAAGTACCATGCTACCTTAGATGAGCCAGACGAGGCTGACAGTGAAAAGTATTTCTTCAACGTTCAAGACGACTACATTGATGCTGTGAAAGGGGCCACGGGATGGTTACGGACGTATTCTCCTCCACCCAATGATGTCAAGGTAGCCCATGGTGAGGTAAAAGTGGCTGAACAACTTAAGCCTTCTGATTTCATGGCTGTCGCTTGTCTACCTCCAGTGAAAATTGCAGAATTTGATGGAGATGTATTGAAGTACCATCGATTCATTAGACAGTTTGAAGATTGTGTTAAGTCTATAGATGATGATAATGGCAAATTGACATGACTTTTGCAGTTCACAGTGAAAGAAGCCCACAATGCCATTGCCCCTTGTGTACTGATGGAGAATGGATACGTCAGAGCTCGCGAGATCCTGAAGGAGAGGTATGGGGATGACTATTTGGTGAGCGAGAGAGTAGTCTGTAACGTTCGTGTTGGAAAACGGATAAGGACGGCAGAAGAGTTGCGTGACCTAGCGGATGAAGTTACGAACTGTTACCAAACACTTCTTGAAATTGACCGGGCTCAAGAGGTGGAGAATCACAACTGTATGAGGGACATCGTTCGCAGAACACAGAACTTCATTCAGAATCGATGGCGAAGTGTGATCGCAGAAGCTAAACGCACCCAGCGCAAGTATCCAACGTTTAAAGAGTTCTCGGAATTTCTACAACGGCAAGCACAAGAGGCTACAGACCCTGTGTATGGTAATTTAGCACAGAATGATGCTGATAGAAAGTCGAGCTCAAAGCCACCGCAGAAGTCTTCTACATTTTCGTCTGATGTTCGTAACACTAACTTTTTTGCTAAGCAAGCATGTCTATTATGTAAGGGTGAACACAAGTTGATGCAATGTCAGGACTTCAAAGCTATGAAGCCCAGTGAACGCTTGCAATTAGTGGTTAAGCACAAGTTATGTGAGAACTGTTTACTTTCGAACCACGCCACGAGTCAATGTCGTAAACAAACTGTATGTTCAGTTCCAGGTTGTGGTAAACGTCATACGAAGTTCATACACCTTGACCCACAGTCCAACGCAGGAGACAGAAGTGATCACCGACGAGACAGAACATCAGTGCGAACAATAAATGCCAGTGTGAGTACTAGTGATAAGGTGCATATGCCGATCGTTGCTGTAAATGTAAATGACAGTGTGGAAATTTGTGCTCTGCTGGATACAGCGTCCAGTAACAGTTTTTGCTCAAAGTCACTAGTTAAGTCTCTCGGCATTGACAAATCTCATCCGGTGACATACTCGTTGAATACTTTAAGTGGAGAGAAGAATGTGAACTCAATTGCAGTCGATCTTGAGTTGACTTCTTTGGATGGATCAGAGTGTTTGCATATGAACAATGTGTATGTGGTAGATAACATCCCTGTAATTACGTCACATCCAAAAACTCAAGATTATGAACATTTAAAAGGTGTCGAAATTGTAGCAGGTGGTCAGAAAGCTGAGTTGTTGATCGGACAAGACAATGCTGAAGCGTTGATGCCACTAGAGGTCAGACGTGGTAGGAAAGGTGAGCCCTATGCGACCCGTACTTTGTTTGGGTGGTCTGTCAATGGCCTTGAGGACAAGAGTAATGCAGTTAACAAACGGGTTCAGGCTCACTTCATCAGCGCTCTCTCCACTGAACAGAAAATTGAAAATTTATGGGAAATTGAGAATGATGACATGCGTCTTGATGATTTGGGTCACTCTCCAAATGACAAGAAGGTGTTGGAATTATGGGACAGTCGTGTCAAGTTGGTTAATGGGCACTATGAGTTACCAATTCCCTGGAAAGGTGGAGTTGAAGTCCGAAGTAACTATGTTGTTGCTGCTACAAGGTTGAATTCTCTTACGAAGAGTTTAGAAAAGAGAGGTCTGAGATCTCGGTATGATGTGGAAATGAAGAAATTGTTAGACAAGAGTTATTGTGAAATTGTACCAAAGAATGAGTTGTTGAATTTGAATGATGTATGGTTTCTTCCGCATCAAGCTGTTGTTAGTGACAAGAAACCGGATAAAGTTCGCATTGTATTTGACTGTGCCTCAAAGTACAAGGGCCAGTCTTTGAATGATAAATGTTTGCAGGGTCCAGATCTGAACAACAAGCTACTCCATGTTTTGTTAAGATTCAGGGAACATCAATGTGCGATAATGGCGGACATCGAAGCGATGTACTACCAAGTGGTTATCCCCGAAGGTGACAGAAATGTCTTGAGGTTTCTGTGGTACAGTGATAGTGGTCAAATTGTTCAGTATCGTATGACGAGACATGTGTTCGGTGGAATCTGGTGCGCCAGAAGTTCTACGTATGCGCTGAGGCGTATTGTTGTTGACAATGTTGTTCCGGATAATGTTTCAGATACGATCCTTCGAAATTTCTATGTGGATGACCTGTTGAAGTCTGTTGAGTCTGTGGAGGAGGCCGTTGAAGTGATTGAAGGAACCAGGTCTGCCCTCGGTCTCGCAGGGTTCAATTTGACAAAGTTTGTGGCCAATAATGTGGACATTCTTTCTGCAATTTCAAGTGATCATCGGGCTAGTGAGGTGAAGGATCTGAACTTGGATTCATGTAGTAAAGCCCTGGGAATCAAATGGTGTGTCATAGATGATGATTTCTATTTTGATGTAAATGTGGATTCTGAAATGAAGATAACCAAGAGGTCTATGTTGAGTTTCGTTGCTTCCATGTATGATCCCATGGGGTTTATTTGTCCGTATGTTGTTGCAGGCAAGGTATTGTTCCAGGAAGCAGTTAAGCAAGGTTCTTGGGATGATGTTGTTACGTTTGATCTCCAGACTAGATGGTTGGAATGGGTCCAAAGTCTCCAGTGTCTGGTCAGTCTTCGAATACCAAGGTGCATCAAGCCGAAAATGTTTAATGACGCAGCATTAGAATTGCATGTATTCTCAGATGCCAGTGAACAAGCTTACGGAAGTTGTTGCTACTTACGTGCGGTCAACAAAGGAGGAATGATTCATACGGCGTTGATACTTGCTAAGTCCAGAGTTGCACCACGCAAGTGTATCTCTATTCCGAGATTGGAGCTTCAGGCTTCTGTTTTGTCAGCTCAAATTGAAGGTGTTGTGAGAGGCGAGTTGGATCTTGATTTGTTGCAGACTTACTTTTGGACAGATAGTGAGATTGTTTTAAAGTATATCCAGAATGATTCACGCAGGTTCCAGGTTTTTGTAGCAAATCGCGTCGGCATCATCAGGAATTTGACAGAGCCAAGTCAGTGGTTTCATGTTCCAGGGTTGCTAAATCCGGCTGATTTACTCACCAGAGGGCGGAGTCCACTTTCCATTGATGAAAAGTTGTGGTTAGAAGGTCCTGGATTTCTAAGGTTGCACAAAAGTGAGTGGAAACTTGGTTTATGTGATGCTAGCTTACCTGATGACGATGTTGAGTTGAGGAAACTTAAAGTTGAACCAGCAGTCGCTCTCTTTGGTCAAGTGAAAGAAAATCCTCTCAGCAAGTTGGTTGAATATTACTCTGATTGGTCGAAATTGATTAGAGCAGTCGGCTGGCTTCTGAGGTTGAAGAATCGTTTGAGACGTAAATCAAATGTGGTGCAAAAGGAGTTGACTCTAGATGAAGTCAAGACAGCGAAAGTGGTCTTAATTGGATTCGCTCAGGCTGAATGTTTCTCTCAGGAACTGGAGTGTCTTCAGAAAGGCAGGCCGGTTTCTAGGTCAAGTCCCATCAAAGATTTGTCGCCGTTTCTGGATGAAGATGGTCTCATTCGGGTTGGTGGTAGGCTTCGATATGCTGATGTAACAAGGGATCAAAAACAGCCGTTGATTGTGTCACATTCTCATAGAGTTGCTCACTTGATTTCGCTTGACTTCCACAACATGGCTCATCTTGGCGTAGAATGGGTTATAAGTAGAATCAGAGAAGTCTTTTGGATTACCAGGATTCGCAGTGTTGTCAAAAAAGTTGCTTTCTCATGCGTTACTTGTAAGAAGCTTTTTGCCTCCACATGCACTCAAAAGATGGCAGATTTGCCTAAGGAGAGGTTGGAACCAAACAAGCCCCCTTTTTCTTATGTTGGCCTTGATTGTTTTGGTCCTTTCATTGTTAAGCGTGGACGTTCCGAGGTGAAGCGATATGGGTGTATTTTTACATGTTTCTGTACTAGGGCAGTTCATCTTGAGAAATTGGATTCCCTCAACACTGACAGCTTCATCAATGGTTTCAGAAGGTTCTGCGCAAGAAGAGGAACTCCAATTCGTGTATGGTCTGACCAGGGGACTAATTTTGTTGGCGCCAAATCGGAGTTGGATAAAAGTATGAGACAGTTGGATGATAAGATGATTCAGAGATATTTTGTTTCCAAAGATATTGAATGGATTTTTAACCCACCATGCGCTTCACACATGGGTGGTGTCTGGGAACGGATGATCCGAACAGTTAGGAAAGTACTGAGTGGTCTACTGGTTTCAAACAGTCTGTCGGATGAGTGTCTCTCTACTCTGTTTTGTGAGGTGGAAACTATCATTAATGGTAGGCCTTTGACAAAGGTTAGCGATGATTTAAGAGATTTAGCTCCTCTGACACCCAATCACCTTTTGCTCTATCGGGAACTCCCTTCTCTTCCTCCGGGATTGTTTACGGAAACTGATGTCTATAAGAGACGTTGGCGTTGTATACAGCATCTCGCCAATGTGTTTTGGAAACGATGGTTAAGGGAATACATTCCCAAGTTACATGGTCGAAGCAAGTGGTTAAATGAGACAAGAAATGTCCAAGTGGGATCTTTAGTCCTGTTGGCCGATGAGAATACTCCTCGTGGAATTTGGCCTTTGGCTGTCGTAACGGAAGTTGTCAAAGGGAGAGATAATCTTGTTAGAAGTGTGAAGTTGCGTACTAAGTCTACAAATCTGACGAGGCCAATTACTAAGATTGTACTCTTGGAGGGTCACAATCAATCCTAGGGTACTTGTTATATTTTGTACATGCTTATTTTGTATAATGAATGTTTACATGTAATTGATTGTATTATTGAAAATAATTTTTGCGACTATTGTATGTTTTTTGTGAATATTGTATGATGTTTTGTGTTAGCTATTGTAGTAGAAATTTCATTGTTTTTGAAATGTAGCCATTCCAATGAGGTGGAGTGTAGCAAACAGCATAGCTTTGCTAGCATATTTTTAGCAGACAGCATGGATCTATAAATAGCCTAGCCCAGTTCATGCTCCATTGCTCAGGCTGCTGCACATGCTCAGTGTCAATCAAGCATAACAGATTTCAAATCAAATTCAGTTGGCAGTTAGACTCCAAAGAGATAACATCAATGTGACAGCAATTAGGCTTTAAAATGGTATGTAGACTTTTATATGGTTATTTTCTAGGGATAGTATTGCTTTTCATTTCTGGATCTCTTATTTGTATATATCTCTAAATGATTGCTTATCTAATTATGTGGATTTAATAGATTGCTATTGTGTGTCTCAAACATTAACTGTTTGCCTGTGTTTGCTGTGTCATAATCTTTAAGTTGCATGATCCTTAAATTGTTTGTGTATTGTTGTTTCTTAATAATTGCTCTGTGATCTAGATCCTATGTTGTATATATTTTGAACAGCTGATATCTCAGAATACACAATTTTGGTACTTGGAAGTTTATGTAAATAATTCTTTATTATAGGATAACTCATAAGGACGATACCATACAAGAGACAAACTGGACTCCCGATGTAGTTGCTACTATTGTAAGTAAATTACTGTGATTGTAGAAATTAATATGTAAGATGTTTATAGTTGATAATTAGGTTATTTTACTGTATGCATTTGGTGTGGGATTTGTGATATTGGGACGCATTTGTGCATTTAAGTTATCCCGCTCTTGTCTATTAACTGTACATTTAAGCATTCTTACTATAAGTATTAATTGATATGTTATTTGACATTAATTTATTCTGGTGTTTAATGGTCTAACTTTATGACCTATTTAGTACTTAATATTTAGTCATAAGATTTTGTTATAAGACAACTGACTTGCATGTTGGTATTGGTTTAGTACTTAAGGTGTTTATTTTGTGTTTACTTATAGATTCACCGACTTTGTTGATACGATAAGAGTGATACGATTTGAATGATACGTCGTGTCGAATAAAGTGGCAATTTCTAACTACTTTGGCGTCGGGTCTTCCATAATAGGTTTGTGATACGGCAAGTGAAGGTCTGCCACAATACTTTGTAACTATTTGTCAAATGAAAATCACAATCATAATATTAAGACTTGAAAGTGTAGAAGTGAACAAAGCCATCAGAATCATTGATTTATAGATTCTGTCACCTTTTGGGGGGGGGGGGAATAGTAAGTGTCAGCAGTAATGGTGACACTATTGGGCCTATAATGTTGAAAATAATCTAACTCTGACATATCTAATGACAGATTATTCAAGCCAGAGCAAAATCAACCATCACAACATGCATTCCCAGGCCTAGTATTTGCCACTGTGAAACCCATGTAGTGGCTTACAATCAATATTGGCAAAGCATTCATTATTACTTTTATTTGTTTTGCGGTATAATTTGTCTTAACAAAATTATTGCATTTTATATGCATCTGCCATTCAGAACCATGTCATTCTGGGGGGGGGGGGAAACCTCCAAGTGATTGACTGCTTATTCTGGAATTGGCAACCAGCACTATACTTTCTCATGCTTTCGGCAAATACTTCTACATTCTGTTTATGAAAGCACAGCAAAGAAGTGGCTGAGAGTGACTGAGACACTGTCCTTTCCACACAACCTCTGAAACAGCCATCACCAATGTCTTCTCCTTTTCCTTTGCGTCAAGCAGTCAGTATTGGCAATCCTCGAATATGCAGTTAGCTGAACTAGCTGATACAAGGGAATGAAGTGATAGTGATACTAACTTGCAACTCAATATCCAGAGTATTTTACTATTTCTTGATAAAGTCATACATATTTTCAAGATCATGGTCCACATGATTATCAATCTAAATTATTGTCATTTTAAGACTAAAACAACATTTGATGTTTTGTAATTTTCATCGAACTTCTTTGAAAATGGACCATAAATGGCCATATCTCAAGAACGAGTGCACCTAGAAAGTTGAAATATACGCCAAAATGTTCGGAATGCCCCATTGCCTATTCAATGTCAATGCATTTATATGACTTAAAATCTATTGTTGCACACAGTCTATGAGATGTGTGCAATGTCAGTTTTTCACAGAGTTCTTGGTATGTGAATCAGTTTCACAGTTAGGGTAACAACAAAGCTGCAGAGAAATGTTTCCTGCATGCATTCAAATCACTTGTTCAACAGTCAAGGAAGGGTTAAGATCTATTGGTATTTTACCATTCAACATGTAATAGGTAAGATAATTTATTGTACTCTTTATTTAGCAGCAGTTTGAATTATATTGAATTTAGATTTTTGTCATTGTGAATAGCTAGTATAGTGGTGTTTCTGTGCATTTAGGTTCACAATGTAACAGAAGCAAAAGGGCATTGATGTGCAGTGATGCTAGGCATAGGAGAGCCATTTGAAGTTGTAAGTTGAATTAATTGTTTGTATTATTATAAATTGGTCATAAATTATTTGTAGTTGATCTTCTTATTAAATCACTTTATTGGACATTTATAATGAGTTTCAAGACTTTAGGTTTAGTTGTATATTTATCAAATTAACTTGTGTTATGTTACTGTCCTATTTAGCCTACCTTTGTGCGTAAGTAAAGGACTTAAAGCCCCAACCATTCATCCATTAAACCTGTGTAGTTCAATTACAGATTATGGTGTCATTATGTAATTGAATATGGCAAAGGATATTGTGATCTGTGTGTGTGTGTCTGTATGTGTGTATGCGTATGTGTGTTATGTGTGCTTGTACTTATATGTGTGTGTTTCTGTTCTTGCAGTTATACCAGCACTCAGTGTCTGTGTAATAAACAACATTTGAGTCATCCGTGTGTCTCGTCATCATTGTCTTCAATAGTATAAAACTTCAAATTTCATCATCATCATCATGGCAGAGGAACGTAAGAAGAATAGAGGCAAGCTGAAGGGCATGGTCACCAAGCGGATACAAGCCATCAAGACGTTCAAGTCCCTTGAGAACAAGGAAAGAGTGATTGCCGAAAGGGAACAGCTCATCAAAATATTCGAGGACTTCGAGACTACCCATGACAGCTATCATGATACGTTGCAGACAGAGCCAGAATGGGAGGAGAGCGATAAATACTTCTACGCGGTCCAAGACAACTTCATTGCAACTATCAATTCGACGAGGCTGTGGTTGGGGGAACGAGGTGAAGGAGAGCAACACCGGACGGATTTAGTTAAAGATGAGACTGGTGGACTGAATTCTTCTGCAGGAGCTGCTGTGGGCGCAAGTGAGTTGCTTCATATGGTTAATCGTCCTAAGATTGAAATTGAGACATTTACTGGTGATCCAACTAAGTTCCACACCTTTATGATGACTTTTGATGAAGTTGTGGGCAAAACTTCTCTAGACGATTGTACGAAATTGACCCACTTGTTGAGTGCTACAGATAAAGAGGCGAAGAATGCCATTCGTGGGTGCATTCTTATTGAAGGCGGAGAAGGGTACAAGATGGCTCGCGAAATACTTCAAAGTAGGTTCGGAAATGATCACCTTGTGATGGACCGTCTGATCCATAATTTGCTTCACGGGGGTAAGGTGCGATCTCCCAAAAATCTTCAGCAGCTTGCAGACGATCTGCAATGTTGTTATATGACTCTGTCCCAGCTGGAGCATCTTCATGAAGTAGACAATCAAGGCTCTATCGTAGCAATTATGGGTCGTCTGGAATCGTTCCTTCAAGACAGGTGGATAAAGATAGCTCTTAAAGCCAAGGAACAGTCGAAGAAATACCCGGGCTTTAAAGCTTTTGTGGACTTTGTTGCTCGGGTGGCAAGTGAGGCTAACGACCCAGTCTATGGTAAACGTGGTAACAAGGTAAAATTGGACGAAAAAGGTAAAAGTGACAGTGCTTCCTGGCAGTCTACATCTTTCTCTTCTAGTGTAAGTGAGTCAGGTTCAAGATGGAGGCCTCCATGTTCTTTGTGTAGCAATGATCACAAATTGTTGTACTGTTCCGAGTTTAAGGCAATGAAGCCAAGTGATCGCTTACGTTATGTCCAAGATCATAAACTATGTGAAAATTGTTTGCTCAGCAATCACGTTGCGGAGAACTGCAGGAAGTCTTCCGTATGTGACATCCAGGGATGCGGAAAGAAGCATACTCGCTACATTCACGTTGATCATCTCGGCTCTGAAAAGAAAGAATGTGTTGTCAATAATGTTAAACATGTACAAGCTAACAATGTAAGTGTTGAAGCAGATGTTCATATGCCAATTGTAAGTGTAAAAGTTAACAATACTTACCATGTAAATGCTTTGTTGGACACTGCTTCAAGCAGTACTTTCTGTTCTCGTAGACTTGTCAATGATCTTGGTTTGAAAGGAAGTTGTGAAGAGTATGTTCTGAATACTCTGGGAAAGTCTGAAGAAAAGGTATCAGATGTTGTAAAGCTTAAATTATCTTCTGAAGATGGTAGTGAGTCACTTTGGCTTTCCCATGTCTATGTAGTTGACAAAATTCCTGTTCGATCAGCACCTATGAATTGTGATTCGTTTCCTCATCTCAGGGATTTGCCCTTGTTAAAGGAGTCCGGTGGTGTAGAGATACTGATTGGTCAGGATAACGCAGAGGCTTTGGTCCCGTTGGAAGTGAGGAAAGGCAGTTGGCGAGAGCCTTTCGCTGTTAGGACATTGTTTGGATGGTCCCTAAATGGTCCCGCGAAGACTCTGCAGACGGTTAAACGTTCAGTTATGTCTCATTTCATACATGTTGATTCATTAGAGGAAAAGGTGAATACTCTATGGAATATAGAGAATGAAGGTATTTGTGATGAAGTCAGCTCCATGTCTGTGAAGGATAGAACGGTTGCTCAATTATGCGAAGATAACTGTAGGAAGTTAGATCATCATTATGAACTTCCTATCCTCCGGAAGCCAAATTTTCAGTCGTCTAACAGCACTGTTGTTAATGGTACCAACTCAGCATTGTCAAAAACTGGTTTCAACTTTTCCAATTTTGTCTCCAATGATTTGCAGCTGTTGGCACTGATTCCCAAGAGTCAACGTGCCAAGGAGGTCAAGGATTTATCTTCTGATTGTCGTTCGAAGTTCCTTGGTGTCAAGTGGAATGTGACAAAAGATCTTCTTTACTTTGATGTTTCAGTTAGTCATGATGTTGAGGTTGCTAGACGTCGAATGTGGAGTTTTGTTACTTCAATATTTGATCCTCTTGGGCTGGTGAGCCCAGCAGTTGCCACAGGGAAACTACTGTTTCAGGAGGTGTCAAGGTTAAAGATTCCATGGGATTCTGAGGTTTCAGCGGATTTGAAGAAGAATTGGGAGTCCTGGCTTGTAGTTCTACGGATGGTAGCGAACTTGCAGATTCTACATTGTGTTAAGTCAGCCAGGTTTGAAAATCAGGTTTCTCGTGGTCAAGATGTTCAGGATCTAAACCTGAAGGAGTGGTTGTTTGGTCCCAGTTTTCTTGGAAAATTCAAGTCTGAGTGGAAAGTTGATGACGCGTGTAGTTCTCGGTCGGAAGATGATCTGGAGGTGAAGTGGGAGTCGAAGAAACGGCCCGAGCTGTGTTTCTTGAGTGATCTTGAATTTGGTCCCCTTGAGAAGCTGATTGAGCATTGTTTGTCACTGAATAAGCTCAAGAGAGCTGTTGCTTGGTTGTTGAGATTGGGAATAATCCTTGCGGTCCAAAGAAGCAAATGGAAACATCCCTTGGAGTATTTGGCCAATGGGTATTGTAAAAGAGGTGTACCCAGGATCCAATGGATTGATCAGAAGTGTCAAGATCAAAACAAGGGTCACTGAACTTGTGAGACCAATTGTCAAGATTGTTCTTCTTGAAGGATCTCTGTAAATATTCTTTATGCTATCATGTGTTGTAAACCATTTTATGTATGTTTTGTACAATATATCACTTGTATTTGTAAAATTATGCCTTTACCTTCCGAGGTGTGTGATAATTATAAATGTGATAAACTTATTAAATTTTGGATAAATTCAATGCCGGGGAGTGTTGCACACAGTCTATGAGATGTGTGCAATGTCAGTTTTTCACAGAGTTCTTGGTATGTGAATCAGTTTCACAGTTAGGGTAACAACAAAGCTGCAGAGAAATGTTTCCTGCATGCATTCAAATCACTTGTTCAACAGTCAAGGAAGGGTTAAGATCTATTGGTATTTTACCATTCAACATGTAATAGGTAAGATAATTTATTGTACTCTTTATTTAGCAGCAGTTTGAATTATATTGAATTTAGATTTTTGTCATTGTGAATAGCTAGTATAGTGGTGTTTCTGTGCATTTAGGTTCACAATGTAACAGAAGCAAAAGGGCATTGATGTGCAGTGATGCTAGGCATAGGAGAGCCATTTGAAGTTGTAAGTTGAATTAATTGAACATTTGTATTATTATAAATTGGTCATAAATTATTTGTAGTTGATCTTCTTATTAAATCACTTTATTGGACATTTATAATGTGTTTCAAGACTTTAGGGTTTAGTTGTATATTTATCAAATTAACTTGTGTTATGTTACTGTCCTATTTAGCCTACCTTTGTGCATAAGTAAAGGACTTAAAGCCCCAACCATTCATCCATTAAACCTGTGTAGTTCAATTACAGATTATGGTGTCATTATGTAATTGAATATGGCAAAGGATATTGTGATCTGTGTGTGTGTGTCTGTATGTGTGTATGCGTATGTGTGTTATGTGTGCTTGTACTTATATGTGTGTGTTTCTGTTCTTGCAGTTATACCAGCACTCAGTGTCTGTGTAATAAACAACATTTGAGTCATCCGTGTGTCTCGTCATCATTGTCTTCAATATCTATATTTTTCAAGTTCTGATGGAAAATACTATTTTCGACATTTGGAAAGATGGGGTTTGATATTTTGGCCAGTAGCAGGCTGAATAAGCCATAAAATTCAATTTGGTAAAATGTTTCTTGATTCTGGAGGCAATGAGCAACTTTTAAAGGCATCCCCGCAAATTTTCAGGATTATAATCCCCCCCTACGGCAAGAAGGTACAGGAATCGTGAGGAACCAAAGGAAGCCAAGGAGACAACATGCAGATGGTCTCCAGAAAGCACAGACAACACGGAAAAGGTCCCAAGATAGTACTTAAAATATATTTAGAAGTGTGCAAATTAGCTTAGGACGTCATATCTCATGAAAAAATCTAAACTTGGCACACAATCTATCAACAAGTATCATTTTCTTCTTTTGTCGGCATTATATCAGGACATCATCCTGATAACCTAGACTATTCTTTTATCCTTCCTGGAGTGCTTCTGGACATGTCTGCATTGACCCAACATGATCATTGGTATTCAACACCCTGTCTAAATGCTAAAGGTCCTGGCAGTGAAAAAATCATGCATCCGGCATCTGATACCGAGGGTATGCTGAAATGATCAAATTTGCTTTAGCTAACCTCCCTGGTCTTGTCTTGGTCCAAGTGGATGTCCCCCAACCACTGGAAAAAGTCAGAATGGTTCACCTATCAAAAATCATTCGCCAATATAATACTGGCCACTCCTTTCAACTTAAGTGTGTTTCCAACAATGATGTTTCGAAAATTTTCAAGGCAGTTAATCCCAAGAAATCCACTGGTAATGACTGTTGCCCCCCTGAACTTCTTAAAATCAGTGCCCCTGAGCTCACCGAATATATTGAAAAATTAGCAAACAAAATTATTACACATGGATTATTCCCAAGTTCTCTCAAGAAAGCTGAAATCTACCCAATGTTCAAAAGTAATAACAGATACGATAAACAAAATTATCGACCAATAAGTATTCTTCCGTGTATATCCATCATCATAGAGAAAATAAGAAATCATCAACTTGTTAACTTTACGGATAATTTCCTCCACAACAAAATTTCTATCAGTTGTGCATTTATGTAACATCATGCATCTGATAAAAAGGTGTGCATACTCTGTTTTCGGAAAGGAAGCTGCTCCATCTTCAACAAAATACATATTGTAAACAGCATCCAAGTACTGATAACTAGATATGTGCCAATCACATACATGTTTCTTTGTGGTTATAATTACTGGAAATTATAGCACAGCAAGATGCAGTATGATTCTGACTGTGGACAAATAAAATATAGGAAAGTTGAGACCTCTTTATGGATTTTATCACATCGCAAAAAGTTTTTCACATCAAAATGCATTTTCCTCAAAAAATTCCTACAGATTTTTCCCTGTTAACAGATATGCAATCGTCATGTCCTTTTGGATGATATTGAGCAGGTTCCATGCCATTAAAATAATTTTTGATGTTTTTTAGAGCAATTTTACTGAGTTTATCACATTAAAAAATGGCTGCCACATAAAAATTTGTTTTTCTTAAAAAAATTCCCTACAGATTTTTTTTCTAGTTTTTCAGGTATGTAATCTGCATGTCCTTGTGGACCATATCCAGCAGGTTTCATGCCATTAGATTTTTTCTAACTTTATGGCCGTTAAAACCCAATGTGTCTGGCATCTTCGCCAGGCACTTTTTCTAAGTTTTGTCTATATTAAAGGACAAAAAAAAATGCCGTTATTCAATTTATTTTACTAAGGCAATTAAACAAAATTGTGTGAACTCAATTTTTTTTCTTGAGGAAGAAGTAAGGTTGGGTCGGTTGACCTGGAAGCAGAAAATTTAATGAGTCTGGCCTTATGAGCTTGAAATTTCAGAAAGATAATTATCACCCATCTTCAGGAGAGCACAAACAAGCTGGCAATTTTGAAAGGTTTTCAAGGTGCCATATTAATTCTTTTGTAAATTATTTTAATGATTATGCAGTTAAAAAGGCCTGACTTGATTCTACCAACTAGTAGTAAGAAATGTTCATCTATTTGAATATATACGAGTTATCGAAATTTGGTAAAAGTTGCAAAAGGTCAACAAGAAGCCCACATCCTACAATATAGTACTATATGAAAGAAGATTTGTGCACCATTCCATTGTGTTATACTCCACTCAGACAGTTTTCTATTGTCTTTTGCCGTGGTATAACCAACAGATTTGTTAGTTATACCACTGTTGGGGATTAAGTTAGCTTGTTTTACTACATTTTCTGCAAACAATGCACCTAAAAATGACAACAAAGTCATAAAATTCAGTTAAAAATCTTTCGGGAGTCATATGTATATGGAGTATAAGTCGCTTATAAAAGCCCTCGGTAAATAACCACCTGAAATGTTAGTTATACACCGAAAATGAGTTGAATAACCTATACTTATAAAAATCCCTTCTGCAAGTTGTAAATCAGATATGAGGCCCTTTAGCATTTGACAATTCAATGGTAAAGCTTATTCCGCGTCCAAAATCATTTTTGCTTCCTCTTTACTTTCGCTTTATGAGATCTATATAAATGAAAATTCAAGAAACAAAGCCTAGGCAATGTAACTTACAGAAAAACCCAGACAAAATAACTTCCGGCAGTTTTACTGCAGGTGATCTGGTCTGTCCCAGGGGAAAAATATAGAGTTCAGAAGGCCTTCTTACGTAAGGTTACCATAGTGATGCAGATATTGGGCATTAATTATGCAAAGTGGTTATGAAGGGGCCATATGGGGAACAGATTGGTTATATAAGATATTCTTCCAGTGTCCACGTTAATTTGTTATCACAGGCTGACGGTCCTGTTCATGCATTGTTGATGGAATATGCCGGACACTGGAAAGCTATGGGAGGCAGGGAGCTCATCTCTGTGATATCACTGAGCTGCAGCTGAGGAGGATGCTGTACCTATCTATCTATCTATCTATCTATCTATCTATCTATCTATCTATCTATCTATCTATCTATCTATCTATCGTATCTATCGTATCTATCGTATCTATCTACCGATCTGTCTATCCAGTGGCAGATCCAAACAGGGTAGTCTAGGGGGCCGGGCCTTGTTTTTGCATTTGTGGGCCCTTGACGACGTCATTTCTGTGTTTGCGAGCTTGCGTTGCTCCATATTTTCTTCGAAATGCCCCCTAGCCCCCCCCCGTACCCATAGGCCCCCTTGTATCCGCAACTGCTATCTATCCATCTATCAGGGACCGTTCTGAATTTACGACTGGGAAAGGGGGATGGGAGTTTTGCCCGAGGGGATACCAATTTTTCACACATGTTTCAAGGGAGGTACCGATTTTTACAACATGTCCAAGTAGGGGGTATGAAATTTTTCACGACAACTTCCGACAAAAATAAAGTGATAAATTCTGAACAGTCTCCAATCTTGCTGAGCTACAAGTGCCTATTTATGTATCTATCTATCTATATATCTTTCTTACAGTCTGTCACTTTGATATAGAAAAATGAGGACCAGCTCACTGTGAAAATTGCACTTACTGACTCATGATAGCCGATGAAGTGTCATCTTCTCTACTTTCAACATGGAAACATAGAGCTGTTTGATTAGTTAGGACTGATCAAGAGAAGGCCATTTGCCTGGTCATAACGGATTTTAAAGTGAAAATCAGATGCATAACTTCTTCGTTTGGCTGTCACCAAGAATCGGATAAGTCTCCTTATATCAAATTAACATTGAAAGTATTGGGTATTATCATGACAAATCATCAGCATGATGACACACAAAGTGCCATTTTCACAATGCAACAGTCCACTCTTTTTCTATATCAAAGTGACAGACTGTAAAAAGTCACCCTTGTAATAATTGAGACACTCACCTCTCTTTACTTTCACCACAACTAAGGCAACATCTACCTGATCTTAGCTGATAATTGACTGTGCGAGAAACAGGGGCGGACTGGCCTATGTGGCGGAGTGGCAGATGCCATGGGCCCATCTACTCAGGGGGCCCGGGCCCATGCAAGATTTCCAAAAAATTAAAATTCCAAGGAAAAAGGGCCTTCTTTTGGAATGCAAAAGAATTAGCTGATAAGGAGAAGATCCTCTCACTTTGGGCTCCCCACCCTAATAATAATTTACCACATAATATATATAAACTGCAGTAATTTGCTTTTCTTATTTGAAAATAATGCCACTGGTAGGGACGGAGCTAGGTGTCCATTAAAGTAGTTTTCCAAGGGCCGGAAATGCCGCCAGTCTGTCCGTGGTCAGAAAATTTTTAAACCCACAAACATTGGCCTACACACAAATGCACCTGCCAGCAAAAAGAAGCACAACACTTAATTTTTTGCCATAATTTTAACAAAATGATTCAGGTATATATGACTATAATATGAGCAATTCTTGTTCACGTATGGTCTCATTTTTTCACAACTGGGTTATTGCAAAAATATATATGCTCTAAATAGTCTTGGGCAAAAAGTCACTGGCTTTGTCATATTTTCTTATGTTCTGACAGGATTTAAGAGGCCCTTTTTACAAAATAGCACACTGGATTATCTTGTTTAGCATTGTTTGGCATTGACTGTTTGTTATAATTACCAGTCGTGATCCTCATGTCAGTAGAGTGCAATTGGTGATTAGATTCTCAGGCCTGTGGTTGTGGGACCATGATATTGTATGTTTTGCTTCATTCTTCAACACACATTGCTTGCATTACAGCCAAACACTGATACAGAATTAGAGTGGACTGTGGACCTATGAAAATGGCACTTCGTGCGTCATCATGCTGAAGATTTGTCATTAATTTGATTGAAGGAGACTAATCCCACTTGTTGGTGACAGCCAAACGAAAGGATTATGCATCTGATTTGCACTCTAAAATCCGTTGTGAGAAGTCAAATGGCTTTCTCTTGATCATGACAAATCAAACAGCCTCTAAGTTTCCCATGTTGAAAGTAGAGAAGATGACACTTCATCGGCTATCATGACTAACGAAGTGCCATTTTCACAGCACCACAGTCCACTCTAATTCTATATCTAAGTGTTTGGCTGTAATATTAAGTACACTCAGTCATTGATATGAAAGCTGCCTCGGAATTGGTTCAGCCACCAAAGGGCATTGCAGTTCTTAGTTGGATCCATATCACAGGAAAACTCTTCAAAAGGGTCAGAGGCTCACAGCTTATGCAGTTTGCTGTGAAACGATGGCCATGGGAGAACACAGGGGCAGATCTAGGATTCTTTAGGCAGACCTGATGAGGTCCGAAGGGCCGAAGCATAACGACAGGGGGTCTGGGGGCCGCTCAAGTGCCCCAGACGCTCAGGGTTTTTAGATTTTCTGAGACGCATTGTGAGCTCTCAAAGCGGGATACTTTTCAAGAATTTTGCACATTTTTACCTTTTTTAGGTACTACTTGGAGACAAATTAAATCAAGCTTGACAAATTGATTAATATTCGATAATTTCAAATGGAAACAGTGTCCCGATCACAGTTTATGAATATCTAAAATTGGTTCAAATGATTTAAAATACATGGTTTCTTCCATTTTTCTGCAT
The DNA here is from genome assembly GCA_026936325.1 of Platynereis dumerilii. Taxonomy (NCBI): domain Eukaryota; kingdom Metazoa; phylum Annelida; class Polychaeta; order Phyllodocida; family Nereididae; genus Platynereis; species Platynereis dumerilii. The sequence continues at coordinate 10,360,054 of JAPTHN010000002.1, read as the reverse complement.
GTAATATACCAAGCCATCAATTTTGCCTCACAGATTGCTTCATGCTGCAGTAACTCTGATTTTTAAAAACTTGGATGGACAGCCGCTTTTACTTAGGATCAATGAATGGTAAAAGAGAGGCCCTGCGGTGATGTCAATGATGTCCTTGGTCAAGGCTTGGACAAATTTATGTTATCACTCCTTTTTCTTTGACTGCGACTTCCACTCATGAGGCTCTTGATGGGGGTTATGGGGGACAGGGAATTCAAAAGTAAAATGCCCAAGAGATGGGGACACAAAACCCAATCCAGAGCTGAGGGACAGGGAATTAAAAATTCATTTAGAAAACTGCAAAGGGACAGGGAATTCAAAAGGCCAAGGGGCATCGGGATGCTAAACCCCATCCAGAGCCTAATTCATAGGGAGAAAAATGGGGGACAGCCCACTAGTTCGGTAATGGGGCTTTCAGTCAGAAATTTTCTTTTCTTCTCTTTGTTTCAATTTAATATTTATAAATGTAATATAATGTTGGGAGATTTTTAGGAAGCAGCTGCCCTCCTCTGGCCAGACCCCTAAGTGTGTCAGAGTTAAAACTCTGACTTGCTTGGCAAGAACTTCAACTGACTGGTCAGCTAAGTCGTTAAACTCTGACTTCATTTGACCTAAGTAAACCTCAGCTGACTTAATGTAATTCATAGGGCTTTTCTGTTAAATATTCTTCAACAGTACATTATAACTTCGTAAATTTCAGAATTTTTGCACACAGAATATAAGGTAGTATTCGCAAGTGTAAATTTTTAGTGGGTTTTTGATTTGCATATATATACTTTTCAAAAGTCCTATTAGAGTGTGAAATGCATTTTGTGCTGTTTACAATGGTGCCAAAATCATTTCTGTGAGGTAAAACACGGCTGGGCCATTCTCAAATTTCGGGACAACGGGTATAGGAAAATTGTCCTGTAACGGAGGGGACAATACGGTAACGGAGGGGAATTTTGATGTAAAAAACCAACTGTAGGAACAGCAACAAAAGGAAAAATGATAAAAGATTGATGTAACTATTGTTTTCAGAAGTACTTCATCTCGTATCAGTAGATTTTTTGGTCCAAATGTCGATTTCTTGCTCATGATCTGGTAACGGAGTGGACGGTAACGGAGGGGAACAATTTTTTGCTTTTCGCTCATTACTGCTTTTTATTTTGGAGATTAGACCAAATAATTGCAGAATATTAAAACCTGCCACCCTCAGCAACATTTACATGAAATCGCTCTGTAAAATTATCATTGGTAAGCTTGGAAATGAAGGAAACGCAGGGGACATTTTAGTGGGACCAAAAACATTTTTTATGAACATTATGTCATAATTTATTGAATACATGTTTTATGAAGTCTGCAAGGCAGTGGTACCATTGCGCACATGCGTCTGATGATATTCAGTGAAAATAGCTCATAAAAAACAATAACGAACAGAGCTATTATATGGCAAGTAACGGAGGGGACAAAAAAATTTACATAAATTAGTGACACGACTATTGTATCAATTTAATCAATGAAATTATGCACACAAAAAATTGAATATGAACTAAATATAAATTCAAGTCTATATTCCCATGAATCGTGCAAAGAAACTTTGAAAATAATGGTATATTAGGAGGAAAATGAACGCTTGATTTTGTCATGTCAGGTCCAGTGACAGGGAAAAACCATTGATTTTGCACGGATTTCTGGACATAATGCATTAAAAAAAAGTCTAATGAATGACTTTTTGCTCTAAATGCAGTGGTTCTAAGTACAAATATGAGTAACAGATGCAGAGTGACGCTTCAGATATTTATCGCATTCATATTAATGTCAGGGAGCTGGAGTGACGCAAATTGTCCCGAAATTTGAGAATGACCCGGCTAAGTTATGCAACAATGACCTGCCTTTAGCTGACTCAAGTCTGACTTGACTGGAGTGAACATTGACTTTGGGGTATACCCCAGCCCCCTGCAGTCCCCTGCATTCCATGTCTATGCTGTGCAGCAAAAATAGAGATAGAATGAAGAATAAAAAGTAATTTGTTAGATAATCCAAAAAAAAACCAAGGTACTGATCTAAAGTTTGAACTACCAAAACAAAAGCTTCGTCAACAGTGCTGTGAGACAAACAAGAACACTGCTCAGAGTTTGGCTATACAGTAGGCCTACAAAATCAAATATTTGGTCTGTCAAACCAAACAAATCTAACAGAAATCAGAATTAAATAATATTGATTAAATAGGCTTAATGTAGAAAGTGCTGTTACAGTCTGTCTCATTTCTAGATTGGGTGGTCGTCGTCAAAAATCTGACAAAAATGGCACCAAAACGTCACAAAAATTGGATGAAAAAATTACAAAATAGCTCATATATCCACAAGAAATTAATTTTTTTTTTATTAATTTTTTTTTTGAGGGGGTGGGGGCGGTCGCCCCTTTTGCCCCCCCCCCCTGGATCCGCCCTGAGAATGCAGGGATCATTATGTCAAACAAAGACGATCATAGGTTGTGTTTGTCAATGAACGTTTGTATTAAATTACAAATGCACAGCAAAATGTGATATATACGATGAACATTGTGCTGTGTTTATGTTTTTGTGTGGTCACATCAGTCCAATGGCAGGTCCATTATGCCTAGAGCCTTGAAGGCTTGTACTGATGGTTTAAAAAAAAGTTTTCTGTTTCTGTATCTCTGACTTGGTGTTCAGACAGAAAGCTTTTAGCAAGAGGGCAATTTTGACAAATTCGTGACTATTCAAATGTAAACTAGTACTCACTGCATCAGCATTCAGCAGAAAACCAAGCAGACAAACAAGCAGATCATTCTGACTGTCACAGTCCTCTTCGTCGAATAGCTTTAGCCTGTGTTGTTATTAATAATTTTGCCAACATCTTAAAATTAAACGAACAATAATTATTGATGTAATATCAAGAGCCATGTGAGTGTTTGTTACGGGTATATCAGACAACTTAAGAAAAGTTAAAATCAAACATTCCTGGGCCCGTGTTGCTCCACATTTTCTTCAAATGTTATTTTATGTCAATGGTCTTGGGGGCCCCCTATCTACAAAATATCTATCTGCGTTTGCCTCTCAGAAAATAATGCGCCTTAGCAGAAGTTGTCGGAGTTCTAAATTTTTTAGGAGAAAGAAGAAGAATTTCAGGTTCATTTTATTAAGTTTTAAGAGTGCATTTTTACCTTCAGCGAATGAAGTTCGAAGAAGGTATTGTTATCACTTTGGTCAAAAGTTGTCCGTCCGCCGGGCGGGCGTCCGGGCGGTCGGGCGTCCGGGCGGCGGGCGGATAGATAGTTTCCGGGCCAGTACTCAACCCCTATTGAACGTACATATGGTCTAGTTGTGCCTTTTGATGGTCTGATTGATGTAACTTTTGTAAGTTTTGAATTATTGAGAAAAATATAAAAAATTTATTTTTTTCGTTTCCGGGCTAGAACTCAGCCCCTATTGCATGCACATGGATGAAATTTGGTACACATGTAGCCTGTATGGGCTAGTTGTGCCTTTTGATGGTCTCATGGATGGATATTTCGTACGTTTTGCAATATTGAGAAAAATTTAAAAAAAACAAATTTTTTTAATTTCCCGGCTAGGACTCCGCCCTTGTTGCATGTACATGGATGAAATTTTTTAGACATGCAGCCTACACGGTCTAGTTGGGCCTTTTGATGGTCTGATTGATTGATATTCTATACTTTTTTAAATATTGAGAAAAATTTATTACAATTTTGTTTTTTCATTTCGCGCCAAAACTTGGCCTCAATTGAATGTACATGGATTAAATTTGTTACACATGTCACCTATATGATAAATTTGTGCCTTTTGTGGATGTGATTCATGGATATTCTATACATCTTGAAATATTGACAATAAAACAATTAAATTATCATTTTTGTTTCCAGGCCAAAACTTGGCCATCATAGCATGTCAATAGATGAAATTTTATTTAGGCCTACATCACCTATACAATATTTTAGTGCCTTTTGTTGGTCTGCTTGATAGTTACTCATAATGCTTTTTGAAATATTCTGACCCATACCTCACAACTTATTCCTTGTTTATGCATGAAACTGGTCCATATTATGTGCATATTGGTCTAGTAAGGCCTTTCCATCATTCAACATACCCTGGCATGCAGGCGGGCATATGGCGTGGCATATAGATAATTTCAGACCAACGTCGGGCCACTATTGCAAATACTACATGCAATAAGGTTCACATCATTTTTATGGTGTAATGGTGTGCTTTTTTTAAAAATGCTGTTTTTTCGCTGAAGGTTTGCTGCTGCGCAGCCTATGTTTCTAGGATCTATAGAGAATTAGTAGTACCATTCATTTAAAACAGGTCTATCTTCAGCTCAAATTTGATAAAAATTACCTTTATGACATATTCCTTTAAACAAAAAATTCATTTCATTTTAATTTTCCATAAATAAATCCAGTCCATAAATAGAAATATTTCTATCTTGAATATGACACATCCATGGCTGGAGTTAATTTGTCAAGAACTCTGAACGCCCACTCAGTGTGGTCGCATACATAACTGTGTGACAGCAGTTTGGCATATTATTTTCCAAAACTTTTATAATGTCACAAATGAACAAGATGCTGAAAAGAGCCTATGCTTGAATAACTAGAGATTATCCACACACACACTAAGGAGACCTTCCATGACCTTGGTGTGGTAGATTTCTAAACCGTTGCCTTTTCTCCTCTCAAAGGTGAGACATATATATATAGTTATTAACTGCGCCAATGGCGTAGTTATCGTAATTGTAGTCACATATATATATGTACTATTTTGTAGTCACGGCCTCTTTCCTTGTGTGTCCGTCTGTGTGTTATTTAATTCCTGCAATTATATATATGTTTATTAATACCAAAACAGGTATATTAGTTACACGAAAGAGAAATAGGATAACATCATATATTACAAATTCAATTTAAGAAATACACAAAAAGTCACTGAAAGTGTCAATTTCTGATTGTGTCCAGTTTTCTACTGAACAGTTTCTCAGTTCTTTGATTGTCTTTACAGTATATAGTTCCGCTGGGGTGCACTGATATTTGGCCATCCTTACTTCTTGTGCACCAGTTTTGCTGACCAGGCTGTCGATGTGCTTCATATTTTTTCCAGTGATGGTATCAGCATCCTGGCTTGCCCGTTGGGCAATAAACTTTACAAGACCATTACTCTGGCTGTCCAGCATACTTTTAACCATCTTATGAAATCTCCTGAAAATCTGAATCTTGGAATGCTGCATCTCCGCCAAGCTAACCACGTATCGGACATGAGTTCTGGGATCTAGTTTCAAAAGCCTCCTCAGGCATCGGTTCCACATTGTGTGGAATTCTTCCACAGCCTTGTCTGTCATATTCCATGCTTGACTGCCATAAAAATGACAGCACTGAGATGAGAATAACTTCAGGACAATCTTCTCAGGAGCATCACCACAATTGGACAATTAATAGACCATTGACTCGTCCTACTAGGTCTCCCCTTTTTCTGGAGATTTCTGTCTTTTCAGATAAATTTTGGCATAGCATATTCCCAAGATGCTTCACTTCCTTGACCCAAGGGACATCAGAGCCATTTAATGTAATCCTAAAGTGAGTTTCAGTTAAATTTTTCCTGGAAAAGTAAATACAAACAGACTTCCTGGGATTGTACTCCATACCATATTGTCTGGCAAAAGACTGACATTCGTCAATCATTAGTTGTAAGCCACTTAAACTAGGGCTAAGTAATGTGAGGTCATCTGCATAGCAGATTGAGCCGAGATAATGGATTCCTAACCAACACCCGTGGCCTTTGTTTTGCAAGCGAGATAAAAGTTCATCCATGTATAATTAATTAATATTGAATGTACACTCTTGCTCATAAATATGGAATACAGAAAGACGCGAAAACTACCATTTAATTGTAGCTACCCCATTTGAATCCAAAGGTTAAAATCGCACTTTTAAGAACTTATGTGGATTCCTGAAGAGTTATTTGAAGTCCTTACTTGAATATTTGCTTAGATCTTTGAAATTTTTTGAGCCTGGAGGATAATGAAAAAATGATGCAAAAAAGGCCAAAATATGGATTTTATGTAGAGTTTGAAATCCATCCAAAATTTTTGATTTGTGAAAGTTACTGGCATCGAAGGAAAGATGAACCTTTAAATGAGTCCATTCAATGGTCATTAGCATGTGGAACCTCTGAGACAAATAATCACAGCACAGACAAAATGGGTCATATTTATGCTTGGTCCAATGGAACAGTTTTTTACATTTTCAAATTCCAAGATCGCATGATAACCAGGAACGTTTTATTAGTTAGGAGCTGCTGCCGCTGGCAGCCAGCTCCTATTGCTTTTGTGCTCATGATCGTTGAGTCACTTGGAAATGCCCCAAATTTTTGTCAAGTTTTCTGGACTCCCCTCACCATTCCAAGGGTTCATAAGTGAAGGTAATTGTAGGATATGTAAACTAGCATTACATGTGGGTAAATTCCATTACATTCTTGCTTTGTAGAATATGCTACAGGCCTCATAAATCTTGTAATTTAGGACTCTGGAGCTGGCTTCACCATTTAAAATTGGTGCCAATTTAACCTGTGACAGGACAGGTTTTGGATCAAACCAGTCCAGTACTGTGCCAGTACAGGTGTGAACCAGTCCATTCAGGCCCCCAGTCCTGTACAGGCTTGTATGCTCAGTAATGCATGAAGAGAGTGGGAATTCCCCTGGTCTGGGGATTCCCCAGATTCGCTGCAAGTGCAGTGCAATTAAATTGTAAAATGTTGGCTGGCTTGCGTTTTACTGGCAGGGTTGGATTTAAATACAAATAAACAATACCTATGTAATAATTCTAAAGATAGGTAAATGTACTAACATTGTCCAGCTAAATCAGTTAAATGTTTAGTCATATACATATATATGACTAAATAAGGCATACATGTAGGACTAATAAATTTTGATATTTGATCATCAGAGGTCAGATTTATTCATTATATCATTACTTCCTTGTTGAAATGCAGGGAAATTCAATAAAGTAAAATTTTTAAGAGATGAAAAAAATTGTCTAAAAGTTATAATGTCTCATGCATGCTCATACAATAGCCACCCCTATAGCAATGCAACATTGCTCACAATGGACATGTAGAACATTTGTTTGAACAGCAATTATGACAATAGCCAGAGTTTGAATAGCAGTTTAATAGCATTCAAAATGAATCAGGGCTATGGCATGAAAATATTGTGCTATTTCATATCATTAGACAATATCACAGGCATTTGGTCAGTTAATCTACCTGCTAAGTCACTTTTATAAAAATATCTCTGTTTCAGTTTACATCTATCTATCTGTCTACCTACCCCTCTATATTTTGCACAAATGTTTTCTTTTTCTTGTCTGAAAACCAATTTAATTTTTAAAAGTTCCTTCCTTGGACCTGGGCTGTAGTAAAAAGTCACCTATTCATCTTAGGCTAGCGGTATGAAATCTAGTTTTGCTTGTGTTTTCCAACATTTCTGAATGGGAGATTCCTTGAGAAACTTGGCAAAGAGAGCAGTATAAATGTGAAGGGGATTATGATTGGTCAAGATCCTAGCATAGGTTCATGCTACCTGGTCCATAATTGGCTCTGGGCAGGTGAGTCCATGTGCTCTCTGAGGGGTGTCGGTTCAAGGAATTGTGGCTCTCTAAAAACATACCTTAATTCATGTTCACATATCAAGTATTCCCTTAGAAGTGAAAAAAGCAGGTCAGCATATACTTTATACTTCAAGAATGTCCATTTATCACATGGAACTATGTGTGAGAAACATGACACACCTTGTAGCAGTCCTGTTTCATGTTAACTGTAAAAGTTAGCTGTTATAAACAACTTTTTTATACTAAATTTGTCCTAAAAGCATCCTAGTGCCAGCCAGATCCAGTGTTTACAAATTCGGTAGAAAGAATGCAGGAAGGAATGAAGAAAAGAAGGAATGAAGGAAGGAATGAACAAAGGAATGAACAAAGGCATGAAGGGAGGAAGGAAGGGAAGGCCTCGAGATAGATAGACAGATAGATAGACAGCTAAACACATAGATAGATAGATAGATAGATAGATAGATAGATAGATAGATAGATAGATAGATAGATGCAAGCAACTCTTAAAAGTGCTTGCACGTTTTTTTTTTAAGGAATAGCAGTGGCGCCAATCGGAAATAAGAGAGCAATAACAAGCTGGTAAATTACTCCTGGGCAGAAAGACAGGAGAGTAAAATCAAAGACTGGTGGATAGTTTGGGTCAGTGGGATGGCCAGGAAATGTGTATTTAGCCAAGACAGCAGTGATCCTGTGAGCCAAGATTTCACTGAAATATTACACAGAGGGATATACACTAACTACGGATACATGTGTGATTCACCCTTAGGACTCAGTCCGGGCAGCGCATCATTCACCGGTTTCCGGTTATGACATTTCTAGTTTTTCAAGCTTTAAATGTGGATGGCGCAAGTTATGTGCTCTCTGAGCGCTCTTCTTGTTTAAGGATTGTGACTGGGAGACGAACTTGACGATCCATTAGATGATTTTTATTAGATTTCTTCAACAAATTCATCAGTGTAAATACAGGGAATGTGGGACATACAGGCCTATAATATGTGAAATAACAAGAAATGGCCTAAGGGGACACCATTTAGTCTTAAGGGGGGCTTGGAGTTTAAAAAAAAAATTTCTTACTCAATTTTGTCGAAGTAAATAAATTCTTCTTGGGCAGTCTTGAAATAAATAGTTTCTGGTGGGGGTACTTCTTAACAAGGTGATGCTTGAATTTGGAATGAATATCTGTGGACTTTGCTCGCTTGAAATAAATAATTACTACAGTTTGAAATGCGCACAAGAACTTCAAATATGCCATTGATGAGAGTATCGGAATGAAAAAGTGGTCCCGACCAGAGGGAGGGATCTAACTGAAAAAAATGTTTGTTAGAACCCTCCAAATTGGTGTCTAACTAATACACAAATGGACTCCCAGACTCAGTGGACACATTTGGCAATCCAGTAATTGCTAACTTGGTGTCACTTGGAGACCACTTTTTTATTCCGATACTCTCATCAATAAAGTTCTTGAGCGCATTTTAAACTGAGGCTTCCTTCTGCCCATGTCAAAAATAATCTCCCTCCGGTCGGGATCTAACTGACAAAAACACATGTTAGAACCCGACAAAGAGGTGTCTAACTGACTTAGACATCATAGGCTCTCTCTATTATACATTTTAACTAATAATTTTCGCAAAATAAACAATAATCTGAGTGTTTATTTGCTGTTGTCAATAGTGTTAATCCCTAGCAGGGCGCTAACATGCAATATTGTCAGTTAGATACCGGTACCAGCTTTTCCAAGTATCTTGGTGATGTCTGATACTATGTTAAAAAATGCACTGAGGGATGCAAATTGTCGTTTTAGTTACTTGGCCAAAGTAACCAGTTACCGAATACTGACTACTTTTGAGAAAAGTTAGCAAGTTAATATGTTCCAAATTACTTGTGAGAGTGCGGTAACTAACGGATCATTTCAGCACATTTAAATGTCTTCCTGCACCTGCAGAATTCTGCACGAAATTCTGCAGTTCTGCAGGAAGCTGGAGAAAGAAATTATATACTCCTTGATCATCTTGTGGTGAACCCCAGGACAAACTTTTTTTGCATGCTAGCCTGGGGCTGTAAAGTCTTGGTAATTTTTTTGATATTGATAGTTCAACATGCTATCAACAAAAGTCTAACTTTAGAATTTGGGTGTCATGTTATGATTTTACCAGGACTTAGTAGACGGGTAACAAGAGAACCGACTCCCGACTACCAACTCCCACTCCCGACTCCAGGCTTCCTGAATATCGACTCCGACTCTGACTCCTTAGGTCTCAAGAAAATAAACAGGAAATTGTCTTACTTGAATATTATTTTTTGAAAAATGATACTTGTTTATGATAGGATCAACTAGAATTAAGTAGTAACTCGAATTAGTTGCACCTGAGTAACTAGTCGTCTCCCACACACCAGAATGACCTGATACACAAACAGCAAATAGGATCTGAGGAAAAGTCAATCTGAACGAGAACTTCTGTAAATAATCTATTTGGTGTTATATTAGAGCTCAATGCAGATTGGTGTTCCAGTGGAAATCTTGAATTTTTCATTTTCAACTTCCAAACTGGCTTTGCCAAGTCATTCACAGTTTTACCTGTTTGTCTTTTAATCCTCTGATCAGGTGCATATCTTGCAAACAAAGTTAAATAGTTTGTTTATTGACACCTATGCTGATAGATATATCACATGCTAACTTAACCAATAAACAGTAACTGATGCAAAGAAATCGTAAAACACTTTTAAGCCGGTGACATCACATGGCCAAGTTGAAAATGATGTTAGATGCTGATCTGCAAAGATCTATAACTTGCGAAGGGAAATGGCGGTTCAACTACTCAACTAAACTGGAAGCTTTTTTATGTGTGACAACTGGTGTAATTATAGTTTAGTGGGCGTAATAGGCCTATACTACAACTTGTACAAGTACTAACAGTTCCGGAAACTGCCTTCAAAATTGAGTCTCAGCTTGTCCGCTACTGACACATGAGCCATTGCTTTCGCAGACTGGATCGTCTGTCTGACCTTTGATGCTAAAAAGGCAAATGGAGTCAGTCTGATAGTCTGCTACATCCTTACCTCTTCCGCTGCCACCCACGCCTTTTGTCTGACTTGCAGAACTTGGTAAATTATGGACACAAATTGAAGCCTTGTACATACAGGTAGATTGTAGTCAGCGCCCATGCTATGCTACTGCGAAGAGAACAAGAGGCTTCTGAAGAGATGCCTGGAAATGCATTCATGATGGCCGCAGTCAGAGTCGTTGGACTTGATGTTGCACATGGTTGTTACAATAACTGATAAATCATTTGTCACCATCTCATTATTGTTTTAAAAAAATGAAAAATGGTGCAACTTATCAATTAATCCACAGGTCTCTGATCACAGTTAGCTCTGCGCTTAATGATAAGTAAAGATGGATTAACAGTCATAAGGGATATATTATCCTAAAGTGGCAGCTCCAAGGGTGTGTGGGGGAGGGAGGGGTAGGGGGGTGAAGCCTCCCCAAATATGTCTGAAGTCCCCCGCCCCTTAGCCCCCCATCTTTTAATTAAAAAAAAAAGGTTCTGTTACCGAGAAAATCTCCCAATTGATGTATATCATGAAATCGGCCACATGTTCGTTCCATAAGCATGTACCAGAAAATGCATGACTGTGTGGTGAAGTGTAATATCTGAAAATATTGACAGACATTATTAGGTCTATTCTCAGTTCCACTCATCAGTCGTCTCTGAAAGGTAAAGCTTTGCCAACATAGCATCTGATTGCAGGAATGGGCAATATATAGTGCATTAACACCTTGTTGTGCCAATAGTTAATAACTTTAAACAGTTTTAAACATTTAACATAAACTGTCCTAGGTACGGAGTAATACGGACATCTATGTAAGTAATACACAGAGCTTTGCGACAAATTTGTTCACAGAGCATGGTAATCCATGTACCTATATTCGTTGTTGCCTGAATACCTGTTGTGTGCTGTCCCAGGTCACTCAGTTGACTTGGACACTTCAATTCTGCCATATTTAAAGTGCGTCCCAATGTGCCCCAAATTCACTGTCCCAATGAGCCCCGATATGACTGTTACACCAAAATGCTAATTTCTCAGGCACCAGTGAGTGTGTTTATCACAATAGCAATTCATAACTGTTCGTTACGATATATATAAAATTCATACAAGCACTGAGAAAGCCTCATCGTTCATGGTTTGTCCACAGAATGGTTCGAATTGAACCCGTCCATGTTTACTTTAGTAGTAGGAAAAGAAACTTTTCTTCTTCTTCTTCCAGGTGCAAGCAAGCCCTCTCTTCGAGGCTTAAATGCTCGGAGTGTTGTGCGTGCGCAATGTGCTGTAAGAAAAAGCATAAAATCAATAGAGAAGTGGAGTAAAAGCAGATAGGAGTGCGTTAAGGAGTGCTAAAAAGAGGATAAAAGCAGATAGAAGAGGGTACAACAACTAATGCGTTAGCGCACACACACTGCTCTTGAAGCTTTCAAGAGAGGGCGTACGTGGTTGCGACTGCTGCCGGGAGCCGATTCCATTGAACTATGGTCCTGGGCAGGAAGCTTTGCTGGATGTACAGCCTCGTCTCCGTGACGCATGTGGCTGTAATTTGTCTATAAAACCATGGAAACATCAGGATGTGAAATTACAAGATATGATGGCACTACCATATCATATACCTTGCCAGGATCCAAGAAAACCCCACCGTCCCACAGTGCCCCGCGTCCCATTGCACCCCGGTTCCCCCTACTCTATGGTATATACTGCGCCATTATGCATTAGCCTTTCTAAGGTAAAAATAAAATACTCTGCCATAGTTCTACAGACATAATTTAAAAAAATACAGCCAGATGTTTTTTTCTTTTTTTTAAAGAATTATCTTGTTATAAATGGAAGTTAGGAACTTGATAGGCCTGCATACCGCCTTTATGAAATATCTTTAGCCTGATTGGTAGAAATAATCACTTTTTTCTGTCTGAGCCAACAGGTTTCAAGTTAGGCTGCCTCTGGATGGCAGCGAATGGCTGGTGAATATCAATTTTGTTTCTTTATCATGTTTTAAAGTTGACAAGTGGAAACTTAATTTGTAACATTTTCATTACCCGACTTGACCCAGAAATCCATTTTGGTGCCGATTAAGGATCTCTCACTATTCCCTTTAGATTTTTTTGGACTAGGCTAATCTTTAAATTATTGAATGCAGGGTTGCACTCGGGCAAACTTCATAAAATTAGAACATGTAAAAGTCTTTTTGAAATTTTAAAATTTTGTTTTGGGTGGAAGGAATTTATGTTTGTTAAACTGTTTTTATTTTCTCTATGATTCTGTAAAATGCAGGAGCAAAATACACGCATCAACAAAAGGGTTGGGCTTTACTTTTGGCAGCCCCGGCAAATATTCTGAAGCCTTTGTTATGCTTGAATGGTGATATATGTACTACAGTCTGTCACTTTGATATAGAAAACAAAAGGATCAGTTCACTGTGAAAAATACGCTTCTTGACTCATGATAGCGGATGAAGTGTCATCTTCTCTACTTTCAACATGGGAAACATAGAGGCTGTTTCATTAGTCATGATCAATAGAAGGCCATTTGACTTGTCATAACTGCTTTCAGAGTGAAAATCAGGTGCATAATCCTTTCGTTTGGCTGTCACCAACAAGCAGTATAAGTCTCCTTAAACCAAATTAATATTGAAAGTATGATCATGAAAATCATCAGCATGATGACACGCAAAGTGCCATTTTCACAGTGTAACACTGTAACAGTCCACTCTTTTTCTACACCAAAGTAACAGACTGTAATTTGAATATTTAAAGCGTTTCTTCATGGACTCTTGAGAAAATCAGTAAATAGATAAGTATCTATTCACCTGATATCTTTTCTTCTGAATCTATCTACCGGTAGTCATCCAAACACTTGTTTCTGATTCCATAAATGCAGGGGGCAGTAAGCTTATGGCAGCCTTTCTCCAGCCAGCATTCAGCAAAGCCAAAGCAAAGGTCAGACACTGCGTCTAATTACCTATAAAGCAGGACAGGAATAGCTTTAAAGACGGAAATGAATGAAGACAATTCTTGACCTCTATGAACTTGGCTGATTGAGAATTCACTAGGGCAGCTGGTCCGCCTGATGAAACTACTGAATGGTGCGGCCCTGGGGGGGGGGGGGGGTTCTCGCTATATGTTGGTCTACACCTATGCTCGGCTGAAAAGGGCTCTTCAAGGGCTAATTTTCCCTAGCTAAGGGTCCTAAAATGAGGTCTGAATATTCCTAGACATGGTCCAACATTTCCAGCACTCAGAATTTCGCATAAAAATCACCTTCCGAAGGACATCCATGGTGGCAAAAAGTGATTATTTGGGACAAATAATTAAAATAATACAGCCGACCCGAAAAAAATGCCTCTTTGAGGGCGAATTTTCCCTAGTCCAGGGTCCTGTTTTTGTGTTCCCGACACTCCGTTACTGGGTCTGGATGCGAGACGTTCAGCTGAGCACCCCCGTCATATTTCGGGGCGAGAACCCCCCCAGGGATGCGGCTTGTGTAGTTCTGTACTGAAAGTAATATGTCAGGTCAAGTTTTAGACTATCTACAGACTGTACCTGCATGTCCCTCTACTAATCAAGCCTCCTCCGTCGGTGGAGGGACAGTCAGAATTGGGGAAGCAAGTAGTCCCACATATCACTGATGAAAATTACTACTCAACTTTCCACGAGGACTTAATCTGACAGCTACATGCTATGCATATAAAATATTCATTGCAAACTGGTGCACTGTCCTGACGGAACACATAGATTCCACAGATCAATCTTTTTGACTAAGGTGTAGTGAGTCTTCAATTTTCAGCCCACATCAGAGAGGTCTTATAACGTTTTACACCTGAAGCAGCTGATAAAAATGGTTATCACCAGAAACTGTTCAATTTTATATAAGCCCAGTACTTATATTTTTTTTCACATAAATAGTGAGAATGGTTTGAATAATGGGCCATGCAATTACCAAGATATCAACCATGTCAACCATGCCACAAGTGGCGACACCTATAATCTGTCAGGATTCAAATATTTAACTGCCAATGAAGGTTTTTACCTTCAGCGAACGAAGTTCGAAGAAGGTATTGTTATCACTTCGGTCAAAAGTTGTCTGTCCGCCGGGCGGGCGTCCGGGCGGTCGGGCGGCGGGCGGATAGATAGTTTCCAGGCCAGTACTCAGCCCCTATTGAATGTATGTGGATGAAATTTGGTACATATGTAGCCTATATGGTCTAGTTGTGCCTTTTGATGGTTTGATTGATGGACCTTTTGTAATTTTTGAAATATTGAGCTAAATATAAAAAAAATATTTTTTTGTTTCCGGGCTAGGATTCAGCCCCTATTGCATGCACATGGATGAAATTTGGTACACATGTAGCCGGTATTTTCTAATTGTGCCTTTTGATAGTCTCATGGATGGATATTTTGTACTTTTTCAAATATTGAGAAAAATATTAAAAAATTATTTTTTTCATTTCCGGGCTAGAACTCAGCCCCTAATACATATACATGGATGAAATTTTCTACACATGTAGCCTATACAGTCTAGTTGTGCCTTTTTATGGTCTGATTGATTGATATTCCATACTTTTTGGAATATTGAGAAAAATGTATTAAAATTTATTTTTTTTGCATTTCGGGCCAAAACTTGGCTACAATTGCATATACATGGATGAAATATGTTACACATGTCACCTATATGATTAATTTGTGCCTTTTGTGGGTGTGATTCATGGATATTCTATACATCTTGAAATATTGACAAAAAATACTAAAATTATTATTTTTTGTTTCCAAGCCAAAACTTGGCCATCATTGCATGTAGGTGAAATTTTATATACATCACCTATATTATAATATTTTACTGCCTTTTGTTGGTCTGCTTGATTATTATTCTTAATGCTTTTTCAACTATTCTGACCCATACCTCACAACTTATTCCTTGTTTATGCATGAAACTGGTCCATATTATATGTACATTGGTCTAGTAAGACCTTGGCATGCAGGCGGGCATATGGCGGGGCGTATAGATAATTTCAGACCAAAGATCGGGCCACTATTGCAAATACTACATGCAATTTGGTTCACATCACTTTTATGCTGTAATGGTGTCCTTTTTAAATGTTGTTTTTTCGCTGAAGGTTTGCTGCTACGCAGCCTATGTTTATTGTTATGCCCCGGCAAATAAACAGTTCAACAAAAATAAGTCCCCCTTTGAATAAACTTGAATATCTCAAAGATTCCTTCGCCGATTTTTATGAATGTGGCCTGAGGTATAGGCCTGTATATTGACCCTAAATGTGTGTATTTGTAGATATGTGGCATTATCCCTGGCTGAGCCAGCAGCCTTCGAGTGAGCCTACCCCTGTTTTCAAAAATCTGTTGCTTTTCTAATGTAATGGATATCAACAATTGGACCAAGTGAGGGAGCCACCAGCTGGGGCATACTTTATCATGCTACTGGAGAAAATTTGTTTCTCAAACATACTTAGTGGACAATTGAGGACTTCTTTTGTAACATTTTCAAAGTTTAGGTTCCTTGGGTGACATTAGAAATAATTTGAGTGGCATTTTAGCACCTCTTGGAAATTTGTTTTTTTGAAAAGTCAAAACTTCAAATTTTTTAAAAGAGGGGTACGTGCACTCAGAGTCTGCTGGCTCTGACAAAAAAGCAATCAAGCCACAAATAGACAGGCATAATGTCAATATGCAGGCCTACAAATATGATAACTTTAATAGAAATCGGAAAAGAGGTCTTTGAGATATTCAAGTTTTTGTAACTTTAGGGGGACTTACTTTTGTTGAACTGTTTAGTCCCCATGCACTTCTACACCTCATCAGAGTAGACTGTTTCAACAGGAACTTGGCATTTTATTTTGTCGATGCACGAGACAATATGTGCAGTGATCAAATTTTCTTATTTTATACCCTGTTTAATTTTCATGCAAATAATAACTAAATAAAAGGGGCTGACATTAATTTATCTTCTAAAATTTACATCACCGAGGTTAGATATTAGCCAATGCCCAATAGCCATAAAGTTAATATGTAGATGGCAATGCCATAGATTCGCGGAGCTCAAATTAACTGTTCGTATTTTGAAACCATTATTATAGTATACAAATATTGACTGATTTCGAGGGCATTAGTCAAATCTATTTCCCTCGAGGGTGTGTAGGTGAAAACTATTCACGATGCCGAAGGCTGAGGGTAATAGTTTTCCTTTCACACAGGAGAGTAGATAAGCAGACGCATAGCCTACATTGCACTAATATTAACTAGTTTTTATGAGTTTTTTTTGTCTTTACTAATTAATGCCCTAATTTCATTATTTCCTGAACTATTGCAAATGTATGGACAATTTTGAAAGAAAAATGTTGATAAAAAAGATTTTAGAAAAAACAAATTTTGGAAAAAGCAAATTGTGGAAAAAAAAATGTTGAAAAAAAATTGGGACAGAAAAAAAAAAATTCGGAAAAAAAAAAATTTCGGAAAAAAAAATTTTCAGGGAAAAAAAATTTTCGGAAAAAAAAAAATTTCGGAAAAAGAATTTTGGAGGGCAATAGTCCTGGTCAATATACTAAAATAATGACTAAATTAATTGATGCTATTTAAGTACAGTAATAGCAATCAGCTTTTAAACTTCACACCTCAAATAAACTTCACACATCACTGCTCACAAGCCGGCTACTGATAGTACAGTCATTTTCCCTGGGTGTGGCACTGCAAGCATGAAGTATTGCAAAAGAAATTCGGGGATGTTTACTTTTACCGAAACTAACTGTTTAATCAGGGACCAACTACATGGCAGGTACAGGCTGTCCTTCATTCTCACTCCACTGACAGATTCAAAATTTATTATGAGCTGTTGTTAAGCTAAGTTCGCTGACGCGAATATTATATGAGCTTCGCTCATGGCTGCCGAAGGCAGCCATGAGCGAAGCTCCCTTAGCACAAGGACAGCTAATTCTGTTTGGTGCTCCTGTCTGCAGTGACTGCCTGAACAGGAAGTGCCTGTAGTTGCCATAAAAGTGGAGCTAGTACTTTAGGCACAGTTTAGTTTGGTAAATAATTAAAATATGTTAAATAAATTCCAAAATAGATTTAAAATTTCAGTCTTGTCCTATAACAACCTCCAATGACATATTTCAGGGATTTAAATCAACATGTGCATCAACATTGGAAATAATTATTTCCATACTACCTGATTGCAAGAAGTGAATAAAAATTAAAAGTCAATACCAATGTTAATGACTTAAATACATAGTTCGAAATAAGGGGGGGTCAAGGGGGTCTTGACCCCCCCAAATGCTACAAGGACCCCCTCAAATACATTTTCTAGAGGGACCCAGGGGGGGTCCTGAAAAAACCCCCTCAAATACTAAATGTGCAGGATTTAATCCAGAAATGGGGTTTTCAAAAGTGATTTTCTAGGATAATACATGCTTAAAACACTCAGAATTCATTTCAGAGTACATATATTCCTTTCTGAACCCCCTTAGCTTTTGGCGGCCTCCGGCGACCCGCGGACCTCCGGCGACCCGCGGACCTCCGGCGACCCGCGGACCTCCGGCGACCCGCGGAACTCCGGCCCCGAAAGCGTCGACCCTTCGGGCCTTGACAGTGATAGACCCCCCCAAATGACATGGGCTATTTCGACCACTGCTTAAATAGATCATCAAGTAAGAAATCATAACAACACTTAAGGTTACATAATCTTCATTAACTATCAACAAATTATGTAACAGTCTAATAGTAAACAATCACCTCTGAATAGCTATGGTTTTATGGATCTTAGTTATGTAACATCAACAATTTAGTGCAATCTATCTATTTATCTAATTATCTATCTATCAATCTATCAATATATCTATCTGTCTAATCTTATCTATAGATCTGATCTTATCTATCTATCTGCCCATTTGCCCAGTTCTTTAAAAAGATACGTTGGCTTTTTGAATGGAATGTTGAAGATAATGCAGCAGTTCTATGACAATGCTGCGCGAATTTCATGGCAGTGCCATTTACATATTAATTAATTGGGAGTTCAAGATTTACTGTCAACATTTTAAAATATTAGCAAACAAATCAGTGGCGTAACTAGGGGATCGCGAGTGGGGCGAGCACCTGGGGGGGGCCATGCGATTTTCTGAGGGGGCACCCCCTATACTAGCTGTACATATATTTTAGCCTAAGTCAGAAAGTTCATATGGGGGGCACCAGGGGGACCCCCATATAGGGACGCCACTGAAACAAATGCATGTTTTTGAATATACTTAAATTAATGCTTTGAAAGTCCACATTTATACAAATATTGACTGATTTCGAGGGCATTAGTTAAATCTATTTCCCTCGAGGGTGTGTAAGTGAAAACTATTTCACAAGGCCGAAGGCCGAGGGAAATAGTTTTCCTTACACACAGGAGAGGGAAATAGATTTGACTAATGCCCGAGATAGTCAGTCTATTTGTTTTGTTATACTGAATAGCATTGCACTATTACTAGTTTTGATGATGAGATATTTTTGTTTTGTGGACTAATGCATGGTAATTATTTTATTATAGGCTTTACTAATGCACTCATTTTAATTTTTTTTTCCTGCACTATTGCAAGGCATTTCTTTCCAAAAAACATTTTGAGAAAAATTCGAGTAAGTATTATCTCATGTGGATTAATCCCCTAAAAGGCACAACTAGGATAAAAGATACAACAATATCCGAAAAATAAAAAGTATACATCCCATGGATAGTTTTGGCATTACTCCCAATACACAAGTGGACGCCTGTTTACCCGGACCCCCGTCCGCTCGCCCGCCCCACGGAAAAATTTTCCCAAAGTAACTATATCCATCGAAAGGCAAGATTCACAAAACAATTTGATTCTACTTTTCAAAACTACAATTATCCAAAAAAAATTTTCAAAAAGTTGTTAAAGACAACAGATCAAACTCTTATTCACTTTCGAAATGATTAAATCAAAGTGGATATAAACTGCTCACACTTAAAAACGCACACTTCCAAAAAGATTATATATATATTCTTTTATTGACATCTATAAATATCACAATTGATACATATGTCATTTGTAATGGGGAAAAGTTAAATAAAATATATAAAAATAGAATTAATTATATACAAGATTAACTATATATACATAAAATTGATTATACACATGTTATAAATAGCTAAAATCAAGTGAGCATATTGATACAAACATATACGAGTAATAGTAGTTTTGGATAAAAAGAGCACTCAGCACAAGATTAAAATACATACAAACTAGGTTCCAGCCACCCAAATAGTTATAAAACTAGAGGTCAACATGATAGGGGCATAGGAAAAGCTTACGTAACACTAATGGGTACGGGATACACTGCAGCAATTAGGTGCAGTGCCTCTCATACAAACTGCTTGCAGTGTGTGATTCACTGCAGTTATTTTACCTGCCTTTTTGGACGGAGCCAATGAAGTACTGCTGCTTCTTGTCATTCAGCCTTGTATCAAGGGTAGCTTAAAATATACTGTCAGTTGTCTGTGTTTCAAAATTGACACACAGAGCTGTGGAAGCCTAATTGATAAATTGAACTAAGAACTTAGTCTGACTGAACAAAATAATGAATCCCCCAGGAAGTGATACAATCAATGGTTTATCAAGAAAAGTAGTGAAATGTGAAAAATTCAAGAGATAATATATAAGTTAATTCTTTGGTGTTTTGACTTGCATTCTTCAATTGGTGTCACACTTACTGTCTTTCAGTTTTAGCATTGCCATGTTTTGATTCTGGAGGGCCAAAACTTATTTATTTATTTCACCAAAATTGAGCAAAAAATTATTTATTTCCAAGAAACTCCAAGTCCAAGCGTCCCCCCCCCCCCGGTTATTAAATGATCTCCCCCTTATGTGATCAGGTAACCAACAATAAAACTTTTATTTATTTATTTTTGCAAAATATGGCTTGATACTATTAATAGTAGGATTCATGTCTTCATGGGTTTTATGCTAGTTTTTAAAATTAAAAAAGTGTACTGAGAATGAAATAATTGAAATAAAAGATTTTAAATTTGTGTTTTATTATCTATAGTGATCTACTGAAGTATATTTATATATATTTTATAATTTACTTATATAAAACTTTTAAAAGGGGTCTATGTGATATGTCATTGACTCAAAAGACAGATTTTTGAAAAAGTATTGCTAAAATAGCCAAAATTAGTAAATTCCTAGTTTGCCATTTATTGCCACAATAGATAAAAAAACTTAGTGCCAGTTAAGTCTAAAGAAGTAAAATGTAAAAGCTGAAAACATAATGAAATAGATTGACATTGGAGATTTTTTTTCTCAGCACAGATTTTGTCCCAAACCTGTTTACAAAGTTTTCCACCAGGTGAAGTTCGGTATAAAGTCCTACTGCATGCCACCTGTGCTGATGTAAACAAAACCATGTGACAGGCTTTATGGTAATGAGCCATTTGCAGTCCTGATTGGGCTGTCCTGGAGAAGGGGCGGGCTTTATATTCATGATTGAGGTAAGAGGGGGTGTATGAAAAAGGAGGGGGCGGAATTAGGACCATGGAAGAAATGACAGTGGAGAAATATTCAGGGAAAATCACAATTATTTTACCCATTTATGGAAAAGTGAAGTTAGTGACAATGCATTTTGCAAGCCTACACATTGAAAGGGCGCATCTTGGGAAACATATTGAAAGGGGAACCTTGTAAGTGACTGTAGGGTGAAGCAGCACTGTCGAGAAATTTCCAAAGTGTGTAAGTTTTCTTTCCAAGGAAAACTATATCACTGCTTCAGCAAGCTGAACTGCAGTGATAATAAAGTAGGTATCAAACATCAATTAATATAGATAACAGTCAATAAAATACACACACCACTGATACTGATCACTTACAAATAGTCATTTTGGCTTATTAAAAAAATAATGATTAATTATATATATATAAGACCAAAGCAAAAGACATACAAGTTAACAAATTTATAGATTAATTAATAATGCTTGATATTTCATATTTGAACATTATTTACAAAACATGTATCAAATAACATACATTGTTGCTTTAATATTGATCGATTGCTATATTGAATAGTTCAATTTATGTTAGAAATAACTTTTTTCTTAAAGTGTACATTGTATACTAATTATCATAATTATCATAATTGTGTATTATAAGTGACCGTGTGGATGCAGGAGATAGTCGCTTTAAATTTAAACATCAGCCTGAAGTAAAAATTTCCCTAGAGTATTTAGTAGGTCAGGTTCCTTACTTTTCATTATTGATGTGAACTTGTCACTGTCATTCAAAGATAGAAAATTGTTGATGAATTTAGCAGCTGTTGAAAACAGTTTTTCACGGAACGATTCATTAGCAGGGCATACAACAAGGCAATGGATTTCATCCTCCACCATATTTAATGAACACTTTTCACATATTCTATTTGCTGCAGGAATCACTGGCTTTTGATGTCTGCCTATTTCGATTTGTAGACTGTGAGAACTTGTCCTGAATCTGGCAATCTTAGTTAACACCTTACGGTTTTGTCGCAGCCTGAGATATGGTTCTAATCTACAGTCAGTTTTAAAAAGCTTATATGTTCTAAGTTTTGGTTGCTGTGTACTATCATTTATAGATATGAATAATTGTTCCTGTTCTATTTCATAAAGTTTTGATTTTACAGTTCTACATATGCTGTCAATGTCTAAGTTAGTATTGTTACTTGCTTCATATTCAATGTTACAAGAGCTTAAAATGTTTATTATTTTACTGAACCAATTGGTTTCATTAGCTCTGTTTGTATGAGTATCTTTCTGAATTTGGAGACATCTCCTTAACAGGCTTCCATCTGGTGAATTTTCTAATCTCATCCAATAATTGATCATCCTAACTTTTTGTCTAACATGCAGTGGAAATCTACCAGTTTCACCATAAACAGCCAGAGAAGGTGTCTGTTTTCTTACGCCTAACATACGTTTTAGATAGCCAAGTTGCAGAACTTCTAATTCAGATACAGGTTTTACGCTACTCCATATTTCACTGTTGTACTCAAGGATTGGTAGAACATAAGTATCAAACATTCGCAAAGATATAATTGGGTCGATGTGTCCAGATTAAAAATACTACTTCCTCTGAAAGTTTGAAGATGAAAGTTTGCACACTTCTAGAAGTTGCCATCAGGTATATTCACAAAATTTTTCAAAGCTCCAAGTGCAGTACTTTTGTGTCAAATTAAATCGTCGTTCTTACTGTTGAAAACGCAAGTCACAAAATTTCAATATCCTCTGATGATTAATTTCGACAACTAAGCTGTTCATTCCACAACTGAATATTTTTTGATAAGCCAGGAAAGTTTACATTTTTAATTGCTTGATCGGTTCGGAAAAAGGGATATTTGACCAAACCACAATTAAAGAGGATGAAATTAATAAAATTTAAGTGTCAATGCTGACCCCCCCCCCCACAGGAGACTTTTGTCAAATCTTCAAAAAAAGATGTTTTATTCAGATTTTTTAGAGTATTGATAAGGAATGATTGTCTATGTAGAGTAGGTCGGGGCATGCAGCCCCCCTTAACTTCGAGGTGCGATTTGACCTACTTTCTATGGTCGATTCTTTGAATGCTTATGCTGTCAGGAAGGGATCACTTGACTCAATTCATAACTAGTGAAACAAATGTCTACCAATTTTAATAAAGGAGTTACGGCCATTTTTGTAAAAATTGAAAATGGCCTTCTTTCCCCACCCATCGGGCAAGAAGCCCCCCTGTTATAATCCTATGGCAATTTTTTTGCGAGTGCATTCAGCTTGAAAGGTATTTCTTGGGGTTCTTCTGTCATTTTTATGGCATTCTATTCACTTTTTCTGAATTTCAGAATTTTTCTGTTCATACATTTATTTTTTCATATTTTTTGCCCTGTTTCAATTTCAGCCAATTTGTTTCTATTTCAATTAGCTATTCTATCAACATTTAAGGTAAAGTACAAATTATTAAATGGTTCCTGAAGCAGCTTTGAGGCCCCAGTGTAGGGGGCCTCTTGCCCCGTGCCATGTGGGGCCTCTCGCCCCAAACCCACATATTTTAATTTGACCTCTATATTTCGAACTAAAATGCAAAAAACATGATCCAAATCATATTAATGTTATGATCTTAAAGTGAAACAATGCAGATATCCATTTTACTTTTAAAAATTTCCAAAGTTATTTTTGACAACCGCTTTCAAAGAATTAGTCAAAGTTACAAAAACCATGCACATTTTTTTGTTTCTTTAATTTCTACTATGGTTTGGCGCTGTTCGCCTTGAAAATTGGTGACGTCACCTAAAAAGCCTCCA
Source organism: Platynereis dumerilii (assembly GCA_026936325.1). Classification (NCBI taxonomy): domain Eukaryota; kingdom Metazoa; phylum Annelida; class Polychaeta; order Phyllodocida; family Nereididae; genus Platynereis; species Platynereis dumerilii. Next base: position 10,336,049 of record JAPTHN010000002.1, on the reverse strand, counting down.
GCTTCAATCCCAACAATAAGAAAATGCACCAAAAATGTAAGTTTAGATATAAACCTGGGGGGGGGGCCTCTCACCTAACCCGGGCTTCTTGCCCCGACCTACTCTATGTGTTTCTACCCTGGGTAAGCAAAAAGCCCCATAATTTAACAGTTTTGGTTCACTTGCTTCAATTCCAGATGCTGAGTCGTACATTTTGAGTTTTCAATTCAAAATCTGCTTTATCATCAACTTTTTTTTCAAAAACTTCCGTGGGGCAGTTTTTGGATGTCCTGTGCCTGTCATGTGGAAATTTCATAAGATTAATCCTATCCAGTATGCCAACAAAACCAATATATCCATTGGTGCATTTTGTGTTGAAGTGCGGTTTGTGACTTGCATTTTCGACCGTAGCCACGATGTTTTAATTTATCACAAACGTACTGCACTTAGAGATTTGTAAATTTTCATGAATCTGCCTGATGGCAACTACTAGAAGTGTTTTAACTTTCATCTTGATACTTTTAGAGGAAGTACTATTTTTAACCTTTTTGAAAGTGTGCGTTTTTAAGTGTGAGCAGTTTATATGCATGCTTTCTCAGAATCTCAGTCAAGATTTAGTTGAAAAATTTCAACTGTCTTCAAATCCTGGGGGGGGGGGGGTACTTACTATGAAAAGGTGTATATAGAGGCGCCGCTGGATGGTACTGCTTTTCTTTTTGGATTAAAATGGTTTTGGTTTTTTGACAATTCAGATTAATTTGGTTCCGGTTTTTGCAACCCCGACATGTTTGCCTTTTTGTTTGGTATCGTTAGAATCGGCGCGAAAAGGATTAAAATGGTTTAAAAAGCATGAAGATTAAATTTTTTGTGAAGCATTAAAATGGTTTGTAGTTTTGGCATTGTTTCCGGATTAGAATGGTTGCGGTTTTCAAAAGTGCCCCCCCCCGGGCTTCAAATGGCAAAACACACCAGTGGCTACTTGATCAAAAGTGAAAATTAAATTCAACTGACTTTTTCTTATTCGATTTACTCCAGGTTATACCCCTCAGAGGTGAGCTACCGGGTGACCCAGGGTACACATACCAGCACAACGAGAGAAGAAGAAGAAGCGCCGCCCGTTCTCGTTTTTGTACCCCATCAGAGCCTCTACAGTATGAAACGGAATCTCCACCCCATCAGAGGCCTCTTTCCTAGGCCAAGAAGGGAATCCCCTCGCATGGCTGAGTGGTTGTTTCCCGATCCCAGGTTGTTTACACAAGTCAGCTGCAACTGGGCTGGACGAAGTTGCAACAAGTTTAAAAAAACTTAAAATATGTTTTAAGCAGAATGTTATGAGGTAAGTCAACTGCAGATAACTTGTATTGAACTTTTTGACCTCTACGAACTGGTTAAACCACTTTCTTTAGTGTGATTAAACTTTGAAAGTGGCGGATATTTTGATTTTGTACAATGTGTTGATCTCCCGAGTTTGTTGTGTTCATGTTGTGACTTGATGATGTTTTCATCGTTTTGTTCCCGATCTGAGGTTAACAGATTATATCCCGGTGCTGTTTAACGCTTTGCAACAGGCGCAGCAGGGTTTAGATGGTAAAAAGGTGCATGCAATTACAGCAAACAACTCAACAGTCAACAAGTTGCCATTTAAGCCATCTAAGCATCTTGCCGTGATTTTGGCCATACTCCCACTCTCACTTTGGCCTGGGCTATAAAGCCAGGTTCATGTTAAGATGTAGGCCTAATCAGTCTGGCATATTTGAGTCTTTGAAGTGGACAGATCGTACCTTTTTGCCAATTAAAGTGGATGTTATATTGATAATCTAATCTCTTCCCAGAAACCAAAATTTACTGAGTTAATTGGCATAAGCCTTTGTTTTACAAATTTTGATGGAGGGAGAATTGGGGGTCCAAGATAGGGTGTGATGCAACTTATTTAATATGTCCCAGTATACTATACATGGTATACTATGTTTGATTTTTACCCTTGGCAATGTATATGGCTGTCGAGAATTGTAGTTACTATAGCATATTTTTGTGCATCCGACGGACGCGCAGGCAGGTAGGCTGGCGGCGTCACACAATGTGTATTGGCCACTGTGCCATAACTTTTGCACCTGTATATATGAAATTTGGCTCATGAATAGGTCTTATGGCATATTTTTGCCTTTGCAGGTACAAATATATAACTGCCTATTGAAAATTTTAAAAAATAAAAAAATTTTCGTGTCCGGAGCAGAACTTCTAAATGGTCAGACCAGTGATCATAAAAATCTACCATATAGTGTGTTAAATACCCTAGATGTGCCCTTTGGGGTTCTAAATGCTCTGACAAAAATGGATCACAGAAAATTAACCAAAATATATATTCAACTGGCTTCATAAATTTTTGCTTTGAAATATGCCTTGGCCTTAAGTTGAGAATTTCAATTTCCCGAGGACATGCTGCATGAATTGCATGCAATTTTAGATTTCATGTCAGATTCACAACTTACAATGATACTTTGATTTTTGTTTCAGAATGGAGCTGGTCAACGATGATGCATCCTTCCAGCATATGCTCTCAAAAGCCATTGTCGGATATTGCAGCAACATAAAGAAATATGCAAAAGAACTGAGGGTGCAAGGCCTTCTCACTGTTGTCACGGATGGCAAAAATGTGGAAGTCCTCAGCATCGATGAAACAGTCTCTGCTATTGTCGACTCAACAAGGCCGGGTGTTACAACAGAGACAGAGCAACCCTCTACAAGCTCTGCGGGGCCAGGATTGGCAGCATCCGTTGAACACAGGTCAAGGTCATCCTCAGGGTCAGATAGTGGAAATGGCAAACTGAGCAGGAAGAACAAAAGGAAACACCAAGACTCAAAGATAGAAGCTGCTGTTGTAAAACAGAGGAAAGAACTACCGAAATTCCTGGAGGATCAGATTAACAAGCATTGTACAAGTCCCAAAGCTGACAATCAAAAAACTCTGGCGACCCCTGTCACAGCTAGCCAATCATCTGCTGCTAATACTAATGTCAATGCTGTTGTGACTCAAAACCGACCTCGTAACTCTGTGGAGAATCCCTCTGCAATAAGCGGAGATTCGCCTCATCATCCGAACAGAAGTTCCGCTCCAAATCCAATTTCGTCTGCTGCAATTCCAGATGTGTATAGCACTTACACTCCTGCAAGGCCTTTGCCGTATGTTCCTCAAGCGTCCACTCTAAATTCTTTGACGGCTTCTGTTAAAAAACCTGCCCACTTGAAATTGTCTACCCCGAAGCGTCTTGGATCCGGGTCAGGTCAGTCTACTTCCAGCCCAAAAAATGTGCCTGTGAATTTATCCAACCCAAGACAAGTGGCCTTGAGTGCTCCTTCACCAAAGCTCGTTTCGTCAAATTCTGCGTCATCTTTTCCCAACCAGCGAAAAAAATTATGCATTTCTCGAGGGAGTGAGCCTTTAATTAAGCAGGGAAAGACTCCAGTCGCGAAGAAGGCCACCTCAAGTCTTTCTTTAAAGAAAAACAATGACTCAATGATTCCCAAGAATCCAGTTGCCTCAGTTAAAGGTACTGGCCAGGGAAAACAAAGTCAGAAAAACTCATCCACTGGGAGTTCCGGAAGCAGTAAAGAAGCATCTCTTGCTACGTCGGTTGCCACAAAAAAAGATAAAAATAGATGTCTGAATGGAAAAGTTTCTACTTTGGTGGCAAACAAAAGTGGTACTCCAACCTCAGCTTTGAGACCAGGGACTGTCTCAACTTCTTCGGCTTCGTCTGTGCCAACAAAATCTGGTTCTTCAGTCTCAACTGGCCGCCCTGCGCAGGCTCATGGGCCAGTTAGTGGTTTTGTAACAGATGTTTCCTCATTGGATAGTCCTTTCCTTGATGAATATGCCGACTTGGAAACTGAAATCCCTGAGGCTGATGATGAAGTGGTTAATTTACAGCAATCAAATACAGATGAGCATGGAAGATCTAGCATTGGGAAGAATGTCAAAGAGAAAGAAACTTCAGATGAGAATTCACTTCTTGCTGACATTGAGATCGCCCTTCGGTCGCGGTCACCAACTCCCTTGAGTGAACGCAATAATTCTGGGCAGAAATCAATAAGAAAACAGCTGGTGTTCCCGCCAACGCCCCGTGCCTCGACAGAGGCGAGGGTCATTAAAGATGATCCATTTGATCCAGCTGGACAGTCGCTGGTGTTCCAAAGGGCACAGCAAATGTTAGAAGATGCCGCTCAGGGCTCCGCAACTGATCAAGCAGATATCTTCTCAATTCAAACAAATGCCGCTCACCCAGCACACCACACAACCCAGCGCTATGACGTAAGTCACGCTGCATCCACTGTGGTTTCTGAGACAGGCAATCGTGGCCTGGACTCCGCCCCTGGTGCCTCATTTACTGCAACATCAGAGGCTTCTCAACAAGACATTTTTTCTGACAGTTTCTCTCAGACCTCTGCGAACGCTGTGATGATTGCTCCCATCAAAGAAGAACAACTTTCACAGAACCAAAATGAAGAAGATGAACTGCACAGTGTGCTGAGAAGTTTCATGGAACGCAACAATAAAGGTGAGAAAGTTTTGATAATTTCTAGTGGAAAAAATTAATATTTGTTCCAATGCCAGTGAATGGTTTGTGATATTTATGAATACGTCTAAATTGGTTTTCGGAATTCATATACATGGTTCCCACTAGACAGGGAAAACAGGGAAAATGGTGAAAGAAAAATCAGGGAATTTGAATTTGGCCTCAAATTAAGGGAAAACACAGGGAATTTGGTTTAACATGTGTTGATTCGTTAAACAAGTGCTCTATTTTATGAAAAAATCCGTAAAAATTCTATTTTTTGGTTTCGGATTAGCACGGATAGGCCTAACACAACAGTGTTGGAATAACATCAGGGAAGAGATTTGGTAAAGCAGGGAAAAATCAGGGAAAATAAAGGAAATGTGCTTGTCAAATTTTGGTGGGTGACCTGATATATGTATATAATTATTGATAATAGACTGTCGTATTGACGGATTTAAAGTGCTCAAAACTGCAGAATTGTACAATAATTTTATATTGGTCAAATCTTTGAATTAGGTGAAAAAAATATTTGACTTTAAGAATTGTGGCCTTTTTTGTTTTTTTCATCCATTCAAAACTTGGACAAGTTAGGGTGCAATGATGCATTAATTAAGCATGTTAAGAGCGACAATAAAGAGCCTGATGTTAATTTGCTTCCATGTTATTTCAGCACCCGCTGCTACCAGTACCAGTGGCATTGAACGATCTGGATCAGGGTCTGGAAATAAATGTGCGAGTCCTAAAAGTAGTCACCCACTGGCCAGGGAACCTCTGAGGGAATCTCTATCGGAACCTTCAGGAAGGGAACCGTCAGGAAGGGAACCGCTCAGGGACCATCAAGCCCTAACTCCATCAGATTCAGAGGATGAAGCGGAAGACCTCTTGCTTGACAACTATGGCTGTTCCTACTGTGAACATCAATTCCCCACATTGTCTGACTTGAAGAGACACATGACCAAGCATAACCTCAACTGTCCAATCTGCAAATCGGAGCACAGTGCTAGTGAGAAGCTGAAGGTATTGTATTGCATTGTATTGCATTGTATTGCATTGTATTGCATTGTATTGCATTGTATTGCATTGTATTGCATTGTATGTTATGGTTATGCTGAGGCTGGTTGTGGGTCCGCCTTGTGTGTTGCATTTCGTACCTGAAGGCCACAAAACAAAACTGTGAATTCAAGGACATACAACTCTTTATGTAGCCAACCAGGTTATTTTTGATCGAAGATGTTTCAGTGTATATATTGTAAACTGTTTTCTGATTTGGTCAATAAATTATTTATTTATTTGTAACATAAGATGCACAAGCCTATTATGCATCTTATCACAAACAAGTATTTCAAGCTCATTTATATTATTTACTTCAATAATAATAATAATATAGTTTAGTGATCTTTCACTGTGAATTGTCAAACACAAGAATGACAACACTAGCCAGTGGCGGATCCAGAAAGGGTAGTCTAGGGGGGCCCTGAGGTGTTTTGTTGTTCGCGAGCCCGCATCTTGGCATACTTTCCTCAAAATGCTATTGTTAATCTCAGTGGTCTAGAGGGGGCCCGTGCCCCCTAGGCATATATAAACAGGGCTCATTTTGTAGATCCTACAGACGTCTAGAGGGTCTAGAGGTAGCCGGGTTAGGGTTCTCTGAGACGTCTGTAAGGGCTAATTTTATTAGATCTCATAAAGCAAAGCTTTATGAGATCTATTACAATTCTGAAGTTCTCTGTGCTAATCTGTGTCTAGTTGTCAATGAGGTCACTGTGACCTAGATATTGCAAAGGATTGTGGAAAAAGCTATCCGCTCAATTCTTATTCTGGAACGGAGGCAAGTCACATGAGAGTTTCTCTTAGTTGGATTGATAGAGGACCATGACAGCATCACTAAACAAAAACCGGGAAATTTTAGTTTTAACATTTTTGAGTAATTTTACAACACTTGTCTAACATATGTATGGCATGGCTCTCATTCCTAAGTAGGTCACCAGAGCATTGAGGCGTGACAATGTTATTATTGCAGCAATGCAAATATGTGCACAGATCTTCGCAAAATGTCTGTGCATCATGATTGTGAATTCACTTTTCAGTTTCATGTCAGTATATCTGTGTGAGTGAATCTTCAGCCTCATCAAGCTACTGATCAGTGTAGAGACATAAATTTTTTGTGCCATCTTCTCCTCGGACGCAATTAGGAAATAAATTGGTGATAATAGTACTTTTTGTTACTGAAATTGGTCATGATAGTGACTGGTATCAAAATTTATTTTAAAAATTCTGATTTTTTGGTGGTATTGACAATAATCGTGATCAACATCGCTAACACGGCAACAAGGGATACTTCCTGTCTATTGATTTAATTAGAGGGGATTATTGTGGCAGAAAGCAGTTAGGAAATCGACACAAAAAATGCCATAAGGTGTTGCAACGGCTGAAATGGACATATTAACTTTTCATAGTGAGTCCGTTGCTTTCTGTTTTTCGGTAACGAAAGAAATAATCTTTTGAGAAATTCACGGGCTATCATCATACTATTACTTCATGGATTCCTCAAGCTACTCCAGCCAAACTTCTGATTACTCTACTATATAAACTTACAAGCAGCTTTTTTACGCTGCCCACAAGGTCCTTAGCCGGGTGTGGTAGAAAAAAAAGAAATTGAAGTGATGTTTTCTATATTCCTCCGTCCTCTCCCATGTCTTCACGGGTGTGGTGCTTAAATACAAAATACCTGTGGCATGTGAATTTCATCAAAATCAAATTTAATGCTTTAAAAAGACCCCTAGCACTCAATTTTCGCGACAATTTAATAAGCTTGAGTTTCTGAGTCACTTGCCAAGTGGCGACCATTTCAGCTTCAACTGAACTGTTGAATCAGTGTTAATATCCATATGTAGTAGGCAGCCCAAAAACTCATGCTTATCAAGAGTGCTCTGAATATCACTTTGTCATTCTCGGTCTTGGAATATGACGTCAAGAAGTGTGATTAACAAATTAAGAATTTATTGATCTATCTGTGAGTATGTATATTACACTGAAACTTTTACATGCTGAGCAATCTGGCCAAACATCAGTTCATTTCCACAGTTGACTAATGGAAGTACATGTCTGTTCTTCCTTGATTTTCACATCATTTGAGACAGGATGTGTCCATGACGACTGTTCTCCATCCAGCCAATCGACTGAGGATGGGACCATTCGACTTCGGGGAAGGCTTGCATTTCCTTTCACTGTGCATGTTGCCCGAAAGTAAATACCTGGACACTTGTGATTATATTCATTTCTGTCTATTGTACTTTATGTCCCTACCTACCCATTCTTCACTGTGCAACGTTTCGCACTTGCAAGTGTCCAGGTTTGTATTCTCTCAAGACTCTCACTGAACGCCAAAATAATAGGAATCCCAACAGAACCCAAGTTGCCCATTTAACTGCTGTCTTTATGAGATCTTTGAAACCGAAAGGTTCTAGTTTGATATCTAGACCGTCTGTAGCTGTTCTGTTTAGGGTCCAATGAGACGTCTGTGAGGGCTAATTTGTTTTGATATCCAGACGGTCTGTAGGCAACAGATACATCAGTGCTACAGACTACAATCTAGACCTTAATTAACTATTTTCTGTGGTCTAGAGATGCCTCCATGTTATGATTTTCAGTGATTTGTCTGGATGTCATGGGTTTTCATTCTTTGGAGACGTCTGTAAAGGTTCTAATATTGCATAGTATAGAATGTCTGTGATACATAGAATTTTGAGCGTTCCAGACGTCTGAAATTGCTCAGAAATGAACCTCTAATGACATATGACCATATTTGGAAAATACAGAAATTAATGATTTTTAACCTGTCTAGATCGGCCAAATATTGTCCATTAACAGACGTCTCAAGAGCTCACAAAAGTGATGGCTGTAGACACTCTAGACGTCTGTAGAGCCCCTGTTTTGGGTCCTGTTTATAGCTGCCCTAGGCCCCCCTGTATCCGCCACTGCCAGCCTCTGCTTGTTTGTTAGTTAGTTAATTTATTTCAAAGTGGAGACCCCAAAGACAACCGAGGCCTCTCATGCTCTTAGTCAATGAATCATGTTTGAAGGATGCAGTTATTGGGTGGATAATAATTATCCTACTGAGACTTGGAGACAGTGATGGAAATGGGGGGGAGCTCGGGGGAGCTGAGCTCCCTTGACCAAAAAACAGGGGGAGCTGTACCCTGCTACAGCTCCCCCAATGATCAGTTGTGAAATTACAATTTATCATGTTAATTTTTCAGTCCTCACGGAATTTTTAGCCAAAACTAGGCTCTGGTGGAAGAATTCTTTCCGTTTAAAAAATTTGGAATGGCGAGCCGCTGCCACACGAGCCGAGAGCTCCCCCGACGAAAATTTTCCATTTCCATCACTGCTTGGAGATACCAGCTAGGTCTAATCAGATTCAGTGATGGCAATAATTTATATGCTGATTTCTATCATTAACTGCTTTTTTTGCAAGTTGTGTGCATTTGATTTTTCTGGGATAACTACAAAATACTGATTTCTTGAATTGCAGGTCCACATGGAAGTAACGCATCCTGATGAAACACCTTTGTATTGCCGCAAGTGTTCCCGTTGCTTCATGACCAAATCTCGGTTAGGCATACATGAAAAGGGATGTGCCAGCAAACCATTGCATCGTTGCCCTGAGTGTGACAGGTTTTACAGGCAAGTTAAAACTATGATTTATTGATGATTGATCCATGAATTTAGTAAGGTCAGACAAAATTGATTTTTTGCTGCTCAAACCTGCCGACACAACAAATTTTCTGCCAACGAAAAAAAAAAGAGATTATCAACGATTGTTCAATTGATTTGTACTATAAACATGATAAAACATTTAAATTGTAGCTTCTTCTGTTTTTTGGCTAGCCGACAAACTTTAGAAAAAGTGCCTCGAGAAGATCTGCAAAGCTATAAGTCAGTGTTATGTGTGGCCTAATGAAACCATAACTCTAATAAGGCCAAACCAGCTACATTTACCATGGTGTATGGAGAATGATCCCTCTGTTGTGCAGCAATGTGTATATATATATGTCTAATTCAGGATACGCTTCATACATGAAAGTTTCTAAATCTGTTCTCAATCTTTTATCTAGAGTAAGCAGTTGGCTCGCCAGTCACATCAAGAAATGTCACCCTCAATCCACGCCAGCTGAACCAGCTCCGTTGCACACAAGGCAGGACATTGAAAGGCAGCTCGTCAACAACCCCGTGCCATCACAAAGTGTTTCATTCGTTGCTTCTGATACTCCCAGAACACCAGAATGTAAGTTGTTGATCTGCTTTTGGTAACTTTTCTGACATTCAAGTGATTTTATCTGCTGAAGTGTGCTGGCTTGTGTTGTCCCTTTGCCGTGTCATACTGAGGTTTAAATGTATATCCCACATTAGGCAGTGAAGTTCTGGCAAAAAACATGTGATTCATACCGTGTGGTTCATCGTTGTGAAGCACATGCATCTCATTATCTTACGTTGTTAGATCTACTGCAGAATAAACACTCGTCCTTCAGATTCGTCTTGTATTCTTCCACGACCTGATATTCATGAGGTTCATTGCTGTGAACCACACTCCCTTTAAGTTTTATTATAATTCCAACGTTGGTGTTTAGGAGTCCACAATTTAAAATATAAACATTACAGTTTGCACTTTACTGCTGTATTGCTAAGCCTTAGTAAGGACTGAAATTATAAGACATGAGAGCCCTGATGAGATACTAACTGCTACAATAATGTCTGATAAAAATTTGGCGTTTCTACTCTGCACAGGTCAGTCTGTTCATGTGCTTTATTTATCATTTTAATATTTTTGTATTATGTCAAATTTTTAACGTTTTCAGTTAAAACAGACCTATTGCTAATTTTTTAATGGAGGTGTGTTTACACACCGCCATTTATGTAGTTGGGTGAGAAAGGGGGCTAAGAGAGTGGGTGAGAGAGGCAAACTTTAGGCGGGAAATTCGAAATAGGAGAAGAAAATCTGAAATTACTCTTTGCATGTTTTTCATAGATTATATAGATCAAATATATAGAATGCAAAGATTAGTTAAATTACGCAGATTTGTCAAAAGGGTTTAGTAAGCCACACAATAGGTAGCAAATTGGTACATGTACTTGAAATAATTTATTCCAAGGTCCAAAATTTCTGGGTAGGGTCAGCTAAGTTGTAGCACACTGGGTTGCCAATTGCCGCCTGACTCGCTGGGTATCAGAAGCAAGTCTGATCCCTGTGCAGCTATTCTCATCACACAGCAGCATGACAGTAGGGAGACTTATTCTATCCAATGTGAAGTACTGCAAAGTCATCAGCAGCTGATGACAGTTCCCTAATTTCTCTGGAGCCTTCGGGTTCTTTTCCTAATTATGTAATGGATAGGTTTGCCAAAATTTATAGAGTTAGTTGATACTGTGATATGACTTTATGCCAAGTTTGGACTGTTTGGAAGTGATAGAAGCAGCAGATATTTTCAAATAGCCTGTCAAAGATGATTTTGAGCATTGCCAAAGTCATGGCTGGGCTTGATACTTTGAGAGGGTCATGGGAGGGTGATGACAGTGCTAAGGTGAGTGCCATGTGGGACTGAGGACATTGCTCTCTTGGTCTGATTAACGTTCTCGCCGGGTCACCTAGGACAGCAGTTTCCATCGTCCTTTGCCTCATTGCTATGTCTTCCTCCTGTCCTAATTAGCTGACAATGTACATAAATACAGGATGTATAGCCCCAATCATCTGTCCATCTTTCCAAAATATCCGTGCCAATCCGACATGATATTTCACCTCATTTCAAAGTCTGGATTGATTGATTTATTGATCCAGTTGGTCAATTTGGCAGTCTATAAGTTAGCCGGCAGTGGTAGGAGGATTGACAGGTGTATAGAGCAGCATGTTAGTGAGTAAGTAAGATCGTTATTGACATGATAGTAGGGAACTAAGCATTGTTAGCAGGTATAAAGATAAATATAGCGAGCTTCCGTGACAGCAGGGTGGCCAAGAGTTGTCAGTCCAAAATCCTGATAGTCTTTGCATGCCTCAGTTCAAACCTGGGGCAGCCAATTTCAGTGGGGAATTTAAGATCAAAATCCGAGATGGGTATAATTCAGGTGAGATGTTAAATTGGTGCTCCTTTGATCATTTTCAAATATGGTTAATGTGCAACATGTAGAGGACTCGTGTTCTATCTCCCATTGATTAACCACTGTAAGCAACCACTGCTCTTAAAGGGCAGCACTTGTACATGTATACCAGCCATATCTATCTGTCAATCTATCTATATCTATCTATCTGTCTATATATCTATAGATATATGTCTATATATCTATATCTATCTGAATAGTTTTAGCAGCGCAGGCCAAATTGTCTGCTGGATTCATGGTATATGAACTTAAGACACAACATCACCTCCATTTTGAACCCCTGGGTTCTTGTCTTTTATCTAAATTTGAAATAAGGCAAAACTTTATATCATTATCATTCTCTGCTTTCGGGAAGGATGCCATGAAAACTAGCTAGTTATGATGTATTTATTTGGAGAGGAGGTCAATTGGGTTGACATTTATGCTTATGACTTCCATTTTGTATTTTTCAGCCTTCAAGTGCCAGTTCTGCTCCAAGAGGTTCAAAGACAGAAAAGAGAAGGATGAACATGTCATAACTGTCCATGTTAAGGATTAGTGGGAGTCATGCCAAAGTTCCTTCATCGTATTTTCACTTGTTATAATATTGACGTAATATTCTTTGGTACTTACATTTATTGTGTTACACTGACAGTGACTGGCTACATGTTTGTTAGCATTCTAGATAGGAAGACCCACCTTCTCAGTGTAGCTGAGAAGGATGGGAGACAATACATAGGTTGAGGACTACATTTGCGACACAGGATCGTGTCGCGGCTGTTTTGGGCCTATTCTCATCAAGATTAAAGGTATGGGTGGATAGAAAATGATTTGAAGTGTATTATGTGCGATTTTCAGAGCTCTCCTGTACTTTAAAATGTCAAAATCGGCCGATTTTCAACAATTTACCACCAAAAAATAAAAGGAGTTTCAGACTGAAGAGAGGGAGGCTTTTGCAAAACTGATAGCTGTTAATCATTTTGTTGTTCATAATTTACTATTTAAGTTTCTATGTCTATTGTCTACCAAATAGTAACATTGGACTATTACATTCAGCAGTCAATCATACTCATTCAAGCATTGTATGTATGATCTGATTGGTTAGCTCAAAACAAACTTTGATGAACAGTGATTGACTGAGACCACATTTGACATATTCAGGTCGCATTTAGATTGAATAAAAATTGCACAATCACAAATACTGATAGATAGATTCACAGATTGATAAAAAAAATCAATAGACAGGCCTACATAGACTGATAAATAGATAGGGCCAAGATAGATAGATAGATAGATAAATAGATAAATAGATAGACATATAGATATATAGATAGATAGAAAGATAGATAAATAGATAGATAGATAGTCAAACCACACCACAAGTAACATTTTACTTCAATTTATGCAGTTACAATTTTTTACAAGTGATAAGAACTACCACATATTCTGATATTTTTAAAAGTGATATCCAGAAATAATTGTTCCCTCCCACTTTTTAAATATCTTGACGGTTCTTTGTGTTGAAAACACCTCAGGACTGGAGACAAAACAATATAACCACTTACGTTGCTATCTGTTTGCAGATTGCAGTTTTCTGTTTGTATTCATACTTGATTGTTTGTTATTATCACCTATTGATTCCAATGAATTTCAAGAGTTCTCACCAAATGGTATGTCCTCAGTCTACGTTGCCTACAGCAACGTGAAGACTGTGACCTCGGTCTATTAGCATTCTACTGTTCTCAAAATTATTTCGAAACAAAATGAGCATCATCTACTTAACATTCTTTTGATTCAGGTGTGTGAAAATGAGGAGGGGAATTTGTTTTATGGTCACAATAATCAGGGATTAAAATTACTTGAAAAGTCTTCTGCACTTTTATAATCCCAGCCCTAATTTGTAAGAGGGTAAGAAACTCGGTCAACAATATTACTTAAATTTACAAATTGTTGATTTCCAGATTTCATCATATATTTCAGCCACTGATGACCGTAGGGAGCTGCGTAAATTAGGTCAATATATTAGTTATGTTATTCAATGAATGATGAGTTGTTCTATTATATTTTGTCAATTATTTTAGTGTGCAATGTATAATGTGTCCAATTTTGTGGTATTATCTACATGTATGTAAATGTTGGGAGGCTGAAAATCCTGACATGTAAGTGTCAGGATAAAACTGGTAGTTGGTGATGATATACATTGGCTCAACAATAAGTTCAGTTCGATAAACATATAGTAGGCTATGAGCAGGTTGCAACGCTCTTTCTTTGTTCGCTGAGTTTAGAGCTGTGTGTTTATTTGCAGATGAAATATGCATTGTGCAATGTTTGATATTCTCAATGACATTCATGGTAAGCACACCTTGCATGACTATGCATTTCGGAGCATTGTGATAATTTTGCTATTATAATAATGGCGTGCTGGTCCTTTTATTGCTGGACATAACTGGTGTCACTTGACCCACTTTCCAATCTCTTAACTCATTATGAGTCATAAGGGCATATGTAGATATATATATCCATATATATGACATACGGGTAACAAAATCTAGTTTGTCTTAGGTGAGTGATGGAGTTTTATCAATACCGGTTGATTTGTTATGAAAAAAGCTGAATTTTCGGACACAATAGTACCTGTATGATACCTCTCACATGTTTTGAATGATATGCTCAAGCCTTTTTGCTATTCATCCCCTTTTTAATGTCTGAACAAATGGCCAAAGAATACTTATTTTCCTATGTTGCAAAGGGAAAATTTACTTAGTCATTTCTTTTGCGATTTATGTATATATTTGTCTAATCTTAATGTAGTGAATGTAAACACTAATTGTTTACACATACTTGATATTTTTAGTGACATATTGGTAGCATATGTAACCAATGTATATTTTGCTCTGTTGATTTAAGATGTGCCTGTTTGTTATAGAATAATTTGAAAGTTTAAATATTCTCTTCAGTCTTGTTTTGTTGTTCTGGTGCATAGATGGTAGAATGTTTTGCTGATTAGTTTTAGGTATTCTTTTGTTAATTCAATCTTTTGTGTATATCAAAGATGATGTCAGTTGAAATAATCAAAATGTGGATATAGTCATGTTTTAGACGCTGCATGTTTATAAACTGATGTTTGTTCTATTGCTGTGTTACCATAGGAACGCCTGCTAGAACACAGTATTATGTTTGATTACTTCCAATGTGGTCTAGTTAATGTCTTGCCATGGATCTTTCTTCGTTTGTAGTTCTTAGTTTGTGTGTAGATGGCGTTTGTGAGAGCTGCATGAATTATTGGAATCCCCTCTACTGGCATATACATGTAGTCAGAGTCATGGAGGGTAAATCCTGTGGAAAAATTGTGGAATTGAATTTTTTTGCTAACCATTTGAAATTTGAGTCCAATAATGCTGAAACGGGATGTAGGGGTTTCCAAATTTGGAATTGGAGTTGTTTTTCGGAAGGGCAGATGACTCAGGTGTCAGATTTTAAAAGTTCTCTTGCTACCAGACTCCGAAGCCCTGCCAGTAAATTAAGCTTGACTGCTTGGCCAGTGATGTTTTTCGCTTATCGGTCTGATTTCTGATTCATTCATTGTTATTAACACCTGGAAAAGAAAAAAAGGTTTTTCTTCAGTCTTGCATTTCCACTTGCAAATGATGTTTGAGAGTGAAGAACAACTAGCTAAGCATAATGAACTTCGACAGTTCACAGATTTTTGTCGAAAACCACATATATATATGATGCCAAGTAGTGTTTTTCTCTCACTGAAAATAGATCACCTGATTTACCCAGTTCTCACAACTGCCACTTGTTGGAAATCGCCATATTAAGCACTACACACTTATTTAATGTTCACATATTAACCTTGATTACATGTACATGTAATTGTTTATTCAATCAGTGTTCAAGATTATATTGCTCACTATTATCTACAGTATATTGAAATTCCTTCCTTTCTTGCAGCATATCCAATATAGGCCTAGTCGACTTAACTGTTGTGACCATTGGTGGTTGTATGTGCACTATGCAGAGCTCTATGTGACATTAATGTTAGTTTTGCGGCTACCTTAATGTTCTGTCCTGTACCATTGTTGAATGGAATGCACTGTGTGGCATTATGAACTACAATCAGCAAATTTATTTTTATGTGAAAATATAGTAGTTTTGTATTTTATTGTATTTGCAGATGTTATAATAAGTTTTTGACAATTTTGTGGACAAAATGTGTCAATCATGTATAAGTTATCTTTTATTAATGCCATTTCTATTGCTTTATTGAATATTATCTAATGTAAAATTTCTTGTGTGCCAAATACTTATTATGTTAAGTTTGTTACAAATATTTTACTGGACATTTCATGAACATTGCAGAGTATAATTATACGTACACATAATTTGACTCTAAAACCGTCCAATACAGCAGTTGAGCATTGTGTTTTAACTGAAATTTTGAGTTATTTTAGTAGAAAATGTGGCAGGCTGGCCGCAATAGCATTTGAACAACTGCATAGTATATTTTTGGAATATTTAACTTTTTTTTCAGTGCTTGCTTTAAATATTATATATATTTTGATTGATTTGTTAGTCATAGTGTACAAGTGTCATCACAAAGATTGTAGCTGAAAACCATTTAATTTCTATTTTTAAAACAAGATAGTTTTGATTTATGTTTGATGAATGTATTTCTGTATTGCATTTGTATGCAGAGATATATTTTGTAAGATTGTAATACTCTTGCAGGACAACTCATCGTACACTAAGCCAGTTTATCAATCTGTTTGCCAATCAAAACTGCAATCGATTAGATTAAAATAATCGTTATTGAAAGTTGTTTTTTTTAAAATTTTTGTGCATGTGTATCATAGTAATATTTTTCTTATTTTTAATAAAATTAGACCTAATATAGTAATCTTATGAAAATTGAGATAAAAGGTTTTCCACTGACTTGTTTCTTTTTTGTTTTGTTTTTTTAATAAACGAATTACATTGGTATGGAATGAAGAGTTGAAGATAGTGTCACAGTCCAGTCTGTAAGATCATGAAGAAAATAATACGTCCTTGGCAAGAGAAATACACTCGTCTTTTGATTCCTATTTCAAAATGTCTAAAAGTGCAAAAAGGAGGTGCCACATGTATCAATTATATTGTCGCTCGTGTTAATCAGGTTTTCGTTTGGAATGTCATCTGGTCCACCACTCTTCTTTTGAGTAGTATATTTTTGCCTTCCAATTTCCCCAGTTAATGTTGGTGTGTGGTCACTTTGTACGTTTGTTTCTCATTTCTTTCTCATTTCTTTCTGAGTCTTCTTGAGCCGGTTACCTGTTTGCTTTTGTGGATTAATGCAAAGTCTATGATTGGCTTTTCTGTGGTGCTGTTTCTGTTCATTTTTTGTCCATTTTCCAGTTCTTGGCTTGCAAGTTCACAAATTTCATTTTTGCATCCCATGGCCATTTCTGGATCTCTCCCAGCTGGTAGTGTTCAGCAGTTTTCCTGTACTTTGCCATTGAAATCTCCTGCCTGGGCCTGGAAATGCTATAGGAAGTGCTGTAGTAAGTGCTATTCCACGAGTCTGACACCTGGATTCTTTAAATCTTAAGTGATATCTTACCGTTTTCCTTGTAATTTTGAGGCCCGGGGTTCGATTCCAATGCTTGACAACATTTTACTGCTGATAGACTGAACTGACTGGTACCTATACTATACTATATTTGAAAGTGAGCCATCTGGTGATAGTGATGTTGCAAAATGGCAGGCAAAGATAAGACCTGAAACTCGACCTCCAAATTTCTATGCGCTTCATGACAAATTTTCTCGACATTGGGCTCCTTGTCAGCAATTCCCATTGAAAAGTCTATTTGCCCTTTATAATAGCTATTATAGTGGGTTCGAGCACAGTAAGGGCAAGCTGCTATATCTAACAGCTCTCAATGTATTGTAAATAGCTCATGACAAGGTCGGTCACGGGACTTGTGCAAAAACGCAGTAGGTTGTATCCAGTGGGATAAGTGTCAGACTCACAGCCTTATATCATCTCGCATCCATCATACGGTGATCGCCATGGCCCATGCTTGTGGAGGGCAATGACTCTCCGGAACTCTGATAAGATCTCAACATAGAGTCCTGACCTTTAGGAAAGAGGACCTGTGTTCAGTAAATACACTACTTGATCCTATAGTATAAATAACTACTGACATATATTGAAAATACGTTGTACAGTCGATATTATCGATTGCGCAATGTCACAGAATTTTCCTGATGCAGATTGTATCTCCTGCTTTCTTTAGTACATAGGTTTGCAAATTATTTTTTTATTTTTGTATGTTGCATTTGCATAAATACAATAGCTCTAAAAAGGTTACGTAATCATGTATTTGCTATTCAGCCTATTCCCATTCCCCCTGGGCCAGCTGTCTTCCTCTTCATATTTACCTCTGTACTTCGGCCAGAACACCGTTTTCCCTAATGACCACAAACAAAACAGCCCAAGGGACCAACGTCATTGTTGCTGAGTCCTCTTGTTTCTTTGGCATACCAAACTACAACAGTATAAAAAAGCTAGAACTAAAAAAAAGCAACCCACACCCAAAAGATGCACAAAAAGGTCTTGTAGGATTTAATTGACAGGGTGCCCAACTATCAAGAGGCTTGCCATTTGCATTTCCGGAAAAAGCAAAGACATGTGCACAGTTTGACCTTGTGGAGTCATCTGGGGTCATGCAGGTCATAATTTTTTTTTAATTTCCGGCGGAGATGCATCATATACGTATGTACATTGTTACGTGTATAAATAAGCATTCACATCTATCCTGGTTGGAGATTGGTGAATATCCCCCAACAAAATTGAACAAATTGTATTTCCATTTCATAATTTTAGTGTATTTTTGTGGATCATGGTCTGCATGGTGCAATATATCATAAACAAAAGAACATAGACAATATTGAAAGAAGATGTTATGATCTGAAAAGAAAACCACAAAAATGTACAAAATAAAATGCCAGTCTCTTCAAGACTGCTTTCATTGCTAGGCCTGTGCCACAGACGTTAAATTTGTAAATGATAGAGTGGGCTCGTAGAGTCTGACGAAATGTAGCATAGGCGTATTTCGCGGGGGGGGGGGGGGGTCAGCCAAATTGCATATTTCAGGGCAAATCCTGACCAATCAGGGCAGATCCACTGCCCTGGTCACATCCGCGCCATGTTAAAATTTCAGGGCGAAATGGCGACAGCCCCCCCACGAAACGCCGGTCCCGTACGCCTATGAAATGTAGTACTTCAGTGGAGCAAAGCAGTAAAGAACGAAGAAACAATGAAACAACAAAATCTTAATACAACAAACAACAGTTTGGAGAAAAAGTCAAATCACTCAAGCAATTGTGAAAACTTTCAATCTGTGACCTTGTACAGATCACAAGTGCAATGTTCACCAGAAATCTTTCAGTTCACAATGACTGACAATGAGCTCTCTTCAAGGCCAATAAAGATGATGGTATCGAAGCTGTAAAAATCTCCAGATGGCACACTATACCATTGAAAATTGTACCTGATTGGCCTACATCTCTCATTAGATCAGATTGGAAATATCTCTCTATGGATATGGTATATTGATCAGGGGCAACCCATGATTTGTTATACCAATTATCTGTTATGCAGCAGGCGCCCGGCTGGCTGGCAGACTGTCAGCTAGGATGTTCCCAGCTGGCAAAGTTGTCAGCTGGGAGTCAATTTTTGGCTTTCAACTGATGAAATTTGCAGTCAGGTAATGAGAAAGCAGTTGAGGTGGCTGGCTGGGAAAAAAAGATTTATATCAGCTGGCTGGGAGGTGCTGAATGACGCTTGGGCTGGCAACCAAGCTTGCAGCATAACAGATATTTTCTCTCCGTTGCTTAAAAAAATGAATATAAGTGTCACAAAAGATGTGCAACCAGGACCTTACACTGATATGGGCATTATAATAACAGTCGTGAGGTGCCCCTGATTGATATGTAGATCTACATTGTTTATAGTTGTACAACCCAAAGGGGTTTCTTAGGCATGGTCAATAAGCATATATACATGTATAGTATAACATCCATTTATATGTTTATTAACATGGTACCACTCAGAACATTTTCCGAGCTTATGCTGACACTTGCATGCCACTATGTGTATGCTCAGTAGCCACTCTTCCATGCAATGTTCAAGAGCATATCTTTCAAAGATGAATTTCTTTGATGCAATTTGGTAGTCACTGTTTTCTGCAGCTGTAAATAATTTATGTGATGATATGGTATTCTTTGTATTAAACAATAGGTGGCAGAGTTGTGGCCCAAACCCGACCAACCCCTCCAGTCCAGAACCACCCGGTCCAGGGGTGAGGTGTGCCAGAATGCCGGTACTACCGGTTTATGATTTTCATCGGAAAAGGTCACACATTGTTTTTCTTTTATTTGCTTTTTTTGCCAATTCTCACTGTACCGGTCAGAGCTGGTACAGATAACCTCTTGATTGTTTTTTTTCTGAGGGTGGTCCGGTACTGAAGAGGTGGTAGTATTGGACCGTAACTGTCCAAAGAGGTCCGGTCCACAACAATATATAATAGGTAGTGCCTTTGATTTTCGAAGACAAGCTTTCCTCAAAATTCTATCTCAATAGGGACAAACATGGAAACACCACTGATAATGGCATTGAGTATCTTCTGTGGAATCTTCAAAACCAATTTTAAGCATTCTTATATTTAAAAAGCATATTGCAATAAATATTTCAGAGGATGAGTGGTTCAGCGGTGTGATATAGTCGAGATGTCACTGAGCTAATGCCCTGGGAGACATTTCTGTCACAACCTCAGTGCAACTTCCACCATGAATGACAATGAGCTGCTGTCTACAAAGCGGATAATACTCCGGAACATCCATCACAATTCTGACGGACTATTCCAGATGCACACAAACTTACAGTTGATAGATCCCAGCAAATGTGAGATGCATACAAAAATGTATGGGCCATGAATTCAAATGAATCATAATTCAAGCAACAGGGACTGGTTTTCAACAGGCAATTTATTGCGTTTATAGGTGTGATAGATTGATTTTCACTATATTAATTTTGCAGTTATGCTCAGCATAGCCAGTGCAGCATTGTAGGCTGTAAAAATATTTCACTATATATATATCCTTTTTAACAATGTATGTTTTTGTATGTGTACAAAGTTCACACCTACTCGGCAAATTATGTTGAAATACAGGAATTGAATACTGTTGTTTTTTTTTGGATACTTTCTATCCTGTAGGCTACTGGTTGTCATCATTAGAGAAAAAACATCTGACAAATACCCTTAAAATATGTCAAGGCTTCTTCGTGCTTCATTCAGTTCTGAAAGGGCAACAACAGCAGCTCATTAGCTGGTGCTGGAATTCACCTGCCTCAACAGGCTCTGAGCAATGAAACTGCTGTCAACATGGTTTTCTTTCTGAGAAAGATATCAAACTTTTGAGAATACAAAATACAAAATGTGATGAATTAGAGTCAAATAAATTATATAGGACTATAAGTAATCTTCAAACCTTTCAACCAGGAATCCACACTGGCCTGATTAAGTAATATATATAACAGTAACTGTTGGTTGAAACCTCTCATTTATTAAAGTTAGGGCGATTCATTGTTCAGTTTTTCTTGGTCATCAATAATTATTAAAGTGGTTTTATGTAAAAAAACAAACAAAAAAACATTGCAATTCTCTCATCTGAAATTAAAACAGAAATCACCAGATTTTAACTTCAGCTGGGTGCACATTTTTAGTTATCATGTATTTGCTATTCAGGCTATTCCGGCCCCCCCCCCACCCCTGGGCCAGCTGTCTTTCTCTTCATATTTGCCTCTGTACTTCGGCCAGAACACCATTTTCTCTATTGACCACAAACAAAACAGCACAAGGGACCAACGTCATTGTTGCCGTGTCCTCTTGTCTTTTCTTTTGAATATCAAACTACAACAGTAAATAGGAAAAAGCTTAAGTATAAAAACTCATAGGCCACTCAAGAGACACACAGAGTGGTCTTGTGAGATTTAATTGACAGTGTGCCCAACTGTCAAGAAACTGGGGACCTTAATTGTCAGAAAAAGCAAAGACATTTTGCTATGAAAGAATACAGTTTGGCCTTCATTAAGGGTTATGCAGGTCATGATTACAGAGATTTGTAATTTCCTGTGGAGATGCATCACATGCATATACATCGTCATATCACATTGGCCTAACCATCCGCATCTGTTGTTGTAAGAGATTAGCGAATATCCCCCGAAAATGCTATTTGATAATTTTAGTGAATTTTTATGGATCATGGTGGCCTGCCGTAATATGATATTGAAAAACCTGGGGGGGGGGGGTACTTACTATTTTCAAGTGTACACTAGGGTGGTAAAAAAACACTTTCTTCTTAATTTCTCTTATTTGAATCTTGAATTGTGATGTCATATGGATAGAAGGTATTGTGTAAAATTTCAGAAAAATCAGTTAATATTTAGAGGTGACACAAAGCCTTTGAAGTTTAACATGGGATTGCCCATCGGCAGACCTCAAAATCATCGGTATTTGCCAATCTTGCTATAACAGAGTATTATTTTGATCAAGTAACCTTTTTCTTAGTATGTACAGGATGTCCGATGCTGTCCTGATATTCTGCCTTATAAAGCTTTGTAGCAGGTCAGCATAGATTTACATAGGTTAATTATCAAGCCTTTTTTCATAAAAAACAGGCAAATATTTCACTTACTACGAATAATAAATAAAATATAACCCCAAGATATTACTTTGCCATGCCAATTTTATCATATATACTAAAAAATCAGGAAAAAATATTCACTTCTCAGAAAGGTCTGGGAAATGGGCCAATTTTTCAGTTGCGCGAATGAGGAATTACATGATAAACTTCAAAGGCTTTGTGCCACCTCTAAATATTAACCGATTTGGTTGAAATTTTGCATGTGTTTGTTTTACTTATGTGGTCATCAATTTCCACTTTCAAATTGGGGGTTTTAGGAGATTTGATTTTTCCCATTGGAATGTGGACCACCCTAGTGTACACCTGTGTGGCTCAATAGGCCCCCTTCTTCAACTGAAAAATTCCTAGAGTTGGGTAGAGTTCCCCCGTGGCCTAATTGGTAAGTGCGCTTGTCAACTGGCTTTGAGGGCGTGGGTTCAAATCTCACCCCGGGAACTCACTTTAGCCGAGCCCATGGGACGTTAAATGGAGGCGGGTTGTATCCAGTATTCTATGCTGGGGTAACTGAAAGACCCTGAGCATCCCTGAATCAATAGGGTATGTGCCAGACTCACAGTCTTCTCATCTCATCATCATACAGCGATCGCCTGCCTCGATATAGCCCACAAAGGTGCTGCAGAGGCATAAAACACAAACAAACAAAACAAATCCTAGAGTTGGGTCTAAAAATCTGACATAATTCCTAGAGTTGGCCCCTAAATTTAAATAGGAACTTTTATCGAATGGCGATGTTATTTTTCAGTGAAATTACGGGTTAATACCTGGGAAAAACAGGCAAATACCATTGCAGCGACAAAAAAAAAATCCTAGAGTCGGGGTATTTTCCTGACGACCGACCGCCTAGCACCGGGTCTAGTCGCCAAACTTCAAGCCTGGCATATGTATCAGAAAACATTTTGAGTACCCCCCCCCAGGTTGAAAAATAAAGAAGACGAAGAGGATGTAAATATTTGAAAAGAAAATCACAGAATAAAATGACAGTCTCTGCAAGACAGAGCACTTTCATTGCTTTGCCAAAGATGTCAGATCAGAAAATGGTCCAGAGGGCTGGTGTAGAGTCTGACGAAATACTGTACTTCATCAGAGCAAAAAAGAAGAAGGATTTAAAAAGGCGCAAAGAAATCTTGATACAACAAACAATACTGTTGAAAATAAACAGCATACAAAAAAATAAGTAGTAAAAATGTGAGTCTATGACCTTGCACACATCACAAGTGCAATCTTAGCCAACAATCCTTCAGTTTATACAATGACTGACTATGAGCTCTACCCAAGGCCTATAAAGATCATGATATTGAAACTGAAAAAGTCTCTGGAAGGCACATCAGTCAAAGCAGCACGTGACTGGCCTATTCTCTCTTTCAACTCAATTAAATTGAAAAAAAAAAACCCTCCATAACAAAGATTGACAAATACAGTAAAGGCCAAAAAAATCTTCAACCCATTAAATGTCCAAGGAGCCAGTATTGGATTGATATTATGCCGTGTTACGCTCCATTTCAATTATCGAATCAAGTGACCAATATGGTTGAGCTGGTATGACATGAAATGGTATCCATCTCTGTACTAAAGAGTTCAACAAAAATAAGTCCCCCTTTACGAAAACGTGAATATCTCAAAGACCTCTTCTCCGATTTTGGTGAAAGTTGGCCAGTTTGTAGGCCTGCATATTGAAAGCCTGCCTGTGTATTTGTAGCTTTATTGCTAAATTTTTGTCTGCGCCAGCAGACCCCGAGTTCACGTACCCCTCTTTTCAAAAATCCTGAGTTTTGGTTTTTCCAAAATAAAATTTACCAAAAGGTGTTTAAACTCCACTCAGATTACTTGTTATTGCATCCAAGGAACCTAAACTGTAAAACTGTTACAAAAGGAGTCCTTAGTTATCTTCTAAACACGATTGAGAAAGAAATTTTATCCAGAAACATGATGAAGTTTATCAAGCTGGTGGCTCCCTCGCATGGTGAAATTGTTCATATCCATTGGAAAAGCCATGGATTTTTGAAAACAGGGGTAGGCTCACTCCAAGGCTGCTGGCTCAGTCAGGAATAATGCCACTGAGCTATAAATACACACTTGTAAAGTCGATATATGGGGCTATAATTTAGCTAACTGTCATAAATATCAGCGAAAGAATCTTTGTGATATTCAAGTTCATCCAAAGGGGGACTTATTTTTGTTGAACTGTTTATATGTATGTGGACATGTTTGAGTCTTAATAAAATTACTTAAACTTCATTCTTTGAAACTCTTTAATTTCAACAAAAATTTGCAGTTTAATAAAATTTCAGCACCGACACAAATCCGACAAACATCACAGAAATTCTGACACTGAGATTCTTTAGAGTTACTTACTTAATGTCAAGTTTTCTTAGAACACTGACAAATCCCAGTCAGCTTTTCCTTGAAATAGCATTTCTGATTTCTGATTTCTTGTCAGAAATTCAGTCCATTCCTTCGTGGGAGTTATCAAAGTAGGATTACGAAATCAGACAAGAAGCTAATAAAGGCAAACGAAAGGATTATGCATCTGGTTTTTACTCTAAAATCAGTTATGACAAATCAAATGGCCTTCTCTTGTTCATGACTAATCAAACAGTCTCTATGTTTCGCTTGTTGAATGTTGAGAAGATGAAACCTCATGGGCTGTTACGGCTCACAGAATGCCAAAATCTGTGTGAACCAACACTAATATGTTGTATATCAAGTTTAGAGGCTGTAAAACTATATCACGATATATCCTTTTTAACGATGCATCTTTTTGTATGTATATATAAAGTTCACACCTACTAGACAAATTATGCTAAACTACAGGAATTGTATACTGTTTTTTTTTGTGTGGATACTTCTTGTCCTGTTGTGGTTGTCATCATTAAAGAAAAAACATCTTACAAATACAAAGAAAATATGCTAAAAAGAATATCAACACTTGTTTTTGTCAAGGCTTCTTCGTTCCTCATTCAGTTCTGAAAGGGCAACAACAGCAGTCCATTAGCTGGTGCTGGAATTCACCTGCCTCAACAGGCTCTGCTGTCAACATGGTTTTCTTTCTGAGAAAGATATTATACTTTTGAGAATACAAAACACAAAATGTGATGAATTAGAGTCAAATAAATTATATAGGACTATAAGTAATCTTCAAAACTTTTGACCAGGAATCCACACTGGCCTTATGAAGTGATATCACAGTTGGTGTTGAAACCTTTCATTTATTACAGTTAGGGCGATTTATTGTTCAGTTATTCGTGCTCATCAATTAAAGTGGTTTTATGTAAAAAAAAAACAATTAAGTTTTACATTGCTATTCTCTCATCTCAAATTAGAACAGAAATCACCACATTTTCAGTCATCATGTATTTGCTATTCAGACCATTCCCGTTCCCCCTGGGCCAGCTTTCTCTTCATATTCGCCTCTGTACTTTGCCCAGAACATAGTTTTCTCTAAAGAACAAACAGAACAGCCCAAGGGACCGACGCAATAGGTCTGTCTCCATTTGTAGTTCTGAATTTATGTACAGGTGGTGTCTCCAAGCAATAGGAGCTCTGGTGGAATCCCCTTTGCCTTTCAACAAGATGATTGCTGTTGCTGACCAAGCCAAGGAGTCTGTCTGTTGAATGTTTGATTGTTTTGGTCAGCTACATTGTATTGGTTATGTTCTCGAAACAGCAGTTCAACAGAACAGAATGTGCTGGAATTCACCTGCCTCAACAGGCTCTGAGCAATGAAACTGCTGTCAACATGGTTTTCTTTCGGAGAAAGATATCATACTTTTGGGAATACAAAATACAAAATGTGATGAATTAGAGTCAAATAAATTATACTATAGGGCAATAAGTAATCTTCAAACCTTTCAACCTGGAATCCAAAATGGCCTGATTAAGTAATATATAACAGTTGGTCGAAACCTCTCATTTATTAAAGTTAGGGCGATTTATTGTTCAATTTTTCTTGGTCACCAATAATTTTTTTAAGTGGTTTTATGTAAAAACAAAAACAACAACATTGCAATTCTCTCATCTGAAATTAGAACAAAAATCACCACATTTTCACTTCAGCTGGATGCACATTTTGAGTTATCATGTATTTGCTATTCAGGCTATTCCCGTTCCCCTGGGCCAGCTGTCTTTCTCTTCATATTTGCCTCTGTACTTTGGCCAGAACACCGTTTTCCCTAATGACCACAAACAAAATAGCCCAAGGGACCAAAGTCATTGTTGCGCTGCCCTCTTGTCTTTTCTTTTGAATACCAAACTACAACAGTAAATAGGAAAAAACTTAAGTATAAAAACTCATAGGCCACACGAGAGACACACAAAGTGGTCTTGCGAGATTTAATTGACAGGGTGCCCAGCTGTCAAGATACTAGGGACCTTGTCAGAAAAAGCAAAGACATTTTTTCTATGAATGAATACAGTTTTACCTTCATTAAGGGTTATGCAGGTCATGATTACAGAGATTTGTAATTTCCTGTTGAGATGTACAAATTACATCCTAGTGCATAAATATCGTCATATCATATAGGCCTAACCATGCATCCGCATCTGTTGTTGCAAGAGATTAGCGAATATCCCCCCGAAAATGCTATTTGATAATTTTAGTGAATTTTTATGGATTATGATGGCCTGGTGTAATATCATTATGAAAAATAAGGAAGAAGAAGAGGATGTAAAGATTTGAAAAGAAAATCACAAAATAAATGTCATTCTCTATACAAGACATAGCACTTCCATTGCTTTGCCAAAGATGTCAGATCAGAAAATGGTCCAGAGGGCTGACCAGTGTAGAGTCTGACGAAATGCTGTACTCCATCAGAGCAAAAAAAGGAAAGATTTCAGAAGGCGCATAGAAATCTTGATACAACAATCAATACTGTTGAAAATATAAAAAAATATTAATAAAAGGTAAAAATGTGAGTCTATGACCTTGCACACATCACATCTTCGCCACAATCCTTGAGTTTACAATGACTGACGATGAGCTCTACTCAAGGCCAATAAAGATCATGATATTGAAACTGAAAAAGTCTCTGGATGGCATACCATTCAAAGCAGCACGTGCCTGGCCTATTCTGTCTTTCAAACAGTGCGCGCGAAAATGGTCAGCCACGTCACACATTACGGGCACTTTTGCAAATGTGTGACCAGCCTCAAGTTTAGGTCAGACAAATTTATTGGCAGGAAATCTCCAAAGGAAATAACCCAATTAAGTGCTAATCCTCTCTGAAAATGAATTGTATCGTGAGATCTCAAAATGTAATGTTGCAGAACTATCTTCAACCATTACAGAACAGTATTGCCTTTCAACATTTCAAAACTTAGAGATCAAATCTATTACGTTGTCTGATGAAATGCTAATTTGTCTGACCAGAACTCTCTCTCCGTCAGACAAAATGTCTGACCAAAGTCAATATGCTTTCGCCTGCACTGCTTTCAACTCAATTAAATTGAAAAAAAAATCACACTATCCCTCCATATAGAAGATTGACAAATACAGTATAAAGACTAAAAAAATCTTCAACCCCATAAAAAGTCCAAGGAGCCAGTATTGGATCGATATTATACCGTTTTACGCTCCATTTCAATTATCGAAACAAGTGACCAATATGGTTGAGCCGGTATGACATGTACGAGTTGAACTATAAATAGACAAGTCATTCTTCATATCATGTTATTGCGCTGCGCCAGCCCACCGCTAGGTGGCTGAGCAGTGCCCTTGTTTTCGTCTGTGTCAAAATTCGTCAACTAACACCCTGGTAAACAGAGGGGGGGGGGGCAAATTGCTTGAAATTGGCAGAAATAAGCAATTAAATGTATATCTGAAGACAGGGGGAAAAACTTCATGCTATATAGAGAACATACATGTGAAGGAGACCTGCTAAAGTTCAGTCAGTCACCCAGATGCTCTTACATAAAATTAGAAGTTTAATATGCACATTTGGACAGAATCAGAGAAAGAAAGACAAATAGAGAGATTGACAGATTAATAGATTAATAGATAGATATTTTGACAGAAAAAAAGATAGATAATAGATAGATAATAGATAATAAATAGATCATATATAGATCATATTCAGTTCATATATAGATCGTATATAGATCATATATAGATAAAGTGATAAATTGTTGCCCTGATGGATAGTAATAGTTACATAGACAGATACAAATAGATAATGGATTGACAATAGATAGATAGATAAAGACACACACCACGGCAGAAAATAGATAGTTAATGGATGGTTGCATGTATAGATGGATAGATAATGGATCTCTAACATACAGAAAGATAGATAGATAGATAGATAGATAGATAGATAGATAGATAGATAGATAGATAGATAGATAGATAGATGGATAGATAGATAGATAGGTCGATAGATAGATCGATAGATAGATCGATAGATAGGTAGATAGATGCTGCAGGTACAGTCAACAGGTATGCAGGCAGGTAGACAGGTGGGTAGCTAGCTAGGTAGCTACTAGGTAGGCACAGGGGCGTAGCAAAGGGGGGGATATAGGGGTCAGAACCCCCCCCCCCTTTGGCCCAAAACTAAAGTCACATTTACCAGACTTTTAAAAGTAAATCTGCACAAGTGGGCAGTGCCGATGCATATGAACTTGATGTGAAAATACTATCTTAAAATTAAATTTTTCATCACAAAAGTTTGTTCCAGGGGTATTCCTTGAGGTCAGACACATTTTGACGTTGCCATGAGCGCGGATTTTACAAAAATTTGAAATATTTCTTTGACTGGTTTCTTTTAGATCTAACCTTAGAATGGACTGTTCCCACAAAAACTAGGCATTTTGAAGGTAGGAATGTACAGAGTGTGCAATGATGATGTCATTCTTTACTATCTCCCCCACTATGATTCCAATTCATGCTGAATTCTTCCAGACTGCTCACTACGTTCGCATAATGATGATATCAGGGAGCACACTGTATTTCACTTCTAGGGAGCATACAATAACTTCAATGTTTGGATCAATTTAGGGCTCAGAGAAAGAAACAGTCTGGTTCCAGACTGGGAATATTGTATATATCATTTTACTACTGCCCTACGGATCAAAGCTCACAATCGCTTCATAAATTTGACTCAGTAGCGCAGCGCTTCACTCACCACTCTGTGGTTAGGGTACGTCTAGTTGTGTATGTGGAAATATTTGAGTCTTACAGTCTGTCACTTTGATACAGAAAAATGCACTTTGTGACTCATGATAGCCGATGAAGTGTCACCTTCTCTACTATCAAACATGGAAAACATAGGAGTTGTTTGATTAGTCATGATCAAGAGAAGGCTATTTGACTTGTCATAACTGATTTTAGAGTGAAAATCAGATGTATAATCCTTTCGTATGGCTGTCACCAATAAGTCTCCTTAAATCAAATTAACATTGAAAGTATTGGGTTCCGTATGATTATGAAAAATCATCAGCATGTTGACACACCAAGTGCCATATTCACAGTGCGACAGTCCACTATTTTTCCTTATCAAAGTAACCGACTCTAATAAAGTTACTTTTACGTCGTTCTTTGAAACTCTTTAATTTCCAACCAAATTTGCAATTTAATAAAATTTCTGCAGCGACACAAATATGACAAACACCACAGAAATTCTGACACTGAGATTCTTTAGAGTTACTTACTTAATGTCAAGTTTTCTTAGAACACTGACAAATCACAGTCAGCTGTTCCTTGAAATAGCATTTGATTTCTGATTTCTTGTCAGACATTCAGTCCATTCCTTTGTGGGAGGTATTACTGAAGGATTGTGAAGGCAGAGAAGAAGCTAAGCAGCTTAAACGTGAATATCTGTTGCACCTTCACTGACTTGGATTGGTGGTCGTATAATAGGGCTGAAACTTTTTCCCGGGTGCCCGAGCACGGGTAGGGTAATGCATTTTCCCGGGTCAAATTTGTCTGCCCGGAATATCGTTCTTTTTCAAAAAGGGCCTGTATTTCATCATGCCACCTGTTTTCAATAAGTCTAGTAATGTTGAGTTTCCGAAACAAGCTCCAGATAACCTCAAATGACCTTAAAAGTGTGGGTTTACTCCTTATCCAGACAACTCTTGATGACAGATCCTGTTACTTAGCATTAAATCTCCTTTTTTCACCAACTGTCCCCAGACTTACATGGCAAATTGTTTGTTTACATTAAACAACGAGTGCCCGGGCACTGGTCGGGTAGAAGGTGTCAAGCACCCGGGTAGAAAAATCTCTACTCGTTTCAGCCCTAGTGTATAATAGGGGCTTTACATCCTGTTTTTATGCACTTGGTTGGCTAAGTACAAAGCAGGATTGGCAAAGGACAGAGAATTGAAGAAAATTGGCTGCCATTTGTCTCAGACATAGCTACCTAAAATAGCACTTAATTTTTTTAATTTATCAGTATTATCAAAAATTTTTAATTTCCTATAAAATTTATATTCATTCCTCGTTAGTTACATAAGATTTAGAAATTATATTGTGAAATTGCTAGGGAACATATATACACATTGTCACATTCATTCTGTCAGTTCCTATTTTCTATTAGTATTTGTTATGTTGAAGTGTAATTCAATTTTGTTTAGAAATGAATTCTAATTCTAATTCTAAATTCTAATTCTAATATCCGCCTTATTATATGAAGTGGCTGGGTGGCAGAGTGGTTGAGATGCTCACCTGCTCTGTTGAAGGTCTTTGCCTGCATGGGTTCGGTATGGGGAAGCTGGAATTTTCAGCAGACCCTCAAGAGTATAAAATCCCAGCTGGATGTTGTTTGGATGAGATGTTAAATTGGTGACTTCTTGTATCTGTGCTGGGCTAGTGAAAGATCCCTTAATTGCATGGGGTAAACGTGTAACATGTTTCAAAAGGACTACCGTTCTCTCTCCCATCTCATCAATCAACCCTAGTGAGCACCCAGAACTAGGCTTAGAGGGCTGCACTTACCATATTATATATCTATCTATCTAGCCATTTATGTATGAATTGATATTAGCTCATCGGTTGAGATTCCATTCTCCAACAAGCGGTTTTATTGAGGATAGCATTGACCCAATGGCAAAACATCACCCATTTCACTCGCATATGTAACAAGCAGCATTGTGTACAGCCTGAATGAAAATATATAAGGAGCAATCATTTAATAATCAGGGGGGAGCTTGGAGTTTTCCTCGGCGGGCAATTATTTATTTCACGGTAACAGCAAAAGTAACAAGAGCAGGTATATTGCCACCATATCCCCCATGCACACATATCAGCCTATACCCACCAGAATCCCAATTTAGTTATGCCAAATATTTCTACCGTGGGCACAATTGTGCGTACATGCAAGGATGTCAAGACACCTGTGGGAGGACTTCGCTTTTCTAAATAAACATGGCTGCCCCGATAGCACAGCAACCAGGCTGAAAAATGTATTTGGGATGTGGAAATTTTTATGATATTTATTGATTTATGGCAACATTTGACAAGTTTAGGGGAATCTTTGAATGTTGGCAAAGGATGAGAATTGTGCATGGTGTGGTGTTAGAGATATTTGATGGATGCTATGAAATGGAGACTAAAAGTAGGTGCCCCCAGCTTAGCATGGGGGATAATTATTCTCAAACACGCAATGCCCACAAATATTCATTCCTTAAGTAAAGCAACACATTGTTAAGAAATACCTCAACCAGAAATTATTTATTTCAGACTGCCTAGAAAGAATTATTTCTATTCGTATTTCACCAGCACAAAGCAAGAAATTATTTATTTGAAACAAAACTCGAAGCCGTCCCCTGGATATATATAGTGGTCTCCCTTGACGAATACTTGTGTACTTTTATCTTTGTGTATCACTTGATAAGTAATATCCAGTTATTTTACCCACAGGAGACTGCATGAGCTGCCTTTTTTGGCACAAATATAACACGCCATGATCATTACAGCCTTTGTTTCTTGCGTCGGATGTGGCTAGAAATAAACACCTTTCTAAGGACAAGCATCCATATATATATAGTGGACTTGTTAGTGTTGCAAGTAAAAGTGACATTCAATAAGGAACTGTAAAGAAACTTGGTATCACTTTGGGCATAATTATAAATTCATTACTGTGAAATGTACTGTATATACATGTAATATACATGTATAAGCAAATATTTTATCAACTATCTTTTTACCGTCTTAGGGACCGTTCAGAATTTATGACTGGGGGGGGGGTGGGAGTTTTGCTGGAACTTCCCGTCAAAAATTTATACCCCCCCCTTGAGTTTCATGCGGATTTTTAGTACCCCACCCTTAGGTTTCACGTGTATTTTTAGTACCCCCCCCCCTCGACATACAAAGCAATACACACATATATATATACTGTTATACAAGGCCGCGCGTACAGATTCGCGTCATTTCGCGGACTTTTGCGCGTAAAAAAGTCCAAATAAAATGAGTTTATGCGTGTTTTTAAACATTTTTTCTCTGTTAAAATTTCTTACCCCCCCCTTGGAAGTGTTGTCAAAAATTAATACCCCCCCCTTGAAACACGTGTGAAAAGTTAGTACCCCGTCGGCCAAAACTCCCACCCCCCCCCCAGTCATAAATTCTGAACGGTCCCTTACTGCATTGCATTAAAAATATAAGGAGATAGGAGATGAAATGCCAATGGCAGAATGGCGCCAGCAAATCAGCGATGATGAGATGGCAGCAGGTCTTAATCAGGACAGCTGAAGTATCAGACATACACTCCCGGAGTGACATCTTCATAAAAATATGAAATACAAATCAATTTGTAGACCTTAAAACTCATAGACTGCATGGCCAAGTCACCAACATTGCCTGGGGTCTTCCCTCCTCCCCCCCAACTCTTAGATTTAGCATCCAATAGCCTTTGCCAGGTTATAAAAAAAAATCATCATGGTCACCTGGTACACTCTAAAAAAATTCAGACAAAATTGGTTTTTTAGATTCAAAAGGATTTTGAATAACCAAATTTCAATGCAAAAAACCAACATGGATTTTTAAAAAAAATCCATGTTGGTTTTGCATTGAAATTTGGTTTTTCAAAAAACCATTTTGAATCTAAAAAACCAATTTTGTCCCAACATTTTTTTAGAGTGTATACAAAATATTCACCAGCTCCTAGATATGATCATCAGAAATCAAACATCTTAATAGCCTTCTATATATACACTGTATATGCATATAATGCCATTTATAAATAATGTGTTATACTTCCAAGTTACAAAGGCTCTTCATTTTAAATAAAAAACGAATGAGCTGTATAACTACAAATAGCATAAGTAGGTCACCTATTTAATTGACAGATTGGTTTGTTGTTACCTCTCTGTTGACAAATTGCATTTCCTGTCTGTTGGAAAATTGCCACATAACATCATTCATTTAGTACTCAATCAACTCTGCATAACTTTGTCAGAAATGCGATTTATATGGACACAATGTCACCATTGGTCATTTAATCAAAAAAATATTGTCGGTCAGATATGTCTACATTATCCATCAGCATCAATACACTGGTATGTTTTAAATTGTTAATATTTTGCAAGATACACTGAGAAGGCTGTCTGCAAGTTGACTGCTGTTTCATTGCGTTTTCCAGCCTTGGAACAACATAATTATGCTGCCATGTGTTGTCATCTATTGGCTAGTGTGCAATTCCGTGAGCTCCAGTGAGCGATCCACAAAAACTGAGTGTGAGGAACTCACACAATTTTTGTCTGGAAGAAACCAGGGCTATTTTTGAGTTTGCTGATGGTCTCTTCTACTTCATTAGAGAATGTGATTTTCGAGTCTGATGCTGGTTCAAAGTTGAGTAGAAACTTTGTCAATGCGCAATGAAATTGGAAGTATTTCTCGGGAGGAGCAATGCTGCTGCATGTACAAAACTAATGTTGTGCAGGTGGCAGCAGCATGCAGTTCTAATTTTCACCTGACTGCCAAAAGGGGTAATATTCTGAAGTCGATCACTTAAGTTAGAAAGTGCAGAATTGTCACAAACATAAAGGAATCTCCAGTCGGACAGACTCAAGACACCATCATTCATAAAATGAAATGTAGACCTGGAAAATCATCCTGACATTTGGCATGTTTTAGAAAACAGACTTCTTTTTTCATTGTTGACATCATGTCGTTGTTCTGTGGAACGACAAATAAATCTCAGAGCTGTGTGCCAGCACAGCGGATTGAAAATTAAACAAATTGTTCCTTCTTGAATTTATAAATTGATCCATTAAGCTACTGAGTGTAAATCTAATTAAATTGCACTGAAAAATGACATTGGTACACAATTATAAAAACTGGCCTACATTTTGTTAGGCGGCCTTGATTTCAAAATCGGCCCAAATCCAGATGACGTGCTTGTTAAAAATGATGCTCCAAATAACCTCGGTGTAATAAATACTAGAATTTACCCAGCCTATAACTATTTGAGAATAGAGAAATGCCATTAAATTAAATTACGTTATAATTTGTCATTTCTTTGAATTAAGCATGAAGAAAAAAGATGCCAAATGGTTTGAAATTTCCAAATACAGATCAAAGAACTGTAAGGACCATACTAAGTTTGTCATATATTGGTAAAGCGTTGGTGACCATTGGATGGGCATTGCGTAGCAAACTCTGGTCGACCCAGCAGGCATTGTGATGTCAATATGACATCATTCTGAAGTCAGATTTGATGTTCAAATTATGTAACAGTGAAGGTGGCAAAAATATAGCATTGAATTATAACCCCATGTATATTAAGCATCACGTCATAGAAGATCATGAAATCATAATACCACTTGCAGACGAAATATTCCCCACTCGTAGACGTGATCTTAAAACATAGTACATCTTAATAGCATTTCACGTACATATATATATACATGGAATCTTGAATAAAACTCACGAGTGGA
The DNA here is from genome assembly GCA_026936325.1 of Platynereis dumerilii. Classification (NCBI taxonomy): domain Eukaryota; kingdom Metazoa; phylum Annelida; class Polychaeta; order Phyllodocida; family Nereididae; genus Platynereis; species Platynereis dumerilii. The sequence goes on along the minus strand of JAPTHN010000002.1, from coordinate 10,300,770 downwards.
GTCAGTGATAGACATTGGCCTGTAATGGTACATAATTATTTAGAGTGTGAAACTAGGAATTTAAACAAAAGGCCTTGGGGGATTGACCACTATATCTAACAGTGACTTAACCAATTTTTCCACAATACCTGCGGTGTTTCATGATCCTTGCAGTCATCCCACACCTGGCACACCATCTAGCACACTGGTTGGAGCTGACACATCAGTAGTTCCATTAAATCTATGAATTTTTAGAGGTAGTTGCATTATCAATAGCAACGGGCCTCACTCAGGGTCACTGGGTTACAAATGGGTCAAGGCCTTAGACTGGTCATTTGACCATCAAGTTTTAAAATTACCAAAGAGGGCAGCACTACCCAGTACTCCCCAGTTCATTGGTGCTCTCAATTGCATGAGTCCTGTGATTTGCTTGTCAGACATTTTTTGACATTGAGGATTTTAAATTCTAGGAAAATCTATGTACCGTGCCTGGATATATTCTTAACTTGTATTTGTCACATTCATGTAGAGGCACAAAACTGAGCAACAAAAACACAAATTGTTTGTTTTTCCTTCAAAACCCTGGGTGTTTTTTTCCATGCTGCTGTTTTTTGACATCATATTCAAGCCTCTAATTTCGAAAACTAAGTATAGTTATTGAATAAATGTTGTTGCATTACCTTCAGATATGTCTCCAGCTACAAAATTGACACAAAAAGTAGACACACCCTTACAGCCAAACACTTTGAAATAGAATTAGAGTGGACTGTGGCACTGTAAAAATGGCACTTTCTGACTCATGATAGCTGATGAAGTGTCATCTTCTCTACTTTTACTATGGGAAACAGAGGCTGTTTGATTAGTCATGATCAAGAGAAAGCCATTTGACTTCTCATAACGGAGTGAAAATCAGATGCATAATCCTTTCGTATGGCTGTCATCAAAAAGTGGGATTAGTCTCCTTGAATCAAATTAACATTGAAAGTATTGGGTTTGATCATGACAAATCATCAGCATGAAGACACGAAGTGCCATTTACACAGTGCCACAGTCCACTCTAATTCTATATCAAAGTGTTTGGCTGTAAATGCAGTGTAAATGCTTATTCATCTCGGAATGCAAGGTAACAAATGGTCTCTCAAAGACAAAATATTTGACACACACCATTTTTTACGTTTTAGGAGATAACTCATGTTGTATTAAACTTATTTGCATGAAACCTGTTGTAATTTACACCTAAGACATAGGTTCAGAGAGGCATTGATCATCAACATGAATCACAACTGCCTGCATTAAGTTTTTTGTGTTGCCATAAAATGAGCAAAATTGCCTGTGAGACACAAAAATTAGCAAAAATTGGTCCTAAATCACTTGCTGCTTCAAAACTAAATATCGTAGGAAGGGAAAATTTGGGACACATATATTTCAATGTAGTACAAGACTGCCACCACAACAAATTTCTCTGTACCTATCATACTTTTCTCGTAACATTTGCCTAAATATGAAAAATCAGCCGAGTGCAAATACCGTAAAACTGCCCAACTGCACATGGCACAACTAGGTCACTATTTAATTGACAGATTGGTTTGTTGTTTCCTCAGTTGACCAATTCACATCACTCCATCTGAACTCAATCAGCTCTCCCATAACTTCATCAGAAATAAGATTTACATTGACACTATTAATCATCATTGGTCGTTTAATCAATAGCTATACGTAGGGGGAACCGGAGCACATTGGGACTCTTTTAACGTCTACTAATTTTGCTCAATGCTGAAAGCACTGAAGAACTCAAAAGTTTGCATGAATATCACCAATACTATTGAGCTTAAATGCAATGCATAACAAACTAGACTGCACCTACCATTTTGCAGCCAGAGAGCAAAATGTGAGTCATAATATTGACTGTTCCAATGTGCCCTGGCAGGCCACATCGGGACATCAGCCGGGGCACATTGGGACATCACTTAAAAAATCATTTTAACACTCCATGTGCAATAGATATTATATAAAAGTGGTGTGTAAGACAATATTGAGTGCATTAACACCTTGTAGTGCCAATAGTAAATAACTTTAAACAGTTTTAAACATTTGATATAAACTGTCCTGGGTGCGGACATCTATGTAACACACAGTGCTTTGCAACAAATTTGTTCACAGAGCATGGTAATCTACTATGCCTCTATTCACTGTGGCCTGAATATCTGTTGTGTGCTGTCCCAGATCACTCAGTTGACTTGGAAAGTGGACACTTAAATTCTGCCATATTTAGTGCGTCCCAATGTGCCCCGAATTCACGTCCCAATGAGCCCCGATATGACTTTTACACCAAAATGCTAATTTCTCAGGCACCAGTGAGTGTGTTTATCACGATAGCAATTCAAAACTGTTTGTTACGATATATCAAATTCACGCAAGCACTGAGAAAGCCTCATTGTTCATTGTTTGTCAACAGAACGGTTTGAATTGAACCCGTCCATGTTCACTTTAGTAGCAGGAAAACAAACTTTTTCTCACCAAACTTCTGCATGTGGCTGTAATTTGTCATCAAAATGATAGAAATGTCAGGATGTGAAATTACAAGATATGATGGCACTACCATACCATATACCTTGCCAGGAACTAAGAAAACCCCACCGTCCCATAGTGCCCCGCGTCCCAATGTGCCCCGGTCCCCCCTATTGTTGGTCAGATGTTTTCCATTAGTATTCAACAACACTGATATATATACATATAAGAAGACAGCAGAAAAGCTTTTACCTCAGAGCTGGATATAAAATAAATAAGTTAGAATTTGTCACATTGTGACAAACCTCCATTAGAAAAAGGTTAATGTTCAAACCTGTAGACTGTAGAGCTATAAATAGACTTTCCATATGGACACCACTGTTATTAATTTGACTTACAGCCCTGAAACCAGTTTTTAGCAATGAAAAGATAGTTATTATGCAGTGTGAAGGCTGGTCTCAGTCATGTCTCATCAGGTCTGAAAATTATGGCTTTAAACCAACAGTTCTTTAAACAGAACTGCAGTCTGAATAGCTCCAAAATTAGCTCCTTTGCAATCGTTGGTCAAAGTTTAGATTAATGTGTGAAACACTAATATAAATTTTTGAAAAAACATCAATTACATTTAAATGAGTCATGAGCACCACAGATCCCTGAACAGTCAAAGTGACTCACGACATGAATAATGAGCTATAGATAGGTGAGTACCAAATAATAATTTGTTTTGTCTACAATATATATTTTTTTTGCCAGAATTGTTGTCCATTCTCTTGCAAGTAACTTGACATAAGAGCCCCCCCATTATGATATAATATAAATGCATTTAATTTTAGAGATATAGAAACAATCATCGTCCATAAGCCAATAAATACACTCTTAATGCGAAAGGTTCTTGAAGGTATATAATATATGATGAACCCACAGCCGAGATAGGGTTCTAACTATTTGTAAGGGTTCAACGGAATTGGAAAGGTTCAATATTGGTCAAAAGGGCCTGTGATGGGACCCTATCCTCGATCCAAACTTGAGAGAAAAGGGTTCCATTGCGGGAGTTCAGTGCAGCTACAGTAGGTTCCAAATTATTACGCAAGTTGGTTTTTTTGTGATGTCTCAAAAACAACTCAACACATTTTAAAATCCTTCCCACATAACAATATGTGTTCCGTGAAGGCAATATCCTGTAAGTTTTGTTCAATTCTGGTGGTGCAGTGAGGAGTTACGCCACATAGCACCATATACCCTGTTTTTCGATGTCTCAAATTATTATGCAAATGTAAGAAAAAGTGATCTAAAAGTACCAAAATGATCTTTCAATTCTTCTAAACACTTAACTCTTAACGTTTTTAAAATGAAAAATAGAACCTTCATTTCAAAAATTGTTGCTTTAATAACAAAGAAATCCATAATATTCCCCTGCATTGAAATAACATTGAAATTACTGACTTCTTGCATTAAAAAACTTCTCCAAGACAAACAAATTTTTTTCATATTATGAAACTCTCTCTGTGGGTTCCTCAGGATTAGAACTCTTCCCAAAATTAAGGAGAAGCCATTTTGACCAATAAACATGAACAATATCTTTAAATGAAAATGATGGAGATTGGGCTTGCATTGACGGCAATGCTAACTCAATGGAAAAAAGAAGCACTCATTTTTGACTTATAGTTATGTTTTGTAGAGAAAGGGGAATTGGTTCATCTTTACACAGGATAACATCATAGTCTCAAAGGTATATTGTTATGTGAATTGGTTGGGATTTGACATTTTTTTAAAACAACAGAGACTTTATATTCAAGAAAAATGGTCATTTCAATGTTATTCCAATGAAGAGGTTTTCATTTTTTTTTTCTTACATTTGCATAATAATTTGGGACATTGAAAAACAGGGTATATGGTGCTATGTGGCGTAACTCCTCACTGCACCACCAGAATTGGACAAAACTTACAGGATATTGCCTTCACGGAACACATATTGTTATGTGGGAAGGATTTTAAAATTTGTTTAATTGTTTTTGAGATATCACAAAAAACCAACTTGCGTAATAATTTGGAACCTACTGTAGATTACCTAAATGGTGTTTTTGTTTGCTCTTGGAACCTTTTTGAAAGTTGAATAATGAACTTTTAGGGTTCCTTATCTATACCAGCTTGTAGAACATTTAAAGGTTCCATACAAACTTTTTGTTAAGAGTATACATAGGCCTACTTGATTTCTAGCAACATTTAGCTGCTCGAGGTACTTTCAGTGGCGGATACAGGGGTTGGCCTAGGGCCCCTCCCCCTAGGCACCCCCCCCCCTTGAGGACTGAGATGGAAATAACATTTTGAATAAATTTTGGAGCAATGTGGGCCCGCGAATCCCGGGGGGGGTGTACTCACTCTATAAGGGTGTATATAGAGGCGCCGCTGGATGGTTGAGGTTTTTTGGCCTTCTTTGATTAAAATGGTTTTGGTTTTTTGACAATTCTGATTAATTTGGTTCTGGTTTTTGCAACCCCAACGTGTTTGGTACCGTTAGAATCGGCTTCAAAAGAGGATTAAAATGGTTTTAAAACTATGAAGATTAAATTGGTTGCCAAAAAATTTTAGTGAAGGATTAAAATGGTTTGTGGTTTTGGCGCAGTCTCCATATTAAAATGGTTCTGGTTTTCAAAATTGCCGTGGCGCATCCGTATGCAAAAGTCCGCGAAGTACCCCCCCCCCCCCCCCAGGCCGCGAATGCCAAAACAACAGCCACGCAAGCCTGCGATAGCTGAAACAAAGCCCAGGTCACCCTGTCTGGATCCGCCACTGACTTTTCCTGAGGTCGATCTGTAGGAAGTGTAGGATGAAAGAAAGCTGTAATCTCAATTTGTCAATCAATGTTAAAAATTAAATCATGAGTGTTTTTTGCAGGAAGAAAATCGGTGGGTTCAGTAGATCCAAGAAGCCATAAATTAATTATGTCCGGTAACACATGAAAGAAATAGAAAAATAACATATTTCTGTAAACAGTGTCAAAAAATTTGCTCTGAAAAAAAAAGGCTTTGGGATAGAGGAATCTACAAATGTGTTCTTCTTTCGTTTCGTGATGACCTGATTAGCAGTATCCCATTATTCTGACCACAGGAGACTGCATGAGCTGCCTGTTTAGACACGAATGTGGCATGCCCTCTTGATTACATCCCTTGTTTCTACTGTCACGATGTGGCTAGAAATAAATGCTTTTCTCAGGATAGGCTGACAGAATTTACCAGTGTGGCAAAAAGTGACATTCAGTAAGGAACTATAAAGAATCTCAGTGTCACTGTGAAGAAATTATTCTTCGCAGGGAATCTCTCTCTAATCTTTCATTCTCCCTTTCTTCTCTAGAGTCTTTAGGCTCATCTAATCATAATAATAGCCATAGCAGGAATCTCATCTCACTCATAAGGCTTTTTCCTCTAAACCCATAAGACCGTAAATTACACTCCTAAACCTGTCAATTCATCTGAAGTTCCCGATAGGGCAACTTTTACCTATCAACAATAATTTCAACATTCATTAATTCCATAGAAACACAAATTTATCTTGGGAATTTGACCAAAAAAAAACAAGGTTTTTCACATAAATATATCCCACCTGTATATTTATCTGCCACAACAAGGCCTGTAATGCATTTGATATTAAAGGCCATTGAATTCCGCATCTTTTAATATGCAGAGTGACATTCTATGGCCAATATAACTACCCAGTTACCAGATATTCCTATTGGGAGTTTCACAAAAAACACATTTTCCACATTCAAATCTGGAAGCTATATATTTCCCTGCCGAATCAAGCCCAGAAATGCATAACATACTGCAGGCCACTAAATTCCGCATCTTTTGCCACACTGATTGCACTTCTATGTCCAATATAACTACCAATTTCCCCGAAATTAAGTTGCGTTATGAATTTAGAAAAAATCATATTTTCCAACAACTCCAGTCTCTTATCACTGTTTGCAGTGCAGTACACCCCGCTGTAGTAGTTCCAAACAATCCACATTACTTCGTCCAACTTAAAGCTGACTGGAAGCTGCAAATAGCGAATAGGAGCTGCATGGCTTCCCATTACTCTAACCTGGGAAGAATCGGGAACTCGGCACATTTTTGAAAAGTGACAAACCCTAACGGGTGAACAGCTAGTAAATATAATAATTATCGTCATGTAGATTTTGGAATGGCACTGATTGGAAGAATTGCTGCTCAAACGCACAATTCCCCAAGAAACACATTTTTTGTGGCCTTGATGTCAAAATCCGATCAAATCAGACAGCAAGTGCATGTTTGTTAATGACCTTGCAGGCAAAAAAATAATAATCAGATTTACATGACCTAAACCCCGTCTTCAAGTGGACCGCTGTTTCATTGCCAATGCTTGTTCCAGCTTTGGCAGGACCAGTGGCGTCCCTATGGGGGGGCACAGGCCCCCCCATATTGGACCTGTGCCCCCCCAGGTGCCCCCCCATATCAACTTTCCAACTCTGGCTTAAATATACAAATAGCATTGTGGGTGCCCCCCCAGAGAATCGCGTGCCCCCCCAGGTGCCCCCCCGTTCGAGAACCCCCCGTTACGCCACTGGGCAGGACATATGCTGTCATGTGTTGCCACCTAGTGGCAAGTGTGCAATTCGGCGCTCTCCAGCAAGCGGTCCACATAAACTAAGTGTTAGGAACTAACTGTATTTTGTGTACGGAAGAACCCAGGGCTGTTTCTGAGAACACTCAATGGCCCTGTATAATTCCTTAAGGAATGTGACTGCTGAGTCTTACGCTGGTCTACATGACATTGTACCTTAATGTTGAATAGAACTTTGTGAATGTTCCATGATGTTGGAACTATTTCTTTGGAGTTGCAGTGCTACATCATACAAAACTGACTTTGTGCCAGATGGCAGCAGTACGCAGTTCTCATTTTCGCAAGACATTTTCACCAGATCTCCCTCCGGTTGGGGATCTAACTGACAAAATATAGATGTTAGAACCCTCTAAATCGGTGTCTAACTAATACAGAGTATTGTTGGCAGGAGTCGGTTCACATACTCACAGTTCAGCAGAAACGCTAATCACTGAAAAATCCGTTCCTCACAATACTCCGCTTGCAGGCAGAGTAATTTAAAACAAAAAACCATTGAGCCATGGTGATTTTCCAATGACAAATAACGCACTGGTACTCACTTTAAGGCACCAATTAAAAAAAAAATGTGCATAGGTTGTATAACTACATGTACTATCCCTACACCATCACAACATAGTGAATGTGTAGGTCCTGTCCCTACACATTCACTGGCCCCTGTTGCGCACTGGTGCGGAAGTAATCCGCCTATTGTTCTAGCACTTGACCTTTGACCCCCTGCGCACTCAAGCGGTTAATCCGTTCTATTGTTCTGACAATACAAAGGGTCATTAATCATTGTTACCCCTTTTCTATTGTTCCATTGTTCTTCACATTTTTTGAAAATCCATTTATCAAGTAATAAACGATTTATGAATTTTTGTTGTGATAATTGTCAAATATTTTTACATCTTTTATATTACAAACCCTACTTGAAATCCTTATCCATTCACACTGATATGAAATCCACACTCACATAGTACTGCTGTAAATTAACATAAATAAGTCACCATACCATTCATATAAAATGTCACCAATTTGATATAACACTACTGGTGTGGAGAACTTTTTCCCAATGACACTGTCATATGATGAACTCTTAAGAATTATGCATATTTTTCAAGACAGGAATCACAATTTTTTCATGTGTATGGGATACTCAGTATTTACTGTCTCTTCATAACCTCATGACCCATTATACTTCACATGCTTATTTGAACTGTCAAAACATGTTTTCTTCAATCAGAAGACACACATTTGCTTTCAATACCATTCTCGCTTCATTCCAAAAAATTCACTGGCAGCATCATCTGCCTGTAAATTAAAACCTCACTTTGTGTATTCATTCGCGTAAATACACTACAAAACTGAAACTCCCGTTGACAGACATTAAATGTAAACTCTGGTGCTGTACACAGACTGACAGAGTAACACAAAAATCATCAATGCGCATTCAACATCGAAAAACTAAGCTTTAAACCATTACAACGTCATGCTACATTCACACCGCGTGTACTTCGACGGTATTTCTTCACTATACCCTACCTTCACATGGCCAAAACGTCCTGCAAATCCTCCATTTCCACTTATTTCACATCGACACATCGCTTTCTTCACTCGCCGTCCGCCATGTTTGTTTACAGCTGTGACATCTCGCTCCCTCTCGCTCTTAACTCAAGGTCGCGAGATTCTTAGCCCGAACAAGTTGGCTGCTTTCGGTTTCTTTTTTTGTGAAATTGACTATTTTTGTGCTCCTAATCCAAATGAAAGAATAAGAAACTGCTGTCTATGCCATTAGAATTATATACACCTAGTCCAACACATAGGAATTTCTGATATGTAGATTAAGTAGCTCTAACTTACAATTTACATAATTGCTGGCATCTTTGTGACTTCCAAAAAAAAGTTAAGTGTCAAATAAATGTCACCTTTTCTTTTTTAGTCTTTCCCTAAGAATTTTGTACCTTTCTGATGTAATATTAGCTTAAAAAAAAAAGAAATTGATCAGATTTAGACCTGAATACATTTCCTGTAAAAAATTAAGAAACTGTTGACAACCCTGCAAAATGCATGACATGGTGTTGTTAGTTCTCAGTGTGTCATGCATGAATTGCTGCTTGTGTCAGATTCATCAGCCCTGTGCCAGAGAAACCATCCCCTCTGCTGCTCACTGGAGCATAACCCTGTGTTAGCCAATAGTTAGCCTTCTCCCTCCTCTATCCCCTCCCCATTTTCTATTTCCCCCTCCCCTCCTTGTAGAACAATGACTCTTGACCACGAGTGTTTTCAAAAAAAGTTGTGAGCTTGTGATGTGTGTCTATATTATTAACAAGGGTATGAATGATAGGCCATATTGAAAGATTTGTTTATAAAATTTAGTGTGCTGATTATTATCTATATAAGGCATGACCCACCTGAAAAACGAATTGAACACCATCCTTGTGTATTTCTGCAATGATTTCATCCACTTATGGGTGCCAGCTTCATTGTTATAAACAGATATCCTGCTGTTGAAGGAGACAGTCAACTCATTTACCATTTCATTTAGGGCCATTAGACTCAATGAACCACTCCATGCATCAATGATTTTGCAGCAAAATAAACAAATGCTGTGATTGGATGATAAATGATTTGTCCAAAATAATCAATTACTTGGTTGCAAATCATTCAGGAATTGTTGTAAAATTATTTCATGCCTGGTGATATTTTTGTTATAATTGTCTGCCTAATCTTAAGCAAAATTTAAGCAACACACCTGTCAAATGACAAAAAAGGCCAAACCTGATGATCACTTCCAAACCAAGTGATCACTGTCATCAACAAAATCATTAATTAGAATAATATTACACTTGGAAAAAAGGATTAGATAACACACAACACTGATTTTCTACAACATAATGACCGCTGACATTCCATGGCTTTATTTCATGCACTGCACTGAAATATGGTCCTGGTAGCCTGAAGACCTGTGTAGTTGCTTGAAGATGTTTCTAAAAAACAGGTTCATGAGTGCTTCTTTTGGTCAATGATAATATGTATGACATTACTTTTAGGTCAGCATACTGAAAGTCTCCTCTTAATTTTTATTTCATTGCTCTGCATGGTTGTGAGACGATGGGCCTTTTTTTTCATTTTTGCTCCTGAGTTAGCAAAGAATAGATACTTTTGACTTTTTTAGAGTTTTCCATCAGCATGATCAGATAATTAACCCTTGATAATGTGCAGGCATGTGTTATTGTATATCTGGTGTGTTTTGTAAAATCACAAACGATCACTCAGATAAGTCAGATTACATAATTCATTCTTCTGTCACAGAAATTTAACCAACATGGCAACCTACCAGGGTTGGAGTGTTGGAATTGTAGTAAAATATAATTTTGGGTGTCAGTATATTGCAGGAAGGCATGCAGTCAATATGCTTGACATACAAATGGAGTGACACACCACACATATTTCAACCAGAGGCAGCACCTCACAGTAACATTTTCAGAGTGATAGGCCCATATCTGTTTCCCCCTGACACTTCTTGTACTTTAACACATGACATTTGTAAATGAATGGGAAGCTGTCAAGTTTCTCCTGGACCACTTTACAGTCTTTACTTACTGTCAACTGAGTCTTAGAAAAATGTCATGGTCTCTAAAAGTTTGGAAGAGGAGATTTTTTAAAATTTCTGAATGGAGCTTTTCCTTTTGTCATGCTTTTCTTTATTGCTTGTAATAATTCAAATTTGCAAGATCTTGTAATAGCAATTCTCTTTATCACATATATGTAGTCACAATAATGCAATTGATCCATTGCAATGCAGCTGTGGATTGTAATTATGTTTCTCACCAGGTGCTGTCATGTCTAGAAGTGATTGACCCCCTATTGCTAAATCTCAGAATTAAATTTTGTCCTTGGCTGTTGTTTTGATTATCACTGACAGCCATTGTTGGCTGAGTCCAAAGACCCTATACAGCAGTGTTAGCTTTGGAAAGAGGTGGTTTTCATTAAAATACAGAGGTGACAACAACCTTTGGCCTGCCCCATACAACAAGGCAGTTGCATGGAGCAAGAAAAACATCAGGTAAGACTTTGTCAATTCTTTAAAATGTGTCAATTTGAGGATAAACCGGCCCAAGAAAGTAGGTGAAATGCTAGTTTCATACTCTGTATATCTACTCATCACAAGCTCATCACAAACAAAAGGTGACTCCACTCGTGCTCTTGACATGCCTTAAATCAAGTCACCCCCTTTCTCAACCCTCACTCTCAGCCAACTTTTTTTTCTGGGATAACACTTTGATTTACAACACCAAAAAAAAAATGGAGCATTTGTATTGTTACAATAGACATTCAAAACGTTATTGCAATGCTACAGCCAATGATAACCAGGAGAAGGTTATCTTTGAAGTCAATGTATCTTCAACTATTTATGGGAGTACGATACAATTGGACAGATTTTCTGAAGGCAAACATCTGGACAGGGCGATTATCAATTGTGAACAGGTAAATACAAACTTTTTATTTCATCATCAACCAATATTTATATCATCATTTCACTTTGACACAGTATATGTTGATGCAAGAAAAACACTGTAAGCTTCAGCTTAAATTCACATTGCTTTATACCACCTACACTAATCCCTTCTCTAGAGCAACTTATATGACAGGCATATAATATGTATACTGTGAATCTCATGTTATGTGTCAAAGGTCTTTTTTAAAATAAAAGCCTGTTTTTAGAAATATCTCATTTCCAAAATTTTGTAGAAATTTTCCAAAAATATTATTAGAAAACCAAAAAAAAAATGAATAAAATCACTATATTTGAAGTTGGTGACAAAGTAATTGTCTGACATTTAAGACATGATAGTATTTTTAAAAATTAGGGCATTCAAAAAAAAAGATTTTAAAAAGTATTCTAAAACTTGTTGTTTCCCTTTTATTCCAGGCCCAAACTCTCCTCCAAGAGATGACCAGACTCCAGACCGATCTCTGGACAAATGTTGAACAAGTACACGTTGTGGAAGCCAACACTGTAGAACTGAGGAGGGTATGCACAACCGACGGGGTGTGGCATACCCTACTCGTCTGTATTGTGAGTGGTAATGTCACTATAAACGACGTTCAAGAAGCTGAAAACTCCATTACATTCACTGAAGGTCTGTACCAGTCATTCATTGACGTTTTAAAAGACACTTTGCCCATATTAATGGGAAATGTCCTCCAGCTGGAGGAAGAGGTGCCCTACCTCCTCATGTACAAGAGGTTTGACCTTGTCAACCTGAATGAAGCACCTGCTCTGTTCCTGACCACCGAAGAGGCCTCAAGACCCTGCCCTGACAAGGTCACACTGATTTCCCAGGAAGAATTGGCAAGATGCCAAAGGATAGACAGGGCCTATCATTTCCTGAGCTATCTAACTCAACCTTTGTTAGGCAGTGAAGAAATGCCCATTCAGGTTGAGGATGATGATGTCCCTCGCCAAATAACATTTTCAACAGAACACGGTAGTGTCAGCCTCGGACCCAGACCTGCCGGACCTCCCCCAACCCACTCCATAATAGCGTACCAAGTACCAAGAGTTCCAGCTACAGCATTATGCTTGATCATAGGTGAGATTATTCACCATAAGAAACTGCAAGAGTATTTCAATGATGGTGATGATGTCTCTCTTGACCAGGCATCCCAACTCACTCAAGAGTACATGAAAGTAAGATGTAAGAAATTCCAAAGGCTCATGTGCAACATCCTGCAGCAATTGGGTTACAGAAATAATACCCCTACTGCTGCACTGTGCTTTATGATCATGGGTGTCGGAGTAACTTATTCTCCCCATCATAATGCCTGTGAACAGGTCAGACAGCCACTGACTAACAATGATGATTTTTTCTATGCGATACATGACAAATTTGTCATAAACTTTTAGTTTAAAGCTTAAATGTATTACATGTTTAGCTCCGGTGCATAGCTTTTAGTTTGTTAGATAGATAACTTACCTATTGTGTAAACTTTATTTCATGTTGTCTTATTCCAATGTATATAAACTTTTCAGATTACTTCTTAAAAAAAAAATTTAATTTCCTGTGAAATGAGACAATCAGATGTATATACTTTTATTATTGTTTGGATAGATAACTTTCACATTTCTTGTAAATATGCTGTATTTCTTGTTAACTTATCCCAGATGTATGCTCTTTTCCGATTACTTCTAAAATTAAATTTCTTGTAAACTGTCATCACAGTCTTTCTCTTTGTGTTTCTTTATTTACTTAAATTTATCATGTCTGATGACTTTACATTCTAGACTTTGAAAAAATTGACATGGTGCATGAAAGCACTTTAGTCCAATAAACATCCTTGTCCTTTTCACCAAGAAGAATAAGAAAAAAGACTAAAAAGAAGACCAAGAAGAAGACCAAGAAGAAGACCAAGAAGAAGACCAAGAAGAAGACCAAGAAGAAGACTAAGAAGAAGACTAAGAAAATCCTCCACATTCATAACTTCCATCATGCTCAGCCCTAGGTTAAACAAGAGAAAAGTAAAATCCATGCTTTTTAAAACTGCTGTAAGTCAATACACATCTTCTCCCTTTTCACCAAAAAAGGAGCCCGAGAAGAATAAGAAAGTTAAACCACCTTTTTTTCTTAAGAGTGAAGCTAATATTATGAATGCTAACAAATAATGAAACCAACAACATTTCTCCAAAAAATATAAAAAATTTATATTCAACAATATAAAAAGTTTTTTGTGAATGGAAGACAATACATTTCAATAAACAGGTTTTAAGCTTTTCTCATAATAATCCAAAATATCTATAGTTCTTTCAAAGTTAACAATAAGTTCATAAGTTTCTATAACAAGTATTAAGCAGTCATTGACAAACTAACGAAGTTAATCATGAACACAATTTAGCTATTATATTATTTTGCTTTCACAAAGTGTCATTTCACAAAGACCTTAGAGTGCTAATATATAACAACAGTCAAAAATCACAGCCTATGGAATAGCAAAGGTTAAGTTATTCATAAATAAGTTTCTCCTTTTATAAAAAAACTGTCTTTAAATAGGAACACCCTGAACTTTCAAAAAAATAAATTTAATTACTAATACTCAGTGACATTTCTAGCCTTCTCTCATACAAGCAAATTCAATTTACCACCTCTGATATGCGATATAGAGTCAATAATTTATCAACAATAAGATCACAACTGATAAGTTAATCCCTAAAAAAAGTAATACAATTGTGTCACACAAAAAGTGACTTTTTGAGTTTAGTTTTGATTTTCTCCTGCTTCAATATTAAGTAAAATATCTGACATCATGCTTGCATCCACAAATAACAGAACAGTAACAAATACTACTAATATATAAAAGGGTTTATGCATGTAAAAAACTAACTCATATAAATATATAAATAACATACTAAAAAATAGATCTCCATACACTTTCACCACTCATTAATTCTCTCTTATTGTTATAAAAAATACATAAAAAAAGATCTAGTTTATCAACAGAAGTTACAATTTATCATAATTATACCTCTTTCATACCCAAGTCATCACATACATACACACAGAGCTACAAGAAACAGGAACAAAAAACTATTCCTACAATAATGACAAAAAAGCCTTGTCATCATAACATTGCTAATGTGGTACTAACATAACTTTTTGAAAACAGGAGTACAATATATCATAAAACCTTGTCACCAAACAATAAACCTTGCTACAAAAAATATAACAATCCCTGCTGCCAAGCTAGTTAAAAAATTTGAACTGTCAGATCTGAAAAGAAATGTCAATACACAAAGTGACATTTGTTTTTATCATATCTCTTTTCCCCCCCCCCCCTCTAATCATTAGAATATCAAGAAACATACCAAAAAAATCATCAATACTCAAAATAACATGACCAACACAGCCTTCGCAAGAGTATAACCAACACTAATTTTAACAAAAATAAAATAAATACAATATCTGATATCATAAGTCACTTAATACTGATTGGGTTTAACTAAATTGTTAAACTAGTTCAAAAAAAATTTGAACTGACAGTTGTGAAAAGAAATGCCAATACACAAAGTGACATTTGTTTTTATCTTATCTCTTTTTCCCCTCCAATCATTAGAATATCAAGAAACATACCAAAAAATCATCAATACTCAAAAATAACACGGCCAACACAGCCTTCGCAAGAGTACAACCAATACTAATTCTAACATAAATAAAATAAATACAATATCTGATATCATAAGTCACTTAATACTGATTGGGTTTAACTAAATTGTTAAACTAGTTCAAAAAAATTTGAACTGACAGTTGTGGAAAGAAATGCCAATACACAAAGTGACATTTGTTTTTTATCTTATCTCTTTTTCCCCTCCAATCATTAGAATATCAAGAAACATACCAAAAAAATCATCAATACTCAAAAATAACACGGCCAACACAGCCTTCGCAAGAGTACAACCAATACTAATTCTGACATAAATAAAATAAATACAATATCTGATATCATAAGTCACTTAATACTGATTGGGTTTAACTAAATTGTTAAACTAGTTCAAAAAAATTTGGACTGACAGTTGTGAAAAGAAATGTCAATACACAAAGTGACATTTGTTTTTATCTTATCTCTTTTTTTCTCCCCCTCCAATCATTAGAATATCAAGAAACATACCAAAAAATCATCAATACTCAAAAATAACATGGCCAACACAGCCTTCGCAAGAGTACAACCAATACTAATTCTGACATAAATAAAATAAATACAATATCTGATATCATAAGTCACTTAATACTGATTGGGTTTTAGCTGAATACTTGAAATCATACAATACATAAAAAAATCCACATGTGTTGAAATGATCCTCAGAAGTAGTGTATATTTCTAACAGTGTCAATTCCAATTTCTATATTTCAGTCAGTTAATAGATTTCTCACATAAAATAGAAGTGCATAAATTCAAAGAAAAAAAAACTACTTCTGAGCATCATTTGGTCACAAAATATCAGCACATTATAGTTACATTCTACTTTTATCACCCATTAAAGCATGTCAAAAAAAAACCAAGAGTTAAATACCCTGCAATAATGCAATAATGCAACTTGTTTCTTTTTTTAATTTAAACCCAAGCAAACCAGAAATTTAGACAATTTTGACTTATTATTTTTTTACAGTCCACAATAGATCTTTTAATAAATCAAGTTCATGGTTGAAATTTCACTAAACTTTTTACAGATCAGAAAAGTTAACTTTTTAAAAAATTTTCACCAAAATCAATTTCTCGGTCTGAGTCGCTGTGGAATGATTGCGTCTGGGTTTAAACCGTTAAGCATCCTGGGTGGCTTGGGTCGAGGGGCATTGTGGGGAACCTGTTCAACAGGCTGAGGTATAACCAGAATTCCTGCTGCCACAGGGACATCCCATGGTCGTGGGAAGTGATTAATCATGAAAGTCACCCCGTTTTCTTCTATCTGTAAAAAAATTTTTTAGTTAATCATCATTAAAAAAAAATCAATACCAAATTACAGTTAAGAAAAAAATTAAATCGAATATCGTGCATCTGCACCATTGTCGTCATCATCGTTTACCAGTTTCTTCATTTCATATAATTCGAAATCTTTACCTCTTAGCCAACTAATGAATCTGCAGGGTAATGTGAACACAAAGCAGAAGCACTCTGCACATTTAACCATACAAACAGGATCTCTTCTGAGTCCCTTCCGTTTTCTTATAATGATAATGCTACTACAAACCGCTATAAAAATAATGAGAAAGATCGCCCCTCCCACTCCTGAAAAGACCATGATCTTCGCAATAGTCAGGACATCATTTTCCGGTGTCAACTGGGTGGTCTTGGTCTTGGTCTTAGCTGTACTGGTCTTCTTGCTTTCCGCTGTTGGGGGTGTTGTTTCTTCGTCAGGGTTAGACCTCTTGGTAGACAGCTGTGTCTTGGTTTCATGTGTGGGGGTAATGTTTTCCAAATTCAGATCCCGCACTTGGTCAACTGGGTTAGGCACAACTGGGGCTTCCTGCTCAGGCTTTGTTTTGGGTGAAAAAGTTGTCTCCTCTGCAATGTCAATCACTGTCCCAAGGTCCTGAGACTCAGTTTTGTCAACATAGATAGTCGAAAACACTGTACCTGTAACAGTTACTGTTGCCGATTTTGGTGCCACGTGGTCAAATGAGGAGTCCTGGCTGACATCCGGAAATTTCCTTAAGCAATTGACCCACCAATACGATCTGTCTTTCACCTCTTTGCAGAGTCCGTCAATTTCTGTTGTGATTTGCACGTTCTCGAAGCCGTAACTATCGTCCAAAGAATCCAAATCAAAGATCGTCGTGGTTGTCAGAAACAAGTTTTTTCCAATCCTTGCCTTCATGGGAAATCTGGGCACTGATCCAACATCCAAACACATGACTGATTGATAAGTGCACGAACACTGTCCATCGTCACCGCAATTAAAGGCCACTACATTGACCCATACGGTGGTTATACCGCTTGAGGCTAAAAACAGTAACAGAAACAGTCTATCCATTGTGAAAGCTGACAAAAACACGCACGACTAATCTCCCGCAACGCAAATCAACTGTCATATGACAGTGCCTCGATCTGGTGATGAAGGAAAAATTTCCCGCCAAATATTGAGGCACCATGCGGGGGTCAAAGGTCGCAGTATAATCGAAAGTAAAGGGCCAGAAACATGCCAATTAGCCGATAAAACATGTAGCCTTATCTAGAGAGGCTGGGGACAGAAGTCAAAAGTAAAATTTGACCATTTTGAATCCGATATAATGAAATGAGAAGTGCTCAGAGTTATGCATAAAAAACCCTTCAGGGGCCCCTATATCACTAATTATTCATGTTTAATATATATCCAGGGGTCACATTTGGGAAATCAGCATAATCCTGTGCATTGACAATTAGCAATCTCAACCGAATGCTTACATTGTCAAGCATAACTTTGTTGGTAAAAGCATTATTTAACAAAAGCACAACAAAAAAACAAAATGCTGATTTTCTCTACTTTCATGCAGTACAGCTATTCTTTGATAAAATAGTCTAAAATAAAAGACAATCTCTCAATCTCATGCAATTTCATCATGATTAGGATTTTTTATTTCAGTATTTAAGTAAAAGAAGTGAGACAATTTTCTAGTCAGCATGAAAGGACCAGGTGTGTGCTTGTGTGTTGTTGAGTGGGTTGATGGATGACAACCCTTTACAAAAGCTGATGCATGCCCTTGTGTAACATGACATTTTACATGACCTCAGCATTCAAAATTTCAATTCAGTTTACACATGATAAAACATTGCTCTGCAACATCAGGACAAAATGTGTAAAATGCACAAAAATGGTTAGGTTGGCCTGTGGGTGGGGCAAGTGGGCGTCCACACTTTGCAATCTTTATATAATTAAAGGCCACACTTCTCAAAAATTGACGCTTTTTCTCTAATAGGTTTTTATCACAAATAAAAAAGGTGTCAAATAGGTTAAAAATGCCTCTTCTCTTAGCATTCTCATAAGCTTGGCTTTTATTAAATCAATTTAGGCCTACCATTTTATTGTTGTTACTCTTACAACAATCATGCTTGACCTCCTAAGAGAAAGTCATAGAATAATTGACACCTCATTTCATCCATAACATAATAAATTGGAAAAAAATTTATCCTGTGTGGTAATTTTACAAAAGATTTCATAATGAATGTTCCATAGACAAGAAAAGTTATTGTTACAGCTGCATCTGCTTAACTCTTGACATTTTTTAAAAATCACAGTTGCCCTGGAAATTCTACATAGCATAATACACTTATATCAACACTTAGAGAAAGTCATAGAATAATTGACACCTCATTTCATCCGTAACATAATAAATGGGAAAAAAATTAATGCCATGTGGACATTAGACAAAGATCTCATAATTAATGTTCCATAGACAATAAAAGTAATCTTTTGCAGCTATGCTTGACTGATGGCATTTTTAAAAAATCACTGTTGCCCAGGAAATTCCCCCACAAAGTGTGCTACACTTTTTTATCCAACACAAAGAGAAAATCATAGAATAATTTACACTTCATTTAATCCATAGTATTATAAATTGGAAAAAAATTAATGTCATATGGCCATTGGACAAAGATTTCATAATTAATATTCCATAGACAACAAAAGTTCTTATTTTTGCTGTTGTGTTGGACTGTTGGTATTTAAAAAAATCACTGTTGCCCCTGGAAAATCCACAAAGCGTACAACACATTTATCACCACCAAAGTAAAGAACAATTACATCATGTCAAAGACTTGTCATTCATTATGCATTAGCCATTATGCATGAGTTCTCAACTTCTGATTGTCTTTGAAACCCTCTGACAATAAAATCTCTAATGAACCTTTGTAATAAGATTGATGACAGGAGCAAACAAAAAAAAATGCCATGATTTAAAAAAAGGCCAATTTATTGACAAAATTGAAAAGTCATCAATTCTGCAAGTCATCAATTCTGCTGTAAGATTCATGTCTAAAAAACAAAAAAGAAAGACATATTAAATAGCAATTTATTATCAAATATCTATTGCTACATGTCACTGTATTACAACCATTGGGTCAAGAGATCAACCAATAGCCACAGGTTGTGCAGTATATAAGAGAGGGAGAATGCTGTGAGCTCAGACCATACTCATCACAAGACTTGAGGACACTGATCAACTGAGCAAATCCTAGCCAAATCATCAAGAGAATAAGAAGACAGCCCAAAGCATTTTGCACCAGTAGCTGGTAAGTACCCATACTCTTGTCATTCCCATATCATTGTGAAATGAAAAGCCACTGACTGGAACTGTTGTCATCAATTAAGAAAATTCACAAAATTCTCATTTTTATTTTTTAAAATGCCTGTGTTTCAAAGGTTTTCGTTAGATGACGTCTCAGTGCTTTATTTGGTCTCAACAAAATATTTTTGTCATGTCAGTATGCAACAAAAAAAAGTTTTTCTTTGGTCATTTTTCTGTCAAAAACGTCGGTCTATAAACTGACGAATAATCAGCAACTTCTCATGGATTTCGATTCCTTTCTTCATATTTCGTTAGTATATAGGTTTAGTGTTACAGTAGCCAACATCATCTGAATTCATGATTCATCTCCGTCATAGTTTAATGCTTGCAAAGACTAAAGGCATATTTTCCTATTCCTTCGCCATTGATCAATACTTCCATCCCATTACCCAGAGGGCGCATCGTCTCAGCACACTGGCGACGCCTAACGAAAAATTTCGGAAGATCGCGCTTGCAAAGTTTTCATCTGTCTCGAGGCAAATGTCAGCACATAAAATATTAATTTCACACTAAATCGAATTCTGTGCTAAATAGAGTGATTTGCATGTGTGAAACACCCGTCCGCACCTTTCACAGGCCAAATATAAGACGAAAATCGATTATTTCTGAAAATTTCCATTGCTGATAGCTGATAGTGACGCCGATTTTCACGTTATGGCTGTCATCGTTTTTGATTCGTTCTTTCCGTCCTTTAGAATCATCGTCATTCTGTTTGTTTGCAGTATATAGGGTCTACGGTATATAGCCGTGTATAATTTACAGTCTGAAGACCAAATATAAGACGAAAATCGATTATTTTCTGAAAATTTCCATTGCTGATAGCTGTTAGTGACGCCGATCTTTACGTTATGGCTGTCATCATTTTTTATCTGTTCTTTCGGCAGTTTAGAATCATCGTCATTCTGTTTCTTTGCAGTATGTAGGGTCAACGGTATATAGACATGTATAATATTACAGTCTGAAGATAGGAAATCAAATTTGTTCCATGTTGATAGCTTTGAAAGCTGCGGTATTCGTACATCGCTAGTACGTTATTTTAACTAGAGAGGGCGTGTCCGTCCTACACCAATGCACCACCTGGTGAGCGATTTAGTACTGTAAGAGAGCATGATTTTTTTCACAGCTAAATATAAAGGTGCCTACAATTTATTGGAAAGAAGTGTCTTAAGTCATTTACACATTCTTGACACTTCTAATCAATATGAAAAAAACTCAACCTTATCATTAGAGCTAGGAGCCATCAGTTTATGCAGCCAGAGCCACCCTAAATTGTTGTCCAGCTGAAGCCAGCTGAAGCCAGCTGAAGCCAGCTGAAGCCGGCTGAAGCTGGCTGAAGCCAGATGAAGCCAACTGGAGCCAGCTGAAGCCAGCTGAGGCCAACTGAAGCCAGCTGAAGCCAACTGAAGCCAGCTGAAGCCAGCTGAAGCCAGCTGAAGCCAGCTGAAGCCAGCTGTGTCATGGATGTGCCATTGCCAAAATTAAAATGTAGTTTTCTCTGGGTCTTTGCTGCCTCTTTTATACCTGAAAATCATCGTCTAAAATTGTGACCTGCTCCACCAAAAAAAAAAAGAATTCACATTATGCAGTTTGTATTTCCCAGAATAGTGTAAAATATGTTAAAAAAAAGGTCGTATTCAGATTTATTTTAGCTGTTATCAAATGAATAAATTAACACTTTTTTTAATCGGAAACAGATTTTTTTAAATGATCTAAATAGGTTGCTCATCCTGATTTTCATAAGTCTTTCGTTGCTATGGCAGGAAAGTCAAATGCTATTTTCTCAAAGTTTGACGTTTCATATCATCAATGTTTGTGGTGCCATGTCTTTGCATCGGATCGAGATACCGAAGCATATGAACCATCATTTTTTTAAAGCTCAATTTCAGTAAAATAAAGTCATTTTCACAACTAAATACGATAGGTGGCCGACTTTGAACTCCTTTCGGTAGAGCTGCTCACAATTAATTTTACTCCGTCACAAGTTCCAAAAAAAAAAAAAGACTTTATGTTCACAAATTTGAACTTAATCAAAAAGAATATTAATCATCCGTCAGGTCAAGTGTTGGCTTGGCTCTTGACTCTACTTATCATTTGCTGTACAATTTCGGTTCAGTGACATTAGGTCAGGACAAAATATTCAACACATTTTTTTTTTTTTTTGGTGAGGATAAATTTTCCTCATTTTATTAATTTTGTGTTACACAAAATAATTTCTACGGGGTCTTCTCAGACAACATATAACGACATGCAAGTCATTTATTCCATCCTACTCACAATATAAATTTTCTCACAAATGTGACTACATCGAGTGCACTACACTATCATGCATGAAATATCTGATATAAATTTTTTTTCACCATCACACAACATCTTTATTTCTTTACACAGCTTCGCAGAAATATTGGATTTCCTCAAGCATTAAATTCAATCATCATAACCCCTCCAATCATTGAACACCAAAAGAAAATTCTAACATTCATTCTAACATCAATTGATTTTTTGTTTGTTATAAAATCTTATCAATTTTTTTTTCACATACATACTCCGCACAGACATAAGATATTTCTTTCTACCAACCATGTTTAAATTAACCCTGACAAACATTGAAAACATTCAGACACTCCTCTTTCACCAGATCCTTTTCCAACCTTTTTATTCTATTCACAATGGCCAATGGTTGTTCCCCTCTACTCCGATAAAATACATATAGGAGTGAAAAGTAACCACAGTTTTTGGTGTCCAACATTTGATCATTTATTAACCGACAATAATGGTTTTGGCTAAAGTCGAACATTTCTTTTCCATAGGAGGAAAGTTCCATTTCTCCAAGAGAGTCAAAAATTTCAACACCATCATGAGTCACAGTCAGTACCAGCCAATGTCCAACTCCGGCATGATCGAGCGACCGTCCATAGGTCCCTTGATTCCGAGTGGGTACTCCACCAGATTCGTTGCACCCATGGCTCGTGTACCTCCCGTCAACATCCCCCGTGGAAGAGTGAGAACAAGAGGTCCTTCTGTCAACTCTGACGTTACAGGGACGTCTTTTGCTCACCCCTCCTGTCGCTGCCCGTCTTCTCCCTTTCCTGTGCAGTTTCTCACCCCTCATGTGTTCGGCGGTCAAGGAATCATCCTCAGCACAAACTCCGTTCCAGTCCCGTCTATACCCTCGACATCTTCCGCCTTCCGACCGGTCCCTTCCTCCTCTCGAGGGTGAGTAAGCTTTTATTCCCATAGTATTGACGTATATGATGTAGCAACTCTCTCTATCATCCCTACTAACATATGGTAACACTTTACTGGGTGCTATAGCCATGACAAAGTCTCGACTCCTCCTGTCCTTCCACAAAATGTTATACATATCCGCAGTGTTCATGCTAAATACACGTTCCTCTGATAATCGATTTCGTAATGACTGGGGTAAGTCACTCTGGTCAATAGAATGACCGAATGAGGCAGTGGCTTAGAAAAACGGAGTTCAATCCTGACCGAGCCGTCACGCGATGTGGGGTAGTATGTATCGCGGTTTTGAGGGTTGAGGTGAACTACGAACAAACTGTATCCAGCTCCAAACTCTTCCAGAGTTATTCTCTGACTGTGAGTAGTACCCTTGTTCTTCCCGGCATATAGGTCACAGTACCCCTGCAGGTACTTGCCACGATCAAAGTCAAATGTGAGTGGTCCTCCTGGTGTTGGACTACCGGAAAGACTGACCGAAATATTATTTATTTCAAAATTTTGAAAATTGTACGGATTTTCGCCGATGTTTCCCAGGAAGGAACTACCCGAGACAAAGGCAATTGCAAGCGAGCTAGGGATCCTCCCGTTGTATCCGTCCTCCACAAAATACGAACTGACCCCTCGGCTTAAGGTAAATTTTCTTATGTCCTCTTTGAGGTAAAAGTACCTAGCTCGCGAAAGTTGCGATTTCATCACAGATTGATGAGCGATCAACACCTGGGGACTAGGCGTCACCTGTTTAACCAAAAGTGACACGTCCTGTATCTCCAGTACGTAGTCTTTCTTCGTCGAGTTTGCCGTCATCAGTCTGAATGCCGATGATGTGGGAAATAGTGTCAAATCCAGGTCCACGCCATTTATTAGATATTTATTAACCTTGCAAATGTCAGCTTGTAGACGTGACCGTAATTCCACAGATCGACTCTTTTTCATCATGTCGGCCCTCTTCTTTAAACCCCGATTACCTCCAGAAGAAAGAGAAAGATTATCCAAATATCCGGCTGTATCCTTGTAAAACATTGCGCATTGCAATTCTTCATCGGTGACGTCGGTCTCGTCGAGCAAAATGTTCAGAAGAGAGGCATAACTGTAACCCGTCATACCTCCTAACACCACAGTGTCATTCATGCGGATTTCGCACTGGTGCCAGAGGGAGTCCGCCAGGAGATTACAAACGCTAATACTCCAATCCCCTTCATCTCCTGGAGAGGTCGATTCACCTTTTTCTGAGGCTGATGCTGATGCTGATGCCGATGTTCGACTACTGGACGATGGCCGTGGTGGTGGTGGTTTTCCAGGAACCGGTTTTCCATCTGCCTGCATTATTCTCACTGTTGTCCGGATGAAGATTTCTCTTAGATCAATGTAAGATGATCCTGCCCCAGGAACACGGAATTTCACATTCCCTTCTGTGGAGAACTGGTTCAATGGACGATAAGTAACATACTTCACGTCACTCACCCCTAAATTGCTTACGGGAATTTGGAACAAGACTTTTTCACCGCTGGCCATGATACACTTTTTTTTTCTTGCCTATAAAGTTTTTTAAAAAAACGTGGAAGTTGTTCTCTCTCTCTCTCTCTCTCTCTCTCTCCCCTTCTCTCCCCTTCTCTTCAGTCAAAAATATCTTCTCCTCTCTTCCTCTTCTTGGTCTTCTTTCCACTAGTCTTTCTTTTACCAGATTTTTTACCTTTACTCGACTTCTTTTTCTTTTTCCTCTTTTTCTTACCCTCGCCGTTGGAAGATTTACCGGCAACTGATGGTGCGCGGTACTTCGCTCCGGTTTTACCACTAGCTTCTGCCTTGGCCATATCGGCAACTTGCTCCACCGGCGTTATGACATTGACGGGTAACTCTTTTGACGCGCTGACTGTACCATTACCGGATTTATTTTTCAATACCACCAATCCGGGATTGTCACCCCACATATAGGTCTTACCCACAGATCGTTTAAAGTGTTCTATCCAAGGGTTGCTGTTCATGGAAGCCACGGACTTGTAGTCGGAATCCATTTTAGGACTAGTGTGCAACGAGATGTCAATGCGTCGTTTTGGATCGAGTGAAGATGTTCGAGTGGTTCACCGTCCTTACCGCAGATCTCTATAGTCAACTCGCTCAGACTGCTCGCTCTGAGAGGCACGTACTGGACTGGATCGAAACGCATACAGTTATTCCGTTTTATTTCCCCCACGGAGAGCGAGGCCAACACCGGTCTGTAGATATCTCCTATACACGATGGTTGACAAGCCGAGCAGCATACGTATATGCCCTCAGACTTCTGGTTCGTTTTGAAGGGTGGTAAACCTATTTCCAACAGAGCTATGTGCCATTTACCGCTCTTAGAACTTTGATTCAGAATATAATGCTCGGGCAATGTGCAAGTGAAACTCGCCGGAGAGTTTCCCCCATGAGTCTCGGGATTCAGATTGCTCTCCAAGCAAATATACATTATTTCTTTTATTTATCGTTTTCCACCCTGTTCTTGACTTTTCATCTATCCTATCCTTAGATTATGTCTTTTCTTTTTTTTACTTCTTCTTCTTCTTCTTCTTCTTCTTCTTCTCGTTCCCCCTCCCTCGTTTAAGGTCCACTATAGATGAGGCTCTTAGCCATTCATTGTACTTGTTCGGCCAACTTTGATATTTCACAAGCTTCTCCAAGACACCATTACGCCTCCTAGTTTTGAGCACTTTATCGATCTTGAACAGAGCATTAGGGTCATACTTTACCGGCGTTAGCTCACCGGCATAAAAATGTCCCCGAACCGGCTCTTTAGCGAAGTCCGATAGATGATATACGGGGATTCCCTCGTGCACTCTTCTGTCCCTCACGGTAAAGATCTCACCCGTAAACTGTTCGTCATAGGCTCTGTCAAAAGGTTTTTGTCTGAAGTGGGCTATGCGCACCGTTTGTCCGAGCGAATACTTGTAGGGTGCCTTAACACCGTCAACTCGACGTCCGGGCGGGTGGGATAGAGCCTTCAGAGCTCGTTTTAGAGAATCTTTGTAGGCGGAAGAGTTTGTGACGTATTGATAGTCCCACACTCGTTGGGAGTTTGCGTCGTTCACGGCGGACGGTGCAGTGCCAATTGAACTGTGGTAGGTGTTGTTGTAAGACTCCACGATCGACTGGAGATCCCCCTCGTAAGCGTAAGAGTTTGTACGCTGAAAATATTGAAAGAGTTTTTTCTTAATAGTCTTTATAAGGATCTCAGAGTAATTCGCCTTGCTTTCGGTGTTAGCGTAGTAATGATGCACGTCTCTCTGACGAAACAACTCCTGCACCGAAGAGTTTGAGAATTCTGTGCCATGATCCGTCCTTAAAAAACGAGGCTTAACTCCGGATCTATCGAATATGACGTCGAAAGCTCTCACCATTTCTTTCCCTCCCTTGTTTTTCACCGGTTCGGCTCGACAGAATCTGGAGAAGATGTCCACCGTTATCAGAATATGATTGTGCGACGAATTGCTCCTCGCAAAACGTTCACCGGTCAACACCAATAAATCGGCATCCCATATGTGATTTAAACCGGGAGAGATGATGCGACGATAAGCCGGTTGTCTCTGTCTTACGGTCTTGTGAAGAGTCACTATGTCCTGTCCTTCACTCCACTTTTTAATGCGTTTCAGTGGAATGATGTAACGACCTTCTTCTTTGATAACCTTGTAAAGTTTAGAGACACTGGTGAAGCTCCCCGGCGAATGAGGGTCGTAAAATCTTTTAGTGAGGTAGGAGTCTATATTCTTGGGAACGAGTCTTTTACCTCTTTTCCATCTTTTCCCTCTTTTCTCTCTTTTCCTCATTATTATCCTTTTCTTTTTTAAGCGCGGTGATGATAACGCCTGTGGAACAACTGAGCTAGAGTTTGGATTGCCCTATAGAGGGGACGAGTGAGAGTTTGAAGGAGAGTTAGACACAAAGTAAAGTTAAAGCGCAAAGCTCTCCATTTATTTCCGACAACTGTCAAAACCTTTCGCAAGGACGAAGACAAAGCCTGAAGAGTAGAGCCTAGTCTACCCCCTTTATCCGTCATTCCTCTTCTCATTCTGGTGATAGAAAATAACTACAGTTTGACCCAGGCCACCGGAGCTTTGCTCCTACTCCTACTCCTACTCCTACTATCACCACCGGTTTGGAGGGTAGACGAGGAACCTTTACCACTTCTTATTCGTTTTCTTCTCACTCTCCCAGCCAACCGATCGTTCTTAACCGTTAGCTCTTTCTTCCTTCCTTTATCGCCACCCGGCTTCCTCAGTCCCAGCCTCTTCCAGCTCTTCCAACCATTCCGTACGCCACGACCTCCTACCGCGCTCTGACGGTCTCCTGTCCTACGCCTACTCTTGTTCTTCAGGAAGTGTAGAACCCGCCTCAGTTTGGCGTTCCCTATGAGATTCAAGGGCACGTTCTTCTCCAGTAATATCGCGTAGAAAGTTTTGTAGTCCTTCGGTAAGGGAAAGCCGGTGGACTGAGTGTGTAAAAGAGAGGCTGTAAAGTTTTCGGTACCATCTTTACCTCCTCTGTAGGGTTTGAGAGCCCTGTAGATCTCCCTTACATTACGCCTTCTCCAGTCTTCCCCCAAGGAAGCCAGAACTTCCCTCAAGACACCCTTGTCCTTGGACTTCGTAGATTTTTCCAGTTTGGCCGCTTCAGGCGAGTCGGTGCCCGGCGCCCCCGACGTCTCATGAACGCCTTCGCGGCGAGTCGTACCTCGCCCACCTGACTCCTCAGAAGGCTGTGCGGCTTGAAGAGGAAGGCTCGAGCCCTGAGGGCTCGCGCCTTCCGCTTCAGGCCGTGACTTTCGATCTTTCTCCATGCTGAGATACTTTTCCTCCGGTATGACGTATACCTTTTTGTTGAACTTCATGACGGATGACATGCTATCGTTTTTTTATTTTGGAGGGGGATGGTGGGGAGGGGGGTTTCCTAATCTAATTGCCTATTCTCAGGGAGGGGGTCTGTGACGGTGTTACTGTCGACCGTTGCGCACTCGGTGACTGCTCAACGTTGCGGCTGACATCAACGACGTCGGAGTGACGTTCTAGTTCCAAATCTTCCTCCAGTTCTTCTTCTTCTAGGTACCTCCTCTCCTTAGAGTCCTTCGAGTCCTTCGAGTCCTTCGAGTCCTTCGGACGTTCAGACTCTTTAGAGGCGCTATCCTCACCTTCTCCCTCCGTCAGCTCCTCCGATGTATTACGGCTTTGGCAGTCAGAGGGTACTGGTACTCTCTCAGAAACCCCGCCCTTTACTTTCCTAGGCGATTTTTCGGGTGAAGAGTCGCTGCACGACTCGCTGGACGACTGGCTCGACGACTGACTCGACGACTGGCTAGTCGACTCGTCTGATGATTGCTCGGATGACTGGTCGGACGACTCAACCGAAGACGAGTCGGATTCTTCATCAACCTCGATGTCCTCTTCGCATGACAAGACGTTGTCGTCCTCGGTTTCTATAGAGGTGCACTCCCCATCGGCTGTGTCACTCTCATTCGCGCTCTCACTAGAGCTCCCGCTCTGAACACCTCCTCTCTTCCCGCACAACTGTTGCAAGTAGGGGTAGCATAACTTTAAGAAAGCGACGACGGTTTTGTAGTGCTTGTGCAGACACTGGCGAGCCAGGGAGGCTTTCCGCACGCTAGCCAACTTCCTTAAGAGAACCTTACTCTTGACAAGCTTCTTTCGAGTAGTGGAGGATATCCTCAGTCCTCCTTTTAACACGTTCAGTATCACCTCTACTATGGCGAGGGCTTGCTCGCGGTCGGCTTCGCTCAACAAACGTCGAGTGAGTGAGGGAGAAACCTTCCCAGTATTGACAACCAGCCTTATGAATGGAAAACATTGTCTGATGAGTGACGACATGATCAATGGTGAAAGAGAAATGGCGAATCACTTCTTTACGTACAGGATAAAATCATCCGATGGTAGTATTCGAGTGCTCAGTCTTATGTCCTCGTCGCCAGAAGTAGTGAGGTTGTTAACGACGAGGTAGCCGTGCGGAGAACGAGTGGCGTCCTCCCACGCTTCCAGGAGTCTTTTAGGGGTGGAAGGAAACATTTGGCGCGACAGGTGATGGATCTGCTGTAGGTCTCGACAGGTCTTCATGAGAATGAGATAGCTACTGTTCAGATTGATGGTTCTGTAATAACGAGATTGGTGGAAAATATTTTGAGAAATCATGATGACCGAAATACGTCTGTGGTGGACTTCCCTGGTGAAGAGAGAGCACATTTCGGAAGACTTACCGATCTCATCCAAGAGGTCGTCTAAAATGAGAAGAGAATGTTTGTCGGGTTCTTCGGAACCCATGCTTTCTATTAATTCTCTACCGGGCAGACCTTCGTGTAGTGTGAGGTTAGGCACATCGGCTTCTAGGTCGGCGAAAACCTTTTGATAAACTCCGTAGGCGTACACAATTTTCTGGGGAGGAATTGCGTACATCTTTGAAGAGTTTCTGAGAATCTCCATCGTTAAGACGGTCTTCCCCGACATGCTGGGGCCGACCAACATCGTAGCGGCAGGACATTCGAAGCGAAACGCATTCCCCAGCCTTCCCTCTGTAGTCTCCTTGTCCACCGTTTCTCTTTCCATCGAAATGATATGTCTCTTTTTTTTTTCTTATTCCTAGGATAAACGATGGGGCTACGGAAATTGTCAACTCCTTGGACGGTTTACAGGCTATAATCAACGCGTACCCGGTTGGTGAAGAGAGCCTCGGGAGCCAAGAGCGTCAAGAGAGGAAACGGGTCGAGACCCCTGCTAAAGCAACCTCTTCGGTCAGAAGCACGAAGGCGACGAATGTAGAGGGCGTCGAGTCATGCGTTAAAAGCGAAATTAAGCGGAATGGCCAGGGCCAGCCCGACATCAAGGTGTACAATGGCGGCTCTAGTCAAATGAGATTGGACCACCGCCATGACAACATGTATAGACACGAGCAAAATGCGTCAGCTGCGGAGGAACTCCCTCAAGCAAAGCGTGGTATGAAGAGACAGAATTCTTCACCACTGGACCTTCGTCTACCAAGACCCAGTGTCATTCCGAGAACCACTGCCACTGTCAATACAGAAGTACCAGAGCCTGTGGTCGAACAGATGACTTGGGAAGGATGCAAAGACGATTTCGGCGAGGTAATCAATAGTTTATTTCTCTCTTACGATTATAAATAAACAGTTTTTTCTTAATTTTCCTCCCTTTCGCTAATATATACAGACTCTTTTGTTTTTAAAAAAAAAAAAAAAATAGAATCTACAGAAGCAACTGACGAAAGCTTGCGAACAAATTCTGGAGATCACCGTTATCTACAAGGCCGTCAACCAAAAAAGGCCCCGATGTGAGAGAGATGATCAAAGGGAGAAGCTTGAAGAGGCTGTGAAAAGTTTCCTAAGGTTAGTATTGAGCTGTGTCTACTCTTCACCGCATAGCTAGCATGAAACAATTTTTTTTTTATTCAAACGAGAAAAAATTACGTTTTCTTCCAGGTCATGCTGTGGTGAGACTTTTCCAAAAGACACGGTGACAACTCGAGTCATTGCATCGAATGCAGTTCCAAATGGAGACGCAAACGGCCTAATCGCTGGAGGGGAGAGGAAGGAAACCGAAGACAATTTTCAGGATCGTACTCGTCATAACTATAGTCTGGGTACACCTGTAGTTTCTGGAAATGGTGGAATATTGTCGATAAACATGTCGGGGATACAATTTCTGGAAGAAAGCTGTGAAGAAATAGAAGAAGAAGACGAACACCCGGTAGAAGAGGGACAGTCATCACCGCCTCCGATGCCTATTGCTCATTCAACACCCCAGAGGGGTAAATGCATGTTTGTACAGGGAGGTGATGTTGAAGGACTAGAGGCCCTCTTTGATGCGGAAGCGGAAGACACGGAAGAGACGGAAGACGCGGAAGAGTCAGGAGGGGATGGAGATGTTGGAGTCGTTGAAGAAACAGCGCAAGCCGAGGAAGTTGATAGGAAGAACGATGACTTACTACCAGAGGACAAGAGCGCCTTGATCACAACAATCAGTGACAGTCTAGTTGGTGATGGTGATGATGATGGAACTCGTAGTCCCATTATGTTTCCCGATGATTCAGTGTCATCATGGCAGAATGCAATGGTAGACTTTTATTGTGACACGGATTCCGAAGAGGATAGGGCTATGATAGCTCAGCTGGACCAGTGAGTATTATTCCAATTCAAATATCGATTTTTTTGTTGACTGTTACAGTTTTCTTCGTTTTACTAACAAAAGTTCTTTTTTTTTTTCAAAACAACCCAGAATCGAAACGGTCACTAAAGGGGATGAGGTTTTGCATACTCCAACCGAGGAAAATGTAGAACATGTACAGACTAAAAGGTGAGGTGGAAAAAAAAAAGAATAATATTCATTTAAATATGACATAACACTGTTCTGTTGGCAATAAAAACATTTCTTTTTTTTGTACAGGAAGGTGCAAGCTGGGGGAGATAATGCGAAGGAGGATACTGATGATCAATCTCATAGGTTTTCCCTAAAGAGGCTTTTGGATGCGAGCTCGGAGAAGATGACCGTAAGGTGAATAGTAGGTTTTTTTTTCCCCTACTTTTATTATCTGCTATAGCCAGGTTTTTTTCTCTCTTTAAAAAATTAAGATTTTCCTAATTTTTTTTTTCGTTACAGTCAGACGGATGAGATTTTTGAAGCCATGCATTCTGGCAAGGTGAGCGAAGTCGGTGATGAAGAATGTTCTATCGATGGAGTATTGAACGAGTTGTTAGCGATTCTGTATGAAAATGATGACAATGAATGTGTAGGGGAGGGTATAGATGTACAGCCAGAGGAGGTAGGGGAAGAGGAAGAGGGAGTGCAGGAGGTAGAGGAGGAGGAGGAGGAGGAAAGGGTTCAGGAGGAGGAGGAGGAGGAGGAGGAGGAGCAAGATAATGATGAAGTTGACTTTGAAGATGACATGATATTCAGAGGAGAAGATTACGGAGTTGACTTTCATAGAAATATCGAAGTAAATGCGAGACAACTAAATTTTGGCAATGGTCTTGTGACTGAAACAGTCTATAGGGTTCACTTCGATCAAACCTGGCGTAATGTTGCTTTAGGGGAAGTAATAGGGGAGTTGCTTCATATAATGCAGAGTATAATTGAGAGGCTAAACGAGTGCTATAGTCCAGCAGATCTGGTCAGGATATATATTTCAAACTCCTCATTTAATGCACCCAGAACAATCGGTCTGATACCCTTACGCGATCTGAATGTAGGGGTGGTGGAAGACCACCTTCAGACGGTGCTCCAATCAGACGAAGATCTCATGTTGGATGAACCATTGGAGATCCAGGTTGCTGTGATCCGTAATCCCAGAGGTGCGGGTAGACGGTGTAAGTTAGAATACATCTTTGGGGAGACTGACCCCCTTCATTATTCGAAAGCCATATCCAAAACAGCAATTACTGATAACCTATGTCTGGCAAGAGCGGTGACTGTAGCACTAGCTAAGGCTCGGAAGAACGAGGCAGAGGCAAAGGGCGATAAGGCGGGGATAAAGAGGGCTAAAAGCCACCTAGACCAGCTTTACAATCATGCTCGTAACGTTCTTACTAGGGAGGCTAGGGCGTTACATTTAAGATGTGGATTTCCTCTCAATTATATTCCGGCGTTCACTGACATTGTGGCTTTCGAAAGGGCTGCGAATACTCGGATTGTGGTGTTCCAGTCAGGTGTTGACCTTAAACCCGTTTATGTGGGTAGTAGTGAGAGGCAGAGAACGGTGTATCTCTTTTACATCAAAACAGAAGGTGCTCATAAGGAGCCAGGACATTTTCATGCCATTGTGAACATGTCCAAGCTGTTTGGTGGAGTGACCTTTTGTTCAAAGTGTAAGGAATGCTTTGGTGAGAAGGACAAACATATTTGCACCCTCAAATGTCGTTCCTGTGGGAATGAAGGTTGTTCTGTCATTGAAGAAGAGAAAAACACTTGTAACTCATGCAACAGGTTTCTAAATTCTATTGCATGTCGTGATGGTCACATTGCTAATGGAGTGTGTTCGGCATCAACACGCTGTCTAGATTGCAATATCTTCTACCGACGAAACGCGGATCACCTTTGCGGGTATAGACTTTGTAAAATATGCCAGCAACAGGTGACCGGTGTTCACTACTGCTATATACGTCAGAGGAAACCCAAACGGATCTCATCTAGATATATGTATGCTGACTTTGAGACAGACCCAACAGGAGATGTTCATGAGCCAAATTTAGTCGTGGCGTATTGGCAGTGTGAGCACTGTGAGGGGTCAAGCTACAGGGAGAACCCTAGTTGCACTAACTGCGGAAATGCTTGTAGCTTCTGTAGAGCGAGCATTGGTAGACACAAACGTGGCGATAAATTGCGTCGTGTCTGCATGTCTTCAGAGCAGTGTGGGAGACGTGGGGTTGACTTCTTTGGAGATAATGTTGCCTTAGAATTCTGTCGGTTCTTCTTTGACCAGCCGTTCGAAAGGTACACGCTCATCTTCCATAATGGTCAGGCGTATGATGTGTATTTCCTTATGAAGTACATCTTGGGTACTCTGACAACAAAACCCAAAGTGATTTGCAGAGGGAGTAAGGTGGTGAGCGTGGATACAGGCAAATTTCGAATAATAGACTCCCTAAATTTCCTTCCCATGCCACTCTCGCAAATGCTTAAGGTGTTTGGGTTGAAAGACATCCGCAAGGGTACTTTCCCAGTTTTCTTCAATCAGAAGGAGAACTGGGACTATGTTGGACCAATGCCTCACCCTTACTGTTACAGAGTCAATTCCATGAAACCTAAAGCACGTAGTGATTTCATGGAATGGTACAGGCAACAGAGAGGGAAGGTGTTTGATTTCCGTAAGGAAATATATCGCTACTGTGAGGATGATGTGAGCATCCTCCAGGAAAGCTGTAACAAGTTCCGTGGATGGCTTCTAGGGGTCACCTCACGAGTGGAAGAGACAGAGGGAGAGACAGAGACAGAGGGAGAGACAGTGACAGAAACAGAGACAGAGACAGAGACGGAGACAGAGGGAAAGGTGAGACGTGTCATTGGTGTTGATCCTCTGCAATACAATACCCTGGCTGCAGTTTGCATGGCCACATACAGATTCCTATTCCTTCGTGAGGAATTTGAAGTGACGACTGAAGATGGTAGCACATTAAGCGAGCATAATGCTAATGGTATTAGCAGATTTTATGACAGTAATGGTGAGCTTGTGAACCCATCTTCAGTCCGTGTGAAGGAGCGTGCTTTTAAAAGTACACCATTCGCCCACATGCCTGCAACAGGGTTTGGAGGACAGGAGAACCATAGCAGTTCGTCCATATTATGGCTCGAATGGGAGTCAAGAAGACGAGGTATCAAGATACGTCATGCGCGCAATGGTGGTGAGCATAGGGTAGTGAACAACCGCGCTTCAGGTAGATGGTTGAAACTCGACGGTTACCACCACAATGACATAACAGGGGAAGAAACAGCATGGGAATTCATGGGCTGTGTGTGGCATGGTTGTGTCAAGTGCTACCCCACTACTTCCAGCGGGAGACCAGCGATCCATCCACACACCGGTGAACGTCTGGAAAATTTATACCAGGCTACAAAAAGCCGATTAGAGTATCTCCGTCAGGATCTGGGGTTTGAGGTACACGTCATCTGGGAATGCGAATTCAGGGAACTGATGAAGAGCACTCCAGCTATCCAAGACCTCAGTGAAAGACTGGATTTACAAGCGCGTCTTGACCCTCGCGGGGCATTCTTTGGAGGTAGGACAAATGCAACCAAACTCTACAGGGAGGCAAGCGAGGGAAACAAGATCGCCTACATTGATATTTGCTCCCTTTACCCCATGGTTTTAAAGAACGACCCATTTCCATGCGGCATACCCGAGGTCATTGTAGCTCCCGACACAACAGACATTTCACAATACTTTGGATTGGTGCAGTGCCGTATAAGGCCTCCTAGAGGACTAT
Organism: Platynereis dumerilii; assembly: GCA_026936325.1. Lineage (NCBI taxonomy): Eukaryota > Metazoa > Annelida > Polychaeta > Phyllodocida > Nereididae > Platynereis > Platynereis dumerilii. Next base: position 10,265,640 of record JAPTHN010000002.1, on the reverse strand, counting down.
ATCACCCATGTCTACCTGTCCATAGTAATGGGAAGTTGATGTTTCCTCTTTGTAGCACATGTGCTCAGACTCTTGACAAGGGGAAATGTGAATGTAGTGATGAGAAGAGGGACATAAAGGGGACCTACACCACAGTTGATCTTGAGGACGCGCTTGCTGTTGGTTACAAGATTATAAAGGTGTATGAGGTGTATCATTTTAAAAAGAAAGCAAAGTTTGATAGAACCATTGAGGGTTCCGGGCTTTTTGACGAGTATGTTAATATGTTCCTAAAGGGGAAGCAGGAGGCTTCGGGCTGGCCCAAACAGGGAATGACCGAGGAGGAAAAGATGGTCTACCTTAGGGAATATTACGATGCTGAAGGTGTGACACTAGAGCCTAGCAACATTGAGTATAATTCTGGGAAAAGGGCCTTGAATAAACTGCTATTAAACAGCTTTTGGGGAAAATTTGGGGAGAGCAATACTCATGCTGTACACAAATTGGTTACGAATGCAGCGGATTTATTTAAAATCCTAGGAGACACAACTTTAAAAGTCCAAGATGTCAATGTTTTTGGAGAAAATAAGTGCTTTCTCAAGTACACCAATGGCAGTGGGTTTCTACCGGAAATGTCACATGTGAATGTTTTTGTGGCAGCATTTACAACCTCCAATGCTAGACGTCGACTGTACAGAACTCTTTCGGAGCTGGGAGAAAGGGTGCTGTACTTTGACACTGACAGTGTGGTTTACGAGTACAGCGACACAGACAAAAGGCAGTACAAACCTCTTCTCGGGTGTCACCTGGGACAATGGACAAATGAGCTTGGGGAAGGGGAGTACATAACAAAGTTTGTCAGCAGTGGACCAAAGTCCTATGCTTATTTGACAAACACGGGAGCACATGTTGTCAAACTGAAGGGTCAGACACTGAATCACGAGAATGCACAAAAGCTAAACTTTGACACAATTTGCCAGCTTGTGCTATTCTTTGCTGACCCTGACACCTACCCTTTACCCAAAGGAGTAGAGAATTTTGTCAACGCCAGATATGACAAAATTAAAAGGTGTAAGAAGACGTTCCAGCTGTACAGTAGGGAGGAGTTGAAAAGGTTCAGGGTCACTTACGGCAAGAGAAGACTAGTACCGGGTACATTTGATACTTTACCATATGGATATTAGATATTCCTCCTCTCTTTCCTCCTCTCTTCCTTGTAACATATTTGTTTAATAATAAAGAATAACATTTTTTTCTTTCATGTAGATATATAATTTTTTTTACTGCTTATTTTTTAGAAACCCTGGAAACGTGTGAAAAGGAGTAATAATAACAATATTGCTGTAAATATATAGACAGTGTGTAGTTGACTCTAAGTCTAGAAAAAAATATATGTATGATGTGAATTATACATTTGTATTGAGCTTATATTGATGTTGTAAGTCCATTTATTATTGCATTGTAAGCAACAACATATACTAATAAAGGTTCTTTTAAACCTAACTAAAGTTTTTTTTCTTTCATATTATAAAATAAGGATAAACAAGTATTGACATTTTCATCATTCTTTATTCATTTCTTCGTACACAATACCAAAACAGTGATCAATTAGACGAGTGTAAGTCTTGCCAGCAGCGGACACATGGTGCTTAACAAGGCAAGCTTTAACTTTCTCCATACTACCAAAGTATTCAAACATGTCAACCAGTTCACCGGTCAAGTAGACATTTTTATAAGACAGTTTCAACAACACCTTCTTGACAAGAACTTTAAAAGTCGGGTAATGAAATTGTTCAATAGCGCTATCAACAGCCTTTTCTCCGGGAGGAATGTCCTCAAGCTCAATGTTCATGGTCTTGAGTATTTGAAGGAGATTAGCATAGGCACAATGTTCAATGACCTGTAGCTTGCTCGGTCTGTCAATAGGAACTTTGTAATAGTCGTAATGACACTGATAGTCGTATTCCATAGGTTGTCCTTCGAAAGCGTTGATGTCAAAATAGTGTATGCTGGAGTCCTTTTCGCATTGATCAAGGGAAAGGAATATCATGGGCGAACGAGCACCAGTAGGCTTGTAGGTCCATCTGTATCCAACGAGTTGACCGCCATCATCACCATCACCAGTGTTAGTCTTGCTTTTCACGACATCAGAGAGCTTCTCATAGACCTCGCAGAACTTGTCGAATTCATTTTCCGAGAAGTTAATGGTCTTGGCATGGTTCATGGCGTCATCGCCTTTGACGACATCGCAATCCTTGACGGGGTGCATAAGACTGATGTAGTACAGAGTCTCTTTTCCTTCGGGAACGAATTTAGTCGTCAGGACGTGTTGCTTCTTCGTGAGCATCAGATGATGATGAGTCCTGGCTTTCATGGCATCCCGGAAGTTAGACATTTCTTGACCAAGTTTTTCAAAGGACTTCTTCGATATATGGACGTTGCGCCATCCGGACTTGACTTTAGAAGCGCGGCTCACAGTCAGGTAGCCGGCTTTCCACTTGTCGCCAGGTTGAGCGGTGACCTTGGTCTTTTCACTGAGATTGATTGTCAGTGCCTCCACTTGAACAGCAGTAGAAGAAGAAGAAGAAGACGAATCATCAGTGGACTTGCTTGATGAAGTCATTTGAGACTTGGTCTTGACGATAAGTTGAGCAGAAGCCATTCTTTCGGTGAAGTCGAAGTAAACAGGAGGACACCAATGAGAAGAATGATACTGACATGGCTTAACACACAGATTTTTATAGGCAGGGAGGTTCCTACTTTGAATACATTGTAAGACTGAATCTGATTGGATGGTGTAAGCCAACATTTACAACATCCAATGAAAAACCATTTTACATCAGTTCACCCTTCAAAGAATGCAGACAATAGAACAATAGAAAAGGGGTAACAGTGATTAATGACCCTTTGTATTGTCAGAACAATAGAACGGATTAACCGCTTGAGTGCGCAGGGGGTCAAAGGTCAAGTGCTAGAACAATAGGCGGATTACTTCCGCACCAGTGCGCAACAGGGGCCAGTGAATGTGTAGGGACAGGACCTACACATTCACTATATTGTGATGGTGTAGGGATAGTACATGTAGTTGTATAGCTTAGCACCTTGATAGGAGTTTCTTTGGAATCTCCAATTCGGTGTTGGTTATATTTTCCGTGGCATGGCGGATGTTACATTTGACACATTTCAAGTGAATTTTCATTACCATGCCTGCACTATTTATATCAGAAAGTCTAAATTTAGAAGTGGGTACTCATTTCTTTCAAGAGGAAACTGAATACTCAAGGAATATATTAATGAAATTTGGTCCTTCAGATCACCTGTTTGGTCCATTACAATCCTGCAACCAATTATTATAGCAACGAAATGATAGTTATTATCCTGTGTGGGTGGGACTCAGTCATGTTTCACCAAGTCCATGCTTTAAAATTATAGTCTGAAAGGGAGAGTTTTTTCAAAAGTCGTTTGAATAGAACAGTTACTGTAATCTAAATTTAGTTCATTTGACCATTCTGGCCCAATAACTGAGTCCTTGATTAAAATTTAATGAATCAAACCTGTGAATATTTTGACACAGCATCAAGATTAGTTTGAATAATTACATCATTTTAGGGCCTAGAACATTCATAATGACTCGCCACATATATATAAATCCTGACAAACCAAGAATTACGAATTCTACAAAGTCAAATATTAGATATACAAATCATAGTAATCACGGTAACATAAAATGTAAGCCAACCAGAAAATGACAGACATCGGCTGGAAATTAAATTGTCGCCCCCTTAGGCTTAGGATACTCCTCAGCACAGTGACGGAAATGGGGGGCGAGTTCGGGGGAGCTGAGCTCCCTTGACAAAAAAAAAACAATGAGCAGTAGTCATGTTACTTTTTGCGTCCTTCATGGTATTTTTAGCCATAATTATACTCTGGTGGAAGAATTCTTTCTTTTTTAAAAATTTGGAATGGCGAGCCTCTGCCACACGAGCTGAGAGCTCCCCCGACGAAAATTTTCCATTTCCATCACTGCTTCAGCATTCACCTGAGTCACCCTGATGCAATTTTTGTACTGACAATTTCACATTGTGCATTTATAAAAGTTGCTTTCTTCATAATATCCATTTCCTTCCTGTCCATGTGTTGCAGTCAAACTGCAAAGGATGGTGGCAATGCTATATGTCAGGCCTACACAATTCCAAACAGAACATTTTTTCTTTTAGCCTTGATGTCAAAATGGGATCAAATCAGATGGCAAGTTCCTGTTAACACTGACGCTCGAAATAACCTTGGTGCAACAAAAACTGTAATTTACACTGGCAAAAAACTCTTTGAGAATGGACAAATTCCATTAAATTCAAGTCCAATACAATCTGTCACTGCTTTGAAGTGCAATCACGAGTGCAGTGGCGTCTGGGGGGGGGGGCATGCGACTCTCAGGGGGGCACCCACTATACTATTACCTTCAGCGAACAAAGTTCGAAGAAGGTATTGTTATCACTTTGGTCAAAAGTTGTCGGATAGATAGTTTCCGGGCCAGTACTCAGTCCCTATTGTATGTATATGGATGAAATTTGGTACACATGTAGCCTATATGGTCTAGTTGTGCCTTTTGATAGTTTTATTGATGGAACTTTTGTAATTTTTAAAATATTGAGCAAAATATAAAAAAAATATTTTTTTTGTTTCCGGGCTAGGACCATAGAAATACATAGAACGGACATGAGGCTGTATGAAGCCACCTCTAGATGAGGTCACCAAATCCACCATATTGGAACTGCCCTGAGACATGACGTCACAATGGACTAATTATGATGTGACATCATGCCATTGTTATAAGTGACATCACTGTTATTGATGACGTCACGATACCATTGTTTCAGGATACAGGGCAGTTCCAAGATGGTGGATTTGGGTGCTTCATCTGCCAGAGCCTCATGTCCGTTCTATGTATTTCTATGGCTAGGACTCAGCCCCTATTGCATGCACTTGGATGAAATTTGGTACACATGTAGCCTGTATGGTCTAATTGTGTCTTTTGATGGTCTCATGGATGGATATTTTGTACTTTTTGAAATATTGAGAAAAAAAATATATATTTTTTTCATTTCCGGGCTAAAACTCAGCCCCTAATACATGTACATGGATGAAATTTTTTACACATGTAGCCTATACAGTCTAGTTTTGCCTTGTCATGGTCTGATTGATTGATATTCCATACCTTTTGCAATATTGAGAAAAATGTATTAAACATTTTTTTTTTTGCATTTTGGGCCAAAACTTGGCCACAATTGCATGTACATGGATGAAATATGTTACACATGTCACCTATATGATTCATTTGTGCCTTTTGTGGGTGTGATTCATGGATATTCTATACATCTTGAAATATTGAAAAAAAATATTAAAATTATTATTTTTTGTTTCCAGGCCAAAACTTGGCCATCATTGCATGTAGATGAAATTTTATATATAGATCACATATATGATATTCTAGTGCCTTTTGTTGGTTTGCTTGATTATTATTCTTAATGCATTTTCAAATATTCTGACCCATACCTCACAACTTATTCCTTGTTTATGCATGAAACTGGTCATGGATATTATAATTATGTACATTGGTCTAGTAAGGCCTTTCCATCACTCAACATACCTTGGCATGCAGGTGGGCATATTACGGGGCGTATAGATAATTTCAGACCAAGATCGGGCCACTACGAGTATTGCAAATACTACATGCAATTTGGTTCACATCACTTAAAATTATGGCGTAATGGTGTCCTTCTTAAATGTTTTTTCGCTGAAGGTTTGCTGCTACGCAGCCTATGTTTTTAATATTTTAGCCAGAGTTGGAAAATTCATGCGGGGGCACCTGGGGGGCATAGGTCCAATATGGGGGCACCTGGGGAGCACAGATCCAATATGGGGGGGGGGGGGGTACGTGACCCATAGGGACGCCACTGCACGACTGGTGAGACAATTAAATAGATCAGTTTTTTTTCTTTGATGAAAAGAAGTAATTACTTAAGGAATTGAATAAGAAAAAATATTCAGGGAGTGGGGAGATTAGGAGTTTTCTTCGGTACCTAGACCTTAGAACGTGCCTAGCAGTGCCTGATTTAGGTGTGTGGAGGCCCCTGTGCTGAGAAGTTGTGGGGGCCCCCGAAATGCGTTACGTTGAGATGTTTCTGTAACTTTTGGAAGGGTCATGAAGACTCTGTCCTTGCATGTGCATGTAGATCTAATTTGGCTAAATCGATGAAATACTAAAACTTATTAATATGTTTATTGAGATGGGAGATCTTTTTAAAGGGTTTTCTGTCTCGTTAATGTTGGTAAATGACTAAAAGGGAGCAGGTAGTGTCAGTCAGTTCATATTCAATATTCTCCCACGAACCAGACTTACAGGGTGTCTACAGAAAAAGAGGACAGTCAACACAATCAGATTTGTTTACATTTTATTTTGTGCCAAGCATCATTATTCAACAAAACATGATTTTTATGAACAGTATGTTCAGAACAGTCAAATTACCCATTATTCGCACCCCTTGATGTGGTAACTTTCTGCAGATGAGACATAAATGATGCAAAAGCTTGTTCGATGCTCTACACAAACATTTTGCCCCATGCAGACAGGGCAGAGGCCTTTAACTTTAATGCGAGGCTTGCGATAACTTGCTGGGTTCTGTCTCCCAATTTGCTCATACTGAATAATCCACTGGGTCCAGCTCAGGAGACAATTAAGGGGTGGCACTCTACCTGGCTCAGGAGACTTGTTTTGAGGCACTCCTGAGTCTTCTTCGCAGTATGAACAGGTGCTACACCTTGTAGGAAGATGATTTTGCCAACAAAAGAGTTTCTCATCTGACGCCATGGCACCCCAAATTATTTCAGAATGTTATTATAAACATTTGCATTGATTCCGGCACTCTGGTCAATGGTTTATTTGAGACATTTTTGTGATTTTCTTGTCATCAGATGACTCCATGTTGAAGACCAAGTGTTAGGTCCTGAATTGAATTATCGGCAGCTGGAGCATCAGCAAATGTCCCACTACTCACGCATGAATCATTCCTACTCTCACAAGCACCATAAGTGGTGAAAAATTTCTCATCAAGAATGAGGAAAACAGGACGACCTTTTTCAGCTTAGAGCAACGCAAGCACTTTTGCATATCATGCTTGCATTTTGCCTTTGGTAGTGATCTAATTTACAAATAAACATATTTGCAATAGACCTAATATGGCTGACTATCAAATCCATTCTTATGTTAGACTTATCACCAAATTCTGAACTTATATGAGTGTGAAAAAGAAGAAAAGTGACTGTCCTCTTTTTCTGTAGACACCCTGTATTGATGAAGTAGTGTACATACTTTTGTGTTTTTACTTTACCCTATAGTGGAAAGGCACCATGATGAAAGATAATGTTGCAATTATGCGTACCAGAAACACATGCACACAATTTTAATGAATGGTCACTAAATGGTTATCATAAGTATTGTAGAGTTAGATATACATAAAAAAATGCCAATGTATAATGATTTTATGGCAAGCGGCTGTAGGTGTGGCCAATTTATGTAAATTGATTTAATAAAATTGAGGTTTGTTGGCCAGAAGGAAACATTGATACAGTGGCAGGGCCGGATTATCCATAGGGCACAGTGGGCACTGTGCCCAGGGCCTCACAAGGCAAGGGGGCCTCACAAAACTGAAAAACAGGCTCGAATGCCAAGACAAAAAAAAAAAATATATATGTACAACATCAAACTTTAAAGCCATGTATATTATGAATGCTGACCATAAAGATTCATATCAATCGGATGAAGGCTCTCATTTCTTTGTATTTGATCATTTGTAAGCTTCAGCTTACACCCAAGATGGCCGGTTTTTTGTTTTGCAGGTGTTGGAAAGCCATTTTTAGATAAATAATTGAAAAAAAAAATTGAGGGGAAATAAGTCCATTAAATTTAACACCCACAGGACAGTGCGTATATAAAATATGTAATTTTAATGAAAAACTAGATTTGGCATATTTCCATAATGCAGTACTGGCAGGGGGCAAATGGACTGAATTTGGCGAAATAAATTAGGCAGAGAATGCCAATTTGCAAAGTAATCATGGTAATGACAGACAAGATGGCCACCCATGATGACGAGACTTGCAAAGGTTCCTACTACTTCTACGTGGGACTTAGCAAATTCAAAATGCCAAGGTATGGTTTCATAGTGAAGGCAGACATGCAAACAAACATATTCTAGTTATCCAAAGGGCTAGCCCCCCCCCCCATGGCAGTTTAATGATTATTGCCAAACAGCTACACACTGTAAATTTTGAATTTTGAGTTAGCTTAATTGATTGAGTGAGATGGTTGCACAATTCCTTTGAGCCAAGATAGCTAGTTGTTTGTGAGTTATAACAGCATAAAGATTATCATAACTCAAAACAGCAAGCTGTCATGGCTCAAACAAATTGTGCAACCATCTCACTCAATCATCTGAGCTAACTCAAAATTTCAAATTTTACAGTGCAGTGTATCACAGTAGATACTTGCCAAAATCCAGTACAATCTTAAAAGGTTTGAAGTCTTTCTCCTGGCCAATTTCCATCATAATAGGCCTTTTTAATTTCTACCTCCTTGTTTTCCTCAAATATGCTTTCTCAGTGTTCTGTAAATTTGCTATCGAGTAAAGTTTTACAAGCCGTAAGCCTCATTGTGCCTTGATCCGGCCCTGTACGGTGGGCTTACATTCGATCCAATAAAGGTACATTATTGCACATGATTGACCTGGATGGCAGAAAACCTTTATAAGGCCTGCAATCAAACCAAGAATTAACATTGATAATCAAGGACCAGTGGAGGTGAACAATCACAAATGCAGGGAGAATTGTCTCATCTTGCAATAGAAGTTCCACTATCATGTCCTGCTGAATGAACCTGTAAATATATCTATTGGCATGTCTGAATATGATGACCTTTTCTTTATGTATTTTCTTAATTGTACATGATGCTTTTAAAAATATCAGAAATTTCAGAACCCATGTACACACAACAGCAAAACAAAGGTCTATGAACACCTTTGACAAAAGAAAACTACAAATTTGAAATAAAATATTAAACCTGGGGCACCTGAAGGACTGAGGCAAGAGTGGGAGGGGGCCCCAATAGTGAGAGGGGGCCCCAAGAGTGGGAGGGGGCCCTCCAGAGTGATAGGGGGGCCCTCAGAGTGATAGGCTCCTCAGAGTGATTGGGAGGGGGGGCCGCCCCCTGATCGGGAGGGGAGGCCTCCCCCAGAGTGGGAGGCCCCCCCCCAGAGTGGGAGGCCCCCCCCCCCAGAGTGGGAGGCCCCCCGAGAGTGGGTGGGGGCCCCCAAACAGGTTCGGTCCAAGAGTTAGTTGGGGCCCCCCAGGCGGAGTCCGGCAGGGGAGGGAGGCCAAAAGAGGAAGGGAGGAGCATGGGAGGCCCAGAGGTCCCCAGAGGAGACTCATAGGGATAGGGACCCCTGAGCAGGGCCCCCACATATAAACCACTATTTTCCGCTCGTTTAACAGATCACCTGTTCACACCAGCAACATTTTTTGTAAAAAATGATAACAATTTTGAAATATAATTACATTGGAGGGCCCTCAAGAAGGCTGGGACCCCCACATTTTAATCATTCATAATGCCCTACTTGATGCACAAGTAGGTTATATCTCAGATCGGCGTCATTCGTGTGAACTATAATACGAATTTGCAATAAATTTATGCGTGATCTGCTTATGTGGGGGCCCCCTTAAATGTGGGGGCCCTGTGCAGCCGCACACTCCGCACATTCCTAAATCGGGCACTGGTGCCTAGTGTTTCCTTTCACAGTCTGTCCGTCCTTCTAGCTGTCTGACTAGCTGTCCTTCTGTCAACACGATTGAGGAAAAATGCAGCACACATGTTGTAATTAAACTGCGCAAGATTTTCGCAATTACCCTGATTACCGCAAGTAATTTAAAAAGAACTGATTCGATTTTGGTGAAGATCCATCAAACGGATACGGGAGTCAACGGGACAATCATGAAAATAGAAAAAATGAATCAATTGAGCCTTGCTGATTTTTTAAGATACTCTGACAAAGTTTTAAGTGCAGAAAGGTGTCTCATTGAATACCCTGTGAGAATGATTTTGAAAATTGGACATCCTGAAAATTGACTGCCACATTTTTTTAAAAACAAGGAAGGAATGCTCGTATGAAGCTGAAAGTCGCAACACTTATGGTGCACAGGTTATGTAGGCCTACCGTTCGTTCAACTGGTCTTGGTGCTCACCACTCCCCAGTGCCTCTCACTAGATTCGCCAATGCAAGTCCTCCTTTAAATAAACTTGAATATCTCAAAGATTCCTTTTATTTTTTATGAAAGTTGACTGTATTATGGCGCTGTATACCAGCCCTTAATGTGTGTATTTGTAGCATATATAGTGGCATTATGCCTGCATGGCTGAGCCAGCAGCCTTCCAGTGAGCCTAGGTACCCCTGTTTTCGAAAAATCTGTAGTTTTACCATGGATATGTTTGATTTCACCATGCGGGGAGCCACAAGTTGGGCATACTTTATCAAGTGACTGGAGAAAATTTATTTCTCAATCATGTCCAGGGCCGTAGGCTGGGCTGAATCATACACTGTAAAATCGGACTCGCTGATTCAGCTCAATTGATTGAGTGAGATGGTTGCACAAGTTGATTGAGCTAACATAGGTTAATGTTTTAAGCTGAGATAACTCAAAGTACCGAGCTGAGATAGCTCAAAATACTAAGCTATGTTGACTAAGGTATTCAAGCTGAGAAAACTCAAAACAATGAGCTGTGTTGACTTACAGCTCAAAATATTGAGTTTTGTTGACTTATTGATCCAAGCTGACACAACTCAAAATGTTGAGCTGTGTTGACTTATTTTTAGTTGTTTTTCATTTATATTTGTGTGACCTGTCTTATAGAGTTATTTATGAATATGGGCTGTAATCCCGAAATATTGTTTGATCTCTCAAGGGGATCCACCTGATCCAGTATGCTTCATTTCAGCACATCATGGACAGGCCCAAGATGCATTCAACAAAGACCATTGCATCACCAGGAGATTTAAAAATTAATTTCTTGTGAATAAATCCCAACAGCCTGTGGCTCATCTCAGTTGGTTTACAGTGCTAGAAGCCTATATTTGAACACACTCTGACTTGGAAATGTTGGTTGACGTGTGAAAGCATGCATCTAAGTACTCCCACAAATTAATTAAAGAGAGATAAAAATAAAAAAGAAACCAGCTAATGTGGTGTGCTACTCATTTTTTCTCTGGGATAGTGTAATATAAATGTTATTTTTTCTTGTAAGTAAATAATTATTTAAAACTAAATGCAGTCTTATGAGAAGTGCTTGTTATAGATGGCGCTATATGCGGCATGACTGAGATGTCAAGCTATCTGCAACAACTGAAGCTTTCATGTTTTGGATTGGATTGGATAAGTTTATTTACACAACATAATGCACTTACAATTTATACATAAGTTATATAATCAGTAATTATAAATATTTAACAGTGTTGTGCTGGAGGGCACCCGAGCAGAATATCTGCCATAACCCGTAGGTGGGTGCACCCCCTCCCCCCCTTATATACATATATCCCAAAATATTATGCAGGTCTCATATGATTAACAGGTCAATCCACTGATAAACCTACGTCAGAAAACTTTTGAATCTATGTACACATATAACTCAATGACACATATAACTCAATGACACATATAACTCAATGACACATATAACTCAATGACACATCAATATTATTATGAATACACATTCACGCATCTAAAAAAATAATATGGTACACCATAACAAAGAGACATCAAACAAGTTTCAGTCATGTGCTATCCCTCATCTGGTTCAATGTTGAACAGCAGAGTTGGGATAGCCAGACTTCGTATGCTCGTGCCTCATAACCTTTTAAATATCTCACAATTTGAACAGTAATAAGACCCATGTAATTCAATAAATACAAAAATACTATTTAGAAGTGGGTGGGTCTGGACCGACCGCTCCCCTTGTTATAATTGAAGAATATAGAAACATTAGACAGTAGGGTCTGAATAACTCAATGACACATTTGATCGATATTATTATAAATACTTATTCCCCAGCTAAAATGACATCAGGCAAATTTCAGTTTTTTACTATCCCTCATCTGGTTCAATGTTAAACAGCAGAGTTGGGATAGCCAGACCTCCAATGCCTGTGCATCATACCTTTAAGTATCCCACAATTGGAACAGTAATAAGACCCATGTAATTCACAGATGTAATAATACAAAAATACTATTTAGTTGCGGGTGGGTCTGGACCGACCGCTCCCCTTGTTATAATTGAAGAATTAGAAACATTAGAGAGTAGGGTCTGAAGCGACCACTACCTATATTTGTACATGACAGTTAATAATTTTCCAGTTTCAATAGTGCTATACATTTACTAAATGATTTAATATTTTGCTGATCTTTAATATGTTGTGGTGTATTTTGCCACAAATGTGGTGCTCTAGCTAAATAACTCTTGTTATATATTTCTAGGCTATGATGGGGTGTTCTCGGATTGTTACTATTTCTAGTATTATGGTTGTGATTGCTAAATTCAAAAATGTTTGCTATTCTCTGTGGCAATGTATCATTTATATATCTATAAGACAATTTTAGTAATGTATTCTCAATTAAATCTTCAAGTTTTAAAACTCCTGCTCTTTTGTAATATGGCAAAATTCTCACTCGACGCTTGATATTCGATATTGCCCTAATAGCTATGTTTTGTTTGACTATTAATTTCTTTAAGTTGCTTCCAGTTAACATTGGACCCCAGGCAGATATCCCATATAAAAGATGACTTTCTATATTTGTCAGGTAGATAAGCTTTTTTGAGAAATATGGTAGTATATTCTTTGTCATGTTTAAACTGTACGTACCAATGGCAAGTTTCGATAATAGGTATTGACAATGGTTATTCCAATCTAAATGTTGATCTAAGTGTACACCGAGGAACTTGACACAGTCAGTTTTCTTTACATTTGACCCCCCTATTTCGATATTACCTTGATAATTCGCAAGTCTTTTCTTGGTTTTGAACAGTACATAATATGACTTGTCCACATTTAAAGATAGGGAATTCTTCTTAAACCACAGTGTTAGTCTGTTTAAATCATCATTCATTTTCCTGTATATAAATTTTAGGTTTTTACCAGATAAATATATAGTTGTGTCGTCAGCAAACATGATGCTACTAGCGAATTTCAAGCATTTGGGCATATCATTTGCAACTATAATATAAAGCAGTGGGCCTAGCACTGAGCCTTGAGGGGTGCCAAATGACACACGAAAGCCATCAGACAAAACATTATTTACAGCCACTTTTAGAGATCTGTTTCCTAAGTAACTCTTAATCCAGTCTAAAGCTATGCCTCTTATTCCATACAATTCTAATTTTTGGAAGAGTGTTTGGTGATTTATACAGTCAAATGCCTTGGTCATGTCTAAAAACAATCCCAAGGTATACATGCCTTTATCAAATCCATCTAATATATTACCGGTCAAGTCCAAAATTGCATCAGAAGTACTTCTGTTCTGCCTAAAACCATACTGGCCTTCATATAATACCTTATGCCTTTCAAAAAATTTCACAAGACGAATGTGGACCAATTTTTCAAGAACTTTGGAAATAACTGGAAGCAATGAAATCGGCCTGTAATTGCTAATCTCTGATTTGTTCTTTGCTTTGTACAAAGGTTTCACAATGGCTAGTTTCATGTCATCAGGGAATTTCCCATTTGACAAGGATTTGTTAAATACAATGTTAAGTGCTGGTAATATACTTGTATAAATAGTTTTAAGCATGGTATTAGAAATTCCATCATAACCCTTACTGCTTTTGGACTTTAGTTTTAATATGATTTTTTCTATTTCTTGTTCTGTCGTTGGATAAAAAAAGCAACTTTCGTTAATTCTAGAGGACCTATTGTTCTCCAAGTCTCTACCTCTTGCTGTATTTGGTTCACCATCTATCTGTTCAGCTATTTTCTTCCCAATCTCACTGTAGTATTTTCCAAATCCATTACTTATTTTGAATGGGTCAGTTTCCTTTACACCATTTATAATTATTTCATCACTAATGTTCTGTTTGTTGTTCAACTTTCCAGTTATGCTATGAAGTATATTCCATAGCTTTTTCGAGTTTGATCGATTACTTGCTATCAATTCATTGTAATAGTTATTCTTAGCTTGCCTACGTAGTTTGTTGTATAGTTTCCTATATTCCTTGTACCTTGTAAATTCTACACTGTCATGGGGGAGGAGATAGACATCCTTGTACATTTTTAAGCACCTAGCTGAAGAAGTTCTTAAACCTGCACTAAACCATGGATCTCTTTGCTTGTGATATTTTCTACCATTCACAGTTTTAATAGGGGCATAAAAATCTAGAGCTTTTGTAATTTCATTATTCATTGTTACACTTGCTTCATTTACCGTCAAATTTTCTAGATATCTCCAGTTTATATTATATAAAGCACCCTTAATATTTCGCAGAGAGCTGTCATCTATTTTTCGGAATGTGAAGCTGGCGCCACAAGTTTTCTTGATTGCAATGTGATGTATTTCAGTAAAACACATAAAATGGTCAGAAATATCCGTTGTTATAATATATGACTGCACCGATGTAAAAATTTCAGCATCAACATAGATGTTGTCAATCAACGTAGCAGTTGTGTGTGTAACACGGGTTGGCTTAGTTATAGTAGGTATCAATTGATTTTGCAAATTCAAATCAAACAATTTCTTTGTGTTGTTATGGACATTAATCTTCAAAAAATCTAAATTCTGATCAGTGCCCACAATGATCTTTTTTCTTTCTTGCTTTATTTTAGCGATTATTTCTGAATATTTATCCAAAAAATCATTCTCATTTGTCCCTGGAACTCTATAAACTTCACCAATAACATAGTTTGCCTTGTTTTTTCCAGGTACCTCAATAAAAATTGACTCGAATTTCCCTTCATCAAAAACGTTTAAATCTTCCCTTTCTTGATATCTCAAGTGGGCTCCTATCAAAATTGCCACTCCACCCTGCGACTTGCTCTTTCTATGTTGGGAAACAATGTTATAGTTCAGCAATTTTACTTGCTTGTAATTCTTATCATTAAGAAATGTTTCGCACAACAATAGGACGTCAGGTAGTAAATTCTTATCTTTTAGAATGCCTAACAAATCTGCTAGATCATCAATTTTGCTAAGGATACTGTGTATATTTAGATGGGCAATTTTTAGCGAGTTTTGTGACACTGCAAGATTTAAGTTGTCATCACAAATATCAATATAACGACAGTTGCTAAGAAAACCATCCTCAAAGTCAATTAGATCAGTGAGGTCTTTCTCAATAGAATCCATTAATTATTGTGAACATTTCATGACATAAAGAGCACTCACAGAATGAGCACAGTACATACAAGATATCAATATACAGAAAACAAATAAATGAAAGAGTAAATAAATAATATGGAATCTGAATATCAATAGATACATTATTCCACAAATAACACACAAATTTATGTTATCAAATTTTTCAATTGTTCTCTAGTTTCCATGAGAACTTCCCCAAGTAGATTACTGCCTTCCCATCTCTTCTCCAAAACAGTGCTATCGGACAGTGACTTCCCAATTCCCCAAAATGAATCTCTTGATGCTTCTCCGATAATCTTGTCTCTACTTTCTTTCAAAGCTTTCAGGGCATGAGGGTTTTGCAAAAATTTCTCGTAACAACAGTCACGGGCAATCTGACGAGCACTTTGCTCCCATTGTGGCCTCACAAAATTCTTGACCTCACTTCCTAGCTTCTTTATGTCATATGGGTTGATGCTTTGCATGATTTTGAAGTGAGTAACATCATCTTTGAAAAGTTGCGCCTTTCTGGCCTGAATGAATTGTTCATTGCAAAAGAAGTGTTCACCATCCTTGACGAAAGGGGCATGGTGGAAGTTACTAAAGGGTGATCCCATGGTAAAAAAGACAAGCACTTCCTCGTTTTCTTTTTCTGCTGATGCTCTCGGTTGCAACTCAACAGGAAGTTGATCTAGGTTGTTTAATGGCTCAACAGTAAAACTTTTCCCATCAAGTAAAAATTTGTCAAAAGTCAACCGACATTTTGTTCGATATTGAGGCAATCTCCGTGCTTTGTTGAAGATAGGGCGAAGTATTCTCCTCCTCATCTCCACCTCTGGAGGGAAGTCCTCCCTGACGAAGACACCCTCGGGTAATTGCATCCTATTACGCTGCAAGAGTTCTATATCACTATACGAATGAAAGTGAACTACAACTGGGCGAGTTTGTCCTTTCACAAAAGGGCCAACCCTTTGTAATTTCCTTATAGGAACCTGGAAACCACAATTGTTAAAAACTACCATGTGGTTTAAAACCTGTGCAATTTTCCTATGTAATAGACTGCTGTCCTCGCCAAATGTTTCAGGAATCCCTTCAAAAATCAGGTTGTACTCCCTTGATTTAAGGTCATTTTTGATTTGATTCTCGACCATAACATTGCACTGTGTTTTCAGCTTCTTATTTTCAATTTCAAGACTATCAACCTGCATTTTCAAATTGTCAATGTCTTTTTTAGCAACATCAATCTCTTTTCTGCAAGTGTCTACCTCATGGATGTGAAAATCTAAACTGTCCTTCAGTTCGTCATATTGAGTGTACATTGTTTCCATAGCAGTAAAGAGGGCCTTGAACCAATCAACTTGTGGAGCATCATCAGCTGGAACCTTAAAACGACTTTTAAAAGTTGCGAATTGTTTCTTTGCTTCAGGTGACTCACCTGTTGGTTCAATATCTGACCGTGGTCTCTTTTTCCCATCAGTAGTTTGTGGAGTATGTGGAGTCCCTGTATCACCCATGGTATAATCACAGATAAAAATCCTTCTAATTGCAACTTTGCAGAAAAGACCAATTTCAGGTAAAAATACACGACAATCCAGTGAATAATGAATTCTCCAAGTCACACAATAGAAAGAAAGTCAGCAATCACACCCAAAACAAAGGCCTTTGTACTGCAGACAATAGAAGCTCCATGGAAATGAGAATCACTGAAGCATGAAAACTTCAGAAATGAACGAAAATACATGAAAATTTGTGATAATGACATAAAATCATCATTTTAAGTCCAGGTTTCGTCTAAATCCACATAATTTTCACATAAATAATAGGAAACAAAATTCATAAATCATATATCCAAAACTGATCATGATTCAAGAAACTGAAGTGTGGATAAAACCACATAATGAGAGGCAATCAGACATGCGTGTGGACACAGCCACCTCCACTGTGAATGTTCTAAGTGGCCCGAAAAGACATTAAATCATGTTTTCACAGCTTAATGTTATGATTCGTTTGGACAACTTACAGCATTGAGCTATCATACCTTGACAACTTATAGGATTGAGCTATCATAGCTTGAAAATTATTAACATTCTCAGACAGCTCAAATTATTGCATCAACTCAGTTTTCAAATTTTACAGTGTAGGGAGGGGGCAGAGACTGGTCCGGACTCCGGAACATGTGCAGCTAGGAAAACTTAAAAAAATTGGCATAGGATAATTCTACAGGGCAGCTGCCCCTTCTGCAGGCTATGGCCCTGATATCTAGTAGACAACGGAGGACTTATAGCAACATTTTACTGTTTAGGTTCCTTGGATAACATTAGAAATAATTTGAGTGGAGTTTGAGCATTTTGGATTTTTTTTTTTGGACAAGCCAAAGATGGGTATGTGCACTCAGGGTATGCTGGCTAAGCGAAAAATTTAGCAATCATGTCACAAATACACAGCCTGTAACACAGGCACAATGTAAGTATGCGCAGATGCGGATCCAGAAATACCCCCCCCCCCCGGATCTGCTACTGGTATGCAGACCCGGGGTCGTATCTAAAAATGGCCCGAGAGGGGGGAAATAGGGCACTCCGCGGCTTTTCCTTTCTCTTCGTAATTTTTTTTTTGGAGGGGGGGGGGTATGGCGGTCTGAGAGCCCAGCTGAGAGACCCCCCCCCTCCACCAAATAACATAGCAGCTCATGAGTAGCCTATTAGCTCCTATTTCGACCACTGCTACAAACTGTTTAATTTTCAGAAATGGAAAAAGAGGTCTTCGAAATACTCAGAAATAAATAAATTCACTTTATTAAATTTCGTCTGAGAGAACTTTCACTGTTCACAACCTGCTCGTGCAGTTTGAACTTTTCATTTTGTTATTAGCAGTTTCCACAAGGGGCGTCGTGGTCCACTACTGATTATAAGCGACCTCTGTTGAATAGAGTGGGAAGTTGCATAACAAACCTGGCCACAGCTGCTGAGTGGAGAACATGTGTTGTCTTCACTTAAATTGGTAAATTAAGCATTATCATGGAACTGGAAAATGCTAACCCCGTGGTTTATGAGGTCACGAAGGATAGGGACATCACTGCCTCGGACGAAGATGACGATGTTGTTGATGAAATTGACAGCAGAGAAGTTTTTGGTATCCTTTCAATGTAAATTTATGTGTTGACCATGTGGCATGTGACATGTCATAGATCTGTCATGACAATGACAGTGGTGTCTGTCTGATAATGTGATCATGCAATTCAGAGAGTATTCCAGTGGTAATGACACAAATTAGGTAATTTAATTGTGCACTGGCCCAGGGCCCAGGGGGGATCCAGAAAATTCCGGTGGTGCCGGTCTAAAGAGATTTAACGCGTCGAGAAACGCATAGCCATTGCGTCGAAAGTCGTTGTTATGAATATGACGCTACTCCTCGCTGATATAATTAGTAAAATAATATTAAAAAAAGCTCATTCCTTCCCTTTGGTGGCCATGATCCATCCGTGCATTGGCCAATAACCGGGCCAATTGATGAGTGAGTTAGGAGTCATTGACATCGATGCCTGATTCTATCAAACATGCATATATTTGTATAACTAATGTACTATGTGTGAAAGAATAAAATAATTCTAATTCTAATGTTCTGTGTTGTATGTCAACTGTCATTGATTGTCTTTGTCTTTGACATACTAATAATTATATCATGAGCTATCATGTGACGTTGAAAAGGTGCTCAAGGTCTGCTGAAAATCATGTTTCATTTAATTAATTGTTGTGCAATTGTTTATCATATTGTAAATGTCTGTAATAATCTGTATTGACAAGATATGGCTTATTTTTAAAATCAGGCTAAAACCTTTTTTTGTATTATAAGATGTATTATTATATAATAGTATAGAGCATTTAGTCTGCACATAAGTACCGAAAATAGTTACTAACATAGGCCAAAACGATAGTTAAAATGTGGAAATAAAGAGTGGTGTAACCAGTTGGCCAACATTGTGCTTCCTTAATTCTTGGTGCAGATCTGATTCGTGACATTAATGACCCAGAACATCCCCTGACACTGGAGCAACTGAGTGTGTTGGAATGCGAAAAAGTTCAAGTAAGTTGTTTACTCTATAATGTATATACACTGTATACATTTCTGTTGATAGCTGGTCTGTTCAACTTAATTTGCACCCGCCATCTGCCATCAGGCCATTGCCACTTGTTGGCTGCTTGAAGTTGCATATGTCATGTGTAATAAATAAATAAATTATATGTATTCCTTATGAGAACGAGAGGGCAACATTGTTATCAATCTAATCATAAATCTCCAATCTGTGCTAATTGCCAATTTGTTGGGCCTGAATTTTTATCAAACAATTGCAACTTCTCTTTCCAGGTAAACAATGCAAAAAACCGAGTTAGTATTCTATTCACACCAACCATACCTCACTGCAGTATGGCTACTTTAATAGGACTCTCAATAAGAGTGAAGTTATTACGGTCTTTACCATCAAGATTTAAGGTAGGTTCAATGCTATTATGAACATGTAACTCATGTACGTGACTTATGTTTTAAACCTATTTTGTATCATATTGCATGTTGTAAATTATTGTTTCCTTTTTTTAAAGGTTGATGTCAATATAACTCCAGGAACACATGCTTCTGAACAAGCTAGTAAGTATGCCTTTAATAAATCTTTATGGCCGATTTTTAATGCGGTAGTTTTAGCTCTTTGCACTTTGGTGCTACATTGGGAGAAAATTTTTACTTCTTTTTAATATAATATGTGTACAGCTGAAAGGACCAATTTCATATTATCAGTTTGGTACATATCTATGCACAGCAATGAAATGACAAGTATATGATTATAAACTTGATAAATACCAAGATTTCCTTTGACAATTACATCCATGTTTGATTTTATTTCCAGTCAATAAGCAGCTGGCGGACAAGGAAAGAGTGGCAGCTGCCTTGGAAAACCCCCATCTCTTGGAGACTGTCAATAGTTGTTTGAAGTAGAAGTTAACATGGTTCTTCAGAATTGAATAACTGGGGGTTTGATATTTTTATTGCATTAAATCAACCGTGATCTGGAATTTTTTTATGAATTTGTGACATTGTATGTCTTTGGCACTGGTTGTAAACTTAATAAATACTCCAACAAACAAGATTTAAATGTTCTTTCTTGTTTAGCGTGATTAAAGCGACAGTATCCTCTTTCTGCTGGTGTGGTAGTGAAGGTCCAACCCTGTAAAGAAATTATTGAAATAAATAGCAACCAAGTTACTAGGATCACAAGAATTTTGGATTAGAGTTGGGACTGTAGCGGCTGATTGATATATCAAAAAGTTGTCTCCTGCGTGACTTGTGAATCTCATCAGAGCGAATGATTAATATTTTAATCGGATGGTTTGGATCGTTTACAAATTACCAAAAAGAAAAGGTCTTGTTGCCTGTGAATTTCATCAAAAAATAAGCTGGCATTGTGGTTTCTGTGTCCAAAATAGTCTATCTGTATCAGTGTAGTTCATGTCGCCCATTTGTCTTGGTATGGTTTATGAAAACATTTATCTAAAAATTGAAAACCTACTTATATTTGTGAAAAGTGGTGGCAGCTTGGAGTTCCCAGTTAACTCGTCTTCGCCTTGGTGGACGCCGTTTAGGTCCAACCTGATCAGGCCCCCAGGACTGTCGATGAGGAAGCCACGTCCATTAGGGTGGAGTGAAAAATGAAAAATGTCAAAAATTTAAAAAACAGCAGGTCCAGATGCTTGTCAATTGGTCCAAAACTCAAATTTTCAGTGATTTTTGGAAGCTGCACTAAAAATTGGCGGTGCACTTCAAGATTAAAGAAAACAGTTAAAATGTCTTTTCGCCGAACTCGCGGTTACGCATATCTTCGTGGATATTACATGTACAACAAAATAGGTGGCATATTTGGAATCAGTGAAAAATTGCCCACAAAATGAATACCAACATGATATACTTATCTTCTGTTTCAGGCCGGATCAATCCACTCAAATTTACATAAAATCGTCATAAATTTCTATCTTTCATGAAATGGCTCCAAATTTAATGATAATGATAATGTTTATTTGTCTATAGTGCATTACATCAAAATAGCGACCTCAATGCACTGTACAATAATACAAAAATTCATACAATATTTTAAATTAAGTAAAATTGTAATTAAAAACCAAAATGTAATAATAAGAAATCAGATAAAAACTCTATTAAAACAAATTAAAAGTAGTAAGATCTAAATGAGTGTGTCTTTAACCTGGCTTTGAAATTTGACTCCAATACCACAACAGACCATCTCTCATTGTCAGAAACTCCCTTTTTGTTGTTCTCACTAGTGTTAATAATAAACAAAAATAAACATGACCTCTTGTTCTTGAAATATTACTTATAATGTAACCATACAGTGTATTTAAACTTGAAACTCATTCTGGTTAGTTTGTATGATAACAGTGGTGCAATAGTTCATTTTGTTATTTTACTATTGTGTATCTTACCTATGTGATTATGTCCTTTTAGAAAATACATCCAATAAAGCTAATACACAGTATACTAGTATAGAGTAGCGCGGGGCAAGCAGCCCCCCTTAACTTCGAGGAGCGATTTGACCTACTTTTTGTAGTTGATTATTTGAATTCTTATGCTGTCAGGAAGGGATCACTTAACTCTACTTATAACTAGTGAAACGAATATCTACCAATTTTAATAAAGGAGTTACGGTCCTTTTCGTAAAAAAATTAAAATGGCCTTCTTACCCCACCCATTGGGCAAGAAGCCCCTCTATTATAATCCTATGGAAATTTTTTTTGCGAGTGCATTCAGCTTGAAAGTTATTTCTTGGGGTTCTTCTATCATTTTTAAGGCATTCTATTCACTTTTTCTGAATTTCAGAATTTTTCTGTTCATACATTTATTTTTTAATATTTTTTGCCCTTTTTCAATTTCGGCCAAAATTTTTTATATTTCAATTAGCTATTCTATCAAGATTTAAGGTAAAGTACACATTATTAAATGGTTCCTGAAGCAGTTTCGAGGCCTCAGTGAAGGGGGCCCCATGCCCCATACCATGTGGGGCCTCTCGCCCCAAACCCACATATCTTAATTTGACCTCTATATTTTGAGCTAAAATGCAGAAAACAAGATCCAAATCATATTTATGTGATGGTCATAAAGTGAAGCAATGCAGATATCCATTATACTTTTAAAAATTTCCAAAGTTATTTCTGACAACCACTTTCAAAGAATTAATCGAAGTTACAAAAACCATGCACCTTTTTTTGTTTTGTTAATTACGACTATGGTTTGGTGCTGAATGCCTTGAAAATTTGTGACGTCACCTAAAAAGCCTCTAGCTTCAATCCTATCAATAAGAAAAAGCTTCAAAAATGTAAGTTTAGAAATAACCCTGGGGGGGCTTCTCACCTAACCCGGGCTTCTTGCCCCGACCCACTCTACTGTGTATTAGCTTTATTGGATGTAGTATACTATACTAAAGGCGCTATATAAATTACTATTATTATTATTATTATTATACTATACCAAGGCAATAAACGAATTTACAGATTATGTTAGTTTAAGTATTCGGCTGACATCCTTTTCAAAATGTATGGCAGATCTTAATGTACAACTCCTTAAGTTATACAGATTTCACCAAAAAAATTGGTTTAGTACAGGTAGTAGCCTCTGGGGATATCTCTGACTTCATCAAAGCTTTACTGATTTATCAATTTAATGAATGGTTACTATTCTATATACTTTCTGAAACAAGTAACCAATGTCATGACAACAATATCTTTAATGGGACAGATCACTTCATTTGTACTTTACAGTATATGTACAATGCTATCTCTCACTAGGTAACCTATCTTTTAATACCCCCCAAAACTATGTACACATTGATATTTTACTCATTATTTGAACATGAAATATGATTCACTATAATCAACTGACAGAAATAATGGTAACAAGAAAGGAAAATAAATCTTATTGTCCTGCTTGGTACTTGAAAGATAAACAGCTTTTAGGTCATCCAAGGTCACCAAGGTGTCAATGTGACTTACCAAAATACTTATATGAACACTTGTAGTAAGTTAGCCAACCAAATTAAAAGTTTATGGAGACTTTAGGGATGTTAGTTAATGTTGCAAGGACGTGAAAACAGTTAAATATGTGTAATGTTAGTCTCAGAGTTCACTTACCCCCAAGGACAATAAGAGGTGAAATTTAAAGTGTTTGAACATCTAAAGTGAAGTTCAAAGTCTGTAGAAGCTATCTTGAAAGTTTCAAGCTTTTTTCATTACATGCACAATTCTTTTGGTTGTTTGTCCCACCGGAACATTTTTATGCAGTTCTCACAGTACTTACTGAGCACTGATAATATACATAGATATGGCATGTTGGTACTCATTTTGAAGGAAATTTTATTCTGAATTCAAATATATAACTCTCATGTCTGTATCTTTAACCTGGACAAAAATAACGCTAACGGCGAATCTACCGAAACCAACTTTAAAGGCATATCTTTGATCCTGAAGTGCACCGCCAATTTTCACTGCAGCTCAAAAATGAAAATGGAATGGCCAGTTTCATGCAAATTGACAAGTATCTAGACCTGCTGTTTTTTGAATTTCAATTTTCACTCCACCCTAACGTCCATTTCTTACCACAGCAACGTCTGTTATCTGAAACCCAGGAGTTGCATTGTGCCACAGTAAAATTGCATACTTCACCCGTGAAGATCTGTTTATAATGTAGCTGCAGGCCAATGAAAAGGGCACATATATATGTCTGTGTATCGTTGATAATCTTTTACAAATTACTGAAAAGATCTTTTGACCTGTGAATTTCATTTTATAATTGAATCCTGGTTTTTGTTGGACTTCTTAAGCTCTAATGGTATGAATTTCATGAATTTGTTTCACACTGGTGATAAGGTGGCCAGATCAACAGACTTCGGGCGATTTTGGGGGTTAACAAGACTCCTCCTTTATCAAAGGGCGTAAAAACAAAAAACGCGCGGAGCGTATGAACACAGTTCAATTACATAGTTTGTAAATTAATGACCTTTCATGGGAACAATAAGGTAGTAATAACGGCACCAGTGGTCGGGTGTGAAGTGCCCGACGTGGTGCTGTCTAATGGTCAGTTTTCAAAAAAGTAGGACTTCAATTTGCTGCTGAACACTGAACTGCTCTTTTGCAATTTTAGAAGGTATAGTAGGGGGCGCTAACCAAAAAATCGTTACGGAGTGGATAAAGCTACGAAATTTGGCAGGAATGAAGCTGAGGATCTAGGCTTTAATTTTTTCCTAAGCTCCAAAAATTCTTTTGAGTGGAGCTGTTTCAAAAATGCGTTTCCATGGCAACAAGTCACTGAAATTTAACAGGTTCCAGAAAACACATAATTTTATCACAAAATTTACAAAAAATGAGATATAAGCAAAATAACTTGGATTACCATTAACAGTATGGGGCCGCATTAATTTATAATATTAATGCCAAATTTGTTAATATCAGTTGCCATGGAGATGGACTGCAAAATCAAAATATTGCATTTTTTTACAACTAATGTCTCTTTCATCACACATTATGGCTAACCTATGTCAGTCAGACAAGGACTCAGTACATGCTGAAAACCATACACCACTTACCTTTAATTATGGTAAATTTGGGAAACACGGTTCTTTAAATAAATCCATGAAATATGTTACTATGGTAATAAGTTAGTTTATATGCAATTTATGAATTTGAAAATTGATTTGCACATATCAAGAGAACTCTTGTATCTAAAGATTTGATTTTTGGCAAATGGGCCACCTCTATGATCTCCAGTGACTTAATGTAAAAATTAATGCAAAAAATGCCAAAATTCCAAATTATTCAATTCCCTGTGATTTTTTAAGCCACAGAATGATTATTTCTTAAAAATGGTCATGAAAATTAATATTTTTTGTCTCATGCTGGAAATATTTTTGTTTTCATGCCATTTAAGGGCATTATAGGCCTATAAATAGCCTATAAATAGCCATATTTGGCACCTACACCTGGCGCCACCCTATGGCAACAGCTATAACAAAACTAATTTTTAGCTTCGCTGAGAAGCTATTGTGGTTCCTGGCACTTCAGCATGTGCGTTAGTGTGTATGTGAGTTGCCTCCTGCAAAAACTACTGGGTGGATTTAGATTTCCTTTGGCATGATGTGTTCATTTGTACTGCACAAGACCTGATTAAATTTTGGTGACAATTGGAGCTTTTTTGCGCCCACAGTTAAAGAAATCCGAAAAATGCCTCTACAGTGCAGCATGCACTATCATTTTTTGCTGCAGCACTAGCAGCCAAGAGGGTGTATATTTCTACATTTTCTCTGCAAAAACGCCCATTAAACATCCGTAGTATCTTCCAGTACTTAGTCAAAGTTCAATGTTAAATGGACAGCGAAGCTATGTGCTCTCCGAGCGCCAGTTCTAGTTAATATTGTTTTCTAAGGCCTAAAAAATCAATTTTGTTGAGGGACAATTTTGAGATAGCCCCTTATTGGGCTAAAAATAGCCAAAAACTGGTTTTCCCGCCAAAATTTCAGCCTCATTTTTGGCGGGAAAACCACATTTTGCCTGTTTTTAGCCAAAAAAAGGGCTATCTCAAAATTGTCCCTGCAGATAATTGTTTTTGGAGGCCTCAGAAAACAATATTAAAAATTAGTTTTGTTTTAGCTGTTGCCATAGCGTGGCTCCAGGGGTGGGTGCCAAATTATGGCTATTTATAGGCTATTTATAGGCCTATAATTGACTGAAATTGCATGAAAGCACAAATATTTCCAGCCTGAGACAAATTTTTTTTTAATTTTTCATGAATATTTAAAGGAAATTATTGTTTTGTGCCTTTTAAGTCCACAGAAAATTGAGTAAATCAGATTTATGATAATTTACCCTAATTTTTTACATTAACTCACTGGAGATATATGATGCATGACAGTATTGTTTATCATATTAAGACAGGTGGTTGCCATGGTTACTGGTATTATTAGACGAGCAGAGCCGTCTATTGAATTACTAGATGCTGTCATTTTCCTGTTTCAAATCACCAGTCAATGAGTGCAAATCTGTGTGCTCAATTCTGCGCTGAAAACGTCATATGAATGCATTGCTCACCTGGCCAAAACCTCATCTAAACTCTCAAGATGCAGCATGCCAATTCTGGAGTATATCTAATACTTAGTTCCATGTTTAATGGCTTTATTTCAATTGTTTTCTTGGCATATTTCTCACCACTCAAAGGTTGCAACGAAGCTTTCTCATATCCGCTAGAGGGCAGTATAGAGAGCAGTATTTCACACAACCTCCACCTGGTGGATAATTCGTTGGTGGCTAGAAAGCAATGAAAGTGTGTTTCAAGTCAATAGCTGTCAATGATGGCAGTCAATGATGGCAGTCAATGATGGCAGTCAATGATGGCAGTCAATGATGGCAGTCAATGATGGCAGTCAATGATGGCAGTCAATGATGGCAGTCAATGATGGCAGTCAATGATGGCAGTTACCCCCGCGGACATGGGGACTTACCCCCTCGGACATGGGGACTTACCCCCGCGGACATGGGGACTTACCCCCGCGGACATGGGGACTTACCCCCTCGGACATGGGGACTTACCCCCTCGGACATGGGGACTTACCCCCGCGGACATGGGGACTTACCCCCTCGGACATGGGGACTTACCCCCGCGGACATGGGGACTTACCCCCTCGGACATGGGGACTTACCCCCGCGGACATGGGGACTTACCCCCTCGGACATGGGGACTTACCCCCTCGGACATGGGGACTTACCCCCGCGGACATGGGGACTTACCCCAGCGGACATGGGGACTTACCCCCTCGGACATGGGGACTTACCCCCGCGGACATGGGGACTTACCCCCGCGGACATGGGGACTTACCCCCGCGGACATGGGGACTTACCCCCGCGGACATGGGGACTTACCCCCTCGGACATGGGGACTTACCCCCGCGGACATGGGGACTTACCCCCTCGGACATGGGGACTTACCCCCGCGGACATGGGGACTTACCCCCGCGGACATGGGGACTTACCCCCTCGGACATGGGGACTTACCCCCGCGGACATGGGGACTTACCCCCTCGGACATGGGGACTTACCCCCTCGGACATGGGGACTCACCCCCTCGGACATGGGGACTTACCCCCGCGGACATGGGGACTTACCCCCTCGGACATGGGGACTTACCCCCGCGGACATGGGGACTTACCCCCTCGGACATGGGGACTTACCCCCGCGGACATGGGGGCTTACCCCGCGGACATGGGGACTTACCCCCGCGGACATGGGGACTAACCCCCGCGGACATGGGGACTAACCCCCCTGGACATGGGGACTTACCCCCTCGGACATGGGGACTTACCCCCGCGGATATGGGGACTTACCCCCTCGGACATGGGGACTTACCCCCGCGGACATGGGGACTTACCCCCGCGGACATGGGGACTTACCCCCGTGGACATGGGGACTTACCCCCGCGGACATGGGGACTTACCCCCGCGGACATGGGGACTTACCCCCGCGGATATGGGGACTTACCCCCTCGGACATGGGGACTTACCCCCGCGGACATAGGGCCTACCCCCGCGGACATGGGGACTTACCCCCGCGGACATGGGGACTTACCCCCTCGGACATGGGGACTTACCCCCTCGGACATGGGGACTTACCCCCTCGGACATGGGGACTTACCCCCTCGGACATGGGGACTTATCCCCGCGGACATGGGCACTTACCCCCGCGGACATGGGGACTTACCCCCGCGGACATGGGGACTTACCCCCGTGGACATGGGGACTTACCCCTCCGTACATGGGGACTTACCCCCTCGGACATGGGGGCTTACCCCGCGGACGTGGGGACTTACCCCCGTGGACATGGGGACTTACCCCCGCGGACATGGGGACTTACCCCCTCTGACATGGGGACTTACCCCTCGGACATGGGGACTTCCCCCGCGGACATGGGGACTTACCCCCGCAGACATGGGGACTTACCCCCTCGGACATGGGGACTTACCCCCGCGGACATGGGGACTTACCCCCGCGGACATGAGGACTTACCTCCGCGGGCATGGGGACTTACCCCCGCGGGCATGGGGAATGAACTAAGGAGGCGACCATTTAAAATAAAACATTAATACAGAGTATTTAGAGTAAGATAACAAAAATACATAACAAAAGTACATGTATGAATGAACTAAGGGGGTGACCATTTAATATCTACTAAGAGGGAGGGGGGTTGTAGCCCCTCAAATGGGCCCCTCAAAATGTGGCCCCTCACATTGAGCCCCTCAAATAGGGTCCCCTAAAACGGGCCCCCTCAAATGGGCCCCTGCGAATGGGGCCCCCTAAAATAGGGCACCTCCAATGAGGCCCCCTGAAATGGGTGCCCCCTCGAATGGGCCCCTCAAAATGAGGCTCCCTTCAAATTGGGCCCCTCAAATGAGGCCCCTCTCAACTGGGGCCCTCCAAATTAGGGCCCCCTCAAATGTGCCCCTCAAATTGGGGCCCCCTCACATGGAACCCTCAAAATGGGGCCTTCTTCAAATGGGGCCCCTCAAATGAGGCCCCCTCCAATGGGACCCCATCACATTGGCCCCTCAAATGGGTCCCCCTCAAATAGGGCCCCTGAAATGGGGCCCCATCAAATGGGTCCCTTCAATGAGGCTCCCTCAAAATGGGGCCTCTCACATGGGGCCTGGCCCCTCAAACTGGTCCCCCTCAAATAGGGCGCCTTAAATTGGGGCCCCTCAAAATGGGGCCCCTCACATGGGCCCCCTTCAAATGGGCCCCCTTATATGGGCCCCGCTATATGGACCCCTCAAATGGGCCCCCTTCAATGAAGCCCCTCAAATGGGACCTCAAATGGGGCCCCTCACATAGGGCCCCTCACATGGGCACCTCAAATGAGGCCTCCTCAGATCAGGCCCCCTCAGGGTCCCACAATTTGGCCCCCTCACATGGGGCCCCCTCAAGTGGGGCCCCCTAAAATGGGGTCCCCTCACATGGGGCCCCCCTCAAATTGGATCCCTTGAATAGGGCCCCCTGAAAATGGACCCCCATTGTAGACTCCTGTAATTTCCCCCTCAAACGGGGCCCGCTGCTCGTCTTCCATATGGAAATATGCTCCCATCTAGTTTATCTTAAAAACCGCCAAAATCAACTTTATTATTGCTCAACCATGTGTTCTTTCTTTATTCATGTATAATGACAAGGTATTGTTGTTTAAGCATTTTCATAGTTCTAATGAGATTTACACATTTCCAAGTTGGTTTCCATAGCAACCAAACAAATGACCAGTTTCTGGCAAGAAGCCAATAAATGTCAAGAAAATTATCATACATGGAGCACACATATTTCCCATTTGGTACTTAAAAATACCTTGTGCCCTATAGTAAAGTTAGTCTGATGTAGTACTGGGGTTGAGGATAGCATGATGTAGATATTGGTTGCCATGGTTACCTGTGGTCCAATAATGTTAGTTGTAAAAATTTCACATTTGGCCAAACATGGACTTACATTTTAGGTCATATCTCGACTCACAAATGGAATTTATGCTAGCATTATGGATCATATGAAAGGTCATATTATCCCTATTCAGGTGAAGAGCAGAAATTGTGACCTTCTGTCACTGGTCCCTATATGATAATTGATATATCATTGAAAGTTGGGTCATTTTGTTGGCGTATACACTATAAAGGCTGGACATTGCATGAAATTATTTCATGTAAATTTTTCCAAAACAAACGATGTCCTCACATTTACGATAAATGTCCCAGTGCAATATTGTTCCCTGGTAAGTTGGCCATCTTATGAATGCTGATCAAAGCGTTTCATTGTTTCTATAGTTTATGACCCATTTTATTACATAGAAGAGTCATACAAATGTGACTTTTTATGCAACTGTTTTCTTTCATCATTAGGCCTTAAGGCCAAAATTTGGCATTATCGTTACGGAGTGGATAAAGATACAAAACTTGTCAGAAATGAAGCTGAGGATCTGAGCTTTAATTTTTTCCTAAGCTCCAAAAATTTTTTAAGTGGAGCTGTTTCAAAAATGTGTTTCCATGGCAACAAGTCACTGAAATTTTAGAGTTTCCAGAAAATGTATTATCTTCCCATAAAATTCACAAAAAATTAGATATAAGCAAAATATCTAGGATTATCAAGCATAGTGATGGGCCGCATTAATTTCTTATATCTAATCAAAATTTGTTGCCATGGAGATGGACCACAAAATCAAAATATTGCATTTTTTAACGACTATTGTCCATTTCATTACACATTATGGCTAATCTATATAAATGAGATGAGGACTGAATACATACTAAAATGCCAGAACCATTTACCATTAATTATGGTTAATTTGAAAAACATGGTTCTTTAAATAAATCCATGAAATGTGTTACTATGGTAACAAATCAATTTGTGAAGCTTATGTATTTCAGAATAAATGTGTACATATCACAAGAACTCTAGACACTTCAATTTTGGCAAATGTGGCCCCTCTATGATATGGGATGTGCTGGAGTATTTGTTTATCATATTATTGAGGTTGGTTACCATGGTTACCGTTGTTATCTATCTTAAAAACCAACAAAATTTACACTATTATTGCTCAATTTTGCGGACTTTGGTTTATCAATATATAATGACAAGAATTTGTTGCTTAAATATTTTCATTGTCGGAAGGAGATTTACATATTTTTCCAAATTGGTTTCCATAGCAACGTAAGTTGACCAATTTCTGGTAAGATGGTCATAAATATATCAATGTCAAGAAAATTATTGTAGATGCAAAGTTCTCATTTGGCGGTTAAAGTACTGCCCTTGGTAGTTTCATATGTAATATGGTTGGGATTGATATCATGTGGATATTGGTTGCCATGGTTACCTGCGATCCAAGGATGCTATGCGGTAAAATGTCCCATTCACACTTGGCCTTAAATGGACCTTTTAGGTCATATCTGAACTTAGAAATGGAATTTTTGCTAGTATTATGGGTCATATGAAAGGTAACATTGTCATCTTTCAGATGAAGAGCAGAAAGTGTGTCTATCTTTCACTGGCCTTGATAGAAGTGATATACATATGCAGTTGGGTAATTTTTTGCTTATGGGCTTCATATTGCAGGTAAAAGTTTCATATACATTTTTCCAACACAACAACGTCGATACATTAAAGATAAAGTTCCCTGTGCAAAATTGTTCTTTGGTAAGCAGGACAGTGAGCATCTCTTTACATGTGATGCAGATCTATGTCTAGCATTGTTTCTATATCTTTTATGACACATTTTTTTATCTGGAAGAGTGTTGAAAATGTGATTTTTGATGCAACTGTTTTTCTTTCATCATTACAAACGTTTCGCTCATTACCCTGCAAGTTACAAAATAGTCACAAAACTTGACTCAAATTTGTGAAATAGAAGTTGATTCCATTGCAAAATTTGTGTATATTTCTATGCTCTGATTGTCCCGCAAAATATAGAGAGATCTTTCAGAATGAACAAAGGTGTTGAGAAGTCAACCCGAAAAGATGAAGAAGAGTTCTCACAAAATGACCAAGGAAAAAAGTCCATATGTTAACAGGGCTCATTTCACAGCCTCTACAGACGTCTAGAGGGTCTACTGATGGCCTGTTTAGGGTCCTCAGAGACGTCTGTGGGGGCTCCTTTTATTGGTATCTGGACTGTCTACAGGTGTTCAGTTTAGGGTAGATTGAGACGTCTGTAAAGGCTCATTTTATTTGATATCCAGACTGTCTGTGAGCAACAGATAAGTCAGTGTTACAAACTCCAATCAGATACCAATTAACAATATTCTGTGGTCTAGAGATGTCTGCATATTATGATTTTCAGTGATTGGTCTGGATGCCACAGGCATTACGTCTGCAAATGTCCTAATATGGCATAACATAGACTGTCCACCAATTTTGAAATGGCATTTTTTCATTGTCAGTCGTCAAAGCGCCCCAATTATGTCATTTCAAATATTATTGCTTCAATATCAGGCATACAATTTGATCCAAAATCTCATTTTTCTTACATATGAATACAAATTTGAAATGGCATTTTTGTGTGGGTTCCTTTTTTTTTTACAATCACAATATAATGTGAGAGGAGTTTTCCAAGTTTTAGAGTTCTGTCCTCTTCCAATTTTCAAAATTTTTTCTTCTGTTAATACTGAGGTAGTTTTTAAACTACCCTCAAGCAATCAGAGCATAAAAATAAACACAAATGGTCAAATGGAATTAACTTCTAATTCACAAATTTTTGTCCAGTTACGTGAATATTTTTTAACTGACCGGGAGATGAGCGAAACGTTGGTCATGATGAAAGAAAAACGGTTGCATCAAAAAATCACATTTTCACCACCCTTCCAGATAACCAAAGGTGTCATAAAAGATATAGAAAAAATGAAAGGCTTTGATCTGCATTGATAAGATGTCCACTGCCCAGCTTGCCTGGGTACAATTTTGCACAGGGAACTTTATCTTTAATGTATCAACGTTGCAGTGTTGGAAAAATGAACTTAAAACTTTCACAATCCATGTCAAGCCTATAAGCAGAAAGTGACCCAACTTGCATAGGTATATCACTTATTATATCAATGACCAGTGAAAGATAGACACACTGTCTGCTCTTCATTTGAAAGATGGCAATGTTACCTTTCATATGACCCATGATACTAGCAAAAATTCCATTTCTAAGTTGAGATACTACCTAAAAGGTCCATTTTGGGCCAAATGTGAATGGGACATTTTACCGCATAGCATCCTTGGATCGGAGGTAACCATGGCGACCAATATCCACATGATATCAATCCCAACCCTACTACATCTAAAACTACCAAGGGTACATTGTACTTTAACCGCCAAATGAGAACTTTTCATCTACAACAATTTTCTTGACATTGATAGATTTATGACCATCTTACCAGAAGTTGGTCAACTTATGTTGCTATGAAACCAATTTGGAAATATGTAAATCTCCTTAGAGTTATGAAAATGTTTAAGCAACAAATCTTTGTCAATATATATTGATAAAGCAAAGTCCAAAATATTGAGCAACAATAAAGTAAATCTTGTTGGTTTTTAAGATAGATAACAACGGTAACCATGGTAACCAACCTCAATAATATGATAAACAAATACTCCAGCACATCCCATATCATAGAGGGGCCACATTTGCCAAAAATGAAGTGTCTAGATACAAGAGTTCTCGTGACATTTACATATTTATTCTGAAATTCGTAAACTACACAAATTGATTTGTTACCATAGTAACACATTTCATGGATTTATTTAAAGAACCATGTTTTTCAAATTTACCATAGTTATTCATAAATGGTTCTGGGTTTTTAGCATGCATTCAGTCCTCATCTCATTTATATAGATTAGCCATAATGTGTAATGAAATAGACAATAGTCATTAAAAAATGCAATATTTTGATTTTGCGGTCTATCTCCATGGCAACTAAAGACAACAAATTTTGATTTGATATGAGAAATTAATGCGGCCCATCACTATGATTGATAATCCTAGATATTTTGCTTATATCTAAATATTTGTAAATTTTATGGGAAAATAATACATTTTCTGGAAACTGTAAAATTTCAGTGACTTGTTGCCATGGAAACGCATTTTTGAAACAGCTCCACTCAAAATAATTTTTGGAGCTTAGGAAAAAAATAAAGCTTAGATCCTCAGCTTCACTTCTGCCAAGTTTCACACCTTTATCCACTCCGTAACGATAATGGCAAATTTTGGCCTTAAGGCCCCCTACTAGTAGGTGAGTCAGGGACTGCATACATTTCAGTAACAGAGCGAACACCGATCATCCAAAAAAAAAGTTTGAAAAAAAAAAATTCCGAAAAAAGAAGTAAATTCCAAATAAAATTTCCAAAAGAAATATTCGAGAAAAAAAAGTTTAAAATTAAAAAAAAAATTCCTCCTCCCCCAAAAAAAAATTCTGAAAGAAAAATCTTCCAGAAAACACTTTTCTTCCAATGCAGAAAATTCCTAATTTTTTTCTTGACTTCTTTTCGCAGCTTTTTTCCCTACAATTATTATTTCACTTTTTTCCATCGAGTTTTATTTCAAAATTTCCTTTTAATATTACCCTTCCACTCTATTTCTGTTTGTCCTAACTCCTTTCTCCGCACTTTTATCGAACAAACCTGAATACAATTTCAAGTGAATTTTGAGCAATACTTTAGTTAATTACATGTATAATTTGGTGTCTTTAATTTTTTTTTACGTCCAGGTGGTGCCGTCTTCATGCTTTGGCATTTACATAAATTAAGTGTGTGTGTGAAGGTTGTCTTTGAAGAGCCAATGCACTGACAGGTTCTTAATCCTGTATTATTGATTAGAGGGTTTGAACATTGAACATTTTACAATGGTAATATAACAACACATTAGTATGTTTATACCAGGGAATCGAGCAAATATTTGGCATCAGCGCCCGAAAGTGGTTGGCTTAGATTGGAGCCACTGCTTCATGAATTAACCAATGGTATAGGTATCCGAATGGCATTGGTATCAGTAAAAATTCCAGCAGATATCTGTATCAGAGTGAAAATTGGTATCTGTGCATCGCTAGTTTATACGCACCTCTCGATCAGAAGTAAAGCTAGTTATCAATTTCACTGCTCCGTTCTCGAAGTGCCAATATCGAAATGTTTTTTCTCGGGCATCTGGGCACCATGTTACAAAGGTACCACCTCGTCTATCTGTGTGACGCAAGCAACTTGAGTACATCCCACAATTTTCTTCTGCTAAAATTTTCATATCTGAAAATATACGAGTGATCACTCTTTTATTGAGGTTGTAAATTGACGTGATGGAAAAGACGAGTACGAGGCATGCATCTACATTCTACAAAGTAGGGGTTAATGGATGTATAGGTTCAGTGATGGAAATGGAAAATTTTCCTCGGGGCCCTCTTGTCCAGTGCGGCAAAGGCGGGCCATCCAAATTTTTAAAAGGGAAAAAATTCCTGCCACTAGAATATAATTTTGGCTAATATAGTACCTGGAGGATTGAAAAAGTGAATAGGTAATAGCATTTTCAGCACTGGTCTCCCCCAGTTTTTTTTTATCAAGGGAGCTCAGCTTCCCCAATCCGCCTCCCCCATTTTCGTCACTGTATAGATATTTAATGGAAACATTGTCCTGAAGTATTGCAACTTACTGTCTGTCTTTGAGTCTGCCACAAATACTTGGAGAACAGTGTAACGGTAGTTTCGAATGACTGGTACAAGTTGCAATTCATCTGGTAATTCTGGTAATTCATCTTTTGCAACTGATGGATGTCCAAGAGATTTCGCTGAAAAGATTAAAAAAGTTACTGTCAGCCATATTGTGCTGAAAGCAGTCATTGAAAGAATAGACTCATAAGATATATACAATGTACATTGTACAATGTAGTGTTAAGGTCTTAATTTTCAACAGGCACTTTATCTAATTTCATTGCAGCAATTTCGACACGCTGACATCATATACACGAGTGTTTTCAAAAAAAGTTGTGAGCTTGTGATGTGTGTCTATATTATTAACAAGGGTATGAATGATAGGCCATATTGAAAGATTTGTTTATAAAATTTAGTGTGCTGATTATTATCTATATAAGGCATGACCCACCTGAAAAACGAATTGAACACCATCCTTGTGTATTTCTGCAATGATTTCATCCACTTATGGGTGCCAGCTTCATTGTTATAAACAGATATCCTGCTGTTGAAGGAGACAGTCAACTCATTTACCATTTCATTTAGGGCCATTAGACTCAATGAACCACTCCATGCATCAATGATTTTGCAGCAAAATAAACAAATGCTGTGATTGGATGATAAATGATTTGTCCAAAATAATCAATTACTTGGTTGCAAATCATTCAGGAATTGTTGTAAAATTATTTCATGCCTGGTGATATTTTTGTTATAATTGTCTGCCTAATCTTAAGCAAAATTTAAGCAACACACCTGTCAAATGACAAAAAAGGCCAAACCTGATGATCACTTCCAAACCAAGTGATCACTGTCATCAACAAAATCATTAATTAGAATAATATTACACTTGGAAAAAAGGATTAGATAACACACAACACTGATTTTCTACAACATAATGACCGCTGACATTCCATGGCTTTATTTCATGCACTGCACTGAAATATGGTCCTGGTAGCCTGAAGACCTGTGTAGTTGCTTGAAGATGTTTCTAAAAAACAGGTTCATGAGTGCTTCTTTTGGTCAATGATAATATGTATGACATTACTTTTAGGTCAGCATACTGAAAGTCTCCTCTTAATTTTTATTTCATTGCTCTGCATGGTTGTGAGACGATGGGCCTTTTTTTTCATTTTTGCTCCTGAGTTAGCAAAGAATAGATACTTTTGACTTTTTTAGAGTTTTCCATCAGCATGATCAGATAATTAACCCTTGATAATGTGCAGGCATGTGTTATTGTATATCTGGTGTGTTTTGTAAAATCACAAACGATCACTCAGATAAGTCAGATTACATAATTCATTCTTCTGTCACAGAAATTTAACCAACATGGCAACCTACCAGGGTTGGAGTGTTGGAATTGTAGTAAAATATAATTTTGGGTGTCAGTATATTGCAGGAAGGCATGCAGTCAATATGCTTGACATACAAATGGAGTGACACACCACACATATTTCAACCAGAGGCAGCACCTCACAGTAACATTTTCAGAGTGATAGGCCCATATCTGTTTCCCCCTGACACTTCTTGTACTTTAACACATGACATTTGTAAATGAATGGGAAGCTGTCAAGTTTCTCCTGGACCACTTTACAGTCTTTACTTACTGTCAACTGAGTCTTAGAAAAATGTCATGGTCTCTAAAAGTTTGGAAGAGGAGATTTTTTAAAATTTCTGAATGGAGCTTTTCCTTTTGTCATGCTTTTCTTTATTGCTTGTAATAATTCAAATTTGCAAGATCTTGTAATAGCAATTCTCTTTATCACATATATGTAGTCACAATAATGCAATTGATCCATTGCAATGCAGCTGTGGATTGTAATTATGTTTCTCACCAGGTGCTGTCATGTCTAGAAGTGATTGACCCCCTATTGCTAAATCTCAGAATTAAATTTTGTCCTTGGCTGTTGTTTTGATTATCACTGACAGCCATTGTTGGCTGAGTCCAAAGACCCTATACAGCAGTGTTAGCTTTGGAAAGAGGTGGTTTTCATTAAAATACAGAGGTGACAACAACCTTTGGCCTGCCCCATACAACAAGGCAGTTGCATGGAGCAAGAAAAACATCAGGTAAGACTTTGTCAATTCTTTAAAATGTGTCAATTTGAGGATAAACCGGCCCAAGAAAGTAGGTGAAATGCTAGTTTCATACTCTGTATATCTACTCATCACAAGCTCATCACAAACAAAAGGTGACTCCACTCGTGATCATATATCCCAAGGGGCACTCAATGTAAACATGTTGCTAATTGGTGGAGGGCTCGTCTGTCAGTCACATAGAGAAGTATGATAGAAATTATGTTGCCACAATGTGAACAAAACGTTGAGATTTTTTCATGACATCGTCAAAACATTGCCACAGCATCGCATGCTGACATATTATTAATATCTTTGACTATGTTGTGACAATGTCATTTCTACCATGCGATTCTACATAATCTTCACCAACATTACGCCATTGTCACAATATTGCTACAACGTAGAATCGTAGATGCTCATTTAGATGTAATCAATCCTGTTGCAGTGAAGAAAAAATGTCTGTAGAGTTATGGACCAGCTTCAAAAAAGGCAGTTTTTCACATATATATATGGGTCATAGCAAAAAGTTGAGGCCAAAAATGTGAACTGATGCCTTCAAAATGTGCAGCCACAGGGACAAATGACTTGAGTTGGGATGCCTAGGATATAGTCTGAGCTGTTAATCACTGTGCATCATAATCGTTGTTTCTTAATTTTTGGATGAAAAATCCAGGGGAAATTGGATTTCCTGCATCGCGTAACATAATTCCATTTATTCCTGATAAAAATTCTGGCATGGATTTTTCGAAAGTTTTGTGATTTGATGTTTTTAGTGCCATATGTCTCAGTCAACTTGCAGTATTACATCTCATTATTAATTAAAAAATAAATATTTGGGAGGGAAGTTAAAAAGAAGCACGCATAACATGGACATCACCTTAGTTTTCTAATTTTTTTGAATGTCAATCAGAGGAAGTGTCCAGTTTTGGTAAAACTGAAGTTTGACAGCTAGGAGGATGTTTTTCAATGCCCTTCCTTGGTTTCACCTCCATTTGGTTTTGAAGTAAGGTGAGCCTCATGAACCTTGTAACATGGACACACGCATAAATATAGCTCCACAAGATTAAAACAGCACCCCAAAAACAACATTGGTATGGCCAAAGCAAAGTAATCATTGATAAGTTCTTGTAAGCAGTATAGTTTTTCTGATTAACTTTATGTAGTTGAATTTTCGACAGTCGATTTTGTGACTGTAACTAGTAACAGGACATCTATCCTGCGCTAATTTAAGAATTAATTTGTAAATTTGAATGCAAGTTGTTTATGTACTTAATTACTAGCTTTATAGATAGTTATTTTTCACTAATTGCCTTTAATCTTCTTTTTATCCAATTTGTTGTGTAGACTGTGTGCATCATAACATGGACGTCCTGTTACAATATACACAATTGAGTGGCTGAGTCAATGCAATAACTGTGAGTCCTCCATTTAAATTTGTTATTATCCCAAAGTTTGCACTGTTCAGCTCATATGAGCAAAAATGAAATGAATCCATAAATACAAAGCTTAAATAATCAGATTCCTTGAAATAATGAGACATGTTATTGGGCCAAGATTGACAAAACAATTGAATGGTGTGCAGAAATTAATCTTGCACTAAATGTCTCAAAAACTAAGGAAATCAGTGTTGGTTTTTGTCTAAAGAATAAGAATAGAATAATATTTTAATCTAGGGATGCATGCTATTATCTTTCAGTTGCCCCAGCATAGCTGGAAACAACTACCCCTCTATTAATATCCCATGGGCTGGGACTTAATTGAGTTACGGGGCAGGAATATGTCCAATCCATGGTAGGATAAGATTCCTGGAGATTCATTTTGCTATTCCAGGCAGTGGTATCTTGCTTCACCTACGAGTTGTAGGTTGTTAACCAGGACCTGAAACGTTTTCACTGACTAAAACATTGCTAGCTGGCATGAAAAAACCCTGGATAGGCCTATTGGATTGAATTTCTGAGAGTATAAAATGTGCGGGTATCCTTGAGTAGGACAGGTGTCTTGTCACTCATTAGAGAAGCTATACAAGATCCAGCACCTTGAGATTATGCCAGTTCATTTAAGCCAATATTCAGGCACAAATTGCATCCAGCTCAGTCCTGACTGAATGATATGCCAACTTAAGTCAAACTAGAGGCAGCATTTGAAGAAGTGTTGCGCAATGTCCCACAGGGACGAAAATGTTTTACATTTTTACACAAGCCATTTGATGCAGGTCGCATGAATAGCCTCACAGGGGATTCCCCTGTTCAAAAATAGCGTTGCCTCAGTCGGCCATGGCTACATGGACCTGTGAGATATCAAGGAAAAGCTGTCTTTGTCATGGAAAAATGTATTGCAAATGTGTGAAATTTGCTGTAGGAACCTAAGTTGAGACACATTTAACACACT
This sequence comes from Platynereis dumerilii, assembly GCA_026936325.1. Lineage (NCBI taxonomy): Eukaryota > Metazoa > Annelida > Polychaeta > Phyllodocida > Nereididae > Platynereis > Platynereis dumerilii. The sequence goes on along the minus strand of JAPTHN010000002.1, from coordinate 10,225,501 downwards.
GAAAACACATTTGATGGAGTAACCATTGTCACTTTGATGGAGATGGAATTACAAAATCCAAGATCTACAAGGCACAAGCTCAAAACAATGCTGCCCCATATATAATATGGGCAACAATATATATATTACATTTCACATTATTGCAGGAAAATTCAATTAATTCGGACTAAGGAAAAAGAGAAACATACATACTCATCTTCAGTGCTATGAAAAACACTTTGTACAAGGCTAAAATGAATGCTTATGCTTATGAGTAGATAAATGAAATTAATAAGCTAAAAATTGGTAAGAAATAATGTGATGGGTTTACACTCAATTGGCAAATTCAAACCTATTGTGTCTGACTCAAGGAGACATCACCAAATGTCAGACTCAAGGAATCTTACCCCAGCTGGTGGTTGCAATTAGCCTATCAAGTAACAAATACAGGACGTAAAGCCGCAAACATCCATCCATCCATGGTGTCACAACCAAGTGCTTTTTAATCATGAGGCCACTGAAAGCTACTGCATAACAGCCATTTTATTAGTCCCAAAAACTTTACCATGTCCTCTTGATAATTGGGTGTACTGAGTAATAAAAAAAAAAGTATAATTGTCAAATGATATAGTTTTTATTTCTTCTAAGTAAATTTTCAAAAAAGGCATTGAGACTGCAAAAACCAATATTGTGTGGCCAATCAATTAAAGCAATTTTTATTCAAATACTAAACACAGTAGGCCCACTGTAACCGCACAGTGTCTTGTTATCAGTCACAAGTACATTTAACTAATATCATTGCATAGTGTTAGGTCATTTGCCTTAAACCTTATGAAAATGTATTAACTATCACTACAGAACTCTTGTGCAAAGAGCATTAACACATTGGTGTTTCAATATTAGAAATGTAACTAGACAATCACAGTACCATAACAAGACAGTGTCTTGTTACGAATCACATCTGCATTAGTTAATGGAGTAATGTTAAGCCATTAACCTTATAACTAATGAAAATGTGTTAACTATCACTACAGAACTCCTGGCAAAGAGCATTAGCACATTGGTGTTTCAATATTAGAAATGTAACTAGACAATCACAGTACCATAACAAGACAGTGTCTTGTTACGAATCACATCTGCATTAGTTAATGGAGTAATGTTAAGCCATTAACCTTATAACTAATGAAAATGTGTTAACTATCACTACAGAACTCTTGTGCAAAGAGCATTAACACATTGGTGTTTCAATATTAGAAATGTAACTAGACAATCACAGTACCATAACAAGACAGTGTCTTGTTACGAATCACATCTGCATTAGTTAATGGAGTAATGTTAAGCCATTAACCTTATAACTAATGAAAATGTGTTAACTATCACTACAGAACTCATGTGACAAACTCATTAGGAAATTGTCTGGTTACATTGCTATAATTCAAATACCATACACAACACCATAACCGGACAGTGTCTTGTTATCAGTCACATCTTCATTTAGCTAATAGTGTGTTGTCAGGCCATTTACTTTAGAACTAATGAAAATGGCATGGAAAAACTTTTTCACTCAAGACTGAATGAAAAAATATCATAAACTTCTCAGTTCCTACCAAGATTCATAGATCTTGTAACAAGACAGTTCCACAAATGTCTTGTTACAACTGGTTTTATGCGCAATACTGTCTTGTTACGCGGAAGAGGGGGTAAATGAGTTGGTTAGACTTTTTGTGTGATCTAAAGTTGTTTAGAGCATGTCAGACAACAAAAGGCTGGCCAATTTTGAAGATTGCCATCGAATTTGAGACTCTATACCCATTGCAGTGGTAAACTTGTAACTGCAATGATGCATGTAACATTTAACTTTGTGGACAATGCTGGACAAGCAACCTTCTTGACATCATGCTCCCAATCTGTTACGCAGCAGACCATGTTTCACCTGTCCATTTACAAAATGGCCGCCAATGCAACATTTTGAGACCAAAAATTGTACCAGAAGGAATATTTTATGTCTAAAAGACAACCCCTCTAAAATGTATCCTGTAACATGTTCATAAGTGGACACATTTTCAAGGACATGTCATATGAGATTGGCTGGTTACCCTCAACATTTTAGAGGGGTTGTCTTTTAGACATAAAATATTCCTTCTGGTACAATTTTGGCTGGAAAATGGTTGTAAATACTTGTACTCCAAATAAAAACATTCATGGGGTGAATCTTTCTCACTGCAAGTGTGTCAGTTTGAAAGATGTACCTTGTAACATGTATTTTTACCCTGGGTTCCCCCAGGGTAATTTTATCTAAAAAACCAGTCTGAGAGATTTTTGGAAAAAAGTTTTCCCGGCCTTAATACAGGTGTGGATGTGGTCAAGTGGGTCATTTTGTGTTCATATAGAACTGAACTAAAATGCGTTGTGGAATTCGGGATAGTTTGTTGTGATTTTTTTTTTTTTTTTTTTCAATTTTTTTTTTTTTTTTTTTTAGTAGTTTGTTTGTGTCATGGATCATTTGAGTCTTGAGGGGCTGTTTTCAAGCTGACCTTGCATTATAATGTCGCCCACACGACGATCTTCCATGCGTTTCAAGGAAGGCCAATAATGCATTTGGCAATTGCTTTTTGCAGTGCATCTATTCTCAGAAGCAGTCTAACAATGCAAATTGCATTTCTGCAAGTTCTAAAGCCTTTCTTCACCCTCAGTTTACCAAATTGCCATTGAGAAAGAGCACTTGAAGTCAATCTGACAGGTGTCAAAGCTAATTGCATTCCGCAGTGCAGTGCTACTTTGATCTTGTATCCATGGATCTTATGCTTAATTGCTAATTCCCAACAGAACCCAGGGTTTGAATCCTCGGATTCTTGTTTAAATGTTACAAGGTACATGTTTTAATTTTGAGACCTCCCCACACCAAAAATAAGTAATGCAAAGGTGTACACTAGTGCTAATTATTTCAGGTAATTGACTAGGTCTCTTGAGACTTCAAGTTTTTGCTCTTGAACGCAAGATATAATTAGTTATGGTGCATTCATTGAACCCATGTTTTTTTGCGTTCACTTTTCACTCTAAATATGACCTTGTTTTGGAGTTTACTTTGCTTGTCTTTTGCTAAAAAGCAATGACTGAGCTCAAAGAAGGAGTTCATACTGTGAGAAAATTTGCATAGATTTGATATATTATAACTTTCATGGGGTTGTGTGGCGTTGGTGTTGGCAAAGTTGCACTTCCTCAAGTGGACATGAAATTACGAAAAATGACCCCAACTTTTTGCTATGACCCATTATATATATATATATACCTTTTTTTTTGGATATTCTTATGATGGCAACAGTCTGTTGCTTCTGCCTCTCTGTCAAGTGGTCCCACTGGATACCATGTGCGTCTGACGTTACAACCAAGTAGCTTCCACCAGGGCTCAGATTCAGATAGTAAGAAGGCTTCATGGTTGGCGAAATAACCAATTTTTGAAGATTGAAAGAGTTCAGCATATCCAAACTTTCCATGTTCCAGATTCTTATGTGATCATTGTCAAAGACTGCGACTAGTGTCAACCCATCTTCGCTTGCCTGATGGAATAAAGCCTTTATAATTATATTTTACTTAAAATCATACAACGTTTACGAGTAAATCTCATTATAAATTCAAAACAATGTACAATAATTTCATAATCGATCGGTTGGCTCACACATCATGGCATATTTGATATAACAATACATAGAATTAGGACAATTTTTTTTAGCACTTTTGGAAAGTATTATGCAGCCGGGTCAGTCAGGTAACACGCATGAGTCTCATGACACATATGTTTGTTTCTTACAGTCCTCGTCATACTTAGGTGGAATCTCAAGTTCTTTTCTATGCTGTTGAACTGTGATGTCAGAGATGACTCTATTCTAGCATTGCAATATGTGTAAATTAACTAAAAGCTGTGATGTCATTTCAAACTGGGTCAGATTTCCCAGCTTCTAGCCAATGTTGATCCTTCTGAACTGAGCGTCACAGTTTCAACACAGTGTCAGAGTAAGACTTTTATCAGGGATAGCCCCTACAACCAAGTCATCACAGCTGGATAGCCAATGGGCTGACAGTAAACTACACATCACTGTTCAAACCATCCTCCCCACGCAAGCCCTGCTAAAATGGACAGGGCTTTCTGCTATTTCCAACCTCTTCTGTGATTGGCTGCTTATTTAGGTCATAAGCATTTTGCAAGCAGATTTAGTCCGATTATGGACACTTAGAGGATTACTGGCAACTAAGAAAAACAGTGTAAAACAAGCAAACTTTCAAACAGTTTCATTTCAGAACTGTGAAAATACATAATTCAATGGAATTTTCGGAACTGTGATAGCACCTTTCAACAATACACAATTTCTCCATTTGTAACTGTGTGAAACAGAAGCAACAATTTCAAACTGTGATGTAGCAGTCCCTGATTTGAGCCAAAACCGGGTCAGTTAATTAAGTATCCATGAATTAGCAAAGGTTATGGGCCATTTTGTCATGGTATGACTTGGGATGATGGCAGCTTTGTGAGCATTCACCGTAGACAACTGTTATAATCCCCACAGAGTTGTTTGATTAATCTATAAACTTGCTAACTTACAACTTTAAACTTTGATGGTAGTTGGTATAAACAGAAGGCTTTGACAATTTGTTTGTAAACACGTGGCTTATTTTATGTATATTTGTTCTGGCAGCCCATTGGCTGAGAGGCTGTGATGTCAAACTTGTATGGGTTTTCCCAGACACAATTTTCACTCAGACACTGAGTTGAAACTGTGATGCTAAGTTTGGTGGATTCGCATTGGCTAGAAGCTGGGGAGTCTGACCCAGCTTAAAATGACATCACAGCTTGAAGTTAATTTACATATATTGCAATGCTAGAATAGTGTCATCTCTGACATCACAGTTCAACAGCATAGAAAAGAACTTGAGATTCCACGTAAGTATGATGGGGACTGTAACGTCCCTGAAGGTTGTCTGGAACCAGAACAGGAGAACTTGCCTTCAGCTGTCACAATCTCTCACCCATGTTACTCCTGAAGTTCGTGCCATTTTCTGAGGACACCGCTTGAACGTTTTTGACTTGGAAGGGTTATATTACAGTCTGTCACTTTGATATAGAAAAAGAGTGGATTGTTACACTGTGAAAATTGCACTTCGTGTGTCACAATGCTGATGATTTGTCATGATCATACACAATACTTTCAATGTTAAATTGATTTAAGGAGACTTATCCCGCTTGTTGGTGACAGCCAAACGGAAGGATTATGAATCTGATTTTCACTCTAAAATCAGTTATGACAAGTCATATGGCCTTCTCTTGATCATGATTAATCAAACAGCCTCTGTGTTTCCCATGTTGAAAGTAGAGAAGATGACACTTCATCGGCTATCATGGATCACAAAGTTCATTTTTTCACAGTGAACTGGTCCTCATATCATTTTTTCTATCAAAATGATGGACTGCAATGCAGAAGAGCTGAAATCCTTACCTTAAGCTCCTTTAATTGACCTTGTGAATGAAGAAGGTCATTGGGAGGATGAGGTTCAAGCTGGAGGTCAGCATTAGTGGTGTCATAAACCTTCAGTGTGCTTCTTTCACTACATTCTAGGACTATCTCTGGAATGAAACAAACTTATAGTGGGGATTTTGTATTTTCCACAGGTATCAGCTTTCAAATGTTATTATAATGTTTTCAATCCACAATGTTAAATATAGTATGAAAGTGGGGCACTTCTCACTTGACCTGATAATTTCAGAAGCCCAACTCGACATCTTTGAGCTTCTCTAAGCAGAGAAACACGCTGAGGTCATATTGGAGTAAGATGGGGGAAATCGGACCCCCCGCAAATCGGCCAAAAAAGATTTTGAAAGATGAAAACCAGCAAAAAGCAGATTAAAAACAGTAGCAGACAAACAAACAGATAATTAAGGTCATGACGTCAGATTGTTTCACAAACGGTCAAACAATTTGACCTTGTCTTTCTTTTGTGTGGATGTAGTTTAATCCTCAAGTTATGTTCATCACGGAAGGTACAATTACTTTAAGCGTTAAGGGACCAAGCTTTGTCCAGCCGGATTGGCCTTGAGAATAAGAGGGGGCCAGATTTCCCCAACCTTACCAATAGTTGGCCTCAAAGTGTTGAATTTCTTCATTCATGCATTAGTATTGGCAAAGCTTTCATATTTAGGGTAGTTTTGAAGTGAATATTTTCTGTTTTAAAAGTGGACAAATTGGATTAGTTCATTTGTGCTGCAAATAAGCTCCATCAAATCTTGTTTACACGTATTTAGTGCAAATTGGCAGTTGGAGATCACTCACGGAACTGTAGTTACCAATAAAGACAGGTATTGTTTTTCTAAAAAAAAATCAATTCCACAAAAACATTACCTGCAGAGTAGAGGCAACCAAACCACAAACAGAAAACAAAATGCTCTTAAATCAGAGGAATCGATTGGGTCACTTTGGGCTTCTGAGAAGATACCGAAGTGAGTTTCTGTGAAGTGCCATACCTTGTCCATTTACTCAATAAAACTCACTGTTCAGTTATGCGATGTGGAGACAAAGGACTCTGCTCATCACTTGGCCACAAGAAGAAAATATCCTGACGACTTGAAGTGTATGGATAGAGAGTAATTTGAACGAGCCTTGCTCAGTTATCAAAAGAGTGTCATCATTTATAATAGTGTGAACAACGACTTCTTCAGGAGGGAAGTATATTCGATGAACGCAATTTACAGATGCTGTTTCCCAAATTGTGAAGCATAACGTGAAGGATGGATTAACATAGTCGTGACTGACACCAACGTAGCGCTTGTCATTCAGATAGTGGAATTTTGTAACAACTGATCCAACGGAGTCGTGGTCCTTCTTTGTTCTCTTAGACCAGTAATTGGTAGCCTGTTCAGTAGTTAACATCGAGCGTGTATCTGGAAGATGTGAGATGCCACCGCCAGTTATATCACTGATCATAGCATTGAATGAAGCGGCAGTTTTCTCCAGTTCTTTGTTTGAAGACACTTGAACTTTTCCAGAGAGCCATGAGAGATCTTGGTGATATGGTTGGATGTTCTTATCCCAGATGTTGAGGACATTGTCATCCCCGACTGTAATCACCAAATTGTTGTCGATGCCTAAAACCTTGCGTATGTGGCCGGGGTGGGGTAGCATGAGCTGGTTTGACCCCTTTTGCAAGTCCACCACTCCCACGAGATTGTTGGAGGTCATGTAGAACCAGTCACAATTAGCCGGGAAGAAGATGTTTTTCATCATCCCGCTTACTTGTTTGCCTTGAACTAACATAATCTGTTCTCCTGTTTTGAAGTGGTGCAGATGAAGGTTTCCTGTAGCACCATTTGCGACTACTATCAGCGTACCATCGCCACTTATGCCGAGAGATGAAATGTGTCCGTCATCGTTGCCCGGGTAATCTGGTTCTTCCGCTGACTTATCATAAGAATACCTCTGGAAGACATTCACAACTTGAACTAAATCTTTGTCTTGAACATCCCCCACAATATATTGATGTGACCGGTATCCTGCATAAACAAAGAAGTTGTCAAAGCTCAGCAGATGACGCTCATTGACGCCTATGCCTTTGTTATGGACACTCCAGTCGTCAAGCTTCAGATCCACCTGTTGGCTCCTTTTTCCTTGCAGAATATTCCACAGTTCAATCTGGTCATTTCTCATTGCAACCAAAAACTCATCTTTGTGAGTTTTGCATGTAGTGATCGGCATGCACATGTCCTTGCTGAAACATAATGTACATTGTCGTAGCTGTTTGCAGATTGGAGGTCCAAACAGTTTCAAAATTAACTTTCAACTTGGTCTAGTGATGTCACTGGTTTAAAAATGTTTTGATTGTGTCAGTTATGGTTAATTGGTTTATTCACCACTTATCATATCCAGCAGCATAGGTGACAATAAACATACTATTTAAAGGACTTAAGCTACTTCATCAAATAAGAAGATTAAGAGACCAACAGAAAACTGTCAATGATGTGGCGAAGCCAGTTTACAAATTGAAAATACAAAAAATAAATTTTTCCAGTGGACTGCCAATCTACAAAGAGCTCAAAATCAGTTCATAAAATTTGTAATTAAAGATTCACTGCAAAGCTGGCTAGGCGCAAGACATAACGACCGCTCGGCGCAAAAAGGAGCTTAGTGGAAAAATGGCATTTTGAGAAAAAAGGCATTTTATTTTTGAACAGTTGTTTTCAGATGCACTAAGCTCCTTTTTGCGCCGACTTGTTTCGGTGCAAAAAGAGCTTAGTGCTAGTATTTTTACTATCATTGTTAAGCAAATTTCAGTGCCAAAAGGTGCATAACAGCACTATGCTCCTTTTTGCGTTTGGTGAAATTTTCTAATGGCAGAGACAAAAAGGGACAACAAAAACTTGAAAAGTCCACTTTATTCCACAAATAGTGTCATTCTGTACTTTGACCTGCAATATCTCCTTTAATTGAACCCGCTTTGTTCCAATATTCACAGGCATCAATCCTAAAGTCTTGAACTTTCGAAATATGCAATAATTCAAAAAGGGACTTAGTGGCACTAAGTCCCTTTTTGTGCTCAGCGGTCAATAAGTGTCATTTTTGGGGTTCGTCATACAGTTTTACTGCAAGGTAAACTCAACTCAAATGCAAAAATGCATGCTAGAACCTTCGAAGTTATACTCCAGCTACAGTGATGTAAAGCAGGAAGACAAACTCTACAGGACAATATCTGTAAATTGACTTTTTGATGGATACATTTTTAAAAACATTAGAAGAAAGGGTACTCACTGGTCTTTTCTTGATTTAGCTCCTTTTCCTTGGCTCAAAATGGTTCCTGTATCAACGTCGACAATGTAAATGAGTTTGGTCCAGACCGAGACTACCAGCCATTCGTCATTATGGCAGAATCGAACATGGCCGACATTTTCTGGAAAGTCGACAGATATGAGCAGTTCTCCAGTGTTTACTACCCATACCTTAGCTGTGTTATCATGAGATCCTGAGTAAATGAAAAAAAAAGAAGAGGATGTTAGCCATGGGGAAAACATGTTATGAAGGTCCTCTAGGCCTATTGTAAAAATATGAAACTCCATTTTAAAATCAAATTCTCAGAAATTTTCAAGAGAATTTTTGCAAATTCATGGAGATTGGTAAGAGAATCTCAGAAATAGGTAATAAAATCCAGGGCTTTGGAGTCGGAGTCAGGAGTCGGAGGTTTTTGGGTGGAGTCGGAGTCTAACTTTGATTTTTCAGGTGGAGCCGGAGGTGGAGTCAAAAATTAAACCAGAACCGCAAGCGGTTTCAACGCTCGTCTGTTAATGTGAAATCTATCAATGTGTGCCAGATTATCACCTGCAGGCCAATTCCTAATTTCATAACACTAAGCGATATTTTAAGGTTACAATGGGCAGTTCAAGAAGAAAGATGGCTTCGAAAATGGCCACCACAAAATGGCCACCATCTGGGGTTTCTCAAAATTTCCCGATCGATACACATAAGCCAATACCTGTACTGAATTTCATAACTTTTAGCGAAATATTGAGATCACAATAGGCAGGTCAAGAATGAAGAAAGATGGCTGCCACAAAATGGCCGCCATCTGGGATTTCTCAACATTTGGCCGATCAATACCCGAAAACCCATACCTGTACCAAATTTCATTACTCTAAGCGAAATATTGAGTTCACAATGGGCAGCTCAAGAAATGAAGAAAGATGGCTGCCAAAATGGCCGCAACAAAATGGCCACCATCTGGGATTTCTCAACATGTTCCCAATTGATACCCACAGCCCCATACCTGTACCAAATTTCATAACTCTAAGCGAAATATTGAGGACACTATGGGCAGTTCAAGAATGAAGAAAGATGGCTGCCAAAATGGCCGCCACAAAATGGCCGCCATCTTGGATTTCTCAACATGTTCCTGATCCATACCCACAGGCCATTACCTGCACCAAACTTCATAACTGTAAGTGAAATATTAAGGTCACAATTGGCAGTTCAAGAATGAAGAAAGATGGCTGCCAAAATGGCTGCCACAAAATGGCCGCCATATTGGATTTCTCAACTTGTTCCCGATCCATACCCAGAGGCCCATACCTGTACCAAATTTCATAACGCTAAGCGAAATATTGAGGACACTATGGGCAGTTCAAGAATGAAGAAAGATGGCTGCCAAGATGGCCGCCACAAAATGGCCGCCGTCTTGGATTTCTTGACATGTTCCTGATCCATACCCACAGACCATTACCTGTACCAAACTTCATAACTGTAAGTGAAATATTAAGGTCACAATGGGCAGTTCAAGAATGAAGAAAGATGGCTGCCAAAATGGCCGCCACAAAATGGCCGCCACAAAATGGCCGCCATCTTGGATTTCTCAACTTGTTCCAGATCCTTACCCAGAGGCCCATACCTGTACCAAATTTCATAACTGTAAGTGAAATATTAAGGTCACAATGGGCAGTTCAAGAATGAAGAAAGATGGCTGCCAAAATGGCCGCCACAAAATGGCCGCCATCTTGGATTTCTCGACATGTTCCCGATCCATACCCATAGCCCCATACCTGTACCAAATTTCATAACTCTAAGTGGAAAACTAAGGTCACAAATGGACACTTACAAAAACTTTAACCGGGACAACGAGGACGACGATGACGACGACCACGCCGACGCCGATCGAGTGAAGACAATAGCTCTTCGTTTTCAAAGAAAAATGACGAGCTAATAACTGTAAGTGAAATACTAAGGTCACAAATGGACACTTATACAAAACCTTAACCGGGACAACGACGACATTGATGACAACGCCGACGATCGAGTGACGACAATAGCTTTTTGTTTTCAAAGAAGACAGATGAGTTGAAAAAGGGAATAATATTTGAAATTTGGTTCTAACCTGTCGCAACAAGCTTTCCATCAGCTGTGATATCTGCATCAACCACAATGTCTGTGTGTTCTGCCAACTTGTACAGTAATTGTCCTCCTGGAGGTGACAGGAATCCAATATGGGGTAACAAGGATTGAAGCTTGCTGTCAGGAATGCTGCCCAAAAGCTTTGAAATATTCTGAAACAATTCAAGTGGAGACTTTACTTTGGATATCCACTTAGGTAGCACCACGATCAATTAATTCTATGATAGACATTGATAGTACCACCTTCTTTAATTACTTGGCAAAAGAATTGCAGATACAGTGTAAAGATGTTGTATTGCAATTTTGAGAGATGAAGAAGTGGCTCCTGTCTCTCTGGAGATGAGAACTCCAACCTAAAACTAGCTGCTTTTGTTGAACTATGTCAATGGAGTTGCATTGACACCATGCATGTTCTTTCATTCTTTCCTTGTCTGACAAGAATATAAATCAACTGCTCTGTACCTCAAGTAATTTCAATAATTAGTAGCTTACCAAATGCTTCTGAAGGTACTGCAGCTGAAATGCCTCTAGCATGCTCAGTGCAGGAACGGCTTCTGCACCTAGGATTCCTTTGTCCATCATTTCATGAGCTTGCCTTATTAGGATTACCAGTCAACCAGGCGACAGACAACCAGGCGACATCACTACCAACTGGGCGACAACCATCCAGGCGACACACCACTACCAACCAGGTGACAAGTTTTGACCAGCCAGGCGACAGCAAGTACAAACTAGGTGACAGATATTTTGAGTGACATACCAACTAGGTGACACACATTCCCGAATCTAGGCGACAAACTTAAATTCCAGGTGTTCTAGGTGACAAAAACCTCCAAAAAGTAGGTGACAGATTATCGCTCATGATCCATGCAGTCCTGCCACCTGTGGATAATTTTAGAGCACTTTAAATCTCAATTATCTTTATCAAGTAACAGTCAAAATGTATTTAAAAGGTTCTGAATATCAATATTTTAATAAAATTAAGCATTTTTATTCATAATTCTAGTTGTGTAGCAATGCAAACAATAAATTCCAATCAAGAATAGTAAAACGCCTGCAGCCCCCCCTGGATTTAAATGTGGAATCTCTGAATTTTTGTAAACATCCTGCCTTGCCTTCCTGCAGTCTTGTGGAATGGCAAACTGATAAAATCGATGTCGCCCAGTGAATTAAAAGTGCTTGTCGCCTAGTGCAAAAGCTTGTCGCCTGGCTAGAAGTGTTTGTCGCCTGGATGGAAGTACTTTGTCGCCTGGATGGAAGTACTTTGTCGCCTGGATGGAAGTGACTGTCGCCTGGATGGAAGTGATAAGTGATTTGAAAATTTTGTGTAGCCTAGTTGGTAGTGGCATGGTGTCGCCTGGTTGTCTGTCGCCTGGTTGACCACACACCCCTTATTAGAGGTCCTGATTGAGTACCATGGATCCTTCCAACAAGTTGTCCTGCTAACTCGGAAGCATTCACCGAGAGACCATCTCGTGAGAGCTGTAAGGTTTCCATAACAACTCGGATTTCTTGATCTCTCGGAAAAGTTTGACAAGCCGAGATGAAGTCGCTCAACACCTCTCTGAAGGAATTAAATGATTCTGAAGACTCTGTAAATGTCTCAATGCAAGAGTGAAATACTTTGATGATGAGAGCCATTGATGTGCTATGAAACAATATTGGCCGAAAGTCCCAAGACGTTCAGAGGCTTAAAGGCCTTACCAGCATAATGTCATGCATGGCTTGAATATATATGTATCGGAAATAGAGTGCCATCTCTAATATGCTCCAAATACAGTGGGGCTTATGAGATTGAGTGATGGCATGGTCCCACAACCATAAGCATTGAATTCACAATTAAAATGGTGCACAGGTAATTACAACAAACAGTCAATGCAAAACAATGCTAAACAAGAAAACCCAGCTTGCTATTTTGTAACAGGGCCCCTTCAAACGCTGTCAGAACATAAGAATATGTGGCAGAGCCAGGGAGTATTTGTCAAAGAATTAATAATTTGAACATTTGAGCATCTATTTATCCACATGGAATTGCTCATTGACTATAACTATATTCGATGGGTCATCTCTAAAATGGAGTGACTAACAGGACAAATCGGAGGACAGCTGAGGACACTAATCTACAAGACAAGGTAAGACTAATTCTCCTATGACCATGTCAACACAGAATGTTTTGCCAACTCACATTGAAACTGACGAGGCAGTTTTAAAATCAAAATAGGTTTGGTCCACAGTTACTAAATACATGTACAGTTGTACACAGTTCTCAGTGGTTTTCTATAGCTGTCAGCAATTTGATTTTATAGGCATTGATTTTTTCTGAAACATGTGCTTTCTCCAAGCCAATGTTTTGATCAAACTGGAAGTCATGTACAGTGCTGCCACATTGTTGCACCGTGTGAAAGGGTTATTTGGCCCAAGTGAGAAAGTGATATTATATATCAAGTACACTCTTTGTTTCTTCAGGTTTTAGCCTTTCGACTTTCAGAATTAAGAATTTAATGAAGGAATTTAAGATGATTATACCTGAATGGAAGGGCATCGAGTTTTGCATGCAAGAAATCATAGTTGCACAAGCAGTGTTCCTTAAGTTTGGTGGCGTCGGACATTTGCAACAGATGTGCTGGCAACCTCATAAGTTTTCGTAAATTGTATTCACCCCCTTCAAACTTCAATGGCTGGGGTGTGATGTGTCTGTATGCAAGATGCTCCTTTCCATTGCTGTCTTTGTAAGGCTTGGCTATATCTGTATAAAATGTGTGTAATCTGCTTTTATTTGAGCTGGCCACTGCATTGCATTTTAAAACCTAAACAATACAAAGTGAATCAGTTGAAAAGTTTACCTGCCCAGCGTCCCTCATAATATTCCACCAGAGTGTTCAAATAAGACAATTTTGAAGCTTCTTCGGTCAGGTACAAAGATGATGCTGTTTCAATAAACTGGCGATGATACCAGAAGATGATGCTGGCTCCATCCATTCCCCTAATTAATAAAGAATCAAAAGTTACTTCTTACAATGGGTGGAACACTTACAGCAGAAGCCAAAAGCATTAATTCAACAAAATTGGAGTTTCTTGGACGTCTATTTTTAAACTATTGACTGAATCATAACTGTCTAACTGACCGTATGAATGGCATAGATGAGCCTAGCATTTTACCTGGTGACAAGATATTCTTTCAGGTCATATTTTACTCTGACCCAAAGTAATGGAGGAAGCCGACGAGCAGGAGGTGTCCAAAATCTGTAGACATCATCCAGAACGTCTTCTCGCAAAGACAAGATGTCCTCCATTTCTGAATTGGAGAGTCCTTCTGCTGGAAATTGGAATAGAATTTGTTAATTTCAGTTCAGAGGGATTTTGTGTATTTTGGTGACGGCCAGGGCTTCGTAGATTGCAAGTGAACTGACTCTGACTCGAGACTCTCTTGGATTTCTGGAAAGTGACTCTGACTTTGTCTCCTTAGGTCTCGTAAATAAAGACTCCTGCTCATGACGTCTCTTATCAGCATTAACTATAGTACATAAATATCACATGATAAAAACTAATTTCACTATGTTTCCATAGTATTTTGTGTATTAATTTTATCTACAATTTTAACTTTAAATCATATGAATTACTTTTAGGAAACAGCGGTTGCAAAATTAATTACTGACTTCAAGCAGAATCTGACTTGTAGATTTGATAATTTGCATAACTTTTATTATTTATAATTATACACATTAGTAACTTACCAACTGTTAAGCATCCAAGGGCACAACTGACAAGTGCCTTACCATGAACCCTCTCTACTTTTCTGAATAGTGCAATGATAGTGTCTGTTACTGTACTTTGGAGTATGTTGATATCCGGTGGGTCATAGGAGTGCCATGATTTTGCAGCATCGAACGACAGTTTCAAGAAGAGGGGTAACGGGTTTGAGTGATATGCCACCATGACCTTTAAGAACTGATGGGGGGTTAAAGTTCTTCCCTCAGAAGCCAGCCATTTCTGCAGAACTTCTTCAGTTGCTTCGTTTGCCATTGGTAGGACTTCAAGGTAGCAGCTGGATGCTGGATATAGGGCCTGTTAAATATTTTAAAAAATCAAGTGCCATACTTTCATTACAATTCAGCTAACTGATGATTTTATATAAAAGCAAAAAAAATTACTATGTCATCTGAAAAAAAATACCACAATGAAAAAAAGAAATAGTATAAAAAATTTCTCCAAAAAATTAAGTGCACGACTGGAGGTGCAAACAAGAAGCAGGGGGTGGGGCAAGTAATGATGTTTACGTATGCTGGTCACTGGTCAGATTGAACTGCTTCGCTGTCAATTTTATTTCTACTAGAAATTCCTACTAAGGCACATGTGCATGTGAGGCTTTGAACATAGATGCACTTATACACTACATACAGGCCTAGATAGTCAGAAGTGAAAGCTGTTTACATACCTGTAACCTTGGAAAGCAAAGGTACTTTTCTTGTGGCAAAGTTGACAAAATGATTTTTACATTCTTTTGAAGAGTTCTGGGAAGCCAATGCAAATGCCTTCCACCATCTTTCTTGTCTATTTGGTCTAGTGAATCCAGAAATAAAATGAGACAGCCATTCCTTGCAGGTTGGGTTAATAAATCTTTAAATTCTTCCACAAGATACTTCAACTCCTGTACAAATACAAAATAACATAAGGATGAGGAGAAAGGAATTGTAGTTCTTTAGAGAAAGACTCCAGTGCAGCGCCAAGCCGTTATAATGGATTTCGAAACTATTTGTTGAAGATTTACTATACATTTCATGAAATTTTTGTCACATTTTAAACTTTCAACATTTGATTATCATCTTTATTTGTTCATAATTCATAGACTTGCTTATTGTGGGAGTCTTCATTGCTTGTGAAATATCATATAAGTCAGTGAACTGGTTGAGTATAATATGTTGCTTCTTGTACTTTGCTTGGGGGGAATGTTTGTGATAATAGGTCCATTGTTCGAAGTAGACTCAAAAGTAGGCCTACCCCGGTTCCCCACCATTTAATATAGTGCACTCAAATAGATGGGCACTACAGGGTGACCCACCTCAACTTGTGCATTGATGTTGTAACCAAAACAGTGTTTACTGAAAAAGTTTGGGATTTCCAATGCAAAAACCAAATTGGATTTTCAGTGACAAGAACCAAGAGAAGAGTATTACGCAAGTTTGGTTCACTTTTGGTTAAAATTGGACTCAGAAAAAGAGTTCAAATTTTCGCATAGCTCTTCTTCTGATTTTTTACAATTTAGCTCTGTCAACCTTGGAAATTTTTTTCGGCTCACATGTAATGCATGCACTGTATTACAGAAGCTATAACAATGCAGTGCCAGGGCTTTTCTTTGAAGGGGGTTTGGGTTTACGGAGTCAGGAAACCCAAATACTATCCTAATGCAGTGCACCATTTTCTTACCAGTAATTTCTTGGGGTCTATTACCTATGATAGTTGGGCAAAAATTGTTGTTACCGCTCATAATAAGCATTAGAATAGTTTAATCTTACATGGGAATATCATTAATCACTTTCAATTTGAGCATTGATGTGTGTATCAGCCGCTCTATTAATTGTTACAATAATACACATAAATTGTCATCAATGAATCTTATATCTCCAAGAAAAATTACTTGGCTTGGATTTCTAGGCCAAATGACATGGTGAATTTGTTGAGGGGAATCTTCTGAAACCTGGTAGTATTAAAGAATGATGTTTTTCCATCACAAATGTTGGTAAAAATAAGACTAGATTTTGAGGGATGGAAATTTGTGACTTTCTAGATGACACCAAAAGTGTTGCTATACTTTTTCTCTTTGCTCTTAAAACCTGAGTGTCATGTTTTATGTTTCTATTGACTCCGACAATCATAATACCTTACTATTTTTTGTTGGAAATCATCTGACTGTCGGTTATGCTAATTGTTTTGCCATATTTTGACTTGTTTATCTCCGACAGGTTGTCATTTTATATTTTCTGACTTGGTAACATACACTGGACTCTAAATCTCACAAACACCATCCATTCCCTTCCTCAAGAACCTCCTTTTGCATATCAAAGTCATTTCAGGCAGTTTTGGAGGACTTTGTTGATGCTGGTGCACTTTGAATTCTTCTCGGCTGATTTTTTGGAACAAAATAAAACAGCGACACATTTTCACTTGCCTGTCATTTTTGATAGAATTACTGCAGAGGCGTATAACTCACTTCATTTAACAGCCATTACTGCCAAATTGACAAATATGTTTTCAAAACTTGCCTGTCTTATTTTTGTTGTCTTCAGTGAAATATTAAAGTCATGCACAAGTTGAGGTGGGTCACCCTGTATGCTTTCATGATTTCTTTAACCCTTTACTTGGCTTTAGCACTGTATATCCAGCGTCCAAACTCAAAACCTAGTTAGGAACATTTCTGAGAAAATTGACTTTTAAATTCCAGCCCTTGCAATAAGAAAAATAGCATGCAATGCATGCACCATGTCCTCGGGCATCTGAACTTGTTTAACATGTAAGTCAGCTGGATGGTCCATTGGCCTTTTAAATTTACTTTTAAAACATTTAATCAGCTGTGAATATGTCGTAGATCTATATAGATTTTGTCATATATATGCCAAGTCCAAAAAATATATCATGCATATGCTTTAGGTACTCTCTGAACACATTCAAACATGATACAATCAAGAGGCCACCCCACCCCCATGCAGCCCCAGTGACCATGTGCATCCTGTCACTGAGTTGACAGCACATGGCTAGTGAGGGTGTCCCATGCAGTAGGGTGGGAGATAGATAGATGCACAGGAGCTCACAGGCCGATTTATTTAAATCAATGATATAAAAAAATATAATATCAACAGTGTATATCAGTATCTCACGACAGATATGTCCTGTGATAAATCCCGAGGACATAAAAAGGCTTAATGGGATTTGCCATTGTCATTCTTGGATAACGAGCTGCTTCTTGAAAATCTAAACTTAATAGAAACATGTCTCAGAAGTTAGGTTTTTCCTTTGGAGGCTAGATATGGTTTACCGGTAAATTCCAGGATGTTGGGATGGCATTCACAATTTCTCACCTTACACAGCTATGTTTGTGAAAATAGGTCATTGACTTACTGATTGTGGTTGTACGTCTCTTTTTGAACTCAATCTGAGAAGTTGCAAATTGATATAATTGAGGAGCGGTCTGAGAGAGGAGCTGGCTTGTGTTGTCCCAATGAACCTGCAGACCACCACAGAGTTCGGTGGAGCCCACACCTTGGCATTGAGGGCAGCCCTGGCCATAATTGAGGTCTTTCCTGATCCTGATTCACCATGCAATATCAAGGGTTTGTCACTCTTGCTGGTAATGTAAGATTTGATTTCCTGCAAATGAAATGTTTATAACGCTCATTGAAAAATGTTTATCAGTTTTGTAACATCGACAAGACATGAAGCCTGAAGTTCCGTCTAAAACAGGACAATTGACAAAAAGACTTATAAAAGATAAATATATGAGTTCATTGAAAAGAATATTTATTGTATATTTATCTTGAAATTACTCACCGATAGTATGTCTGATCTACCAGAAAAGCTTTTGCACTTTTCATGACAGAAGGAAGCATGTTGTGAAATTTCTTCATACAGGATATCTGAGGCATGGTTCACCTTGTTTTTCTTCTCTATGCCTTTGAAGATGAGCTCCTTCATGACTTCTGTGAAGTCAACACAAATCCGATTCAGATACTCCGCGTGTTCTTCTTTTTCAGGGTCAACACCTGGTAGAAATTAGAAAATCTGGTCATAGTCCGACAGTTGAGGGGTGAACCCCAAAAGCTCCGGTAAAAGTTGGTCATTGGGACTTATTGAAGGGGGGGGGGGGGTGTATTGAGCATTCTGAGAAATTTAAGATGACATCCAAAACGGCCAAAGAATAAGCAAAGCATCTATTACAGTGGCATCCCCTGAATCTGCTTGAAAGGGGCTTTGACATTTTATTTCTTTGGCAGTTGTTGACATGTACCCACATATGACTCACATAATTATGTACCTCGCAAGTAGATTAAGGGGTGCTCGATTATTGTGTTTTGCTATTTTTAGGAGTATAATTAGGGGAACGAGGGGCAAAACGGAGCGGCGGGGCAAAACAGTTTTTTAAGTTTTCTCGGAAAGTTTTGAGCTGCCTTCTAATTTTTTGGTTCGAAAATAAAATAGGATACATGACCAACTTTTCCTGAGAGTTTCGTTGATGAGAACGTTACAGGTATGCAGCTATGTTAATTTGAAGTTTTTGATCGATTTTCTTAAAAAAATCATAATTTTTGGAAATGGTGTAATACCTACATTTACGTTCCCAGCCAAATAATTCATAGTCAGTGTTATTAGAGGACTACTAAGCTTGCGTATTAATAAAAAAAATGTAGTCTGGTGCTTAGTCATGTGTAAGTAGGTCATTATTAATCTACCCTGCATGGTTGGGGCAAGATGGAGTCCTCCTGCGGGGGCAAAATGGGAAGCACAAAAAAGCAATCCCAGCCTAGAAAAGGTTGAAGCTTGACATTGGGTCAATTCAACCATGACATTTGACACATTTGATACACTTTCTGGTCATATAACAGGCAAAATTTGAAAAAATCACAAGAGATATGTGGATCTAATCCATGTCATCAGTCATACCTTGAGGATTTAGGCTTAGTGGTAAAACCCTGTATTATTGAAACTGAAACGAATGTAACTGCATTTCAAAAAGCATAGTCAAATCCAATACCAGTTTAAATGTTTAAATTATTAAGAAAACTCGGAAATCAGAGTTATGTGAATATTCATCAAAATGTCACATTTCCACAAAATTTAACTAATTTTGTTTCTTTTGTAACCTAATGTTTATGGTCAAATAATTTGTCAAATAATTACATAGAATGTAGAATTACTAGCATCACTTCCCAGCTATAATTGCATCCTGTATTGAGACGTTGATTTAATAATTTATTGCTATGTTTACTCTTATTATTCTGCAATATTCTCACATCGCAATGACATGAATTAATGCATTTTTGTTTGTCAACATTCTTTTTAGTTAGGCTATTATCAAAACAGCTTATTTATTGCAGAACTTTTGCAACTTTATTTTTTCCCATTTGCCCCATATGAAATTCCATTTTGCCCCAAGCATGGGGCAAAACGGGATAAAGTTGCATTTCTGAAAATAGGGAAAAATTTGAATTGGAACTATTAAAAAAGCACTTTTCTGTGTTTGAGCAAGTGGTATTGGTACTTCTTCATGGATCACACCTTATTTTGCATTCACATGATAAACCACCTTCGTGCAGCGAGCCTTCGAAGTTAGGCGGCCCATTTTGCCCCTCGTTCCCCTACTCTTACCATTTTGTGACCAGTTGATGTCGTACTCAAATACTCTTTCATTGGACAAGGTGCCTGATAACTGCTGCTTCAGTTCTGTCATCAGTGTGGTGACATTTTCCACATTTCCATCTACAATTACAGGTGGGTGTACATAATTAAAACTCATGCAAGCAATCAATAATGATATTTAATTAGCTAATGTCTAGTCAGTTTTTTAGCAAAGAAAAAGAAAACCAATTTACCATGGAACCTCTGCGCTTTCACATTCTGAGGGTTTTTTGCTGCATCGTCCAAATTGAGTATATTCCTTTTGAACCAAACACAATTGTCGTTTTGAGAGCTCGAATTTAAGATTCCATGACGAATTTCATCCTCCGTCACTACAAAATAAATTTATAAAAGTTGAAATATGATACATTTACAATATCTTTAATATTTACAAAATAATGATGATTATACCTCCCAACACTGGCCCGAAGTCACCCGAGACTGAGGCGAGGCCAAGGATTTGGCATCCGAGGTCGAGCCAAGGCAGAAGCCATCAAAATATGTAATTGCACTAAGCCTAAGCCCAGATATGGGAGCTTATAAGTTGAATACCTGACATCTGGTATTTTCTTAGAACATCCGCGTCCTGAATATTAACAGAGCCTTTCCTAAGAATGGTCTGGAGTTGTATGAAGACTTCCCACCATTGGTCCTTAGCTTTGGCTTGGGCATTTTGGTTTGTAGATAAATGATCTGGAAACACTGAACTTATTGGCTGTAAAACGTAAGTGCTGGGAATGCAGTTTTTGTCCTTTTTGAACCATCTGTAAAAAAATTTTCGACAATCAAAATATTGAAATAATTTTTATCATATAATTATCAACTATATATATAGGCCCTATTGGTAATTTTTTTTATCAGTTTAAAAGCTAAATTTTGGTTGGCATTATGCCATATATTATTTTTTAACTGGATTTTCAACCAATAGTAAATGTCAAATACATTTCCAGTAACTGCCTTTCTTCCTCCGTCACATCTGAAGTGATTGTCTCAAATTCATGGGCCTCGATTGTTCTTGGAAAAGGCCGGTAGCCATACCTCTGCGACAAAAAGGTCTGGAAGAGAAGTTATGTATACATTTTCATTCAAATCATAAACATTCACCATTTTGGACATTATGGGAAGTAAATAAATAGTTTTTACAGCTTACCACAAAATTTGGACCAGTGGAAAGCGATTGACATTCCTTAATTTCGCGGAGACATATTTCTGTCGTCATGTGGTCATCTTCTGCCTCACTGCGGATTCCCCATCTCATGTCCACAATCTGTTGTCATTAAAAAATACATGCCTGAGGTAGAGTGGGTCGGGGCAAGAAGCCCGGGTTAGGTGAGAAGCCCCCCCCCCCCAGGTTTATATCTAAACTTACATTTTTGGTGCATTTTCTCGAAGTTAAGGGGGGCTGCATGCCCCGCCCTACTCTACATTAATTACTTTACTTCCTTGAAGAAATCTCCAAAAACCATTTGAAATGTATTTATTTTGTCTGTACCATTTGAGAAGACTTCAAAATTACCTGAAATTCATAACCCAGATTTTGACAGAAAAGTTTGACTTTTGGAAAAGCCTTCCTCATCAGCATATTTCTCTCTTCTTTTGTGTCTGTAAAAGAAAAAATTATTTGAATTGAACCAACTAATAGCTTTAGATAACTTCATTCTTTCAGTGATTTCCACTGTCCTCTTACCCACGAAAGTTGAACTTGTGAATATGCGGACGACTTTAGCACTATTCCATGGTTCAGCGTCAGGGTCTCCTTCAAGTAACATCTGTGCATTCTCATCTGCTGTGAAATTTAAATGTGTTTATTTTATGAACAGGGTATCATACTTGCACTACTTTTTTTAAAGATTTTGTGAAATTAATGAAATGAAACTCCCATTATTTTTACCAATAAACATTCGATAGAGTGAATGATTTCATATATTCAAATTCTGGCCGAATATAAAGTGACATCATTAGGAATTTACCTTGTGGTGTTGAAAGTAGTGAAGTTTCAGACCTGCAATGGATTATAGATCAGGTTTTTCAAAACATAAAACATATATAGGCCTATAATAAAAATCAAAAGAGTTAAATGAGAGAATATGAAAATAGTTAAAATTCTTGACTGGTAAACACAGTATAGTAGAAGACAAGTCCTTTGTGCTGCTGGGAAAGTTGTTTAAGATTCAAATTCTCTGAAATATTCCTATACTGAAATATTTTGCAGTGAAGTATTTTCATCTTATACTGGATTCATTGGACAAACATAAACATTACAGTCCTTGTCATATTCACGTGGAATCTCAAATTCTTTCCTATACTTTTAACTGTGATGTCACATGTTAACTCTGTGTCACAGCTTGCATCCCTATTCCCTAGCATCTATCTAAATCTATCTAAATCTATCTAAATAAAGTTGTAATGCCAGTGGCACATTCACTGTGTGGGGCCCACCTCCGACACCATCAAAAACACCCCATATTCACCTCCTTCCCATTCACCATCCTATATCCATCAAAATCATTAATACTTGCCATATCCACATTACCTTCTCACCATACCACCCAAATTTAGCATTTTCAACACAGCCCCTTTCCAGCCCCCTCCCTGGAGCCTGCATCAGCCCCTGGCTACCCTCACTGTCATATGTTGTCCAAGCTCTACAAGACCACTGACCTTCCTCACCCCATCTATTATACACATTCCTTCTTTTTTTATACATGCCTTTCTGATGAGCACAATTCTGAACCAATTTGTGGTTCCCTTTTCCCTTCGATTCAAATGTGCATGACTGTATCTACTGACAGAACAAGCAATGCCACAACAACCAAGCCATTCCTTCGTGATTATACTTCCGGTCTCAAGAGTTTGTTGTGATCCAGGCTGGATCCAGCATTTCCCGCCTTTTTGTGTACTGCTTAAAATGATTGTCATTCTCTGTCTATTTATGTGTCTTACTCAAATAATGGCCATTTCTTTTCTACCTTGATATTAGGTTATCCATCTGTCTTCAGGGTCTTCAATTGCTGCTTCGTTCAATTGGATTGAATTGTGCACTCAGTACAGCAGACAATAGTTTTGATTGGTGACACTTCAAGACATTGAAGCTCAAGAACAGTTAGGCAACCTGTCAGACGTTCCGAGGGAGAAGTGGAAACAGTCGGGCAATCCGCCAGACGTGTGGAGGGAGAAGTGGAAACAGGGAAGGCCCCCAGCAGAAAGCCCTATACCTTAGACAAGAAGAAGGCGCTCCAAAAGAAACTGAAGGGGTGCGCAACCCCCCAGGTCTTCCAGGAATTCAAGAATGGGAATGTCATATTCAGATTTAGCACTGCCCTCTTTGAACTGTACAAGAGAGAATTAATTAAACATTTCTCTGTGGTGACCAAAAATCCGCGCTACCCACATGGCATAAAGGTAAAACATGTCCAAGACAAGGAGGACGCCATAGTGGAAACAAAGATTACAGCCACAGCCAAACAGACCAAGGGCAAGGGTGCTACTAGATTCTCTGTCATGTTATACCATACAACTTCTACATTGCAGTTGAATGGCAAAAACTTCGAACTCTTTCTAAAAGACCACGAAGATATTATGGCCACGCTAGAAGAAATTCCTGAGATCCACACTCTGGAAGATGCACTGAAAAGAAGCATCTTTAAGGAACTGGAGAAAATTGAGGAGCTGGACCACAACAGAGAAGTCACTGGAAAACCCAAGAAGATCGAGCACAACAGCAGCCACCACAAGGACAGGCCCTTGATGGACAACACATTGACCTCGGCCGCTATCTGCCCACTCTGCAATGCCGAAAGTGAAGAATGGTCCCTGGAGTGCGACAAATGCCAGAGATGGAGCCATTACACCTGTAATGCCTTACCTTATGCAGAATTCCGCAGGCACGACGAAAATGAGGAACTACCATTCACCTGCATTGGCTGCAGAACCCTGGACGAGGACGCTGCAGCTCCACAAGCTTCAAATGTGGCCACCGTACAGGACAGGAATTGGGTCCCCCCTGCAATAGAAGCCCCTCAGCAGGCCAACGCACGAGAGAGGAACAGAGACCCCCCTGCATTAGAAGCACCAACAGCCCCAGAACGACTTCCTACCTCCAGCCCTACAACTACTCCAGGACAACTCAGCCCCGCTTCTGCCATCCAAGAACTGCCTGAAACTGTCACTACTACTCAGACTAAACAAGCCGAGACTGCCAATGCAACACAGACCAGCAATGCTGTTGAAGTCGCAATGGAAACAGCTGAATTGGCAAGAACCAACAGCCAAGCACGTACACACTGGAACTCCCCATTGAGAAGACACGCAAGAGAACTACAATTGATGGCCAGGCCGACACTCTCAAATAGCCCTGACTCAGAAGGTTCCCGACCCTCGCTTATGATGCCAGACAACCCCCCTACGTTGGAGACAGGCTCGGATACACCCCAGCGGAGAAGAGGACCCCAGGGAAACTCCAATGCTAAGAAACCGACAAGCAAAGCCAGCAAAAAGAAGACCAGAGAATTTACCATGGATGAAGCTGACGGTCAGCTCGCATTATGCAGGGCTCAAATTATTCAACTGGAAGATAAGAATAGAGAACTAGAGGCGACAATCCGCACGCTTCGTCAACAGACCCATTCTCAAGCCAGTACATCCGTACCCTCATCTTGTCAATGCAGCAACCCCGGACCCAGTCATGGTTACGTCTCTGAAATTGATTTTCTGAAGCTGAAGATGGAGGTGATGGAATTAAGAATGGGACAACTGGCCAGCTATAAAGAAGACTTCCCAAGAACCTCACTTGACCCTTTTCTAGACAGAGGGAGAGGAAACCGGAGAAGAAAGAAGAAAGAACACAAGAAACAGATGGAGACGCCGCCAGAGGGAAAGAGAGTAGTAGACAGGAGGAACGATCCAGGTGGACAACAGAGAGACCCGAGCCGGAGCGAGCATCGCCAGCCCCCAAATGGCACCCATCCAGGCCGAGCGAACCCACCAGTAACTGTGAGAATGAACCCGCCGGAGGTAGTCCCACAACAGAGAGAGGCCCAGGAGGAAGGATTGCAGACGCATTGGAACAGGCCACACCCACATCTATTACCATGGACCCCCCTGAGGCGGCATCCAAATGGACATCCCTGCATCCCGATGGCAAGGAGTGTGGTGGAGAGACATCTTCCAGTGATGACCCCATTCATTCCATGGCACCCGAAGGCGCCCCTGGCTCTTCTGAAACTGCCACAGCTAGGCAACGGAACTGCAACACTCCAGCAAACAACCCACAGGCTGAACCAGAGAAGACCATTAGAATAGGAACTCTCAATGTGAAGAATGTCAAGGCCAACTGCATCTATGTGGAGAAAATCTTGCAGAGACTGGATTTTCTGGGTATACAAGAACACTGGCTGTATAGATATGAGGCCAACATTATTGAGGAACTATTCCCTTCACACAACTTCCTGATTAAGTGTGCTGATGATGAAGACCCCCTGCCCCCAGATGAGAGAAGAAGAGGTTACAGTGGAATAGCCATTGGATGGAGGAAGTCACACAACCATGCAGTTAAGACTCTGAAGGAGGGAGGCACCAGACTGGCCGCGATCACCGTATATACCCCAGATACTCCAATCTGCCTGATTAACGTCTACATGCCTTGTAGGGGAAAGGACAATTCTTCCATTGAATTTGCTGCCACTTGTGATGAGATTAGAGAGGTGGCCCAGAAATACTCATCCCACAAGATCATACTCCTTGGTGATCTCAACAGCTCACTCCACAGGGAACCGCCAAACTGCCAAGATAGAATGCTGCGAAAAATGGTAGAAGAGCTCGATCTCCAGATCCCGGGACAGTATCCCATTTGCCCCACATTTTTCCACAGTGATGGCTCCAGCTCAGCCCAGATAGACTACATCATCCACTCAGCCCACACCCCTACGATATCCACGGTGGCTGCTGTCTTCAGCCCTCTAAATACTTCGGATCACAACCTCGTAGAGGCAACGCTTCGGGACCAGCTCCGCGAGGGCCCACCACCTAAGCCTAGGCCAAGCACCGTCCTCCACCGTAAGCCCAACTGGAGAAAATGTGACCGAGAGAAGTATGAGTCTGCAGTTACCGAGGCCATCGAGGGACGCATCACCCCAGTGTTACGACAAACTAACCCAGGAGACGCTGAGGAGGCTATAAAGTATTTGAACAAAACCATGCTCGAAGCTGCAAAAGAAGCAATTCCGAACCACCAACCGAAAGCGAGACCCAGAGGTAACAGAGTCTGGAACGGTGACATAGAGAGAGCATGCAAAGCTGCGAAGGAATCCTTCTGGAGATGGAAGCAGTCCGGGAAGCCTCAGGACCCTCTTGAGCCGACGAACATACAGAGGAAGACAGATAAAAGAAACCTCCGTCGTGCTCAACGACAAACAGAAGCCCAGGCACGAAACGAGCTCTACGATGAGATCATGCAAGCATCCCAGTATGACCAGAAGCTCTTCTTCACTCTAGTCAACAAGCAGAGAAAGACTTCAACCTCACATCCCCCATTTATCGTGGTCAACAGTAGAAGTTTATGTACCGAGGAGGAAATGACTGAAGGATGGCGGACCCATTTCATGGGACTGGCAACCCCAAGAGACAGGGACCATTTTGACGAAGGATTTCGGAACATCGTTGAATACGAAACGGAGATAATTAGGGACCTGATTCACACCCAAAGTAAGACTCAACCCCTGGTGGTGGATCAAGAGGATATCAGGAAGGCCACCAGAGGCCTCAACAACAACAAAGCAGCCGACCTGGACGGAATTACTGCCGAACATATTAAACTTGGTGGTCCGGCCCTTGTCAACCTGCTCACATCCCTTGTGAACTCCATCCTTGGAACGGGACAGGTACCAGACTGTTTAAAAGTAGGAATCGTCACACCGATATTAAAGAAGAATAAGGACAACACAATCCCAGGGAATTACAGAGGCATCACAGTCACTTCAACCATCGGTAAACTGCTGGAATGCGTGATATCTGATAAAATAAACCCTGTGCTAGACGGCATCCAGAACCCCATGCAGCGAGGCTTCACAAAACATGTCTCTCCAGTAAATGCTGCCCTACTTGTGGAAGAGAGCATCAATGAATCCAGAGATAACAAGGGAGCACTCGCACTCGCAACTCTAGATGCGGAAAAAGCCTTTGACGTTGTCTGGCACAGCGGTTTAATAAGGAAACTCTACTATATGGGTATCCCTGCCTCAAGTCTCAATGTCATTATGCAACTACAGACGAACGCAGGATCCATGGTGCGTTGGATGACATCCGCAAGTGAAAGTTTCGAAGTCCGGCAAGGCATTAGACAAGGTGCAAAACTCTCTCCGACACTGTACAAGGCTTACGTCAACCAGGCTCTGGACCTACTCCGAGACAACGGCATTGGTGCCCACATAGGAAACATCTACACAGGGTGTCCAACAGTCGCGGACGACATCGCCCTCCTGGCAGACAACCCTGTAGATCTCCAGACAGCACTCCATGTAATGTTCAGCAATTCTGCAAAAGATAGATCTACCTTCAACAGTGCTAAAAGTGAGATTGTGATTTTCAACACCCCCAAGGCAAGAGAAGCCCAAACCTGGATACCAGGAAAACACAGCATCAAGGAAACCGATGACTCCATTCACCTTGGCATCCAGCGTCAGAACAATGGAAATTATAATATTGAAGGAAGGATTCAACTGGGTAGAAGAGCTGTCTACGCCCTCTTCGGAGCAGGTATGCACGGTAGAAGTGGTCTAAATCCTGTTGTAAGCTGTAAATTATATACCACATACGCCAGGCCACGTATCATCTACGGATTAGAGACGACACAACTGAAGAAGAAAGACCTCCTCACCCTTGAAAGATATGAGGTGAAACTTCTGCGCCAGCTTCAATCACTCCCGGATAGATGTGCAACTACAGCTGTTTATGCTCTGATTGGTATCCTCCCGATTACCGCAGAAATTGAAAGGAACACTTTGACCCTCTTCATTAGAATACTTTGGGATACAGAGTCGACCGAGTACCTTCTGGCAAGGCGCCAACTGGCGGTGAAGAACCCCACAAGTCACAGCTGGTTTATCCATGTCACGCATCTGCTCAATAAGTACAGACTTCCAGACGCCTATCAGCTCCTCAGAGTCACCCCAAGCAAGCCAACGTGGAAGAAACAGGTGGACAAAGCTCTAACCTCCTACTGGACCGGAATCTGGAAAGAAGACAAGGAAACAAAGTCATCGCTGAAGTACATGGAGATACCACAGGAAGAGCGAATGGGACCTCACAACATCTGGGAATCAAGCATGGGCAGCCCAAGAGACGTGGAGGAGGCACTCGTCAAGGCCCGACTTGTCACGGGGACCTACACCCTCCAGTCAAATAAGCATAAATTTAACCAGCACAATGTAACCCCTATCTGTCGCCTATGTAATCTTTCCCCGGAAGATAGGGCCCATTTCTTACTAGATTGCCCCAAAACTCATCATATTAGAGAGCCATACATTAAAAACGTAGAAAATTTACTTAATACCCATGCAGACTGTTCAGGCAGGTCTTACGTTAGCAAAGAGCTTCTACTGCAAAGTGTCATTGATTGCAGTCACCATTCAGTGCAGGCCGAGGTGACTGACCCAAAAATGAGCACTCACAAAATAGAGAAGCTAAGCCGCTCCATGATCTACAAGTTACATCTCACGAGATCTCGGCTCCTGCTGGACCTGGACCAAAAGGATGCTGACGCCTGAGCCTGATTCTGTTCCTGCATGCACTAGCGTAGTGTAGTCGTAGTGCTAGTCTCTAACCTCACAGACTGTACATTATAAACTCTAATTTATATTCAGGAAGTCATCTGATGCAAATACTTCACCCAGTCACTGGGGTGCTCCGATCACCAAGCGGAGGGATCTACAACTAACGAACGATGGCAATTAGCACTTTCATAAAAGAACCAATGATTACCAATCTAATTGCTTTTTTGGTAAACTTGGCTTTTAAGACAGGCTTCGAAGTCAATTTATGAATCTTTTCGATGTACATTATATTCCTCTGAATTAACACTGTTTTATGTATGATTTTAATACTTATCTATGAGTTTACTGTAACAACACATCTCACCTATATGCTCTGTCTCAAGGTGAGTGAGTGAGTGAGTGAGTTTGTGTTTTACGCCCCATCAGCACCAGTGTGGGCTATTTAGAGGCAATCTCTGTCTCAAGGTAAATACCAATTTAAGCCTACATAAATTACCTTTCCCTGCAATAGGGCAAAATATATTGACTGAATGACACTTATATCTAATGTGTCACTTCGTCAAACACAATTTGCCTTCACACCTATCCACAGCCCAACCAGAAAAATACCAATTTAATCATCCATTTCATCTTCCCTGTCTTTTATCTTCACATGAATAATGCATCTGTTCATACATATATATGGATGGATAGATAAATAGACACATACACAGATAGTTAGACAGATAGATAGATAGCTAGATACACATATATATAGATGGACAGATAAAATAGATAGATAGATAGATAGATATATAGATAGATACTAGATAGATAGATAGATAGATCGATAGACAGAAAGATAGATAGATTAATAGATAGACAGATAGATAGATAGATCGATTGATAGATAGATCGATCGATTGATTTCCCGCAGACCTACAAGGCCATTCAATATTTTTAAACACTAGGCCTACTAATTCCAATGTTCATCCCTGCTTCAATGTCATTGTCAGACTGCAGTCATGTTGCAGCATTCCTGCCCACATCACTGTCTGTCTCAGCCACATTATCACACCCCCCCCCCAAAAAAAAACAAATATTTACAACAGTCCTCCTCCTCCTTTATTCATTTATCACTGGGTAATTCTAGTTGCAATATAATTTAGTACGTAAAATAACTACAATCTGTGATTTCATTTTATACCTGGTTGAATTCCCCAGCTTTTAACCAATAAGAATCCACCTCAACAGAGCATCATAGGAAATTTGTTGAGGAACCGCCCCTATAAGGACAGCATCACAGTCTGATAGCCGATGTGCTTACAGTATAACTATGCATAATGCTTTGCAAATTCATATTTACAACTTCAAACTTTGATGGACCTTGCTATAAACAAAAGGCTTTGTCAATTGTGTAAACACATGGCGTCTATGATGCAAAGTTATTCTGACAGCCCATTGGCTGGCAGGTTGTGATGTGGCTCTAGCAGGGGCTGTATAAATTCCAGACGGTCCTAATTTTGACTCTGACTTTGAGTTGAAACTTTGATGCTCAGTAGAGGTGGATTCTTATTGACTAGAAGCTTGGGAATCTGACCAAGTATAAAATGACAGCACTGTTTGCAGCTATTTTATATATTGTAATGCTGGAGAATAGGGCTGGAAGCACAGCCCAACAGCATATAAAAGAACTGGAGATTCCACATAAATATGACAAGTTGCAGACAATTATTTATACAGCTTTAATTCTGCTCTCTTTAGTACATTTATGTATTTTCTTAGCTTGAAAATTGAGATATCCTGAAGTCTGTGGTGTTTGAGAATTATAATCGATTGGAGGAATAACTTAAAAACAAAATATTTCTTCAAGCGTCACTGTATCTTGAGTATATTGTCCATGGCAAAACCAATTTGCTCACTGTTCTTTTCGATTGGCGGTCAAAATATTAATTTTCTTATTTTCAATTTGCAAACTGGCTTTGCCACGTCAATGACAGTTTTCTGTTGGTCTCCTACTCTTCTGATTTGATAAAGTACCTCAAGTCATTTAATTAGTTTCTTTATTTTCATCTATGCTGCTGGATATGATAAGCACTGAGTCAACTGATGGACCATAATTGGCACAAACAAAACATTGTTAAGCCAGCGACATCACATGACCAAGTTGAAAGTTAATTTTGCAACTGTGTGGACTGCTAATCTGCAAACTGCTATAATTTTGCTTATGGAATTCAAGCTCAATGAAGAATTTTTCTACAACTTCACGGGCCTTCATCGTCATATAAATATTATGAAAAAGACTTACCCTCGTTCAGATCGAGATGTGGAACACCCATTTCCCATCTTGGATGTCAGTTATCCGAAATTGTATCCAAAAATACTTGAGCCTCTTTAATGTCCCAGGTTTAATGTGTTATGGCTGTCATGCTACCTGGGTGCATTATGAATAGTTGAGTGTGGCATGGTATTATGTGGCCACTGTGGGAATTTCTTCAAGAGTATACAATGTATATTTATGCTTGCTGCGTATATCCATGTCATTGATCAGCTATAGATTTTCGGTTGGGATAAGTGGCAACTAATCTTTTAAATTCTCATAAAGGATTACCCATTATTGAACTACATGTACAACAATGTGATATGTAATATATAATTATAATCTTGTGGTGCCCACAACCCAATAATATTAATCATTGAAGTGCTATATATTGGTAAATTTAGGTCATTGACATACAATGCAAAATGTGTCAATGAACTTGCACGCCAATGTTTTCTGAGTTTATAGCTTCGCCCAGCACAAAAAGAAGCATAAAAGCAGTAGAGCCTCTCAGTGAGGAAGTATAAAATCAGTACAAAAGCAGTATGTGGACCCACGCTGCAAACGTACTCCATTGTGCTGATTTTACGCATCTATGCAAATTGCGAACTGATTTTATACTCCTGGTGACACAATTTTAATAATCATGTACTGCATATATGTGCTCTTCTAACTTCTAAAATTCATTCGAACATTTTGTGTACCGCATTTATACTTCTATATATATATGACTTAGTCTACTTAGATTCAGTCAGATAAGTAAGTGAAACACTGGCCCAATATTATGGTAAGGGTGGTTCACTTACTTATCAAAGGCTTTGACCCATACCTAACTCCAACTACAGCAAAGAAAATAGGCTGTGATTGTTATCCTCCATGCCTCACATATCAGCCTTTATGACCCAATAATATTTTCCTCTCATCGGATGAGAATTTATGGTTCCACAATCAGTTTGGTTGAGGTTGTTTAGCATTGATGCAATCGCACAATGTCAAGCGTTTCATAATTTCCATAGTGCTAGATACAAATGTTTTAAGATAGTGGCAAAAAGTAGAAATCTGATATGAAATTATAGCTTGATTAGTAATTTTGACGAAGTGCTCTGGTCAAAAAGATTTTCAGTGTACCCAATAGATTGGACTTCGCTTACTAATCCACGGTAAACGTGTGATGAATTTATATGGTAATCTGACAAGATAAAATTGCATGTGACAAAAATAGTAAAATCAAATGCAAACCTGATCAGTAACTGGGGGGGGGGGGCTCGAGTGGGGGGAGGTACACGATTCTCTGGAGGGACAGTAGGGCACCCACTATACTATTTCTATATTTTAGCCAGAGTTGGAAATTTCTCACAGGAACCTGGGGGGCACAGGTCCAATACGGGGGGGGGGGGCACATGCCCTCCGTAAGGGTGCATCAAACGCCCTTTTTCTCTCAAAATATAATCAAACATGAATGAAGTTGTGCCTTTTGACTGGAAAGACACTTCTGAGAAGTTTAAGTGAAATTGTACTATGGCTAGGGGTACCACACTGGCCATCTTTCCCAGCACATAAATTAGGTACCGCCGATCCGCGGTTTCCCATAACAATTTTCTGTGCAGAAACATGTGGTTGTTATTTTTGAAATCAGCATAAAGAGACCTTTCAAATGAATGGTAACATCAATGGGTTATCTTATAAATTCATCGTCATAATTAACTATTATTACGTTTTAATATCAATATTTGGTGGAAACATTGTTATGACGTTTTATATCAATGACAGACTAATTTCTTGGCTCAGTCATATTTAATAGAAATTTTAGAAAATATCTAATATTATAATGTATGAAAAACATTGGAATTAGTACTGGTAGTATAAGATATGTCAAGAAATGCTAAATCTAAAATTGCATCACATTAAAATTCACTTTTCTTTGAATCTGTGATTTCTACAAAAATTTTTTCAACATGATCTCCAAAGAAAGACTTTTTATGTAATGATTTTTTAGTTATATTGTTTTCAGAAACATTAATTACTCAGTTCTGGCTCGTAAAATGTCATCATTTCGAAATTTTAGTACTGTTATAAAGGAGGCATGGGGAGAGGCACTGGATCCGTAAAAATGTTGCAGAATTGGATGAAATGAATGCCAGATATTCTGGAAGGACAAGAAGGTGAATGTCTGAAAAATTTGGGCAGAAAGCAACATTCAGGCAAAAAATAATTCATTGGCTTTTCGAAATAAATCATGTCCCATACTCTTGTGGTTTAGTGTTCACTTTAAATAACACAATATATGCAATGCGGGTACTCATTTGAAAGCTCTTTCTGAGAGGAATTCAGATATGATAAAATTATTATGATACAGCCGTTATTGTTCAAAATGTTCAATACCGCGATTCGGCGACATGCCATTCTGTTGGTTTATTTCAGCCTCTTTGTGGTACCCCTAGGGATATCTCAAACTTTCTGAAAATTTACATGAATTTTCTAATAGTCAAAAGGAACATTTTAAACCATGTTTGGTTGTGATAGGAAAATATGAGGGGCATTTGATGCACCCTACCCTCCGTGCCCCAACAGGGACATCACTGAACCTGATAGCTACATATATGCCACTTTGACTTTAGAAGTAAATTAGTCAAAGAGGTTTTCATATAGTCTAATAATTACAATTATATCGTAGCAAGAATCTGTTATCTTTTAATAAATCAGCAATCTTTTGTTCCTTTTATCTTTCCAGCTCCTTATCAGCAAGGCACACTTGCATCAAGTACCAGAAATCAATCAGGAGATCGATACATCGAACTGCATGGGGAGGCTGCTGCTGCTGTGGTTGGTCTTGGTTCAGTGAACCTGTGTGGAGTGGGGCACTGTCACAGAATAAAAATTGATTTGTACGGCTTCAGCTCCTAAATAATTATTAATTCACCGTTTGGAAAAGCAAGGAACTTAAAAGACACAAAATGAACAAGGTAAGACCAATACGTGTATTCAAGTGCACCAAAATTCTATATTATTATAAATTGCCAGTAAATTCCCAGTTTCACAAAATTGCACATTTTACTCCATAATTGTATGGCTGACTTCTGAAAAATGCATAGAATTAGACATAGAGGAAAATGCTAGTTCTATTATATTTACGACCCTTTAGCATTACTGAGTAATCATATCAACAGATTAATTAACTTCATATGATATTCTTATCTGGCCTATATATATCAGCTAGTGACCCCCCTCCTGCACCTGATTGGCTGATGTTGTAACCAATGGCACCCCATCACTGCGTTTGTGTACTAACCTGGCTAATCTATATTCACCTGATTAGATGAACTGGGCTAGTGTTTCACATACAATAGGATTACCATTATAGTACAAAGGTAAGCATATCAGTGGTTTACTAACTTTTTGGTTTGGGTTGGTACAGCTCTTTTATTGAACTGCTGAAGCAAACATGAATTATCCCAAATAGTTGCTTGCTGATGCTGGAAGTATGAGATGGATTTTGTCTGATTGATTTCTTGAACTTATTAGGGATTTTTCCCGAAAGGACTAAACATTTTAGGGAGGGTCCCTTAAGAGGTACTAAGCTAAGGATCCTCAACTTAATACCTCTTAAGGGACCCTCCCTAAACTGTTTAGTCCTTTCGGGAAAAATCCCTAGTAGGGACGTATGCAAAAACATGACATATATGCTAAAACATGACGTATTTTTCCAAATTTCCTGACTGAACCTTTAATCAAACACATTCAAAGAACCAGTTTAATACATAGGCCCAGGTAGTACAACTACTAACATACCGTAAATAGCTCCCTTGAATCATTGGTATGTCTCTGCTGTTGCAAGTTTTGTGAGAAGCAGAAATGTAACATACACTGTAACACGGCACTATGATCTATCGTTGGAAGTCTGGATGCTCCAGGTTCACCATACTGCACAAACATTTTAATCTTATAATATGTTTATCATTTTATGAGGAAAACACCTTAATGAAACAGGTTTAGGCCACACATAATTGATCTTTAGCTTCTCGGATTCGTCTCAAGGCACTGTTTCTAGGGTCGGTCGGTAGGACAAAAAAAAAAGGGTGAAAATTTTTTTTTTTATAATGTCAAAAAAAAATTATTTTTTTTTAAATTTTTTTTTTCCATCAGCAGGTAGTCTATTGTGTCGGCGGGTCCGCGAAGCTAAGATTCAATTATGTGTGGCCTTATGGTTGTTGTTCACTGCCATTGCAAAATTACCATACTTTGTAACATTTGGCTGCAGTGAAGAAAGGCTATAGCGATGGGGTGATATGTGTACTGATGATATAGTTCTGCTATACACCATATGGCTATTTAAAAACAACATTTAAACAGTGCAACAAACAACTTGTTTTTGCTTGGTAACATGTATATCATAGCTGATTTTTAAAACTTAAAAAAAATGTATTCAATGAAAAGATAAACATAGAGATGTTTTGGCACCAAATATACGCAGCTTCTTTATCATTGCTTTTCCTCGCAGACTAGCATGTATTTCTGTTTTATTGTGAGTAATTCCAAGTAGCTAGTTCTGCTTGGAAATATTTTCCAGTCACTTCTTTGACCCCCTTTTAGCGGCATGTCCCTATAATATGTAAAATTTCCCCAGTTTTTTACTCTAAATTGCTAAGTCGGATCCAAAGAATAATAGGACCCTTAACAAACTATATATCAAAGAGACTGTTGCTAAAGAAGCTATCAACTGATGCAATTTCCAAGAAATAAAGATAAATATTGAAAAACATAAGCTCTAGAAGCACACTGAAGGTGAATGTGCACATTCCTGTGCTACAAGCCTAAAGCATCTAAACCAAAAGGGCATTAGGACTATTCTTAAATATCTCTTAAGCCGGATTCGTCTCAAGGCTAGATTTGGCTCAAAATGTCAAATTACATGAGGCCTACATTGTTTTAACATAAAGCAAAAACCATTAATGCACACAATTCTTTATTTTATTATGTTAACTTCAATGGAAAAAATTGATATTTCAGATCTAACTGGTGACATTTCCTTTTTCAGTGGTCAGTGCGGCCCTCCCAGGTTGGTCTTGCCATCCACTAAGCTAGGAGATGACCTTGGGAACTCAGGCAGCAGAGTCCCAGGAAGGAACTAAAGATGAAGCGGAAAACGCGAATGAAGAAAAGATGGAAGAAAAATCCAAAAAGAAAGTTTATCCCATTGCTCCCGATGGTAATTCATTTAATTTACTATTTGGATGTAAAAGTCTGTGGTTCTTGTCTGATGTGTCATATTATTTTCTTACCATTCTGGTATATTTATTCTCATTGATAAGCAATCTGCAGTTGCAAGCATCACTAGTTCACTACAATTCTATTGGGCAGACTGATATTTCCTATAGAATACAGAGAGAGAGAGAGAGAAATTCTTTATTTACGTGAAATGGGCTCACATTCTAGCCCCCAGCCCTCTTGGGCTTACAATTCACTTCAAAAACAATAATACATCAAAATAACAGAATTTTCGTTGAGTAATACAAATTTGAATTAAATTTGAAATGATTTGTTGATATACATATATACATTAGTCCAATATGTAATAGCAATCCCAAAAAATATAAACTTTGTTCGAGTTATACTAGTAGATATATAATTCAAACTCTTGGAATGTTAATTTTCATTAGGCCTATTTACATATTTACAAATATCATATTGCTAATTTGATGTCGACATATATAATTACAAGTATCGTATTGTTATTGGCAAGTATCGACAATTACGTAAATTAAACTATGTATACAAAGCACTTTGTCTTTTTTCAAAAGCGTTACATATAAAATTAGCTGTTTCTTTAATACAATCATCTTTCATCAGGAATTCAATTTTTCTGTCATCATTTAATAAGTCAAAAAAGAAGTTAATTTGTCTTATCCTGTTGAAGAACTCAAATCTAATATCATTATAAAAGGGACAATGAAAGATAAAGTGCATTTCAGATTCAATGTAGTTGAAGTTACAAAAAAGACAATATCTGTATTCTATTGGAGTGTCTTGAAAACGTCCAGTTTCTATTCTTAATGGTAGAATACCGTATCTAAATTGTGATAAAAGGGCACGCTTTCTCCTGTTTTGAATATTAATTACAAAATTTTCTACATTATAGCTCTTTTTAAAAATACTATAAAAGCGTAATTTTGGTACAACAGTGATTTCATTTCGCCATCTCTCACAATAATTTCTGTGTAGAATTTCTTTGGCATTCTGTACATTGATAAAAGTGTTATTTTCAAAATTTGTCAACATACTGATTTCTTCACAAATTAATTTAATTTCTTTACTCCAATTTTTGCATATTGACTTATCCCATACAAATATTTTCTTAACTATTCTATCATTCTCAATGTTCAATAATCTGTTCCATAATCGCAACATTTCTAACTTATGACGTGTAATACAAGAAATCCATCCCATGTCCCCATTAATAGCTAAATTTGATGCAAATCTGTGAACTCCTAAAAAGAATCTTATGGCTCTGTTCTGGACAATTTCACTTCTTTTAGAAACATTAAAACCCCAAACTCCAGCTGCATAATCTAAAATTGGAACAATTCCTGAATCATATAATTTAGTATAAGTCTTATATCCAAAACCATTGTTTGCTTTGAATTTTGTACATAAACTTCCTAGTGCTCTGTTAGCTGAATTTGCCAGTGAATCAGCTGTTAATTCGAAGTTTAGATGGGTATCTAGAATTGTGCCTAAATACTTGTATTTTTCCACGTAACAAACTTCATCATCACCATAAACAAATTTGTAGTCTGATTTAGTTTGAGTCTTATTTCTGAAATGCATTATTTTTGATTTATCAATGTTAACTTTCATTTTCCATTTGCAACACCAGTTTTCAAGTTTACATATCATATTCTGTAAATCAGTCTCAGTCTCACTTATTAACACTATATCATCAGCATATAACAAACATTTCAAATTTGTGTCTCCAATTTTAACACCAATGCAATCATTGAACTCGTCCACAATATCATTTATAAATAAACCAAACAGAGTTGCTGACAAAGAATCACCTTGTCTTACTCCTTGATTAACTTCAAACCAATTGCTAATATATCCATTAACACAAACACCTGCATTTGCATCAGTATAAATACATTTCAATATATCAAGAAATTTACCAGATACACCATAATTCAGTAATTTGTGAAATAGCAAATTTCTATTTACTCTGTCAAAAGCTTTTTCAAAATCAACAAAACAAACAAATGTAGGTAATTTTTTAATTTTCCTATTTCTAATAATGGATGTTATACTGAAAATATGTTCTAAACATGTCCGAGAAAAAAACCTATAATTTTTCTGGCTAAATGTCTGCAATTTTGAAAATGGTTGAAACAAAATTTCATATTTCTAATTTTGGGTCGTTTTTCCCACCACTTTTCTTCTGTGTGATATTTTCATTATATTAATACAAATTATTTTTCTGTTGAAAACTCATACCAGAAGTACACAAACTAACTCCTCAGACTGGGACTTATAAACTGTTACTTTTTGAAACTCTCCAGCATTAAAGTATCCACAACAACTTCATAGCTTTGTTTGTTGTTCGCAGGATATATTCCAAACTCTGTCATAAGAAAAACTATGGGATTTAAACCAAAGGATGAAACTAAGAAGGAAGAACCTTGGAAATTAAAACCTGTGAGTAAATCGTTTTCATATCTCATAAATTTTAGAAAATATGAAAATGTCGTAACCACTAAAAATGCATTATGTTGAACTTTTCAAGCTAAATGTGAATATATAGAGTCACTATCCCCAGGGATCACTATCTTTTGTTTAAAGGTGTCCTCTATTTTGTTGTCTATATTTACCAAGTATCAAGGTACCTGCTACCTAGGTTATGAAAACAGCAGGAAATGCGTATTGATCATTTCAAATTTGGTGCCTCGTACAGTGCTGCGTCCTAGTGAATATTGTGATTACTTTTCAGTTGCCTGCCAGTGCCAATGCACTGCTAGAATCAGCCGACGAAGATGACGTGAAGGTGCTTTCATATGTAAGCACGTTTTCTTGCTTCTTTGTCTGTAAAATTTAAACCTTCACTTCTTACTTCCTGTTAATTGATTTTGTGTGTTTTATTGTTTTTATGTCCTGATAGTGTTTCTGCACTATCTGCAGGTATCCAAAATATAACGTCATCTATAGAAAGTGTATGGAATATAATACTGGGTCCTCACCGGACAGGGAAAGCAGGGAAAGCAGGGAAAGCAGGGAAAGCAGGGAAAGCAGGGAAAGCAGGGAAAGCAGGGAAAGCAGGGAAAGCAGGGAAAGCAGGGAAAGTGGCTTTAAAAAATTCCCTGAAGGGAAAAATCAGAGAATTTTAAATTTTGCCTCTAATTCAAGAAAAACACAGGGAATTTAGTTTTGCATGTGACACTTGTTGATGGGAGAAACGAGCCCTCTATCTTAAGCAAAAATCTGTAAAAGTTATAGATTTTGGTTTCCCATAAGTGGTGATAACACAACGATTGGCCCGAATAATCTCAAGGAAGACGTCCGGTGAAGCAGGGAAAAATCTGGGAAAATACATGGAATCTTCTTGCAAATTTCAGTGGGTACCCTGTAATACATTATCTTGAATATGATGTTTAGGCCACAATTCAGAGTTAAATAGGATATGCCGGTCAAGGAGCTTTGATTTTAGTGGGCCCGTATTTAAATATATTTATATCAAAGGGGAATCTTGATTAAAAAGTAGCATGTGCAGCAGGTTCAATATGTTCTCTGAACTGAATACAACTTAAGTTTTTTTTGAAAATGTAATTTTGTTCTTTTGTTACTTGAACTGTGTGCTGTACAGAGTGGCAAAGGACAAAGTAAGAAGGAAAAGAAAGCTGCCAAAAAAGCTGCAAAAAAGGCCAAGAAGTCAATGACATTGTTGGCAGAAGGCAGCACCAGCCAGGTCTATTTTGTGTGCCTGCTGTTGAATGTGTTTTGAATCACAATCACAAAATATTCAAATTTTATATCACAGATGCAAAGTACATTTTGAAAACTGAAATCTGCCCTTTCCTTGGCATTTGCAGAAATAAAATTAGGCCTATAATTGAAAAGCGTATCGGTCTAATGCCTCTCGACCTTGTGTTTGTAGCCAGTTTTGTCTCTTTGGTTTATGAAAATGTATTAATTTAGTGACATTTTTACAGGATTTATTGTTTTCTTTGTGACATACAACCCTATTCAATATATTAATTTCTGAAGATTACATTTTTAAGGAGTGAATTAATATTACCTGTTCGATCATTCGTTATAATAATTTCGACAAGTCCAACAATGAATAATTGACTTTTCACATAATCACATAAGGTTAATGCGAATGAACCATCACCTGATCACTTGTTTCATTTTGTGCTGATCTGCATGCAGTCTGATGAGGAAGAAGAAATTGATTTGGAAGAAAATCTTGCAGAATCTGAGGAAGAATCTGAACAGGAATCAGTTCGAACACAAATTCAAAATGTGTGCACTTCATCATAATCATAATTAGAGTTACTGTGTTGCACACCGTAGTGGACTAGTTGCATGTAGTGAAATAGTTCAGACCGTTAGTCAATGAACACATATTTTAAACTTTGAATTATACTCCTTTTTTCAATTTTACTGTTCTTTAAACTCCTTTTTTTCTAATTTGAAGCTACATAAACTTACAAATAGTCTTAATATTACTTCTACTAGCTGTATTGACTAATTTCCCCAAGATGTACAGATCTTCATTGATCATATTGGTTTCTAGTGTATTTAGATAGCACCATAGCTCTAAAAGGTTGCAAACACTTTTGAATTGTTTTCTTTTTTAAACCAGCACTCCTGGTGTTAAAATAATAGTGGACCTGGTTTGTAAACCACCAGAGACCAGCACTGTACATTTACACAACCAGATCAGCGAAAAAACATCCGCATAATAAACAGTTCAACAAAAATAAGTCCCCCTTTAGATAAAGTTGAATATCTCAAAGATTCCTTCTCCGATTTTTATGAATGTGCCTGTATCCCAGTCAACATGTGAGTCTGCACAGCACTCACTGTGAGATCACAAGAAACTCACATGGTGATGTCATACTGGAGGGTGTCATCAAGACATCACAGTGACCTCATGCCTTGTTACCTCATGCATTGCTACCTCATGCAGAGCTCTCAGTAATCTCACATACTGAGGTCAAAATTTCGGCTCACCATGATGTCACAGTGATCTCACAAATGATTGTGTCACTATGATACCTCACAGAGGGGTCACAAGGAACTCACACAGAGATGTCACAGAGAATTCACACTGTGACCTCATGCATTGCTGCCTCATGGAGAGCTCTCAGAAATCTCACATACTGAGATCAAAATGTGGGCTCACTGTGAGCTCACAGTGATCTCACAAATGATGGTGTCACTAAGAGATCTCACAGAGAGGTCACAGGGAGCTCACACAGTGGCGTAACTGAAGGTCAAATAGAGGTCTCACAGAGAGCTCACAATGTGAGCTCTTTGTGACAGGAAGTGACATCACATAACCATCACAACATTCCATCCACCATTTTGAATCAACATGCAACAGGAAATTTGGGAGATGAAATAATGCTGGTAAGTGTGATTTTACATAGTTTGTAGTTTTGGAAATTATGTTAGCATTGATTTAAACATTTACTGATTCTACAAACATTGAAATTAAGCCTCCCAAAATTGACAACAATGTGG
Organism: Platynereis dumerilii; assembly: GCA_026936325.1. Lineage (NCBI taxonomy): Eukaryota > Metazoa > Annelida > Polychaeta > Phyllodocida > Nereididae > Platynereis > Platynereis dumerilii. Next base: position 10,183,418 of record JAPTHN010000002.1, on the reverse strand, counting down.
GGTTTTGTACAACAATTTTGGCACAATCTTTTAACTGCCATTTTGTATCAGGAGCCATTACACTAAAAAAGAAACACACAGTTTGACATGTATGAATTGGTAATATTTTCCATGATTTTAAACTATTTCTGTAGTATATTGACCATGTGCTTTTGAATAACTAGATAATATATATCAACCACACTCATAGTATAAGATAATTCAGCCTATTTATGGGACATTATTCAAACTGCTGATATATGTACCTCATACATTTATTTGTATTATCTTTTATTTTATGTTTCAGGTTTCAGGTTGATATTTATGGGTTGGACTAACTACAGGAATAAAGAGGATTGAATGAAACCCCACCCTCCTCCCTCCAATCCAGCAATGTGATTGACAAAATAAAATAAGAAAACAAACTTGCTATTCTGTATCTGTATTTATCTAACTCTTGAAGAGGTCAATGAGGGTGATTTGAGGTCACAGGTAGTTCACCCTCCAGAGGTCACAGAAAGTTCACCCTGCAGAGTTGACCTCAGAAAAGGCTCACAGAGAGCTCACAGAAAGCTCACAAGAGGCTCACATGAATCTCACTATGACACCTCACATTAGGCTCACAGGGAGCTCACAGTGTGACCTCAACTTTTGAGCTCAAATCAACCTCATTGACTGGCTTCAAAATGAGGTTGATGTGAGGTCTTTTCTGTGAGCTTTCAAGGTGTCTTTGAAGAGCTCACAAAGATATCACAGTGAGGTCAAATTGTTGACTGGGATATCAACCCTTAATATGTGTATTTGTAGATCAGTGGCATTATTCCTGGTCGAGCCAGCAGCCTTCGATTGAGCCTTCCCATGTTTTCAAAAATATGTGGCTTTTCCAATGGATATGAACAATTTGACCAAGTGAGGGAGCCACCAGCTGGGGCACACTTCATCGTGATACTGGAGAAACATTCTCAGACATACTTAGTGAACAATTGAAGACTTCTTTTGTGACATTTTCACAGTTTAGGTTCCTTGGGTGGCATTAGAAATAATTTGAATGGTGTTTGAGCACTTTTTGGAGAATTTTTTTTTTTGAAAAGTCAAAACTTCACATTTTTGAAAAGAGGGAAACATGCAATCAGGGTCTGCTGGCTCAGACAAAAATGAAGCAATCAAGCTACAAAATTACAAATACATAGGCTTAATGTCAATATGCAGGCCTACAAATATGATAACTTTAATAAATATCGGAAAAGAGGTCATTGAGATATTCAAGTTTTCGTAAAGGGGGACGTATTTTTGTTGAACTGTTTGTTATATAGGCCTAAAATGCACTTTGGAAAAGTGTATCAGACGTGCATTACAGTAGGATAGCATTATCTAATCGTAAAAATGATGATCTAATTCATACATCGATTACATTTGAATATCCATCACACCTTCTCCCACAACAGGCAGACATAGATGAAGCAGCCGCAGAAACAGAAGATGCTGATGCGTTGTTATTAGAAGGAGATGGAAGACAGACAACTGACCTGCCAAGAGAAACAACCCCAGAGACAGTACTGGAGAGTCAGAGAAGTAAGGCCCACACCAGACATATCTGCTATAGTATGTATTTATGCTACTTATACTTATAGAACAAATGTATTAACAATATTCGTGTTTGTTTCATGCAGCACCAACACCAGGTAAACTCTTTGTATTGTTTCTGTTTAACGTTTGAAACCTATTTTAAAATGTTTGTTCTTTGGAAGAATTTTGGGCCAATCCTGTAAAGCGCTACGACAAAATAATTGATTTCTTGATTTCATAACTATTTAATAACAGTGGCGGATACAGGGGGCCCTAGGGGGCCCGGGCCCCCCCTAGACAACTGAGATTAATAATAGTATTTTGAAGAAAATACGCTGTGACGCGGGCCCGCGAACGCTGACGCACGCTTGGGCCCCCCCTAGATGATCCTGTCTGGATCCGCCACTGAATAATGTAAAAATATTTGTCAATTTAGAAAAGGAAAGGAAGAAGTCATCAGCCAAGAAGTCAGTCACTATTATTGAGGTAGGTTGGCTTTATAAATATATGACAATTAAATTTGGTAGTTGTTGAGATTACTGACATAATGTAATTGTGCCATAATTGTGATGATAACAATTAGCCTCACTTTACTGGTCTTTGACTTCAGGAGGCCCAGGAGGATGATCTCCATCCTCTTTTGAGGGAGATTGTCTCCAGACCATGGTTTCCTCAGTCCGCTGTACATTCTCTCGTTGGAGTGACCAGCGCGTTTATCGGTCTTATGGATGTGGTCAACGAAGATGTGCACACCGACATTTGCAACTTCATAATTAGGCTGCACAAGTGAGTGGTTTTCAAAATGTACAAATATATAAGTTTCATCATTTCTAAATAACTGTTTAAATAGCAACTCTTATCGCTTACCTTTAGATTCTATCGGTCACATCAGCATGTTCTGTTCTTAATTTTTTATGGTCAAATGCAATACCTGAATGACATTTATGTTAGAAGTACAACAAGTGACATAAAATTATAGCAATACATTGTTCTGTCTATTTTCAAAAGCTGTTCCTCTATCCCTTTTGAGTGAGAGATTGGACTCCTTCAGAAAACTGCTTTTAGAAGTCCTTACAAATGTTATTTTAAAACTGACAGTAATCAATGATAAGACATTTAAGATTCATGAACTGTCACCTAATTTTCATGTTTAACATCTTATCTACCTTGAACAGTGAGATGGGTCTGCCGGAAAAAGAGCTGAACAGAATAGTCGAGAAGTTGATGCAGCAGCTTGAGAGTACGGACGCCACAAAGCGAGCAAACGCAGCTCGAACTCTTGCCGAATTGGGAATATCGACCGACGGAATTCTCACTGCTGTCATAAGCAAACTGATTGATGAGGAGGTAAGTCTTGAATTGCTGGTCATGATCGTGAATTTAATGCTAAATTTTTAATAATGCAGTCATATGAAATGTCCAATCTACAATCTAACTCCACCTCTTGACTATTTCACATGTACAGTGGTCCTTGTACATTGAGACCGCCCATTTGGTGGTCATAAAGGTCTCATGGGTTGCAGTGTGGAAAGTCTCATTGGTTGGGGTTCAACTGGTCAAAATGACAAAAAACACTAAAAATTCTATTTTGCAGGGGAGGTGGGGACATTAGGCCATTCAGTCTTAGACTACAACAAGGGAACTTATAACATACTGACCACAGTATATGGCCTACAAAATTATACTTAGCAGTCACCCAGATACATGTATTACGTCTGCAAATTTCTATTATAAGGACTGTGTACATCAATACTATAAGATAGTACAAACAAATCATATGAGGTTATATCATGGATGGGGGCAGTATATCCCTAGTATAGTCACCCGAGACTCAGGATATACTGGGTCAAGGGTGACAATACTGGGATATACTGCCTCCACCCATGATGTAACCTTTTTATCCCATGTCTTTTTTTTAAATACTTTTTATTTTATAACAGTGTAATACATTTTAAAGTGCTCACTTAATGTGAATGCAGTTGTCACAACAAAAATCAATAATCTTAATTGGCAGTACTTAATTACCTTAAGTCATAACAATCTAAAAAGATGCTGGCTTGTTATGCTAATGAGCATGGTATACAGAGGGTCATATACAACGTCTTTTTGTTGATTCTGATATGCAAATGAGGCAATGCTGTTTTCTGATTTGACCGTTTCAGTATATCCCTGCCATCTAATGAATAAATTAGTATATCCCTGTTAGCTAATTTACTGAAGAGCTCTGATTGGGTGTACTGATATTTTTCCCTCTCAATGCCGACATATTTCCCTCTCTGATTTGGTATTTACCAGGGAAAAACACTGTATCAGGGAAAAAAATGTGCCAAGACATGGGATAAATATTGGTACATCTGTTGTTGCCATGTTATTGTTGCGGTGTATACGCTGTGTACTTTAGTTGCTTCTTCGTGTTTGTATAACAAATATTTCTTTTCATTCTTTGTAATAATCATAGTATGACTAATAATCTTTTAAAAACTGCTCGACTAAAGGATTCTCCGGATGATTCTGAAAATGTTGAAAAAGATTTTAAGGATGAACCTAATCAAAACCCTGAGAATGAAAAGGTATTGAAATCACCGAAGAAAATGAGTCACTCTTTGTCGCGTCAGGTTGTCACTGTTGTAACTTAGTAATGTATGCATGCTTGTTGAACAACCAGATATGTAAATTGTAACAAAAAATGTGTCCCGAAACCAACTAGTCTACATTATGTAAATATCATAGAGTTTGTCAAATGTTAACTTAATCTAAAAAAAAAGTCCTCACTCTTTGGTTTTTGTGTCCGAGGTCGCCTCGGGCCTTTTTTCATGATGCAGCTTCGTCAAGTGTATACAATGAAAGTATGAACATTTTTATGATCACTAAAACATTTCACAGGCGAAAAGACAACTCAAAGTAATGCTTGCCAGTGGTTACACTAGTCGTAATGATACCCTACCTGGAATGTCATTTCTCTCCTCTTGAATATAAGATTGTAATTAGCCAAAATCATCTCAGATTGCATGCAGCATTTGACATCCAACAGATTTATTTTGCAAAAACCGGATAGTAATGGTAGTTTGGTTCTCCCTGGACTCCGAAGGGGGAGGGGAGGGACATAAACAAACTCCAGATTGCCCTGTCACCTACCAGGCAGATTGATTCAAAGGCCCGAGGACACGGCGCATGCATTGCATGCTATTTTTGATTTTTGTCAAAAAGTGGACAGAATTTGTCATGAGTTTACAAAATATTTAGCTCCTTGTAAATCTTTGCCACAGCTGAAACAACATGAAAAGGTGTTGCTATTGTTTATCTGAACAGTTTGATACAAATATTATAGTGCACTTCGATAATTTTTGTCACTCAGAAAAGTCCAAGCCAATCTGCAGGAACTAGCTAGATTTCAACTCATCAAACAGCTCGCTTCGTATTTTTACATTGTATAAATGTACCTGTCTGTCCTGTCTGTCCCATATTTGTAACTTAAGGTATAGTTTAATAGCTGCATGATTATTCCTGAATGTGAATCAAGGAACAAGATGGCAATGAGGACAAATCTGATGACGGAAGATCTTCTTCAAAGAATTCCAAGAATGGTGAGGAGTCCGGTCGCAATACAGCAGATGTCGCCACTGATGAAGGAGGGAAAATTGAAAATGCAGAAAATGAAGTTTTGGACATGGATGCAGGGGTGGAGACTGGAATAGGGAGTCTGACAGATGAAGATAAAAGAAAATTAGATGACATCCAGGAAAATGATGAAATTACTCAGCAATCGGAAGGAGAATTAGATGCAGATAATACTGACGATGATTTTGTTTGGCAGGTAATTAAGGAGAAATATATTCTCACTTCATCACTGAGTGGTATTGCAAGTATTCAATGAAGAGTGCAACACTCAATTGACACATTCACACAGCAGTGTATCAGTTTGAGTGAGACACGTATATACTCAGCTTGGATTGGAGCACGTACTGAATTGATGTGTCACAAAACACATTTGTATAGAACCAAAAGACAAGCGAACGATTACTCAATTATCTGAACGCAGAGAAATCATGCTGTTTTGGTGTCACTATAAGAGATTGATGTTGACCACATTTGGTTTGAGTTTGAAATATATATATACCTGTCCAGTACCCATAGTTGAAGTCTAAATAGAAATTTTGAACAGTTCTAATTAGTAATTAGCCTACGAAGAGTGATGCACTGAACTGAAACACAAACCTTCACATATACACAACTTGAAAACAGAAGATTTCGAACACCGGCCTACATTTGGAGTGTATTTTCACATTGTCTGATGTTCACATAATTATTTACAATGTATATACATCCATGTTTGGTTGAGCCCCTAACAAATGGCTGAAAGCTATGGGGAACTATTTTGGCACCAGAAAATTGGCCAATATTGTTGCAACCCCCTTCTACAATACTTGATATTGGTAATAGTTCCTCATACTTTTTATGATATTTCTTGGAAGGTACTATATTTTGGTTGTGTTTCAAAAATGTTATTTTGTAGTAAACTTTTCAAATGTATCCTTGTCCAACACTGTCTGTAAACCAATTGTCACGAAATCCACAGAAATGTGGACAAACCAGTGAAATATTAAAATATAAGTAATTGTATAGAAACCGGCGTTAAATGATAGATAAAAACCTATATTTCGGACTTCGGGCAGTTTTAATCAATTTGGAGTATGGGATGCCCTGTTTTTGAGCCAACATTGTACATGACATCACACCAAAATCTGAACAACAGCAAAAGGGGATGGATACCTCATTTTTCATGAAGTATAACTAAAGTTATTTTCACTTCTCATGGTCACTCAGCATATCATTTTGTACAAAATGACAATATTTATCATTTCTAAATATTTTTCTCAACCGTGTCATGGAGTATAATGAGTTATTCCCACTTCAAAAAGGGTCCTGGAAGAGTTATAGTCATGTCATTCCGTCACAATAATAACCCTATTATTGTTGTCATGTATAGCATGTATAGTTTAGAAATGTATAAAAGTTAAATTCTACAATGACACCACAGCAGAAAAATATTTTGGCTGGTTTCCTTTAAGTTTGTGGTCCATTCGTCTTCCTAGCTACCCTGTACGGAATGACATTTTGGCTGTGACGGAATGACACAAAATGTGATGGAATGACACCATAGCTGAAAATTATAGGCCTGCTGTGGTCCATATCTCCCATGGCCATGTGTATGAACTAATATTGCTCTAGCAAACTATTTCTGAAATGTCTGAATCGAAATTTAATGAATAAAGCTGACAGCAAACTTTATTTAAATACAACTCAATTTGTGTGACGGAATGACATATTCTAATCATATCATTCTGCCAAAATGTTAACCTTCTTTTTGTTGTTCTGTGAAGTATACAAAACTTGGGGGTGCATCAAAGCTAAATTCTACAATGAGGCAAAAGTAGAAAAGTATTCTTTCTCGTTTTTTCAAATTTGTGGTCAATTAGTATGCCTAGCTACAACAAATGAGATGCCATTATGACCGTGACGGAATGACGCAATTCTAAAGAGAGTAATTGAAAAACTACTGTATATGTAAAATATAATTACAAATTCCACTAATGATGACATAAATGAAACCTCCTATGATATATTGTTTGATAATGAAATACATTTATGAGGTTGGTGGAACAGATTTGAGCAATAAACAGATAACAAAATTTCACATTTTTGACAATTGACTGAGCAGAATTGACACCAAAATTTAGTGGTCACTCCACAACATGTACTAGTAGTTAGTGCATGTGTATGTATGCTTTGGAATCTAAATATTTGTAATTGCAATTGAATTACTTATTTGTCCCTTTGCAAGTGCAAAGTTATTCCTATTAATATTTTGCTAGTCAAGCCACAATTACCTGATAGGTCATGGCAACTGTCATTCCGTCACAGTGCCCCTGGCTGGTGTACATCTTGATACCAACACAAAAACTGTTGAAAAGTTCACAATTTTTGAATGACAGACAAGCTCACATTATAGACTTTGTAAAATGTGCAAATCTATTTGGTAAAAACAGGTATTGGAAGAATATGTGCAACAAATTCAAATAGAATACATTTTTTTTTCACTGTCATTCCGTCACAGCAGCAGATACATTTCAAACATATAGCAAGATATACAAATTTTTATATTGTTTGAATTTGAACTTTGGAATATGTTCCACTATAGCTAATCTACAAGTATACCAAGTTTGGTGTGTGTCACAAGAATATCCGATGCAATAATATAAATATATACATGTTTTTATTTGTATTATTGGTCCTGTCATTCCGTCACAAATTAGATCTGGCAACTGTCATTCCGTCACACTACCTCTGGTGGGTATATCTCATTGTTCTAACACAGAAACTATTGAAACTTCACAATTTCTGAATGAAAGACAAGCTAAGAATATTTGCTTTGAAAATTAACCAAAATGAATGGTAAAAACACATAAGATAAGCAGTAAAAATTAATTATTTGAGATGATGAAATTCTAATGTCCATTTCACTGTCATTCCGTCACGGCAGTGAATACGCATCATATATATTTTACAGCACTTTATATGATTTTGCATTCAGGAAAAACGTTAACTATCAAGTGTGTCTCAACAAAATATGCATATTTATCAGCCCTCCTTCACACTATTTTTGTGATTTTAAAGGAAGAAGATACAAATGATATTCATTTTTGTCATTCCGTCACCATGGACTTCATGTTGTATAGGACTCATCCATATATTTGTTGTGCTATTGATTGGAAGGCCAGAAATAATTGATTTTTCGCTTTCCAGATCTTTCGAGGCACTTTTTCTAAGTTTATTCGGTTGAATGAAAGAAAAAAGTGTTGTCTCAATCGATTAAACGCTCTTCAGCTCTTTACAGATTATAAGCGGTACACTGGAAAAATGTATTATTTTCAATTTGCAAACTGGCTTCGCCGCATCATTACAGTTTTCTGTTGGTCTCCTAATCTTCTTATTTGATGTAGTACCTTAAGTGATTTATTTTTTTTTTAATATCACCAATGCTGTATGATATGATAAGTACTGAATCAAATGATTAACTATAATTGACACAAACAAAAACATTTTTAAACCTGAGACATAACACGTCCAATTTGAAAGTTAATTTTGAAACTGTTTGGACCGCCAATCTGCAAATAGCTATAAGCTTTTTGTTTTTCTCTGGCAGAAAATCTGTTTGATCTATCAATCTGAAAAGCTAAAAATTAATTATATCTGGCTTCTTGATAACCTATACACAAAATGTATACCTACTACACATTTACCTCTGTTGTGAAGTGATGATTTTTATTGCTGTGCAAGATCTGTGTCCCAAATTCACTGTACAAAATACAATGTTTACACAGTACCTACAAACTAGCCCTGGACCCCTCTGGGACAGGGGTCATGAATCATCCCATTGGAAAATCATGAGATTTGAAGGACATGGTCTAGGAGAATGATATTTTAACCCTTTATCACTTTGTTTTGTATTAGATTGCTGGTACATTCAAAAAGTTCACCTTTTTGCTGCTGACTGCACCTATTTTGATCTTCTGTAGTCAATGGAATACATGTCCAATATACCCTTGAACTTGAAGAAACGGTTTTTGTCCGTATACATTGTGAAAATGGCCACTTCTGGTTGGTCCAAAGATGGTGATGTCCTAACAAATATCTATGACATCATAGATAGTTTCAGTGACATCACAATGGTGACTTCACAATTCAAAGTGAGGCTGATGGCTAACTCCTAAAGTTTTTGATCATATCACTCATTTAAAAGTGATTTTAACAATACTAGTCTTTGTGGAATAGCTTTGAAAAGTGGTGCCGTCAGCAGGGTTATATGTGGGCTACCCAAAGCCAAAATGTCATCAAATTTAGATAAAAATTGACTGCTTTAGAGCAAATCTCCTGACTCCATGTCAAAAACTCAAGATTTTCAATGGAACGACCCTTGACCCATGCTCACTCATGGGTCCCAGGGCTACCTACGAACAGATGAATACTGTTCCTTATCAGCTGGACCACATACTATTCATATTCACAAGTTATAAGACAATACAGACATTTGAAATTGAAATAATTAGTATTGATATATCTGAAAGGCTATTTTGATCTCACGACGATCTACCTTATCAAAGCAAAGATTAACTTGGAAAATAATTGGTTTACCCTAAATGTAATATATTTTTACCCTGTAGCTATTTTATTTTTATAAGCTTATTTTTACAAATCTTTTAATTCCTGAAAGCTAAATGATTTAATGTCAAAAGAGTCCTGAGGCTACATTGCAGATATACATTTATTATAATCTGGATATATGTGATTTCGGCAGCCAGAAGTCCGGAAAGCAGCAGAGATGTGTTTGACGCAACTGAAGGACGATGAAAGCAAAACGCGAGTTGTCCGCTATCTACAAAGCATCGGTGCTTATACGAGAACTGCTGACAAACTCACGGAGGTAAGCCATAATTTCAAAATACATATAAATCTGGAGTTTTGAACTTCACTCACTCTGTGCCCTCAAAAAAGGTCAATCAGATAATCTGTGTAATTTTGGCATATTGAGACTTGTCAGTTTAATTGGCCATCTCAATTTAATCTCTCTTCATCTCTCTCTCTCTCTTGTGTGTGTACCTAGGTTGCTAGGCCGCTCGAACCTGAAATAGGGAGCTACATGTTTACATTATGTATTTCAATCATGATTTTCTTTATTTTTTCAGTAATTGTTTTTAGTTTCACGTAATTGTCCTCGTAAATGTCTTTGAGTTGTATTTTGTTGGTGTCGTCCGGGTGGATTGTAGTGCAATTTTGCAGTACGTGCTCTGTTGTTTCGTTTTGGTTCTTGCACATTCTACATAGGGTATCTCGGTATTTACCCTTGTAGTTGTTTTTAACATCCAGCATTCTGGTTCGTGCTTTGAAGATAGTGCTGGCTTGTTTTCTTGTTAGTTTATTTAGGTATCCTTTTCTTTTCTTGGTTTCCCATTTTGTGTTTTCCAGAAGGGTCTTTACTTTTGATTTTTCTTGGGATTGTCGTTCTATTCTTTCTTTGAACTTTTCTTTGATTTTTTTTGCTATCGTTCTCTTTCTGACTTTTTCTGGTTCTGACATGTCTTCTTCCGTTATGTTGTATTTTGCCATTGTTTCTGAATTTGTTTCTCTCCAACCTCCCTTGGTTTCATCGTTCATCATAGTTGTCAGTAGGTGCATGGTTAGCAGTTGTTCTCAGTCTGCTGGTCATTCTCATCCGGTTTCTGTCCATCATGGCCTCGAAGTCAAGGGTTCCCGTCTCCATGTAGACAGCCTCGTTGGGTGTTGATTGTGGCGTCATCAGTAGTCTTTTGATGACGTTCGTCCATATACTGTTCAGTTCTCGTAGTTCTGTCTTGTTTGGGCTGAGGGCTTCAATTCCGTATGTCACTATTGGCTCTATGCAGGTTTCTATAATTTTCCACGCTGCTTCCAGTTGGATCCCTTTCAGATCAGAGTCTTCGCATATTGTCATCATCGTTTGGTATGCTGCTTCCACTTTTGATTTGGTCGATTTGATATGCTCCTTTAGGTTATTTTTGTTATTTAGGATCACTCCGAGGTACTTGTATGTTTCTGTTCGTTCTACCTGCATTTCTCCGAGCATATATGTTTTGCTTTCGTCGGTTTTCCCCATTGTCATGATTTTGCTTTTTTCTGCTCCAAATTTTATGTGATATTTTCTTGCGATTTCATGGGTTATATTAAGCATTTTTTCCATTTCTTGTTCGTTGTTTGTTATCAGTGCTACGTCATCCATCCATAGTAGGCATCCTACGGTTTCCTGGTTGTTATATTTGACTCCGATGTTCTCTTTTATGATTGCTTTGCTTATTTCGTCCATTAGCAGAGCATATTGGTTGACTGACAGTACTCCTCCTTGTCGTATGCTGTCCTTTATGTTGATTTCCCTGGTTGGTCCGTGTGCCGTTTGTATTGTGGCTGTTAGGTTTTCATTCAGCTTCTTTATAATTTGCCAGTCTTTTCCTTCCACTCCGTTGTTTCTCATTACATACATTATCCCGTCCAACCAGGCTTTGTCGTACGCTTTTGTGACATCTAGGAAAGTTATGAGAACTTTTCTGTCATGTTGGATCGTAAGACTATAGGCAAACTTTTGATTGGATTACCATGTGATACGTCAACATAAACTTAACCTATTGGGCATCCTAAGGTATAATATATAGTCTGACACTGTCATGGCCTTAAAAATGCTGGTTATACTAACCTTGCATTCTGCCAAGTAAAGGGTGATGCAAATTTAAGGCTCTGAAGTGCATGCCTTCGGACGGTCAAAAGCTTTGAAGCTTCTCCACAACTCTGTTCTCTTGCATTCTACATTGTGCATTCTGATGATTATTCTTATTCTGAATGAATAAAAAAGTATCCTTGACATACGTAATTCGATCAATGACTAACCTGAAATATTGTTCTTCAGGAGGAGCTATTGAAAGCATTAGGTATTTACCTGCAAGGGCAGGGAGAGCTCGATGGTGGCCCCGAATCAATGGATGAAGTGCAGGACTGGTTGAACGGTGTGCTTCAAAAGGCAAGTTTATCTGCTTTATACCATTCGACACCTCTGTCAGCCAATCACATTCCAGTATTACAGGGAAATAATTCCTATATTCTTTGTTGTCCAGTTATCCTGTCATGTTTGAGAGTTTGAGTGTTTGTCTCACGGTATAAGCCAGTTATTCACCATGGGATCAGGAATATGTGTTTATCACACCTCGGGCTAAAGCCCTTGGTTGATAAATCACATATTCCCTCTCCCTTGTGAATAACCTATATTTATTGAATGAAAATATCTATTTGACAATTTTAACAAGCGTAATACAGAAAACTAGTCAGGTATGATAGAGCTCGCATTAATTATGATTATGAATTTATGAAAGAACAAATATTGGAAGCAGATTATTCAAGCCCTGAGCAGGGGAAGCTTTACGAATCTAAAAATGTAATGGTCCCTGAAATGACACAATTAATTTTTTTTATATAAGTATCCTTAATTTATGTTTCAAACCACCCTATTAAAATCTCAATAATGTTTATAAGATATTTAATCTGATTTAATTTTCGTAATTTATTTTATTCAGCCAGAAGACGGTACGGAACAAACAGACAAATCAGGTAGAGTCTACCTATAAAGTTTTAAACACACATGCATCAACAAAAATGCAATGCTTCCTATAAAACCTTTTGGTTTACCTTTATGTCAATAATTATAAGATTTAGCATTTTCAATTATTTAGCTATCACAGATGAGGCAGCAGACTCAGCATCCAACAAGGACAATGAAAATGGTGAATTTGTATGGACTGTCATGAGTGTTCTTTGTTTGCTGTGTTGTTGCTGTGAACTAATAACTGTTTCAGTCTGATAGATATTTTTGGGATTTTCTCATCATGAGCACATCTAAATTGTAACAACGTTATGATAACCTCACCATGTTGGATAGGGTGCTTCTTTTGCCCCAACTTGCTCAGAACCCCGTATACTTTTTTTTGTGGGTGAGGTTAGTCAATAGAAGTAATCATGCCAAATTTCAAGAAATTTTATTGATGCCTAGGTGTAGCACATTTGGATTGAAATTTGTCAAATTTCCTTAAAATTGTGCGATTTCTTGTGAATTACTAGGTTATCTATCATATTTTTTTCAATAGCCTTGACTATTGTTTAAGAAGATTTCTGTGTCAAAACACCATTTTCCATCCATATATTACTCATTTCTAAATTTAACATCAGATTAAAGGCTCAGCTTAGGTTCAGGAAGGCACTGTAGGTGGCAACACTGATTGTGTCGTCTCATAATGTCATAACATTATCATTAATTGTTGATAACAAGGCTGGTTATTATATATAGCAAATTATACAACAAATAAAATTATTTTTCTCCTGATTACATGGTTACCTTTGTTAGAAATCAAACTTTTTCACTGCTTTGAATGCCTTTATCAAAATAAGGCTGTATCTTGATGGAAACTAGAATTTCGATCATTTAAATGAGTCGAAAAAGAAGAAGTTGCCAAGAGTTTCAAGATGCAGTGTTTAATTTACACATTAAATCATTTACTTGTGACACTATTAGGCACTTAATTAAAGTTTTGTGATGTGACCAGCAGCACAGTACCTCACATGGTAAAAATGGGAAGGACATTTCTGAAGTTTTAAAGGCCTACAAAGATGTCAATAATCAAATTCAGCAGATCTTTGGGATAGTCCTTTTGCCCAGCATTCTTAGTAATGTCAAGACACTAGGATCAAGGTATTTGTTTTACAAGAAACTGTGTCTACAATTCTTCCCAAAGGAAGCAGGTCTTGTTGGGCTTCATAGCTCATAGGGAAGATATATTTGGAAAAAAATACTCTGAACTTGTTTTATTTTTCTGTGAGAGAGCACATATTTCCTTTCAGCGCCAAATTAGATGACTTTGGAAATATATAATGCTAAGAGGTATTTGAAGTGTTACTGAAATAAAACATCAAGAGAGGGAAGACTCCTGCCACATTGGCTGGGCACAGGACCATGAATATGTTTACCATTATAGTCAAAATTAGGAGAAAATTTACCCCAAAAAATTTCAGTCAATGATTTAAATTCATTGTCAATGGCGGATAGTGGTTTGCAGCCTTTCCACAGTGAGCTGAAAGAGATTGTGGCAGACCTTTTGTAAAACTTTAGAAGGTACCCTAATTCTGATGATGTATTGATACTTGATCTTGTCTCGCTGTATTTCTACTCTTCAATTGTGACTAGCAATGACTTGAAAAGGAGGGTGCAACTTGGATGGCAAAGCATCTTATGCACTCTAGTTAGCTGTTGCCTGAATAGAGTCATGTCTTTATTTGACAATAATGAATGAATTGTGACAATTATGACAAGACTCCAGGCATTTACCTGTGCTCGCAGCATGCAAAAAATTAAATGATTCGTCAAATTTGAGGTATTTGTGTATGCAACTTGGTTGAATTCAACTGCAACCCAAGCAATGACCTCATACTATGCAATAATATCATCAAGTTATTAACAACTCACTCCACAATTTGGGAAGCTGAGCTGAAAGTACTGAAACATCGTCTCTGTTTTCTTGTTCCTGACATGATCGCTTTGACACTGTTTGATGATCACTTGCGTACTGATGAGAAAAACACATACAGTGAGTTAGTGCAAGAAATATTAAAACAACATAAAATGTCCGACATCAAAAGCCTTAAATTCCTTTCCTGAATTGAGGGAAAAAATGAAACTGTGGGTGATTGGTTGCAGACTTATGGCATGTACATTGTTTCTTTAATGAAGGTTGAACCATCCTTTTTGGAGATTTATGTAGGCCTACACATCCGAACCCTCTGAATGACAATATGATGACAGATGCATGTCAGGGAAAAAATATCTCCAGTGCCTTTAGGGTTACAAATGACTGTGCAGAGAGAGGGTAAAATTGGAAGCAGGTTATTAAGATCAAGAAAGGAAGATCGATTTCAAAATTAACTACAAGTATGGTCGACAATTCCTGAATTATCGCCAAAATCACAGAAAACAGCGCAAACTTGATGTTGTGCACCTCTCATATTAATGATCCTGGCAAGTGGTACCTAGTACTTAGCTGACCTATATCTTTCCCAAATGGTGTCTGTACTTCATTATGTATGTTTAAATCTGATTTATCAAGCAAACCATGTTATCTCTTGATTGGCTATTTGTTTTTGTTTCTCTCGAAATTACGAAAAACGACAAAATTTCAATTGCAATGTGCTACACCTAAGAATTCTTCAAATTTCATGAAATTTCAGAAAAATGGTCTACATTGATAACCTCACCACCAAAAAAAAGTAAGGTTGGATCCAGAAAAAATTTCAATTTTGGGGGGCAGAAGGAGCACCCTAATGTTGGACCATTGTTGGTGAAAATTATGCATGGACAAAATCAGTATATTTTGAAAAAGTTCTGGGAATTAATTATTGAATAATTTTAAAAATCAAATTTTATGTTCATCTAATTGTCCTGGACATGATCTTGAAACATAAATTTGACACCTTGTTGATCGCATTTTTGATTGATTGATTCAAATGCTTTGTTTAGTGTTATGTAAGCCTGTATATTGAACTTTTATGTATGTATCAGGGCTCCGCAATTTTGCAAAGTCTAAGTTTAATCCCTTTTGTTGCATGATTTATCAACATTGCTTTGTGACAATAATACTTATCAAATAGTGCATCTCAGCCGGCCTTTTATCATGCAGCCTTAATTTTTAATGAATAACTCTGTTAGGCTTATACAATATACAATTATTATTTTTAAGCCAAAGTGCATCATATTTGAGATACATAATATGCAGATACTTTAATGCAATGACTATTTTATATTCCTTTGAAATAGTAAATTGAAAATTGTTTATTTCACGTTGATTCCAGGACACCCGGGAGAAGATACAGAGGCAGGCAAACTGGAGGAAGGCCAAGGGGACGCTGAAGCATTGGCAGGTGAGGTCAAGTAGTACATGTACTTGCATCAGTTTAGCAGCCAGATCATATACATCTTGTGAGTTTGTCAAGCATTGGTAACAGATTTTTGCAAGATGACGTCCTTGTTAATTTGTATTTGTATATATTATTGGTCCCCTGGTGTGGGGAAATTTGTGGTGAGCCTTCCACTGAATACAGCTCAGAGCAGCCAGAGAGCATCAACCATGGGCAGAGGATACAGGAACATTGCCCAAGGTTCCCATGCCGTAGCACCTTCCAGCGTTGGCGATCGCCGTATGATGATGATTAATGAGAAGACTGGGAGTCTGGCACATACTCTATTAATTCAGGGATGCCTGGGGTCTTTCAGTTGCCCCAGCACAGAACACTGGATACAACCAGCCTCTATTAAATGTCCCATGGGCTCGGACTAAATTGAGTTCTGGGGTGGGATTCCCACGCCCTCAGAGCCAGCGGTTGCGCAAACAAGCACTCTTAACCATTAGGCCACGGAGGAAAATAAATTTGCAACTGCCTTGAACAATATGTTACCAATGTTATCAATCTGATGCCCTTTTGTGATTGGAGACTGCTTATGGAAATTTTAAAAATTTATATTTTTCGACAGCCGCATTTTGAAAGAGTCTGCATATATTGCTTTAGTTTAGTGAGAAAAATTATTGTATGTTTATCATTTTAACCACCGTTATAACTTAACTAAACAACCAATGAAAGAGTCTATATCTGACACAACATTGTTGCAACTCCTTTAATTATTTATGAATAGGTCAGTCAAATGTGCAACAAACAAACAAAGACGAAGATGCGGAGGGTTTTGGACATGGGGATAATGTGAGTATATGTTTAGCAAAAGGATAAATTAAGATATTTGACAATTATATCCAATTACATGCAGTTGACAATAATTTAATAAATTTACATGAAATGATAAACTTTTATTCAAGGATGACCAGAACAATCGAACCCTTGCTGCTGACTCTGGATTTATAAATGAAAATGACTTCTTGGAAACCTGTAAGTAACTTTTTTTTGAAAATGGATGAGATAACAGAGTAGGCCTAATAGACTACTTGAACAATGCGATTTGACTATACTCATGGAAATGATTCGATGAGCTAGTAATTCTAGTTATTTCCTGGATGTGTTTAAAAAACCTTATATTTTTCTGTAACTTAATTATTCCTATAAATTATACAATTTGAGAGCATTTTTTTCTTAAAACTAAATGGTTCTACAAAAATAAGTCCCCCTTTAAATAAACTTGAATATCTCAAAGATTACTTCTCTGATTTTTATGAATGTCGGCTGAAGTATAGGCCTGTACCTATATATACCCTAAATGTGTGTATTTGTAGATATATGTGGCATTATTCCTGGCCGAGCCAGCAGCCTTTGAGTGAGCCTACCCCTGTCCCCTGTTTTCAAAAATCTGTGGCTTTTCTAATGGATATGAACAATATGACCAAGCGAGGGAGGAAGCCACCAGATGGGGCATACTTTATAATGATACTGGAGAAAATTTATTTCTCAAACATACTTAGTGGACAATTGAGGACTATTTTTGTAACATTTTCACAGTTTGGTTTCATTGGGTGACATTAGAAATAATTTGAGTGACGTTTGAACACCTTTTGGAAAATTTTGTTTTTGAAAAGTCAAACTTCAAATTTTTGAAAAGAGGGGTACATGCACTCAGGGTCTGCTGGCTCAGACAAAATGAAGCAATCAAGCTACAAATACACAGGCATAATGTCAATATGCAGGCCTACAAATATGATAACTTTAATATAAATCGGAAACGAGGTCTTTAGGATATTCAAGTTTTCGTAAAGGGGGACTTATTTTTGTTGAACTATTTAAAATATATCCAATATTTTTGTATTCATTATCACCATTTCTACAGGCTGCAGGCCCTTTTGAGAAATTTTAATAAGAGAGGGTTAGCCTTGTAGTTTCAACATTTAATTATAATATTTATTAAGAATATTGGCAAGTGTGAATTACTGGTAAATTATGTTAATCAGATCAAGAAGAGGAAGACGAAGGAGAAGAAGAAGAAGAAGAGGATGAGGGTGGCAATCAGAACTGGAATGAAATTGGCGTCTCAGTAAAAGAACAACCCCAGGCTGAGAATTGGAGAGACTACTTTGACAAACCAAGGACCAAATCAGCTGGCCAGGTTTGGAAATATTCTCCCCGAAAAATGACATGTTATTTTTTAAGCGCTTTTCTATGTTTTGATATTAGTATTAAGGAAGTGTCAAGATTTTGAAGGAAGTTTAGTTAGTAGATAATTTGATTTGGAACTAATCATAGAATTCAATAGACCCCAGCGAAACATGTCACACAATTCTGATTCTATCTCAATCCCTAGAATTTACTTTGGCGGTTGCGGACTTATAAATATGTCTTATAAGCTAAACTCACATACTTGCTTTCATTATGTTCAATGTCGAATTAGCTGTTTGTAAAAAAATTTCTGACAATATTCTACAGGAATTAAAAAAAAATTTTTTTGGTGACTCTTTCCTGGGGTACAGGGCTACACAACTTAAGTACATGTGCATGTAGAAGTTCCCATTAGTTCATGTAATTAAAAGCAGATTTCTTTGTTCAATATCGTAAAAGTCACACTATTTTGTAGTCATAGTTGTATAGTTTCTGCATGTCAGCATCTGTTTATTTCCTAGCATGCAAAAGCACGTCCCCACACCTCAAAACTTGAGAGAAGAGGAACTAGTTTTGATTCCGCTGTCAATGTTCGAATGGTAACGGGAATTACGATCCACTTGCAGGTGATTGCAATAAATTTTTCCAATTAGGGAAATACTAATTTTATTATAAGCAAGAAATATAAGAATAACATATCACTATCACACCAAATTAATTTTATGGATGATGGTTCTTTGCCTCTGAAAATGGAGCCAGCGAGTGAAATCATAATTTAAAAAACGGGATTTTTTCAATTACGTCAAATTAAACCAAAAAAAAGAATGAAGTTTCGAAAATTGTATTAAGCGAAATTTTGTTAAAGGAAAAGTGAGAATTAAACTTAATGTTTGTCAAGCTACTCAAAATTTAAGCGAGTGGAAACAGTATTTTTGAAATTAATTTTTAATTTGATTCGCTCTTTTCGGAGAGGAAAATCTGTCATCCAAAAATTCCAGTTGTGTGACCAATGGTCTTTATTTACAAGGTGAATCTTACTTCAGGAGATTTCAAATTATTCAAAATCTAATGTTTGAGGTTGATTTTCCAAAGCAAAAGTCACCAATGAAAATTTGTCCTTGACCGTATTTAATTGTGGTATCCCCATATTTGACAATTTTCAGACGTCAGGACTCCCTGGCTCTTACAAGTCTACGAATGAGACCTTTTGAGTGAAAATTGTAGTTTTATGATGTGTATTTCACACAGAAAACTGAAAATGCAATAAATTAATTCATAGATGGTAGCATTTATCAAGAGCATGTTGTATAAAACACCAGTATTCATAAAGCATGTAAAGTAACGTAACATTCACTTTACGAATGCAGGATTCTGGTAGCAGAGGATCAGCGAAGTCTCGGCTAGTGGAGGAAAATGAATATGACGAAAGAGGGGCATTTAGGCCACAAGGGTAAGTTAATAAACACTTATTTACTAATATAAAGATTTTAAAATTTGTTCTTCTGTAAATTTCAAAAAGTTCTCACAAAAATGCTATGTTTGTCACATTCATCCATCTGAGCTAATTAAAATTAATAAACGAAGATTTGTATTTATATGTAGTAGAAAAAGATTAAGTAGATCTCAACAAATGGAACAGTTTTGAGAACAGAAAAGAAAATTCGAAATAGATATAATTATCTTATTCTCATTAAATTATTTCTGATCACTCAGAGAGCCTGGTGTTCCAAATTTCGGCGTGTCGGACGCCCACTGGGCAGGTGCGAGACAGAATGGCATTGGCGAACATGAACGGTCTCATACAGAACTGAGTCTGCCCAGCATCAACTCTGCAAGCAGATTTGAAAGGTTGGTTGACCAAATTTGATTTGTAATTTTATAAAAGATATAACTTACCATTTGAAATTTACAATAATTTATTTGTAAATGTGCACAACATGCAGGTCAAGTCAATCCCCAACAGTTTGCTGCAGTTGTTTTCTCTCACAATAATTTCAAAAATTTTGTGGAGGCCTGATTGAAAACAAAGAATCTTTAACTTACACTACCTTATTCAAACTGAGTAGGCCTATGAATGGTTGAAAACGAAATATAGTAAAAAATACTTTTAAAACTATCTCACTCATTACATATTTATATACATATTATTTTACATGTCGCTTATTTGGATTTTTTAATTAAGATACGGAGGAGGATCAGCTTCTCAATTTGGGGGAGGAACGTCAAACCAGTTTCTTCCGCACCTTCCTGGTTCAGCACAAGACCACCAGGGGGATTACGACAGAGAACGCCATCGAAAAGGAACAAAAGGAAGGAATTCTTCACCCTACATTCCTGCACCCCCGAAATTTCACAAACATGGCCGCCACGATTGTTTATATTACAAAATGATCCGGAGAGGCATGCACTCACACATAGATGTAAGTTTTTGACGTGAAAAGTGGTCCAAATTTTTTCTTTTTTCGGAAACCATTTCTAAATTGAAATTTAGAAAATTACTCATCAAATATGTGATTTTTTTTTTCAAATATTCAAATTAATATTTCGATCATAACTGCCATTTTCAAAAATGTCAATGCAGATAATAAGACAAATGATCAAACTTCAATATTATATAATATATATATATACATATTAGACTACAGCTTTCTCACTTTAGTAACTTAATCCTACATATAAAAGGGTTATTTTTATGCCATTTTACAAATCTTAGGTTGGGAAATATCTTCTTCGAAAGGAGTCCATGAACATGTTGGCAAATGTCAAAGTTCCTATAAAAGGTAGAATTTACAGATCAATACAACTTGTGCATGACCCTTTTGTTCCTTTTGCTACTTTTGCTCCATTTGTATAACTTCCCAAATATAGTACATGTAGAATTCCTCTTTGCATGGTATGCCTCTTATACTCAGAATGATTCAATTGATTTTATTAAAAATTATATTACTTTATAATTTTTCTACTCTCTTTCAAATGAAGGTTTGCATGTCTTTGAATAAGGTTCCACTTCTAGGCATTATTTTACCCTAGCCAGTAAGCCTACAATGCCCTACAAGTTCATCTGTGTCTGGGAAACTTTTCGTAGATTTGCAAGTTTCATCTTTGTTTAGTTTTCATTTCAGATAGTTTGCATATTTATGAATAATTAATGGTCGAAGTACCATGTACACCCATACAATACATATAATATATATAATTAATACTTTTAAATTAACTTGAATTTTACTGGTGAGTAAATGTAAAGGTAAATATTTTGTGAACAAAATTGTGATTTAATGAAATAAGCTTATTATTCAAAGATTAAAAAAATAATTACCTCTTATAATTGTACACAAGAGGCTAGAGTTTAATATCTGTGATATTGTAAAATTTCTACACAATTGTTTTTAATGGATCGAACTTCATATTTAAAATTGTTCAGTAGTTCTAAACAGGATTTTTCAACTTCAGCACGTTCAAATATATATATGTGAAATGTTTCTAGATTATTTCAGAGTTCTGTTTCACTTCCTCGCTCAAAGAGCTTCCTACGAGATGTGCACAGCTTGTCTGATCAGTGCAATAAATGTTCCAAAATATTTTATTTTCATTCATCGTTGAAATTCCAATTTTTGTCTTTACAGGTCTTCGCACACAGAACTTGTTGTCATCATGAAATTGCAGAGACGTTCATTAGTGATACCACTGATATTATATTTGTGATTTTAATAACACAATTAAGTATTTTTTTGACAAAAATCTCGTTACATCTTTGTATACTGCAAATGTCAAGGTCTCAAAAGCTGGAGGCGCATTTTTCTACAATTTTGAGTTATATTATATGTATCTGTGATATTGTAAAATTTCTACACAATTGTTTTTTTTTAAAAACAAATCAAATGGATTGAACTTAATATTTAAAATTGTTCATTTGTTCTGAACAGGATTTATCAACTTCAGCAAGTTCAAACCACATTGTAAATGGCCAATTTGTAAGTTAAAATTTTAATTTTATGATAATCATATCACTTTTGATCATGTTATTCTCCCAGAAACTGCTGCAAATTGTATTGAGATTAACTGTGATTAAATTACCTGCATTATAATCATTATAAATACACATTAATTACACTGTTATTTCAAAGACATATTTTGAACTGATTCTTGTTACACCATTGTAGGTTATATATTTATAAAATGTCAGTCACTTACATGAGTTTCCATATATGTACCTATTGCGTCAATATGACATATATTACAGATTATTTCATGTTTGTCGCTGAGACTGAATGTGAATTGTTTTCTACATAGGACATGTTACTGGGAAAAGTGATGTCATAAGTTTTTTTGTCCCACAAAAAAAACCCACATTCATTGTCTATAAAAGTACAAATACGAAATTATCTGTAAGTTAGCCCAAAAGGAATCAATTCAATGTGTAAAGAAGGAAAATAAAATTGAGATACATCTATTAAATGTTGTGTCAATAATTTTTTCTAAACCCAGTTTTTGTACTTAAATGTGATCGGAAATTTTCAAAATTAATTCTCTGAGCATAATCAATTGTTGCATTATGAATTTGAGGCATTCCAAGAATTTACGGAGAGACAAAATCATCCATTCCACAAGCCCTAGGGATTTCTTTGCACCATTTCACAGACTTCCAATCAAGCACAAAGACCTGATCAAACAAACCAAAGTAAAGGATAAGAACAAACAGTCATAATCTACTATCGATTGAACTACTTCTATCAAAATTCATGAAAGACTGGTAAAGTATTTGTCAACGAACAATTGAAAGACGGAAGGAGAATTGCTGATAAGGTGTACGCCGTACGGATGTAGAGCATAGGCGTATCGGAGGGGGGGGGGTCGCCCCCCCAAAAGTTTGGGAAACACTAAGATTCGGGCAAAAAGGCTGAAAAATTTGGGCAGATGATTAAATAAAAACTTAAAAATTAATGATTTCGAGGCAATTTAATTTGAAATGGTGTTAAATCTAGATCTTGAAATTCGGGCACATGTCGCTCGACCCCCCCAAAAAATCACGTGCGCCGTACGCCTATGATGTAGAGGATACCCCTAAGAAAATGTTACCACAAAATGCCGAGTGTCGAGACTGGCACTACTTCATGGACTGGGTAGCTACTGATCGAGCAACTTCCAAATTGAAACAAACCACAAAACCAAGGAAAGTAGACGAAATACCAAGAGAAGTAGATTACTGAGAACCAACACAATTCAAATAAATTAACCCACTTTGGCATATGAGAAAAAGTCTTATGGAGATACTTCAATGCTTGAGGTCCTGAAATAGTAACCTTGAGCAGTTGCGAGAAACAAAAAAAAGGTCACTATAACCAGTTTGATGATATTCACATGCTTTAACTTTATGAGCATTTTTAATACTATTGTTACTTGAGATTTGATTTAATTTTATTATGCTATACTATATAGCAGCAGCATTCTTATTCACAAAGTTTTCCAACTTTCTGGCCACAGACAAAAAACAAATTTAATTTAAGTTGAATATAAAAGCAAAATACTCTTTATTCTCACTGAATGATAACAAAAATATCAATACAACTAATATAACAAGTGTCAAAACAAACCAGTTATTCTGCCTCCTAATAAATTAACAAATTTATGCTGTTTACTCTCCAATACATAAATCACATATGACATATTTTGCCACCATTTCTTAATTCAATTATATGTACATGTATACAATACATGTGTATTTTCCGTACACTTATTCAAACAATTAATATTGCCAAAAGTACAGAGAAGTACTCTTGTGGAATGTATTTAAATGTAGCCATCATATAATTTTTGTAGCGCAACAATAAAACTAGAACCTTTCGGTTTCAAAGATCTCATAAAGACAGCAGTTAAATGGGCAACTTGTGTTCAGTTGGGAGGCCTATTATTTCGGCATTCAGTGAGAGTCTTGAGAGAATACAAACCTGGACACTTGCAAGTGCGAAACGTTGCACAGTGAAGAATGGGTAGGTAGGGACATAAAGTACAATAGACAGAAATGAATATAATCGCAAGTGTCCAGGTATTTACTTTCAGGCAACATGCGCAGTGAAAGGAAATGCAAGCCTTCCCCGAAGTCGAATGGTCCCATCCTCAGTTGATTGGTTGGATGGAGAACAGTCGTCATGGACACATCCTGTCTCAAATGATGTGAAAATCAAGGAAGAACAGACATGTACTTCCAATTGTCAACTGTGGAAATGAACTGATGTTTGGCCTGATTGCTCAGCATGTAAAAGTTGCGGTGTAATATACACTCACAGATAGATCAATCAATTCTTAATTTGTTAATCACACTTCTTGACGTCATATTTCAAGACCAAGAATGACAAAGTGATATTCACAGCATGCAGTCTTGATAAGCATGAGTTTTTGGGCTGCCTACTACATATGACAAAGTGATATTCACAGCATGCAGTCTTGATAAGCATGAGTTTTTGGGCTGCCTACTACATATGGATATTAACACTGATTCAACAGTTCAGTTGAAGCTGAAATGGTAGCCACTTGGCAAGTGACTCAGAAACTCAAGCTTATTAAATTGTTGCGACAATTGAGGGCTAGGGGTCTTTTTAAAGCATCAAATTTGATTTGATGAAATTCACATGCCACAGGTATTTTGTATTTAAGCACAATACGTGTGAAGACATGGGAGAGGAGGGAGGAATATAGAAAACATCACTTCAATTTCTTTGACTGTAATTACACATACCACACCCGGCTTAGAACCTTGTGGGCAGCGTAAAAAAGCTGCTTGTAAGTTTTCATTGTAGAGTAATCAGAAGTTTGGCTGGAGTAGCGTGAGAAATCCATGAATTAATAGTATGATGATAGCCCGTGAATTTCTCAAAAGATTATTTCTTTTTTTACAGAAAAACAGAAAGCAACGGACTCACTATGAAAAGTTAATATGTCCATTTCAGCCACAATAATCCCCTCTAATTGATCAATAGACAGGAAGTATCCCTTGTTGCCGTGTTAGCGATGTTGATCACGATTATTGTCAATACCACCAAAAAAATCAGAATTTTTAAAATAAGATTTTGATACCAGTCACTATCATGACCAATTTCAGTAAGAAAAAGTACTATTATCACCAATTTATTTCCTTAGTGTGACTGAAGAGCAGATGGCACAAAAATGTATGTCTCTACATTGATCAGTAGCTTGATGAGGCTGAAGATTCACTCACACAGATATACTGACATGAAACTGAAAAGTGAATTCACAATCATGATGCACAGATATTTTGCAAAGATCTGTGCACATATTTGCATTGCTGCAATAATAACATTGTCACGCCTCAATGCTCTGGTGACCTACTTAGGAATGAGAGCCATGCCATATATATGTTAGACAAATGTTGTAAAATTACTCAAAAATTTTTAAAACTAAAATTTCCCGGTTTTTGTTTAGTGATGCTGTCATGGTTCTCTATTAATCCAACTGAGAGACACTCTCATGTGACTTGCCTCCGTTCCAGAATAAGAATTGAGCGGATATATCTTTTCCACACTCCTTTGCAATATCTAGGTCACAGTGACCTCATTGACAACTAGACACAGATTAGCACAGAGAACTTCAGAAATGTAACAGATCTCATAAAGCTTTGCTTTATGAGATCTAAAAAGAAGTACTTATACAGCGCCAATTCCAGTAAACTGCTCATTGGCGGTTAATTTTACTAATACTGTATTCCCTAACAACTGAGGTCAAAGCACAACATTAATATCAGAATCTATTAGAATCCCCATGAAAAGCCTTTTGCATGAGTGGAAGTTTACAATTGTTAAATTTCGTTTACCATAGTGGATCTAATAAATTTCAATGGCAATGAGGTTAACAATAAGAAACATTCAAGCTTCAAGAGTTGTCTGCAAAGTTGCTGTTGATCAATTAAATTTTTTTAATTGCAACCTACAGTCAACACAGAAATTATTTGCACGCTTTGATTTTTCATCATATTTCACAGAAAAATGGTAGTATGATAAAAAGAACTGCCCTATGTTTTAGAGTAGTGTTAGTAGGTTAGGTTCCCATGCATTTCATTTTTTACCAAAATTCACTTTCTTGGAAAATGTGAAAAAACTGAATTTTGAAAACCAAAAAATATTTGCACGCCTCAGCCAACTGCCAGAACCTGAATTTTTAATAATGATACTAAATTTTTTTCTTTGGAATTACTATTGTTTATGGTATATCTAGCTCATTTACATCAATCAGGCATTATTTGGGGTTCACATTTGCATGCTACACAATATTCCGTGTGCAAAAATTCCAAAATTTCCGAAGTTAAAAAGTACTGTTGAAGAATTTTTAACAAAAGGGCCCTGTGAAATTGCATTAGGTCAGCTGAAGTTTTTTGAAGTCAAGTGAAGTCAGAGTTGAACAACTAAGTTGACTAGGTAGTCAGTTGAAGTTCTTGCCAAGCAAGTCAGAGTTTCAACCCTGACTGACTTCGGGGTCTACGTGACAAACAACAAAGATTATGAACTCCTTTAATGCATGAGGTACCCTGTATATTTACTTGATAACCATGATCCTTGAGTATGTTGGGCTATGTAATAGCTCCAAAAATGATAGCCTACACAAACGCAAGTCAAGAGATACAAAATTTGAGAAATATAAAGAAAAACTTTTTTTTTTACTAAAAGAAAACTTCAGTTCCAAACAACTATGTCTAGACACATTGACTTTTCTGTACCAAAACCATATTATCACTATTCTTAGATAAAATGTCAATCACAGGCATTACAATGATGGTCTGCATTATCTCACTGGTCCTTTAAGAGAGTCAGTGCATACTTCAGTTTAGGAAGTTTCATCTCAACACATTATTTATTAATAACTATTTTTCCAAACTTATGAACAAACCCTGTGTTGCATTATATATCACAATTATCATACAAATCCAACACAACTGTCCACTGTCGTCTTCTTTGAAATTACGATGACTAGTGAGATTCATTCATTCACTCTGATGCATTCTTTGCACAAGTACTTCCGGAATAAAACACAATACATACACTTTAAAACTTTACCAAGATCATCAATCGCCAGGCAATAGCACCAAATTGTTAACCGTTAAAAATTGTCCGTATCTTTAAATTTAACTGTTATGTTACTAATGTTATTTTACAAATTTCAGCTGGAAGGTTTTTGGAACTTGCTGTATCTATACGGTTGGTATTGCACCTGGACTTGTTCTTCAGTTGCTTTTATGATTTTCCGGACTTTCTCTATTTTGTTGTTGATCAAAACTTCGAAAAACTCGTCCGCGGTTTCCTGGGAAAACACTTCCAACAAAGCGTTGTTCATGTTTTGTTTCCACTCCAAAAGTTTTGCCAATATTCTGAAAAAGAAGAATACACAAAGTGCTACTTCATGAGTAAAATCACAGGTTAAAGGTAGGTTTTTTGTCACCAGCAAAATACAGACAGACTCAAAAAAATGTCTGGATTTTCTTTTTTCCTTTTTTTTTGGACTTACTGTTCCGCTTCTGGCAAGAAGTGGATGAGGTGAGCTGGGTTGGTGAAGTTGTTTTTGCAATGGTGGTAACTCATCCACCCATTCATTCTGCAAATTACAAAAAATACCGTGCAAGCACGTAAACCCTCGGCTATATGCAGACAAATGACTTTGTTACGAAAATGGTTGCTTTACAAAAGAAAGTCCACAAGACGGAATGGTTCAAGTGACCAATTATGTGTGAAGAAAAATAAGGTATGTCATTAAGTAGAATGGACTTGAATTGCCATGAATTGTATTTATGTACCTTTGTAATCAGCTGAGAAAGTCTTGGAGGCATAGTTCAGTTTGTTCATATATAAAGAAAGTATAATAAGCGCTCGGAGATTGCATACCTGTGCCTGAGGTACTGATGATATCCATTATCAATAATGAAGTAATATAGGTATACATAAAGGTATATGTGCAGTGTGTAGGGTAGACATGCCACACAGACTAAGTAGTGCAAGGACAAAGGAATCTGATCCAGCCGTGGTAAACATGCCAATTACCCTCCAGCAGCCTACATACCACTTCCCTGATATTGCCCCCCCCTCCCTTTCCACTCTCCAGATAAGAAAGTACATAAAAGTAAAAAAGAACAGGATTTGATGATAAATTCCAGAGGTAGGTCTACATCAAGAAGGACCAATTCTCACAATTTATGCCTGGTGACACAATGACACATGATGACAGCTTGGGTCACACTTAAAACACCCCTTTTAGTAGAAAACATATGGCCTACTAATAGCTCAGATCAAAACATGTCGGAGAGCAGGAGGTTAGCATTATTTTTCCAGGTGACGAAAAGCATTGTTTCGTGTGGATTTAAGAAATTTTTTGAGAAATCATTGTTCAAGAGTTCGGTAAAACTGCAAGAACTCATGCCTAGTAACTCTGGTTTATTAAAAGTGATAAGGGCTATTCCATTTAAAAATCTCATTGGTCGGGCTTGTTTATTTTTCGTATGATGTATGTACGGGTGAGCGATAATACGTTGTAGATGCAAGGGGGGCACTCGCGGAATTCACTTTAGATGTATGGGGGGGGGACTATCGTTCTATTCAGGCCTACGCATTGTAATAACGAAAATTTTTTGTGATATATGTACGGGGGGTGAAAAAATCGAAGATAATGCATGGGGGGGTAAAAAAAAATTGTTTTAGATGCATGGGGGGGGGGATAAAAAATCGTAGCCCGACCACCCCCCCCCCCCAGATTTTTTAATGGAATAGCCCTAAGCAAAATGTAAACATATATTCCAAATATAGTCTTGAGATATAGAGAGATCGAGGTTTTTTTTCAACTTACCTCTCATTGGCTTTTAGCAGTCTGTACTCATGCTTCAGAAATATGAGCTGGTGAACGCCTATGAATATCTTGCTGCCAGGGAAGTCACACTCTTGAACTGGCGTCAACCTGCGGAAGAGAAATATATTCAATATACCTACATATTATGTAGACGGCAACTGACAGATCTGTCTGAGACAAAAAATTAGGGATGCACGGATATCCGGCAAGGTATCCGGTAGGATATTGGAATTTGCAGGATATCCGGTATCCGGCAGAATTGGGGTGTCAGAACCGGATATCTGGGATGCTCAAAAATAAGTGAAAAGCTAAAAAAAAACTTAATAAAGAACAAAAGAATGTTACAAGGACAGAGTCAAAAGTATGATGGAACTATCTTCAAAGTTTAAATTCAGTTACAGAACATACCGAAAACATTCAATCAGAGGAACAGTCCCCCGTGGGACATGATATCTCTCGGCTCCCAGAAAAAAATATTTATCATCAACTTCGAATGCTGAAAAACTTCCTTTTTCGGACGTTTACTATCCGGTTCCAACTATCCGGTTAATATCCGGTATCCGGCAGTTGGTGTTGCTGGATTATCCGGTATCCTGTATCCGGCTATTTTCACTATCCGTGCATCACTACAAAAAATGTCACTGGTGAGCAGCCCAACCATTATTGAATGTGTGGATGGATGATGGGGGCTTTACGTCCTGTATTATGCACATGGTAGGCTAATTAGGACAGGAGGAGGGCACGGCAATGAGGCGAAGGATGATTGAATACGTGGAGAGAAGCATGTGTAATTCTACACTTCTGACCACACAATAATAATGTAGTATGATTTTATACGGGCCTACTGGTGGTCACCATACTAAACAGCAATGATACCGTTCATTAGAAATTTCTTAACCTCTGGTCTAGGGACACGGCCGGAGCAGCTTCGGCATATCGCCGGAAGGGGGTTTGAACCAGTATCCACTGCACACATGACAGACGTGCCAGCCACGTACCGGTATTTATTATGCAATATAATACTCCTAAATCATTGTTCATAGACACAACATAGACCAGACCTAGACACATAACAAGACAACATACTCACATGCTGTGTGGGCTGTGGACAGCCATCTTGGTTGGGAATTTCAAGTCATAGGAAACCTTCAAGTGGACAGACTCTGAGTAGATGCCTGAAGACAAGATTATTCAAGTTTAGCAATAAATATGAGAGACAAGAATTTACTACTACAGAAGGGGTCAACATCTGTGAAAACTATCATCTGCAGATACAGATTAATCCGGACCTAAGGCCAGAAATTATTGATCTTTAGCTTCTCGGATCTTCTCAAGGCACTTTTTCTAGGGTCGGTCGGTAGAACCAAAAAAAAGAAAGAAGTGAAATCTCAATTTTTTATAATGTCAATTTGATAAAAATTCTGGTTATGATCAATTTTTTTTTCTGTAGGCTGAAAATCTGTTGGTCGGTTGATCAGAGATGCTAAAAATTTAAAAAGTTTGGCCTAATTAATTTTTAGCTTATCAGATTTCTTCGAGCCATTTTTCTTAGGTTGGTAGGACGCAAGAAAGAAGCTGTAGCCTAATCTCATTTCTATACTGTCAAAATTTATTTCATGGAAGCCACCCCATAACAATTAATCATTTCGAGACTGCCAGGAAGAAAGAATTTATTTCAGTACAAATGGGCAAAAATTCTAAGCCCCCCGATATCTAATGTCTCCTTTGCAAAGACTTGCATAACTCTCATTAATATCAGTATTTCTCAGTCAAGGCACAACATCGATCCAGGAAGCATTTTTGAAATACAATTGCTTTTCTGATAGTCAAATTTGACTAGAAACTTGGATTTTAAAACATTTTCATATTGCATACTTGTCTCTCATATATTTAAGTGATTACCAGTTCAAAGTGACTAAAATAATTCGAAAGCTCAAATAGATTTTTGCTTACTAAAATTAAACTTCGTGAGTGTAGATTTCCAATCTCCGGATCCATGATAGAATGATGAATTTACCTTCAGGAGAATCGTAGAGAAATTGTGCACAATTTCACAACCAGACCACTGACGAAGCTGATGAGAGAACAGCGAAAATTATGGACAATTTCTCTACGATTCTCCAGAAGGTAAATTCATCATTCTAAAATTAAACTATTTAACGGTGATAAACCATTGAGCATTGCCTTCATTTTACTAAACTATAGATCTTTAAATCCAGATAATAGTGAATATACCTATAACAAATGGATATTTTCAGAAATTGAGTAAACAAAAGAGAGAAGCCCACCTTTGTAAAATATGAGGAGATTTATTGCCAACGACGGTAGACCCACAGGGAGCAGCTCACATAAAATGGCATAGTGGTCGTATCTGAAAGCCAAAAAATATCTATGTTATATAAACAGTTCAACAACATTTTCCCTGTCTTACCTGTCAAGAAAATACCTTTATACCTTTATCACAATTCTTGTGGTATACAGGCCAGAACCCTCCAAAAAGAACAAGTACAGTTTATCAGAATTCTTTAGCGAATTCACAAACTTCTTATCCCACTATCAGACTTATCACAACGAAACTATCATAATTGGGGACTTCAACTTTCATGTGAATAAACCAGATGATCCCAAAGTTATCCAATTTAACAGCATTCTTGAAATGTTTGACCTTGTTCAACATGTGTCAACTCCAACACACAAAGATGGAAACACACTTGATTTGGTAATAACCAACAAAATAACAGCTCTCAGAGACTGTGCTGTAAGTGATCTGCTGTCAGACCATAACTGTATTCTCTTTAATATTGACATTAACAAAGGCAAGAATCCACAGAAGAAGATTGCCTTCCGGAAAACCCGCAGCATAAATATATCCAAATTTAAGAAAGACATTGACCAGCATCTGTCACAAAAGGTATCACACAATAATCGATCAATCTACTTGAACAGACTAGTGGCACTCTACAGATCAACTGAAAAGATTTTTGACAAACATGCCCCTGTTAAGACTAAACTTGTAACTGTGCGCAAACCTAACCCATTCACAAATCAGGAAATAAAGCCACTTAAAAAGGAAAAGAGAAAAGCAGAAAAATTATGGAAAAAAACCGGTCTAGAAAAAGACTGGAATATTTTCAAAGAAAGACGAAATGCTCTAAATGATAAGCTTAATCAGCTAAAATCAGATGATCTTAGGTGTAAAATTCAAGCCACAAAGGGAAATTCTAAGGCGATGTTCAAACTTCTAAATTCTCGCCTCAACAGAAAACAAGATCTGCCTCTTCCCCATCACACAAGTGATACAGAACTAGCAAATGACTTCAACAAATTCTTTGATGAGAAGATCAAAATCATCAGATCTAAATTAGATTCAGGAATGAAGAACACAACTGATGAATCTCAAATCAACCTCAGTCACAATTTACATCAGTTTAAGGCCCTATCAGAACAAGAAGTTAAGAAACTTATCACTGAAATGCCTGTCAAACACTGCCAACTTGATCCAATGCCAACATGGCTACTGCTTGAATGTGTCGACGAATTTCTGCCAACCATAACGAAAATTGTTAATATGTCATTAACACTAGGAGAAATGCCCCTCGAACTGAAGCATGCACCTGTCAAACCACCTTTGAAGAAAGAGGGACTTGAACTGATCAAAAAGAATTATCGGCCAGTCTCAAATCTTTCTTTTCTAAGTAAAATCATTGAGAGCGCTGTAATCAAACAGTATGTAGAACACCTCACTCAGAACAATCTTGAGGATGAAAAACAATCAGCCTACAAGCAATTTCATAGCACCGAAACCCTCTTAACAAAAATCCATAATGATATTATGCTTAATATGAGCAATGGTGAGGTGACAATGCTAGTGTTGTTGGACTTGTCCGCTGTATTCGACACAATTGATCATGGCATATTGCTAGAAAGACTGTGCAACAGGTATGGTGTACACAGCGCAGCTTTGAGATGGTTCAAATCTTACATTTCTGAAAGATCACAGTCTGTGATAATAAATGACAAAACATCAAGCAAACTTCCACTCAATTTTGGGGTTCCTCAAGGCTCCAAACTTGGACCAATCTTATTTAACTCCTATGTTGCCCCAGTCAGTGAAGTAGCACGAAGAAATCAGGTTCATGATCAGAAGTACGCTGATGATGAGCAACTCATCCTTTCATTTAAACCAACCTTTTTGGGTGAACAACATGCAACTGAGAAAATGGAAAATTGTATTGCAGAAATCCGAAATTTCTTACATGACAACAAGCTTTGCAATAATGGAGATAAAACTGAACTTCTTCTGATTGGAGCACCAAACCAATTGAAGAAACTTCAAATATCATCCATCAATGTAGACAATGTTGAAATCAAGACTGCCAACCATGTCCGCAACTTAGGCGCGCTCTTTGACAAAAATATGACCATGGAGAAGCAGATCAACAAAATGTGTCGTAGCGCATATTTCAATTTGAGAAACTTATCGAAACTTCGAAAAAACCTAGACAAGGAAATAGTTAAAACTGCTGTCAATGCACTTGTCACCCCTCATTTGGACTACGGAAATGGGCTGTTGTATGGCACTGCCACCCGATTGTTAAATAAACTTCAGGTTGCTCAAAACTCGGCAGTTCGATTAATTGAGAGATTGAAAAAACATGACAGTGTCAGCCATAGTAGGAAACAACTGCACTGGTTACCAATCACAGCAAGAATCCAATTCAAATTGATGACGACTACATGGAAGGCAATCAACAATCAGGCACCGCAATACATCCAAAATCTTCTTCAAGTCAAATCACAACAGAAACATAACCTGAGAAGTAACCACAAGCTGCTGTTAGCAGAACCTGCTCCATGCAACAAAAATAAGTTTGAGGATCGGGCATTTTCCTATGCAGCACCAAAACTCTGGAACAGTTTGCCTGAAGAAGTTAGAACTGCAAAAACCTTGGAAAGCTTCAAGAAGAAACTAAAAACCCATTTGTTTCAGAATTCCTATAAGTGATTTAATCCTAAAAGCGCTGATGAGCAGTTTACTGAAATTAGCGCTATATAAATCCATATTATTATTATATTATTATTATTATCATATTTCATAACTCTAAATGAAATACAAGTAACAGTGGAAAATCTATAGATAGTCGATGACAGCCAAATGTGTTGAGGGCTATTCCATTTAAAGCTATTGGGGGGGGGGAGGGGGGTTGGTTGGGTTGCTTTTTTTCGTAAGATGGATGTAGGGATTGGCAAAAATTAGCTTCAGATGTATGGCGGGATGGAAAAGAAATCGGTTTAGATGTACGGAGACCCGAAAAATTTCATTTAGATGTATGGCAAGGACACTATCACTCCATGATGGATACGCATTGTAATAAAAAATGTTTATTTGATGCATGTGGGGTGGGTAAAAAAATCGCATTTAGTGCATGTAGGGCCTATAAAAAAAGAAGTTAATCCATGGGGGAGTAGAAAAAAATTCACTTTAGATGCATGGAGATGGTCAAAAACGTAACCTGACCAACCTTCCCCCCCATAGATTTAAATGGAATAGCCTTGAGAATCATGGCACAAAGATTCAACTTTTGACTTACAAGGACCTTTCCCCTATTTCCCATGTGGGTTTCATTAGTTTCCAGAACATTCTATAACACGAAAGTTAGGAATTATAAATCGAGCTCTGGAATTGACAATTTAAATCAATGCATGTATCCTTTGTAGCTTGTGAGCATGCCTGCATTTTGTTATTCTTTATTTGTATATTTGTATCTCCTCCTTTCACATGTTTCAGTCTCCTTGTTTAATAAACTTATTTTGTAGTTTATATCTCTATGCAGAGCAGGCTAACATATATATATACATATATATATATAAACTTTTTTTTCATATTTTATATATTTTTAACCGAAATTAAACTGGTTTTCCCCATTTTCCTCTCTACTTCCTTGTTTTAACATGGTTATTATTAAATATATATTAATTTATCTATTATGCATAAAATGAAACCATTTATAAATTAATAAGGTTGGTTGCACACAATTACACTTGCCATATTGATTTTTTTATCATTATTGCTCAAAATTAAACCATGCGGTTTTTAAAATGTACAAAATACAGCAAAATGTCAAGCCAATTTTCTCTCATGGCCATTTTTATTCTTTAAATACACTAGTATTGACAAAAAGGCTCAGTGGCGCTTTAACAATGCTTCTCAAATTTGATAAGATAATAAAAGGCAGCTGGGTGGCCAAGTCGTTATCGTTCAGGGTTGCTCGGCTGATATATATGAAGGCCTTTGTCTGCATTAATTGGAACCCTACGTGGGGAACCCAAAATGTTCAAATATGACATTAAATTGGCGGTCCCTTGTATCAGTGTCTGTGCTAGGCAAGTAAGAGATCCCTCACATGGGGGTAATGTGTAACATGTTGAGGACTACCACTCTCTCCTATCTCATCAATCAACCCTCGTGAGCACCAAGAACTTGGTTTAGAGGGCTACACATATTTATCTATGAGAGAAAGGAGTCAACTAACTTGCCCATAGTGATAAGATAAGAATGGGCCGTATCGATTAATCTAACTGCATGGGAAAGACAACAAGCCTGCTCTCATTTAAATTCCCAGAATCAGTCACTCGTATATATGTTACATCATTATTCCGGGTAATTTTCTCACTGGTTACAAACCGTTTCAACGGCCGCAGTTGGCTACACACTAACAGGCAATGTAATAATAAAACAGTGTAAAGCAAAGATGCACAAAATTAATAGTAATCTGCGATTGCTTTCAGCCACAACTTCAGCCTGTGAAATTCAAGCTATTATAGCAAGGCTGTAAGAGAGTTTATTTAGTTTGAAGACAAAATATCTTAAATTCATGAAAATTGGACATCAATTCTAATAATTTTCATATATATATAAAACATGCAAATCTCATCACATTTATATTCAAGGGCGACTGGCCTTACTATAATATTAGAGTAAACAATGCGGTAACATTTAACAATGCATCAGTATCAAGCATAGTTGACGGCTGTATTTATCATGAAGATCTTGAGCTTTACAGAGTCTTCTTCATAAAAAAATGCTCTCAATTAGAGTTAACTACAAATCAATTGTTACAGAAGGTGCAGCTACTTTTGGTCCAAAGTTGCCGTACCAATCCTGTTTATCCCTTCCTCCATGTGAAAATGTCAGTCTTCTAACACCTTTTCCATAATCACGGAACGTGTGGCTAATTTTCACCCAGGAACGGTCACCCCACTGAGGAACCTCTCGGATGTCTTCAAATTTGTTTTCAGTCTCCAAAGCTTCACCTCTCTCTCCAAGCAAACTGACATTGATTTTATAAAGTGAGGCACAATCAAATCTGGCCGCAGTCCAGGCAGAAACACAAATGGGAGGCTGCAATTCATCAAGTATTTCTGGCGTTAGTCCTTCCTCAATCAAGTCAACCTTCTGTATGAGTGTCTCATGCCAATAAGTGAATGCCCAGCACTTGGCGGTCCCAACCTCCAGCTCTGAAAGAGGTGCACTGCCGTGAGATTCTTCCAAGGTGCTATCTTCTATCACAATTCCACATTGCACCTCATACCACGGCCCATTAGGTTTCCAATGTTCCATCCCCTCAGTGGCATCCCAGTTCTTCAAGAGATTCCTGCCAAATGTATTCTTCAAGCAAAGCTTCCTGTAGTCCCCGTACTCCGGAGGAAGGGCATCGGGAATTGTCACCCCCTTTCTGTCGCATTTCAGCCTCCACAGAATCTGGCCACGAGAGATGTCTCTCCACTTCCCACACACACGAGATGCTCTGTGGATGAGGAAGTCGTCTGGACAAAATGACAGGACGACAAGCAAAACGTCATCCGGCAAATCATCCAGAGGGAAGGCAAAGGATGCCTCAATCTCCATCACTATTTCCAATGTCCTGCTACTTCACCATCTCCAATGTTCAATTCTGATACAGAGACACAGAGCTGCTAACTTATCAATTAGTGGCATGGTGCAAAGAGATACTACTTTAACAAAAGTTTTTTTCACACCAGATGGCATGATTGACAGTTGTTACAATACAGCACCATCTACAGCTAATTGGAAACATTAACCAAATTTGCAATGACGTCAACTGTGTGAGCAGTTGTTGGATAGCAGTGGGTGCACTCGAATCACCGTCCGCCGGTCGACCGGTTTATGACGGGCGGTCCTCGTTTGCTCCGGATGTTATGCGCGCACATCAATTCGGGGTATCCCGTCTAGCACGGCCGATTTTGCTCGGTGTATTGCGGTCTACAAATCCAACACGAGGCAAAGCAAACTTCCGGGTTTTGGCACACACTAAGAGCCGCAAGTTTGCCTGTTGTTGCTTGTTGTTCCAATCTTGGGAGCAGTGAAAAAGTGAAAATAACACAAACACATTCTTTAGGACCATCCGAAATTGTGTTTTAATTGTATATATTTATATTTGTTACGACAGCTGCAATAAGTAAACAAACAACTCAGTCTGGCACATTGACCGGGCTATCAACTGTCCTCGATTGACCGGTCAACCGACCACGTTGTCGGGCTACACCGGTCGGCGTAACCGGGCGATACAAACGAGCGCACCCACTGTTAAGTTTACACAGGACATTTGGCTTATGTTTCTTGTTTCGTCATAACTTAAACCATGTTAACATGTATAACACATATTTCAATTAAAAACATAAATTTAGAGTGAAATATTCACCTTCTGACAGAAACACAAGACATACATTGTGTTTAGAATCATAACATCCAATAATTACTGACTATACATTCTATTTTAACGGGCTTTTACCTCTGCCAACCTGTTAAGCAGAATCCTCGGAAGCAGCCGAATTTCGGTCTTATTTCCGTCCTGACGACGTTCAGCCATGATTTGTGGTTCTCGATATGGTAGCTGATGTCTGTGGCAAACACGCACGGGCCTGTCGCTCCCTTGAACGCACTCGCCACCCAAACGTGCTGGAAGGCGTTGGAGTAACGGTCCCACATGCCTGGAGAAGAAAAGATCATAAGAACTCAGAATTAGCTAGTGGTGCAGACAAAACTGTTTTGTAGGCCTACCGATATAGTCCACAGAGTCCAGTACCACTACCACCAAAAGTACCAAAACACCGGAACAGGCAACGGCTGGCGGCCTACTGGTACAGACTTCACTTTTTGACACCTTCTTCAATTTTTTGGCCGATTTTCCTTGAAATTTCTTATGGAAACACATAAAATTAAATACCGGTGCTTATCTGTATACTGATACTGGATCACGAAGATTCCATGCATTTGAAAGTACTACTGTATGATATATACTATTACAAAGTGCACTGGATCGCCTCCCCCCAGGATCAGGTGGTAGGAGACACTAATAATCAGCTGGTAATAGTCATAGACAGTTAAGTTTTTATTCCATGCTCCAATTTTAATTGGGTCAGTATCCTCTCCTTTGCTAAATCTTTGTCAGAAATGAATGGATGAAAGCCAACTAAATGGCAAATCTCTGAACCGCAGTAATGAGGATAAACATAGTCAAGTTAAAATACAAGGTTCCAATTTTTTCCCATCATAAATACCTTTAAATAGACAACAAACACAAAATATATCACAGGAACACACGTATGAAGCTGTACATAGTTCTGAAGCCATTAAAAAAGAATGAAATTCTCTAGCCTCTAAACAGCAAAATGATTGAATCTATTGAAATTTTCATGATTTGAGATGTATCATAACTTCAACCAACCTTCAGGGAGCTTCACTTCTCTTTCATAAAACCAAACCATGGGCTCAACCAAACTCGGCAATCCTGAAGCTGGAAATGTTACCGAAATTAAGACAACAGAAACAAATATGATAAAATATCCATAAAAGTTTTTGCCTATCGTTAATTAATGAAATTGATAAAAACATTACCAGAAGAAAAGACCATGTTTTCCAACAAAATGGCAGAGAATACAGATTCTATTTCGTTCACGCAAAAACGAGAATTGAAGCGGGCTTTTCCGCCGCGCATGCGCAGTGCGCACATCGACGCTTCCGTCCAGCACTTTTCTCAACACGCTTGCCACGTCAACATCGTGTCAGCGCGGGGACTCTCCGTTCGTGTGTGAGCCTAGGATCATGCCTCCAAAGAAAGATTCGGTTAAACCAAAGTCTGCAGAGGCTTTTCTGTCGGCCGAGGTTGGCAGTGAGCAGCAGTCGGAGGCTCAAAATCCGGTGTAAGGCCCAGACTCTGGCGCCAAAATTCTGACAAATATGGCCGACCCGGCCGTTTCTGCTACCAATACGGCTACCATCTTTAACAGCTTATACTAGTGGTACAACAGCTAGGAAGATGAGTCCTTCAACGGATGGAATAAAGACATCGTTATGGCGAGTGTTTTTAGACGTTTTTTCGTCAACTTTGGCCGACGTTTTTGACAACGCCGGTCACAAATATATTCACCAATATGGCCGGCCCGGCCGTCAACACAACTGCCGACCCGGCATGTGTATTTCATTTGGGAATGTAGAATATTGTTCCTATTTCTCTGTTACCATGACCTGACCGACTCGGTCATTCTGGTGACAATTGAGTTCAACTAGGCTTTACACATGGGCTAATTCAGCTGTGTGCTTGGACTCAATTGGAGTATGACTCATGCTCAAGTCCACATGTCTTGTCAACCAGTCAACACTGGGGTCACACTGCCAAATCCTTATCTTGTACAACTGTCAACACTAATACTAGGCAGGTTTGTTTGTCAAGGCTGGAATCCAGCTGCTACTTGCCAAACCCTAACTGACATGTGGTCTGTTTCAAGAATTGGACATTGCCTATTCATTGACTTGGGTTTAATGGTCTGACCCATGTACCTAACAGCCTGGTAATTTTTTAGTGAAAACTTTACAGTTCTATAAATAAAGAAAATTCAAATGAACTGTAGAAATTTGCTAGGTTTCCAATAAATTATAACTGCTAGCGGCTGAAGCAGCCTGTGTCATGTCTGTTCAGCAGTTACTGCAGTTGCTGAGTGGCTACTATTCTAATGTGAAGCTAATGCTCGAGCCAAACTGCAAAAAATCTAGCTCATAGTGTAAGTGCTGGCCTCCAGCTGCAATACACAAACTGGTATCTGTGTCAAGCTCAATAGCGTATCTTCATATAATAGCTGATACTTCTATTGCCACGCTAATAATGTCTGACACCAGACAAACTCATGCTTGTCTCTAACAAAAGCATACTCATATGACTTGACAGTTTGGTGACTTACATAAGGCTTTATGAGAGTACACTTAATACTTGACGATAGTCTCTTGTTGAATTGAGTCATTATGATATTCTGAGTGTTGCCTGCTGAAGACCGCAAACTCAATGCTCCTCATGGGGCATAATTCAATTGCACGGACAGTTTTTGCCTCATTAGGGCATACTCTCCTTCATCCTGGAGCATGGATGTGCCAAAATTTTTGGTAAATGTTGCCCTGGGAATTCAGGCAGCCAAAGTGGTGCAACTGGGTTATCAGTCGATAATGACTGTCGCCAGGGCCTCATGTGGAACCACAAGAAATGGATAATTATTAGAAACCACCAGAGGTCTCGGCCGCAGAAGTCAAACTGTCCTCTTTCTTGCGGGCATGTTTCCTGCCATGCTATAACTGAAAAGTTCATCATGTCTGTGACACTACACTACAGACTGTAACAAACAATGGTCACAGTCACTCCTTAAGACTATTCATCTGAGGACAGATTTCTTGTTGCATTCTGTCACTGACTTGACATTGTACAATTATTGGTACCATTTTGGGGCTGACATGCAGCTATCACTAAACTTGTTGACAGAGACGTCTTTGTCCTTTCTGAATACAGCCAGGCCAGTTGTTTGTACTGTACTTACAAATCGGACAATACCCAAGCAGTATGGGGCTCAGAGAGGCCTTCGCACTTACAAGCACTGATTCATCAGTGACTATCCTTCTTATTTTTGGAGCAAAGAGGGTTTAAGATTGGCCATACTCACAACAGCATTTCTCATGCAAGATGATTGTTATGGTGGTTCTATCTGATGCCTACTATATGGGCATAGTTGCCAGACTGTCGTTATATAGGTGTCTTGTCACCTTCCGGACTGGTGTTTCTATGGACTTTGGTGGGCCATCGGGCTGCACAATAGTCTGGGTGAACCCAAAGGCATCCATAAGGGTCAGATTCTGTGGGTATTTGGTCTGATTATGATTGCAGTTTTGTCGACATATCTGGTCGGCGGTTTCTGCGCCAGTGGGCGCATACTGAGTGGACTCTCATGGAGTCGTAATAACCTCTGGCTTTGTGGTTTTCTTCCATCAACATGTAATTATGGAAATGGAGCATTTCTAGTTGCCAACTTCAGGTCGACCTGGGCTGTAGCTTTTCTGTCATTATGAGTGTGACTTACCATACCAATAACTCACTGCTGTGAGTTTTGCTGTGAGTTTTTGCAGCTCCTATTAGCACATGACCCTACCACAGGATGGTCACGGGTCTCAATTCATCCACTTTATAATATTAGGGACTTCCAATTTATCTATGCAAGATACCTCGAATGGGTCAGACCAATTCATAAAAAACTCTGCAATTTTTGGTTCACAGATTATGAAAGTCTGTTGCTATGTGAAGGTCACTGATGCCTTGACTGAAGCCCACGTTGCGGCTTGCAATTTCAGGTTCCTCCCCTTTTCCCTTCTCCACAGGGAATAAATTGCCAGAGCAAGATATTCAAGCGCAATTTTCCAAAAAAGGGGGGGGGGTGTGTGTGGCGTTCACTCAATTGATGCCTGACGATTCTCCATCCCTGGAGGCCTATCCTCTCTGATATCAGTATCATGGACTGTCATTCAAGGCACAGGAGTTCTATTTAGCTCTGATAATATGGTTGCCATATTGCACACATGCCTGTACATAGGAGTTGTAATCTTTGGTGTTATATTATACACATCATACTTCAGCCACTATAACTTCTGACTCTTTGCTTACAATATAGCAAATACTGCTTAGGTCAACTAGCACAAGAGGACTGGCTATGCCAATTCCCAAATTGACTCCCACAGCTAAAGCAAACATTGTGGTAGTCCACGCTGCGCAAGCAGGTGACTTTGAAATTAGCGTTTTCAATTGCATGCTTGTCAGCCTTTGTAGCTTCTCTGTTTGATGCGCTTATTAAAATTTTCAAATTTCCTCCACCAAGAAGTGAGAGTTTGATGTCCCTTTATGGCTAAATCAGCCTTTATGCGCTTCAATTCACTTGAGGCAGTTTTATTATTAGGTCTATGGTCAGTTTTACTGTCCTAATGCCTACTGCCATTTCCAGAACTGTCAGGAGCAAGCTCCTTTCCTCCCAATACCTGGTATTCATTTCCGGGTTTGGAAATCAAACCAGCCACCTTTCATAGCAAGGCGTTTGATTTTTACATGCACAGTTTTGTACCTGACCACACAAGCTGTATGCCTCTGGCTGCAGTTGGTATACAGGGCAATTTGCCTTAATTGCTATACACTGATTTCTGATGAGGTAGGAGACTTTTGGGTGCAACAACATTGGCTCACCCCTATTGTTCCTTCACTGTGAAGGGCAAGTTGTAGACTCTACATTGTTGGCTCGGACCTTACCATTGTTCTTATCTTTGAGCCTAATGCAATGACTATTTCACAGCATAATGTGACATTTATTATCAGTACTCCTTTAAAGCAGGCCCGACCTGGGATCTCAAATCCAACTATTGTCTTTAAGGCGTATGCGCCAGATCGTCGATTGTGTGTAGTTACCTATATCAGGGAGTATCTTAAGAGAACTCAACATTTCCGGACTCAGTCCTCACAATGTTTCCTAAGTTATTCACGACGACATGTTCCTGTTGTTAAGTCGACAATTTCCAGATGGATAAAAACCACCCTTCACTGGGGGGCAGGGTTGGGTACAAATGCAAATGCATTTGCATTTGCATTTGCAAATGTCGCATTTGAATCCGCATTTAAATGCTTTTT
The DNA here is from genome assembly GCA_026936325.1 of Platynereis dumerilii. Classification (NCBI taxonomy): domain Eukaryota; kingdom Metazoa; phylum Annelida; class Polychaeta; order Phyllodocida; family Nereididae; genus Platynereis; species Platynereis dumerilii. Next base: position 10,140,315 of record JAPTHN010000002.1, on the reverse strand, counting down.
GAAAAATGCAAATGTATTTGCATTTGCATTTGCATTTGAATGCTAAACATTTGCATTTGCATTTGCATTTGCATTTTTAGAAATGAAAACATTTGCATTTGCATTTGCATTTGAGTAAAAAGCATTTGCATTTGACAAATGTTTTGTCAAATGCATAAGTTATTTCACAAATTAGCAAGAAATATTGTACTGTGAGGTATCTTAGAAATAGAAATACTATACTTTGATATGAACATGTACCAATAACCAATTCATGTGATTGGCAAAAAAAAATAAATAAATAAAAGAAAGAGTATGATTGGGTGTATTATGAATTTAAAATATATTGAAATAAACTAACTGTAAATTAATTTTAGCTCTTTAAGGACTTTTGAAGAGAATAGATGAATGATCATTCATATGAAATGAAATGAGGAGTAATTGACTCTTTTTAAAATCAATATGCAGTGGGTTGATTATGTATTTATGTAGTTGCTGTATAAATTCACAGCCAATTGCAAGATTATTATTTAGGGGTTTTCCTAATCATTGAGCCATGAAGCTGTGAATGCAATGTCATGGGTGAGTGACTATTGAATACTGAAGCAAATAGTTATTTAGGGAAAATACCACATCTCTTTAATATAAATATTCTATTAAGTAGCTATATAATCTTTTTTGTTTGTCAATATGCAATATTGCAATAGTTAGAAAATATATTTTCGTTGTAAATGTACTCACTGCCAATTGCATTACAATTATTAATTTTGGGGGTTTTCCTAATCATTGAGCCATGAAGTTATGAATGCAATGTCATGGGTGAGTGGTGATTGAATACTGAAGCAAACAATTATCAGGGTAAAATACTACATCTCATTAATAAAAATATTTTCAAGTAACTATCTCATCCCTTTTTGCTTGTCAGTATGCAATACTGTGGCAAATATTATTACTGTGTAAATGCACTAACTTGCAATTCCATGACTATTATGAATTTTTGGGGTTTTCCGAATCATTGAGCCATGAAGCTGTGAATGCAATGTCATGGGTGAGTGACTATTGAACACTGAAGCAAATCAAATCAGGGGAAAATCCTACATCAGTTATATGTAATAATATTTAAGGAATAAAGACTGAAATTAATTGAACCCAAATATATTATTATAAAAAACCATACACAATTTTGTTGATTGGAAGTCAAGAAATGTATAATTATAAATTGTATCTTTCACTTTGTGGTGTGCAATTGCAAGGTAAATTTTACTTAGAATCGATAGACCTAATAACAGAATAGCATTTAGTTAATTTTATTGTTATAAATTGTTAAACAAACCTGAAATCACTCTACTGACAGTCTTTTAAATCTGCAGATATAGTAACTTCAAAATACCTTTTTAGGTATTATTTGTTTTATTTTATTGCATTATACAAGAATTATGCTTTTGACTAATATGACTATGTTATTGACCGACTGTTTGATTGATTGATTCATTGATTGATTTACTGATTGATTCCTATTGATAAATATGCTGTCTGATTGTTATTTGTTTCAGCAAAATAACTCTATGGACCATATTTATTGCTATTTTGATAACATCAACTATTGCTTGTTATCACTTTTTCCAGAAAATAAGTCTTGTTTTGTTGGATAATAAAAGCAATCTGAATATATAGCATAATAGGCCCGAATATAGCTAGTTAGAAACATCACTTACAAACATAATCTAGTGATAATCTGTTACCAATTGGCCTTTGAATGTAGAATGAAGAGAATTGCTTCCCGAAAGTACAATGTGTAAACCTGCTCTTACTAAGTTAAACAAAAATGGTTTATAATATAAAAGTTATTTTCATGTTATAAACATCGGTGTTATAAATAATAAATTTTGTTTTGGTATTTTGATACACTGTGAAACCTAAATGTCTCTTATCATGACTATAATATTTATTTTTAATTACACAAGCAAAACATTTGAAAAATATCAAATGCATTTGCAAATGTATTTGCATTTGCATTTAAATGCTTTTGAAAATAGCACATTTGCATTTGCATTTGCATTTGAATCATTCTGAAACATTTGCATTTGCATTTAAATGCTTTTTGCTGGGAAGGCATTTACATTTGCATTTGCATTTGGTCATTTCCGAAACATTTGCATTTGCATTTAAATGTTTTTTATCGCATTTGTACCCAACCCTGCTGGGGGGTGTACCCGATAATTTCAAGGCTCACTCTACTCGGGCAGCCGCAGCGACGTCTGCGTGGCACCATTCAATACCAATTGAAGATATCTTGAAGCAGGCCGGCTGGTCCTCCAGCAACACCTTCGCTAGGTACTATTGCAAGCCTCCCCTGAGACCGGATGTGGCCTCCACACTCCTGGACAGGACATAAGTAAGTTCTGCATTATGGTTATTAATCTTGTTCTGAGAGAGTAACCATCAAGGCTTCAAACTGTGCTGGACGGAAGCGTCGATGTGCGCACTGCGCATGCGCGGCGGAAAAGCCCGCTTCAATTCTCGTTTTTGCGTGAACGAAATAGAATCCCCCAATTACACAACGCTAGGAAGTGTGATGGGGGTTCTTTAAGTTCACGCTAAGAAACGAGGAATTGAAGCGCCCTCCCGGCCCGCCCATCATTAGCCGAAGCGGTTAATGACTTTACCGGCGCTCTCTGGAACTTGATGGTTACTCTTATGCTTTCCGGAAGCGTCGATATGCGCACTGGCATGCGCGGCGAGAAAAACCCGCTTCAATTCCTCGTTTCTTAGCGTGAACTTAAAGAACCCCCATCACACTTCGTAGCGTTGTGTAATTGGGGGATTATGCAACGCCATATATTCTAAGGTCCCAGATTCAGTTTCCAGCCAATATCACTAAGCTGTAGCTGTAACACATACTTTCCACAATATCCAAGCTGCGTAAGATATACAGTTGTTCAGGTTCACTATTTCCGATTTCGTTTTGCCACATTTATCTCATGGATGGATGGATGGATGATTGGGCTTTACGTCCTGTATTTATGCACTTGGTAGGCTAATTAGGACAGGGGGAGGGCACAGCAAAGAGGCGAAGGATGATTGAAACAGCCGTCCAACATAGGCCAAGGTGACCCCTCAAGAGCTGGATTCGAAACCCTGGACCCAGAGATTGGCAGCCCCCCCCCCATTTATCTCCTGAAATCAGCCAAACAACCATCTACCAACTTACCTTTAAGCATCTCCAGATCGGTGTTCCTGAACATGTCGTCCCACATGATGGCTGTGATGTACGGATAGGACGTATTGAGGTGGCCAAGCACGTTCTGGATGTGTCTGAAAAACAGCTCCATGGCGTCTGACATGTTACTCTCCTTCATGCTCCTTTGGCAATCTTCACACAGGCCGAGATGGTAAACCTGTAATAGATGGATGGATGACTGGGGCTGTATCTATGCAGTCTGAGGGGAAGACGCAGGACTTAGGAAATACGGAGGATCAGTCTAACGTGGGGTAGAGTCCATATTTGTGCTTTCCATTTATGATTTGCCGATTAATGTAGACACTTAAAATTTTCGTACAGGGGCAGGGGGGCTGGTCGTCAAGTGGGTCTGCCCCAGTGCCTCTGCTTGGTAAGCTCGTTATAACAGGTGGATCTTGGGGTGAACTAGTGCTATTTCGGGCCCTTGCAAAATAATTCAACTAAAGGGCCCCCATTTCGCTATTGTCGAAATAACTCCATTTACGCTACTGCCCTGTTTTATATATATATATATGCCTTAAATTTGGGCCCTAACCTAAAAGTTTGATAGTATCACTCAATCACAAACATGGTCACAAAGATGTCGAAAGAGTCATGTCTTTTTCTTATCTTTAACAGTCAGTCAGTTCGTGTACACAAAAACTTGAGTACAAGTGCCAATTGAAAACAACTGCTTTAAATCATTTCATTATTATTCATTTATATCATAATAGTAAAAAGCTGTCACCTAGTGATCCGTCTTTTCATGATCAGTAACTTTAGGTCTGCGAACCTCATAAATTCATAATTATTTAATAGTCATTTACTAATGAACACACAAGAACCGTACCTCATCAGCCCCAATGTGAATATGCGTGGCATTCGGGTGCAGCTGCAAAATTTGGTCGATCATTTGGCAAATGAGGGGTAAGGACCCTGAAAAAGACATTTCTGTGTCAGAAGCAGTTTCATAAATACAAGACAAAGACTTTCTAATATCAATTTTCGCTACAACCTTGTCAATTAAGCTTAACGCCAAATCTTGAACAACAAGTATGCATACAAGATTAAAAAATTTCCGAGATGTAAAAAGTGGTTATTTGCAAACTTACTGCAAGCGCTATGTCCATCCAACGAAATTATAATGGTGTGACTTCGGTAGCAAAATTCTATTTTTTTTTATTCAAGGGCAGAACAACATTTGCAATATATATGATGACCATAGTGAAAATAAGGCCACATATAATTCATGATAATTGAACTCTAGCTTCTCGGATCTTCTCAAGGCACTTTTTCTAGGGTCGGTCGGTAGGACAAAAAAAAAGAAGGTGAAATCAAAATTTTTTATAATGTCAAAAAAACATTATTTTTTTTCCATCAGCAGAAAATCTATTGTGTCAGCGGGTCCGCGAAGCTAAGAATCAATTATGCGCGGCCTAAGACTGTTTGCCAAATTGTTACCTGATTTCAAGGGACACAGCACCATGGGGAATTGATGGAGTTCTCGTAGATGATGGAATTGAGGATGCTTAAGGACAAACTGCAAGAGACCAGCCATTCAGTATATTTTTTCAATTGATGAAATACATCAAATTCAATATCATCACAAAAAATACCTGTAGATTATTCGCAAGTACATTTATGTAGATATATGTCTCAGCAAAAGATTTTTAATAAACTGAAAAGCGTACCTCAAAATGGCCAAATGTTTGGACTAGAGGAATTATTTTCATGTCAGAGGCTGATGCTAAATTTTGAAGTTCTTGAACATCTTCAATACTGCAAAAACAAAAAGAACAAATTGACTTGGATCCAGAAATGAATATCAAGTTCCAGTGTTGAGTGACCTACCTTAATTTTCTATCCCCTCAAGAGAAGAAGATGCATATGAATTTGTAAGATACGAAACAAAATGGACACATCGCAGCAAAGTAATAAACATGTGCATGCAATCAATCTCCAGCAGCTACTTGCTTTATTTTCAGCCATGTAGCTGTAACTCTTGGCATCCACAATGCAGCCAATAAGTGTCAGACTTGGCGAAGATTGATTGCCTAAAAAATATAATCTGTTACATGTTAAAATTTGTGAAGGTGTCTACAATTTCAATGCCGGATTTCAGATCTTCGCAAAGACAGCTAAGGCCACACATAATTGATTCTTAGCTTCGCGGACCCGCCGACACAATAAATTACCTGTCGTTGAAAAAAAAGAATTGAAAAAAAAAAAAAAAAATTTTTTTTTTAACATTATAAAAAAATTTTTTTTCACCTTTTTTTTTTTTGTCCTACCGACCGACCTTAGAAAAAGTGCCTTGAGACGAATCCGAGAAGCTAAAGAACAATTATGTGTGGCCTAAGACTGGCGTGAGTGAACATCTTTAGATTTTTTAATCTGATCAGATTCTACGGGAGTTCATCAAAATAATACACATATATATATACCTGTAGGCCTGTGGACATGCCAGACAGCGGAGATCTCCAGAGTAGGGAAACATGTCTTCGTACTCCAACAGAAAGCCGGTCGCCCCCCAGTCCTTGAGCATGGGAATAATCTGCTTCAAGTAGCTGATTTTGGGAGGGGCTCCCTTCAGGTCCAAGTGGACTAATCTGTCAAAGATAATGATTGATAATCTCAAAACTGCAACACAACTCGCACCTAGGAAAGGGGGCGCCACAGTTGCCGTATACTGTGTATACAACAAGTCTTTTCATTTCATCACGTTATTATCTGAACATGAAAAAAGCTACATAGGAATATCCAATGATAAGAACTTCCAGAGCCTTAGAGACTCGAGTTAGTTTGGCAAAAAATGTGCGTAAATAAGGAAAATTTCCAATTTTCAGTGGGTTTCTCCGGGGCGAATGTCTCTGAACCAGTCTTTGACCCCCAAAGATTCTGTTCGGCCTGCAGCCCTGACTTCTCAGTAATTACGATATATTTATGAAAGAATGCTTTGACTACCGTACCTGTCGACATCCGGATTGAAATCATCAGGATCAAGATCCATTTTAATCTTTTCCTGGAACATAACAAAAAATCAATAAATATTGTCACCAAAACATCCACAATAACAGCCTACAGCAGTAGCAGATCCAGAGGGGGGGGGGGTTAAGGCGGATGAACCCTCCCCCCCTTTGGTTTGTACATTTTAATGTAAAAATTTTTAATTCCTGACACCAGCCTGAGAGGAGCAGACGTATCTAGAAATGGCCTGAAGGGAGGGGGGGGGGCAATTACATGGGGTGAATATGCGGTGCTCGACGGCGTCTCCTGTCTCTTCTAAGGCACGGCCCAATGCCCCCCTCTAATTACGCCACTGGCGAGGAGAGGACTCCTAGACCACTCACCACAGAGATATAAAAGAGCATTTTTAAGAAAATATGCCGCGACGCGGGCCAGGCCCGTGATACAAAAACGACCCCTCCAACCCCCCCCCCCCCTCTGTGACTGTCTGGAGCCATTGGCCACCGACTTCTGCTGTTCTGCATCATGAGTCGGATTTCCAGTCAACCCGTCTCAGGTCTACCTGCCCCGCCAATTCCCGCCTCGCCAAAACCCGCCCTGCCATCACCCGCCTCCGCACTTCCCACCCTGTCTCGTACCCGCCCCTATATATATATGCCTAATTGGTAATTAGGCCTATACAAAGCTCTGTATTAGCAGTCAGCAATGTCTAGCTTGTCTTATGACAGCTACGTAGGCTACAGCCTGCTGTACATGCAGTCTGCATTATAACGAACGTGTGTACTGGATATATAGGCCCTAACTAGTTTGATTGTAAAAGATAATTTACGATTAAAGACAAAAGTCACATGGTAGGCTGATCGATTGATCCAGACATCAACAGGCCAATGTTGGGTCCTGTCAATCGATCATTTATTTAAGAATAACACACACATCACAGGTGATCACATGCACAAGCTAACTTGAGTCCAATTACTGTCAATGAACAACGTTTTATCAATCACTTTTCACCCACTCAAATTATAGGGAAAGTATTTTCCTTCATAAATAATTCACACTAGCATTTCATATGTCCTATGTATGATTAAAACAGCTTCGTTATGCCGAATAAGAACAAAAAATACCGTGCAAGCACGTAAACCCCGCTGGCTCTATGTGAAGCCATTGAGACCATTCGGATACTGTTACATGCATACAAAAGTAATAAATTCCAGTATAGTGTGCAAAGAAAAATGAACATTAATGAACAGTTGAAAAGGGCATTGGTTTCACATTGGTAAATGGCATCACATTTTGGCCTTTTATCTTGATAATCTGTAAAATAGCATTATTTTCCAAATTTGACGAACTTTCTTACCAGAACTATTAATTCGTATGACCAGTCCTTACCATACTACGTTTACTACTACAGTAGATTAAAAATTCAAAATAAAAAGTTTGTAGATAATGCAGTTCTGGAGTTTTAGCTTGTTGAAAAAGTTGCATCAATAATTTACGCAAAATGGAAGAGCCTCTTGGAATGCATGCAGAGATAAAGCATGGACCCCAGATATCATGTCTGGAAACAATCAAGGTCGTATCTTTCATGAAATCCCAAATATTAACATTTGAAAAGCGACTTTCATATGACAAACAAGAATCCATGGATTCATAACCGGCCTTTGGCGATTGTATATTCGGGATTGAAATCATGAAGAGGGTTATTTACATATTATGACATGGACTGTTTTGTATTGAGCAGTGATTGCCAGACTGATAGTGTTTGCTGCAGGCCATGAAAACTTTGTGGGGAACCTCTTAGCAAATGCCTATACCATATTTCAGAACTGTAAGTCATATTGGAAATTTTCTCATAATTCATGTGGGAACCCCTAAGCAAATCCCCAAACCAAATAATAAAGTCGCCGTGGGCAATTCAAAATATGGTGGCTATTTTGACAACCATCTTGGATTTTTCTAAAAAAAATTCTTAGGGGAACCCCTAAGTGAACCCCTATACCAAATTGCATAAATCTAAGTGAAATACTAAAGTCACAGTGGACAATCCAAAACATTGGTGGCCATTTTGGCAGCCTTCTTGGATTTTTCCAAACATTTCTGAGGGGTCCCTTAAGTGAATCCGTATATCAAATTGCATAAATCTAAGTGAAATACTAAAGTCACAGTGGGCAATTCAAAACATTGGTGGCCATTTTGGCAGCCATCTTGGATTTTTCCAAAAATTTTTGAGGGAACCCCTAAGTGAATCCCTGTACCAAGTTTAATAAATCTAAGTGAAATACTAAAGTCACAGTGGGCAATTCAAAATATGGTGGCCATTTAGGCAGCCATCTTGGAATTTTCCAAAAAAATTTGAGGGCGACCCCAAAGTGAATCCCTACAACAAATTTCATAAATCCAAGTGAAATACTGGCAGCCTTTAAAACTCGCTCTGACCTTTCACAGGGCATGCGGGCCGGTAAAAACTGGTTTTCCGGACCGCCAGAATTTTTACAGGTCCGTTTATGTGTGGTAGCAAGCGTCTTTTTGCAACCAGTTCTGCAGACTGCAATTAAAACACCACATATATCCAAACAGAGTGGGCTGTTGCACTGTGAAAATGGCACTTCGTGAATCATCATATTGATGATTTGTCAAGATAGTTTTACTCTATTAGTTACATGACAAATCCTTCTCTTCATCCTGACTAATCAAACAGCCTCTATGTTTCCCATGGACGTTAAATTTGGGGAGATGACACTTCATCAGTTATTATGACTCACAGTCACAGAGTGCCAAAATCTGTGGGAAGCAACACTCATTTTATGCATATCAAATTTACAGGCTGTAATGATAAAGTTTGTCAAAGTATACTGTCAGAATGAGAAATGCACTGAGAAAGGCTCTGGTCTCTTGGTGGAGTTTAGTGGATGGGTGTTGATAGACATTGCTTGCAGGAATAATTTGGCAATGGTACATAACTACATCATAGCACTGTACAGAAAGCTGGTGAAGAAGTAGACAATGCCAAGTGTTATACAAACATGATGATCCACTGAGCAAACATGCCTCATCTAGGCTTAAACAATTATTTTAAAACACAAGTACTGGAATGGTTTGACTCTCACAGTGCTTTGGAATTATAAGCAATCCTGACACAGGGGCACCTTCTCCAATGAGGCTCACAGGCCCACTGCTGGCAGGAGCTGTTCATTGCACCTGTAACCATGGTAACCCCTTACAGCTACCTGAATCCCCCATTCATAATGGGCAGGTCCATATTTGACATTGGCCCCCATTGCTCACTGGGTTGCAGCACTGTGTTCAGAGGGGCAAGGCAAGTGAAAAAGTGGACATGGACATGGACATGGACAGGACACATTTACACATGGACAAGTGGACAAGAATCCCATTTCACAAAAAATCCGTTTAAGCCCTCCTCTAATAACTGGCCTTTGGCCGGTTAAAAATAACGTGCACAAGGCACTTTAAAGAGCATTCTGCACATCATCTTGCTACTGATCTAAAGTCCTGGTTATCTTGTTTAACTGTTATGTTGCTACAGCATAACAGGGCACAAAAAGGTATAGCAACACATTGATGAAGCATGCAGCAGTGTTTTGTCCTACCTAATTGCTGACCTCTTGTTGTTTTGACAAAAGTGGGAAAGCCCCTGAATGACATCACAGGACTCCCTCTTTCCAGTTTTTAGCAGCGCAGCTGCTCTTACCCCAAAAATGTTGGCTAATCTTGTTAGCACTGTTGAGATCGCCCTCTCTCACCAATCTCACTCAAACTTGAAATACAGTCTCAATGGAATATTTCCTAAAGCCCAGTCGATTTTGGTGGCCCACCGTAACAAAAAAATTAATAAAGAAAATAAATGGACTGTTGCTTTTTGGGTCAAGGGTCAAGCTATCAGAGATGCGCGCGCATCCTAGCATGCACACCTGGTAGCCTGCTATGTAAATACATATCATACAGGCCAGGCAGACCAGGCTACATACCCGTCATACCCACATAGGTCATTTTTTCTATCTTTTTCCCAAATACCAACAACATGGCCAACATTCCAAACATGTTCATGTAGCCACTTTCTCTTCGATTCAGCTCTACTTCCCTCTCTGGCCCCACCAAGTATGTCATTCTCAGCGTGATCATACTTCCGCTCTGAATACTTGGCAGGCATGGCAGCATTTTTCGCGCCTTTCTCTAGCTATTATTTGTGGCAGTACAGTGCACTTTCATTTCTCTGTTTGCTGTGGGCTTCTCTGGGTGTGGGATGATAGCTTTCTTTGTTTCTAATTACAAGATCAGTGTATCCACTATCCAATCTACTGAATTAATTGATTCCTATCAAGGGATACACTGATACTTTAAAGTGCAATTCATTTCCACACCTCCCTGTCATTCACTCACTAAGTCAAATTCTATAAATGCTGTAGATCTATCAATGCTTAATTACATCACAACTATTTTATATCCAAGCTAGGGGTGTGCATTCTGCAGAAATAAATGATGCATGGGGTGACCATTTCATAATTATCTGGTTGGGATGGGAGCTCAGTTGCTTGATTTACATCATTTCATTTAAATCATTTAACAATACATAACATAGCATATCATACATTTATTGGTTACAAATCTGCAATTTGGTGACTTTGACATCCAAAAATTCAAACAATTTACAAATACAGACAAATTGTCATTTAAATCTCTGATTTTTATGCTTTTTAAAACTCCATCCATTATGGAAGGCCTCACTAAAACTCTCTTCACATCTCTTCAGTAATTTTTCGCAAGAGCAACAACATCACCCACATTTACACCATCCTCTTTGATAATGTCAATTTCTTCTACTGAGCCCCTTTCCACCTATTTTCTTCCCCTACTTTACTACACGAATTTCACTTGTTATTTTCTAGTCTTTAATATAAAAAAACTATAAGCGTAACAAGGTATATATTCAAACAGCTGTCAAAACTGCAATTTATGGATTATTGTCGCCTGTTATCTTGTTTTCTAGCAATCACTGCTATCGAAGGCCAGAGTCACTCCAAATTAATTGCTGTTCACTTTTTCAATCGTAATTTACCTTCTCACCTCCAAGCTTTCATCTTCTCACCTGTGCATTTACTTAGGCCTATGGTGCAGTAATTTAACAGATCCTCCAGGGCATGTAGGCCTACGCCTATAATGGATTTCTATTATTATAGATGCGCTGCTTAAAGTGCTTGCACGTTATTTTTGTAGGATGGTTTTCCTGGGTCTCTAAAATTGGATTTAAACAATGTGCATGTTCCTGTAAAGTTGATCAACACAATCATAGGCAAATAAAACCCCGTGTACAAAGTTTGAATGAAATTGGTGCAGTAGTTTGTCTCAAAATTTGTCCACAAGATTCCAGAGAAGGACAGTAACAATAGGGCAGAAAGCCCTACAAAGCCATAAAACAGTCTGTTTTGAAAAATGTTTCTAAAACTAAACTGTTCAAGATATTGAGCTGAAACTATTGATTCGAGTGCACCCAGAGTACAGTCAGTCCAGGGGAGTACAGTCATAACGGCCAACACCCAAAACGGCCAATTTTATGACGGCCACTAACCAGAACGGCCAAATTTAGGACGGCCACTGCCCAAAACGGCCAAATTCAGGACGGCCAACCCCCAAAACGGCCAATAAATATATTAAAGATTTATTACCTGATCCAGTAATTCAAGTTGCAATTTGTATTACTTTGTGTTGAATGTGTTCATGATAACAGGCGCTGGATTGGAATTAATTGCTGTTGGTTTTCTTTCATTCAGTGCTCAGTGTTCAGGATCACAGAGTCCTGAGCATGTGACACTTGTCATTCTGTTCCATTTCACACCTTTTTGGAACGATGAATACATTTTGTTTTTTGTCAAAAGCATTTAAATCAATTATGTTGATATCACACAAATAATTGATTGATGATTATCAAATTAAAAAGTATTCTTTCAATAATGGTTTGGAAATTTGCAGTGATCCAAGAGCATTCTAGCTTAGATCCTTCTGCCATATTTGCTTGATTAATGCAACATAATGTAAAGTTGAGGAAAACAGCAAAAGAAATATGTGTTGGTGCTGCACCAGGTCACTTCTGAATTTCTGAAAATGTGCATATATATATATCTATCTTTCTACTTTGATAATTCCAAGAAAGAAACATGATATTGTATTGTACCAAATTATCATTTCAAACAGACAAATAATCTACAAGCATCAGATTAATTTCATTGGTTCTTGGTTGGCTTCGGCCAGAGTAATGATCATGTATTAATGGCTTTGAAATGTAACAATTTATACAAGTTTGGATAGTCGATCTATTGATCCGAGCATCGAAAATATGTTGCTTATGATGATCAAAACTGTTTCTGCCATTCTTATTTCAGAATTTCACGTTTGAAATTTGCATAATAGCAAGAACACAGAAAAATTCCCATGTAAAAGTTGCTAATGTAATCTCAGTGTCCTGTGACGGAACCGAGTTACATTAGCATTTTTTTTTTTTTTCTTTTTCATTTTTGTCCAAGTTTTATAATGACCAACACAATTAGAATAATTTAATGACATCTATTTTATTCTTCACTTTCCCCATTCCTTAATTGCTGAACAAACAATTAACTTGACATGTTTTCTGTAATCATGTAATTCATTGTTCAATTAAACAAACAACAGCGTCAATGCAACGCAATTCAACTTCACACCTTTTTAGAACAATGAATGATGAATAGGCCTACCTTCTCCAGACTGCATGTCTACTACACTGTCTGCTGTCAGTAATTAACCAAAACATGCAAAAAAACGAAAATTTATGAAGAAATTGTTAATAACATGTATTTCATAATATATATATAGGCCCCAAACAGACATATTTTATTATAAAATAAAAATCTAGTTGCAATTAATGGCCAATTATAATTTATTTGTGTTCATTATTTAAGAGGCGCTGGATTGTAATTAATTATTGGTTTCCTTCATTAAGGACACTTGCTTGACACTTCGATTGAAATCAATTTAACTAATTTATCAAATATTAAATGCACAAACAAAATTTAGGCCCAATATTGATACAATAGCTTTATTAAATTATGCAAGAAAAAAAATCAAACTAAATGACTGAAATCATTGTTTTGGCCGTTCTGGGTGGTGGCCGTCCTAGCGATTGGCTGTCCCCCCTAGTGGCCGTCATTGGAAGTGGCCGTTGAGGATAATTGGCCGTCTTGATTTTGGCCGTTTTGACCGTCCCCCAGTCCAGGTGACTGGCTGGGCAGTCAGTGCCATGCCAGTGCCAAAGCCACAATGGGCGAAAAATGTGCAAAAAAATCACATTCATCTGTGGCTGCTACGCATACCAAACACTGCAACAAAATCTGACTCAACCTACAAATACTGCGAGACGACTGTAAAGTTGTGACAAGATCCAGTTTCTTCAGCAAAACGGCTTAATTTACTAAACCTCTTTGCTCCTTCGCCTTCTACAGTTACCAAGCTCGAATATCGCCCTCTAGTTAAGCGAAAACAAGAAAGGTGTCGTGACGTGCAATTATCAAACACCACAAGAGGACGACACGAGTAGTGCAGTTCAAGAATCTGCTGCCACCTGACCTAGAAAAACTGAATTATAGACCCCACTATAATCGCATTGAAAAGACTAAAGGTAAAGGTAACAAGATCATATTTAATATTCTGGATGAATATAAGATTGAATAGGTTTAAAATTATGTTTACTGAACAAATGATTAGACAGTAGAGTTATGAGGCTCTTGCAGGGCCGGCTCCAGCCAATTATGCGCCCTCAGACGCAGAGCAAGGAGTTGGCACAGAGCAAGGAGGAGCACAAAGCAAGAACGGGGCACAGAGCAAGAAGGGTGAATAGCTATTAGGGAGTGCAGAGCAAGGAGGAGGCGGAGAGCAAGGAGGGGGCGCAGAGCAATGAGGGGTTGCAGAGCAAGGAGGGGCGCAGAGCAAGGAGGGGTGCAGAGCAAGTAGGGGCGCAGAGCAAGTTGGGGCGCATAGCAAGTAGGGGGCACAGAGCAAGGAGGGGTGCAGAGCAAGTAGGGGCACAGAGCAAGGAGGAGGCAGAGAGCAAGGAGGGGCGCAGAGCAATGAGGGGGGTGCAGTGCAAGAAGGTCGCAAAAGTAGGAGGTGGAGAGCAAGGAGGGGGTGCAGAGCAACGAGGAGGGTGTAGAGCAAGAAGGGACCAGAGCAAGTAGGGGGCAGAGAGCAAGGAGGGGGCGCAGAGCAATGAGGGGTTGCAGAGCAAGGAGGGGCGCAGAGCCAGGAGGGGCGCAGAGCAAGGAGGGGCGCACAGCAAGTAGGGGGCAGAGAAAGGAGGAGGCAGAGAGCAAGGAGGGGCGCAGAGCAATGAGGGGGGTGCAGAGCAGGAAGGGGCGCAAAATAAGGGGGTGGAGAGCAAGGAGGTTGTGCAGAGCAACGAGGAGGGTGCAGAGTAAGAAGGGGGTGCGGAGCAAGGGGGGCACAGAGCAAGAAGGAGGGTGCAGAGCAAGGAGGGGGCACAGAGCAAGAAGGGGCGCAGAGCAAGTAGGAGGCAGAGAGCAAGGAGGGGGCGCAGAGCAATGAGGGGTTGCAGAGCAAGGAGAGGCGCAAAGCAAGGAGGGGTGCGGAGCAAGTAGGAGGGGGGTGCAGTGCAAGGAGGGGGCGCAAAAGTAGGGGGTGGAGAGCAAGGAGGGGTGCAGAGCAATGAGGAGGGTGCAGAGTAAGAAGGGGGTGCAGAGCAAGGGGGGCACAGAGCAACAAGGAGGGTGCAGAGCTAGGAGGGGGTGCAGAGGAAGGAGGGGGCACAGAGCAAGAAGGGGCACAGAGCAAGAAGGGGGCGCCGAACAAGGAGGAGGCAGAGAGCAAGGAGGAGGTGCAGATCAATGAAGGGGGGCGCAACGCAAGAAGGGGGCTCAAAGGTAGGGGGTGGAGAGCAAGGAGGGGGCGCAAGTAGGGGCACATAGCAAGAAGGGGGTGCAGAGCAAGGAGGGGGTGCAGAGCAAGAAGGGGGTGCAGAGCAAGAAGGGGGCGCAGAGCAAGTAGGGGGTGCAGGGCAAGTAGGGGGTGCAGGGCAAGGAGGGGGCGCAGAGCAACAAGGGGGCGCAGAGCAAGGAAGGGTGCAATTAAAAAAAAAAGAATAAGAAGAAATTAATCGATAAAATAGCCAGGAAAATTAAGTTTTACTTAAAAAATGGCATCACAGTACTTCTGAACTTTACACAACTGCATGACTTATTGCAAATATTCAAGTCTTATTAATTTTCTTGAGTAAATTTTCTCTCGCCTTTCATTTTTATGTGTTAAATACTATGCAAAGAAAACTTTGTGCATGTGGTTACACGTGTACATGCCTCCTTTGCTCTGCACCCTAGGCGACCGCCTAATTGGCCTAATGGTAGAGCCGGCCCTGGGCTCTTGATGGGACGTAGACCCAGGGATTATAGGACGTTTCATCGCTGGGACGTCACGTTTCACCGCTGGGACGTCACGTTTCACCGTCGGCAGTAGTGGGACGTTTCACCGCTGGTTTATAACTATATAGTATATTAGTCAAGTAATAATTGTCTTGTATTTATAAGCTTGATAAGCATAAAATTGGCAAAATTCAACAAAAACACACAAAATATTGTCTGTCTTGCTACTCTATCTATGATCATCTATTTTTTTGTTACTTTGTAGCAAAAAGACCCAACATTTGTTGTGTCTGAATTCACAAGTTACAATGTAGCTAAAAGCATGATTACCAAAATAAAGAAGGATAACAAAATTCACTAAAACAATCAACTAAGTTATCACTTTAATAACTAAATAGTGAAATTAACTGGCGGTGAAACGTCTCACACTGCCGACGGTGAAACGTCCCAGCGGTGAAACGTCCTGCTACCGACCCAGGAGTCAGTTGTTTTATTTAATCCCAGATTTAATTATAATCTTTTATTGACATTCTCATATCACCACAGATACATATGTCATCAAAATAAAATATAAAATACAAAACTGCAAACAAAATGCTAAAAAATTATACAGAGACAGAGCTGATTACATAAAGTATGAGCAGGTAGGCCTACATGTAAGATCAATATGAATACTAACATAAATCTAGGTTCCAGCCACCCAATTGATAAGCGATTCAGATAAGGAGAAATAGTTGCTGACTATAAATCTTACGCACCATAAACAAAATTACTTCACAAAAGTCATTGTTTTATGATTAGTAAAATGCTGCAGTTATTGAAACGTAAATATCAGGTATTCATTAATGATAAGTATACATATATATCGTTAAAAAGTTACGAGGGCATTTTCATGTAGATTAGTCCAGAGCAACCAGGCATGGACAGCGGCAACTGGCCTCCAAACATGTCACAATGACATCAACATCTGAATAGGTTAGGGGCAACTGATGCCCCCTAAGGCTCACTTCAGCATAAGCATCAATGTTGTGAAGATGTGCTCTGTCAGTGTCTCAAGCACTATTAGCACTACAGTTTTGGTGTCTTAAAAGTTGGGCCTGTCCTTTTGTTTGGAAATAACAGCCATTTTTTCTATTTTTTTCGGAGAGGACACAATTTGACGGAAAGCTGTTTTTGGTATTTTTTGCTCTACATTCTACAAGCATCGCACAGTTTCTACAACTGAAGTGAAACACTTACAGAAACTTTGATCTATTGAAGGAGTATTTCTATAAAATAAAAATACTCTGAATTTAATGTTATTGCTATTTTAGCCGACCCAATTTGGGAGAGGACAATATTTGATGGAATTGACCTTTAAGTATTCAATGCAGGATTCTGAAGAGATTAATCATAGTTGTTGCATGTAATTGTACAGTTGAACTTCTGGGACCATATTGAAATCGTTTTCTTTGGTTTTAAATTATTAGTAACTCATGACTGAAAAATCTGCATTGATATTTGCCTAATTTGCAAATGAGACCAAAACCACCCAAATCAATTTTTTTCTAGCAGGTATCAACCGATTTTGGTCCGTCTCAGTATGTTAAATCATTCAGCGTAACGTTTTTTTCCACATATGGCTAAGAATTTCAAGCTGCGCAAGCTCTACCCAAAAAAGGGAGCATAGATTTTTGACACTTTTTTGGTTGATGCATGTAGAATGAATGGTCTGGCTTGTAGTGCGCAGTAATTTGCATAATATTGGTGTGCAGTTCTTACGGAATAGGCATTTGAACCTCCGTGATCTGCACATAACAGTTGTCCACAAGCACTTTTTCATTCCTGCTTGTACAGCAAAAACAACACCAATTCAAGTAAATTTTGTTTTGCACTATTCTGAACACACATATATATATATAATAGATATCTTTCATGGGCTTTGGCAAACTTTGAAAGGCTTTGGTTATTCAATCACTAGCCTACCAAAATCATACTAGGAAAATTGCTTTTTTGCCCAAGATTTGGGGGGGGGTGCTGAATGCTCCATTTGGTGGGGGGAGCTCGCCCCCTAGCAACCCCCCTATTGACGCCACTGCAAATGAGGACTTCTTGTATACATAACATTTTAAAATGTATTATACAGCTTAGTATGTTAGGCTTAAAACTTTTTTTCTGGCGAGGGGTTGGGGAGGGGGGGGCTTAGTACTGTCTTTCCAGCCAAGGGCCCAAACACATGGCCAGTGTGGCCCTTTGAGACATTGGTAGGCCTACTATCCCAGAAGAATATAAAAGAAAATTAATTAATATTGTTTATTATAATAATAAACAATATTGAGAAGTATATTGGATGGACAGCTTTTGTAGTCACAGACAACTGTGAGTGTAGTAGCTAGGCAGTATATAGGCCTATGGCTTTTCCATTTATTTTTTGGACCTTGATCAACCACTTAAGCTATACCTGGATGTCATGTGGGTCAAACTCACACTGAGTCACAGTGACAGTGGGCTGGCCAAGTGCACTTGCCAATTGGGTGCACTTGCCAATTGGCCAATTTGGCCATGAGCCTAATGGCAATTAGGCCTAGTAGTAGTAGTAGTATTTTTATTGGCTGTATGAACTTACATTTAGAATTGCATAAATCGATTTGTAATACTGAAATTGTTGAGGTGATTTAATTATTAGGTGAGTCTATCATTTCTAAGAATGTCTCTGCAATATTTGCAAACAGCATGGACAGGTACATTGACATCATTAAACAGTTCATCCAATGTTGTACAACTAGGGATTCTATGGGTAGTTCTGTCCGTCATTGTCAGTTGGCAGTTCAGTAACACATGGATATCAGACTGCACACAACCACATGCACAGATCCTGTTTTCTGGTGGAATCCTTGACCAACGCCCAGTTTCAAACTTTAGATTGTGTGAACTTAGCCTCAGGCGTGTGAAGGCTACCCGGTCATACTCTGGTACCTGCAGAGTAGAGTAAACTCTGTGCACCTTTAGCTCGGGGTTAAACGTCCTATAAGCAACCCTCCGTGTGCTCGTTGAAGTTTCAATCCTTTGTAAAATGTCTTCTCGAAAGCTTCCCTCCTTGAAACTATTGGCCATCAGGTCCTGAAGTACACGTCCAGCAGGGCATCGACTCTGGATTGATTCATTGATGATGTATTGAAGGTAGCTGCCTGGATATTCCTGTCTGGATGTCAGTTTCTGGATGAAGGAACTTTGAAGTTGACGAATGTAGCCTTTCGCCCCACATTCACCACTTTCAGTTAGGACAATGTCATTACATGTCGTACCCCTAACTCCCAAGAGGTTTTTTAGAGAATTGTTGTAGACGGTCTCTGCAGCCTTTACATCCAACGTCAACCATGTCTCACAGCTGTAGAAGAGTGCAGATTTAAGTGCACTATTCCAAACAGTCTTTTTAACTAAATAAGGGGCATCAACATTTTTGCCAAGAAACGAATGGAATTTCAGTGTGTGGCTTGTCTTTTGTCGCAAATGTTCCTTAACTTGATCCGCAATAGAGGAAATGCTTATTGGGGTTCCAAGATACGTGTAAGAAGTTGTGTGAGCGATAGATATGTTTGCAGCTTGAAGGGGTCCAGTATCACTTGCATTCACACACATGTAATGGGTTTTGCTCGGGTTTATGACCATTCCAATTTCGTCTGCGCACATCTTCAAGGCAGCAAATTTAGCTGTAATCCTTTCTCTCGATGTAGCCACAATGACTGTGTCATCCATTAGTAGCAGCGAATGGCATTCCCCTAGCCAATCATCTGGTCCCAAGTTAGAGACTGCTTTAATCGTTGGCTCAATGAAGAATGTGAATAGTGGGCAACTTGTACAAGCACCCTGGCGAACTCCGCTACTTGCCGTAAAGTTGCATTGTCCAATTTGTCCCTTGGTCATTGTGTACGAAGATTTTAAAGCAGTAAGGAAGGTTGAACCGCATCCTTTAAGATCCAAGTATTTCAAAAGTTTTCTTCTGTCGACTTTGTCATAAGCCTTTTGATAGTCAATGAAAAGTACGTATAACAGCCTCCTTTTTTTTCTGGCGATGTCTATCAAAAGTCTCAGCGCCAGAATTTGCTCTGTAAATACATCAACACTGTAAATGCATTTAACACCTTCACATGGTCTGTATACACTTATATAGTCAAACAATAGCAATTTGCTATGTAACATTCGTGATGAAGGCACACCAGTGCTTTATTCACACTCAGTTCAGCTGCTTCACTGGCTCAACTCCTGGTTTACTGTCACCCCCGCAGTGGCACTACAAAAAAACGCAAGTCTAGTGGCGTCGCCTATAGGAGTTCGCTGTCCTGTATGTGTTTATGTTTTCATGCAGATTAGTCCAGAGCAACCAGGCATGGACAGCGGCAACCGGCCTCCAAACATGTCACACAGACATCAACATCTGAATAGGTTAGGGGCAACTGATGCCCCCCTAAGGCTCACTTCAGCATAAGCATCAATGTTGTGAAGATGTGCTCTGTCAGTGTCTCAAGCACTATTAGCACCGCATGTCATTGTACAGTTGAACTTCTGGGACAATATTGAAATCGTTTTCTTTGGTTTAAACTTACTAGTAACTCATGGCTGAAAAATCTGCATTGATATTTGCCTAATTTGCAAATGAGACAGTCAATTTTGGTCAAAATCACCCAAATCAATTTTTTTCTAGCAGGTATCAGCCGAATTTGGTCCGTCTCAGTATGTTAAATCATTCAGCGTAACGTTTTTTTGACATATACTTATGGAATTTCTCGTATTTTAGATAATGTGTGACTTTCCAGAGCGTACCCCAACTGAAAAACTACCCATAAACCAATCAAAAACCTGGAAAATGTGAAGTATGTTCAAAGCTCTTCATCCAATGCAGTTTTACTTGAATCAGTCCTTTTGTAAGCCAATACAAGGAACAATATGTCCCAGGGCTCCCAGCGGCCATATATATATTTCCCATATTTTCCAATATATAGATAGTCTTCTCATTGTGTTGACATTAGTTGACAATACGAGTGCAGAAAAGCTAGCATGGTCTTCAACTTCAAGTTGCATGTCTTCATGACTATATTTATACAGACAATTGAGACATGTTCAAAGTTGTCTGGACTTTTTTTTTTACGAATGGAAAAAGGAGGGAAGGGAGGGGAGGAGGGCACGTTTACAAATATAATGTGCGTTTGAATAGCCTTTTCATTAATTCTACAACTTTAAAAAAAGGTGTAATACATTTACAGTGTAACATACAAGATAATGCTCAGACATGCATGTATTATCCCTGCCGGGTATAAGATGCAAAAATCATGGGTGCCATGCTCACACCTGCAACAGCTAAAAACTCCTCCCCTAGCAATGCCACTCACCTAAACTGTCCACCTATCCTTATTGATCTATCCTCTCCTTCTGATAACAGCAAATAACAGTGAAACAGCACCCTTATTTACATTTTCTGCTACTGTTTTTCCCCACCTGGGGCGCATGCATCTCCATCGTAGTTCCGCTATTGCTCACGTTTAGGACTGGCGCCACTGTCTGCCTTCCCGCCAAAAACATCCACACACTTTTCAACAGATCTTTTCCTTTCCTTACGAGCCATGTCCTCAATTACAAGCTCAGGTAAGTACTACACTTGACTGTATACCTTACACCAATACATATGCCAGTGCAATTGTAACTTCAATTCCTCTACCACCAATCTATACTTATATAACAATTATTACTCAAATGCTATTTCAAATGCTCAGCATGCAACACGGGGCCAGATGCCCATGCAGGTACAGGGGGGGGGGGTTAATTATTCCCCATTATAGTCCTGCCCAAATCATGGGTAAATCTAGTGTTACATATTATATGAAACTGTTGAATGTTTTATGTTTCTTCATTTTTGCTACCTTTATTTGTTTTATGAACAGGTTGATACTTGCTAAATTTATATAATTAAATATTCAGGGGGAGGGGGGATGGCGTTGTCAGTTCTTCTCAATATCAATTTCTTTATATTTGCAATACTAATAAAAAATAAACAATTAAAGTTAAGCACTCATTCATGCCCATGCAAGTCGGAGTATTGTAATAGTTGTAATGATTGATAATTTTTTACCCTTGTAGTCGCAGTGGGGGACTTCTTGCACAATATTTGGTCAATCGCATTCAGAATTTATGTAATCCAGTCGAACTAAACTAAAACAACTTCCAAAAGTTATGAAACGAAAGCTCCTGTATAGCTAAAATCTCAGACTCCAAAGTAACTTTCACTCATATGGATTACAATGGAGTCAAGTAACAACATCTATCATTATAAAGAGTTATATAGCATTATTCCAACACAAAGCCGCAATGGAGGCCAAGTAGGCCCCCTCCCCACCTCTGTGCAAATGGGTGTCATATGAGTTGTTGAAAAGTACTGCACCAGTGCTGCTTATTATAAAAAGTCAAATTGTGGTCAACACAGTCACATTTGCACATTTGGATATCGAGAGCTGATATTTGCCTCACACCCAATTTCAACACAATTAAATACTATTTGTTAGCATTTTCCAGTGAAATTAGGATGTATTTTCCTAAAACCAGGCATGCAACATTGACCTTTAGGTGATCTGAAACCAACAAAATGGGCTCAGCATCACCACGAACTCCTGAAGTGATGACCTGGTAGATGTATAGATGGTGTGGTAGAAGTGCAGGTCCTTAAGTCATTCTCAGAAAAATTAATCTAGCCGAAATGGATCCTTGAAAGAATGGGTCGTGAAGGGCAGGGCCGAATGGGACCATTTTGAGGGCTAATTTTTACTCATCCTTTGCTATTTTTAGGACGCAAGATGATTTGTAATTGAGTATGAATGTAATTTTGTAGGAGTTATGCAGCTTGGGAGGTTTTTATGCACTTCTGCAGCTGCCTGCAGAATTCTGCATTTTCCTTTAAAAAGCTGCAGTTCTACAGCTCCCTGCAGGACTTTTCAAGCTCTGTTACTTTATCCAGCTTTATGCAATGCATCTGCAAAGTTCAGAACTCTTTGACAAGGTCTTGCCGCTACCCAGGAAACATTGGTTGGGGGGGGGGGGGGTCGGGTTGGGGGGCCGGGGGTTTTGGTGCTGAAAAGTTTCTGCAGCAAAATCTGTAATTCTGTAGGAGCTATGCAGCGTGGGAGGTTTTATGCACTTCTGCCTGCAGAATTCTGTAAGAATTCTGAATTTCTCAAAAATTCTGCAGAATTCTGCAGTTCTGCAGCTCCCTGCAGGATTTTGGAACCTCTGTTGCTTCTTTCAGCTTATTGCAATGCATCTGCAAAGTTCAGACCTCTTTGACAAATATCTTGCCGCTACTCAGGAAACGATGGTGTGGGGGTTTTAGTGAGCACTCCTCCGTCACTGTAGCATTTCTGAAAAGTTTCTGCAGTAAAATCTGTAACTTTGTAGGAGTTATGCTGCTTGGGAGGTTTTTATGCACTTCTGCAGCTACTTCTTTCAGCTTGTTGAATTCTGCAGCTAGCTGCAAAAGTGCATAAAACCTCCTAAGCAGCATAACTTCTGCAGAATTACAGATTTTGATGCAGAAACATTTCAGAAATGCTGCAGTGACAGAGGAGCACCAAAACCCCCGACCCCCTTCTGACCCCTAAACCGCTACACCCCCAAACCAACGTTTCCTGGGTAGCGGCAAGATACTTGTCAAAGAGGTCTGAACTTTGCGGATGCATTGCAATAAGGTGAAAGAAGCAACAGAGATCCAGAAATCCTGCAGGGAGCTGCAGAACTGCAGAATTCTGGAGTTTTCTGCAGAATTTTTAAGAAAAAAAAATTATCGCCCTAAACTACTGGCATGTGCTTGGCTGATATAGGTGTCAAATGGTAATAAGCTACATTGTGGTCTATACAAAGCCATTAACATGATATCAGAAGAATCGAAAAAACAACATACAAAATACCTTTGTTGCTTTTCTGTTGTAAAACAGAGGCGTAGCTTGGAAATTATCCAAGGGGGGCAAAATGTTTAAGTCATTTATAGAAATATATATAAATATTTATTGGTTTCTTTTTTACAATAGGATCAGCGTACATTTTTACAAGACTATTCCGAGTAGCGTATTGTTTCATCTTCTTTTGCTGGACAGACTGTGCTAATGCACGAAAACAGTGTATTTCATTGTTGAATTATTGTTGATTTTAAAAGGGAGCATTAAATATCCAGGGAAGGGGGCCTGGAGGTTTCTTCGGTGGGAAATTATCTATTTCCACGGCAGCGGCGACAAAAACTCCAAGCCCCCCCCTTGAGATTAAATGGTGGAAGGAATGCAGCTGAATTTTACCAAACTACACTGAAAGACAAAAGTTATGCATATGTTGTGCATTCAAGAACCTCATCTGTGTGCTCAATATAAGGTTCTACCAAAGACATGCTTTACATAAAATAAACCATAAAGTCTAAAGATAATGGTCTCAGGGTTCATTCGAAGGTTGAGATGTCCTCTCATCTGTAGCATCCCCTACAACATCCAGAAACATGCCTTCATTACAATGGAGGGTATCTTGAGTTCCGGTTGTTTTTCTTGGTCCAACACATCTTTGTTTATTCCTTGTCTACCCTATCTTCCTCGAACGGGCAGCTTTCTTTGATACACTTGACAGATGAACACCATACACTCTACAACATTAAGCTGGGTTTTCACACTTGCACCATTCCAATAGTTTCATCCCCGTCATATTCTCTAATTGGTTACACAATAAATTCAGTTGTAAAAGAATTGTGTGCCTGCATGTTTAAGGATTCATTTAAGCTAACATGAAACCGCATACCTGCCAGTGGTATCGGTCAACAGCAAAATCTGTGTTTTCTGAAAACTACCCTTTGTCGGCCATTTGTAAAAACGAAAATGTTTCCCGGCTCATCGATTTATTGTTTGTGCCCCTGTTTTCCGGTGTCTTACACCATGGAACCATCATATATATTGACCATACCCCTCAAACATCTTGCATTCCCAACATATGCATAACTTTTGTCTTTCAGTGTAGGTTAACTAGCCATTAAAGACTGAAGCTCTAGGTGAACATTTACTCATTAACTTAGTCATGTGACTAAACTCCTTGGATCGAAAACATAGTCATAAGTTATTCATTTTACTAATAGCAATAGTAATAAATACTTATTTGAAAATGCCAGACAATGCCCCCATAAATCTTGGCAAGTATATATCAATAACTGCTAAGTTTGGCACGACGACACAGATGGCATATTTTGATATCCACTAAAAAACTCTCAATTTCAACTGTCGTCTAATATTCAATGATTTAGTGAAAGTTTCTGAAGCAAAAGGTCTTCAGGCCCTGACATATAGCTTTTTGGAGTCACTGGGGGGAACAATTCCCACAGGCCTAAAGAGGCAATTGATGTGTAACACGTGGTTCCTCCTTTAATTTGACAAATGCAGCAAAATTTGACAAATTAGCATAGGTTATTCACCACGGGAGAGGGAATATGTGATTTATCACCCAAGGGCTTTAGCCCGAGGTGTGATAAACACATATTCCTGATCCCATGGTGAATAACCAGCTTATACCATGAGACAAACAGTCAAACAGTCAAACATGGGAGGATAACTGGACAACAAAGAATATGGGAACTATTTCCCTGCAATACTGGCATGTGAAAATGACTTCCGGTCGACAGAGAAAGACGTCGTTAGGAAATCCTCAGTGAAAATCTAAAGAAAAGTAAGTTAAAAGCCGATAGCCAGCGAACATAACATAGAATATAAGAAACAGAAAAGCATAAAAGACAACAGAGAAAGAAGAGAAGACAATTTGATAGTGAAAAACAACAGAAAAGCCACATAGAAGAAAGAAAAACGGGCGGCGGCCCGCATTATCGCCCATAGGGAAAACATGGCGGACGGAGACGGCAAGGAAAAGGAACCAAAAAGAGACAGAGAAAATAGAACAGAGAAAGAAAATATAGAGAAAGAAAATACAGAGAAACTCAGTGAGCACGAAGACAACAATATGGCAACCAGAACAGGAGAACAAGATAGAAACAACAACACAGAAAAAGCCCATCACAGACAAGAACCACCCACAGGAGAAGAAAGCGAGAGTGAAATGGACCTAGGCAGTGAGATAGATGACAGAGTCCTAGACACCAGCACAGATACATTAGCAGAGACAATGAAAGGGTTATCAACAGCAGAGGAAACAGATGAAAAAGAGGTAAGTACCCCTATGATATCAGACAGTTTGCCATTGATAACAGACAACAAAGATGACAAAATCAGTAAAACCCCTTATGCAATTGAGAGAAAATTA
Source organism: Platynereis dumerilii (assembly GCA_026936325.1). Lineage (NCBI taxonomy): Eukaryota > Metazoa > Annelida > Polychaeta > Phyllodocida > Nereididae > Platynereis > Platynereis dumerilii. Next base: position 10,114,434 of record JAPTHN010000002.1, on the reverse strand, counting down.
CTAGAAAACACAGAAGCACCAGCACCCGAGACAATAAACAATGAAGCTGCATGCAAAAAAAATGAAGATACAGATATAACTCAGGAAAAACCTGACAGTAGACAACAGGATAAAAGTCAAGAAAAGAATTGCGCAACTGACAAAGAAAACAATGATAGTAATGCCAATAATATTAATCAATTTCAGGAGGATAACAGAGAACCCGAAAAGAGAAGATCGAGCAGAACCAAGCACAAAGTTGACTACGGAAAATTATCAGGAAAACAAGCAAAAGGAAACAAGAAGAAACATGAACAATACAGACCTGACATGGACACCAGAATAAGCCAACTCAAGAAATCCAACCAGGAACTGAAAGAAGAAAATGAAGAGATGATAGAGAGAATCCAATACCTGGAAAGAGAGATAGATGAAAAAAATGAAGAGCAGACCCAAGACAGAGAGAAAATGGAAGAAGAATTCAAAATTATAAGAGAGAGAGAGCAACACCTACACAGACAGAACATAGCAGCAAGAGCAACAGAAGAAGAAAATCTAAAACAGATCAAAGAACTCCAAGAACATATCAAGAAAATCACAACAGAGAAAACAAACACAGACGAAATAGAAAAAATACAGAAGAAACATGAAAAAGAAGTTGCAGCCCTAGAGAAAGAAATAGAAGAACTCAAGTATGAAAACCAGCTGCTCATTCAGTACAATGAAGAATACCGTGAATACATCGAAGAGACCAACCAGAGAAATGAAGACCTGGAAAGAAAAGTGAAACGCCTAAAGGAAGAAAGCAAGAGAGCACAAAAGAGACAGACAGCAGAAAACACAAGAGAAGAAAGACCGAAGAAGAAAACAAAACAGGATGCATCAGAAGACCAGACAATGAGAGAAGAAAGAGAACCTAGGCCAATAAGAGATGAACTACCACCGAAGGCAACGACCAGCAAAGCATCGGCGACAGCAATACAAGATAGTGAAGAAGATGATGATGACAGTGTAAGGGTCACATTCGAACAGAAGAACTACGAACACAAAAAAAACCACAGAACAGAGGAAAACACTCATAATGGTAGCAGCAGAACCGAGCGGAAGTAGGATCATGAGACATCTAAAACAGAAAACCAGAGACAAGATTTACAGAGAATGCCCTAGAACAGGAACAGTCAACGAACTAGAAGAAACACTTATGGCAGAAGAAGGACTTATTGAAATAATGAAAGCAGATCAAATTATCATCATACAGGGAACTAGAGATATCACCAGAGGAATGAGTGCAGGGGACCTGTACTACAGACTGACAACATTAGCGAAGAAGATCACTAGAGAAACAATGACACAAGTCCTCATCAGCGAACTCCCAACAGCAGAAATCAGAGAAAGGGGCGAAATAGAGAAATTTAATGCAATGCTAAGGACGAAACAGCCAGAGAAATATACAGTGAAACTTGACAGAATAAGAAAACTAACAGTGAGAGAAACAGTAGAAGAAGACGGCAAGAGCCTAACAGAAGCAGCAGCAGAAGCCATAGCAAAAGACATCGAACAACAGGCGATATCCCCAGCTGCAGTAGCACACCTAGTGAAAGAACTCCTGGAAGCTACATCAGAAACAGTAGGCAGAATAATAGGGAAAGAAGGAAAGAACAGAAGAAGCCTAGAAGAAAACTACAATATCCACCTAATAGCGCATAACAGTACAATAATAGTAAAAGGCAAACCTGCAGACATCAGAGCAGTGAAAGAAGAAATCCGAGCACAGATAGAAGAATACAGGAGATACAAAAACCGAGGATACTCTAGGAGAAGAGAACACAGCCCCAGCGACTAGACAGAGAGTAAACAGGTAAAATATAAGAGAAAAACAAAATAAAAAATAGAAAAGAGAAAGAGAACAACACACTAATCAAATAAAGAAATAAATAAGAGTAAAACCAATCACAAAAAATAAATAAATAAATAAAAATTGCAAGCACTAATAAACTATGCCTATTACTAAAAAAACGTATGCTTATCTTTCAGAAGGAACAGCACAACGAACAGGAAAAACGACAGAAACAGAAAAAACCACAGAAATAGTAAAAAACATAGAAAACAGAAGACCGCAAAGAAAAGCACTTGATGACCTGAGGGACCCACAACTACACGACAGTATAAGCACAGAGATGGCCCAAACAGAAACAAGGCACAGAAACATCCGAGAGGACGATAACAATCATGAATACCAAGGTAAGACTAGAATAAGAAGGGGTAACAAAAATAAGAAAAATAGAAAATACCTCAATATATGGTATAACAACATAAGGTCCAGTGCCGTGAGTTGGTAAAATTTCAGTTTTGGCCCAATATGCACTGACATTTTAGGTCATATCTCAGCAACATAAAGGAATTTATGCCGGTATGATGGATCGAATGATAGGCAAAAACATCTTCTTTGATGTAAATAGCAGCACTTGCATCCATATGTCATTGGTCTTGAGATAATGAGTGATCAATGATTGCAGTTAGGGAAATTTTTGATGTCCCGCCTGGACACCGCATGTAAAATTTTTGCATACAATTTTCAAGTACAGGAAAAGGGATGAATTTAGGATCAAAATTGCAATGCATTACTGTTCCCTGATTAGGTGGGCATCTTATGAATCCAGAAAAATGGCAATTGGATGTTTCTATACTTTTTTAATACACCTTTTGTAATCCTCAGTTCGTGTGTCCCGAGTGAAGCTTAAAAGTGCAATGTGATTTTTGATGCCACAGATAAACCACTGATCAAAAAATTTTCGGAAAATTTGATATACCAATGTATTGCTCATGACTTTGTCTGTCAGGAATATATCACTTAAAGTGGCTGAGGCTGTTGTGCCAGGAGATGTGATGACTTGAGTAAGACTGACAACAGCGCGACGCTCTTATATTCTGCAAACATTCTGTGGGACTTCTCTTGTTCGGGTACTTCCTGATGAAGGCTTGTTGCTGGAATTCTTGCATTCTTGGTATTATTGTCATGCTCATGAGCCTGGCTTTGTATTAGTGTATAGAATAGGGTAGAAAGTCCAACCTATAATGGCATTAGAGCCCCATCTTTGAGACTGACAAAAAATGCGACGCTCTCACATTTTGAAATATTTATGAGGACCTTTCTTCTTTACACGCTTCTTGATGAAGGCTAGTGGAAGGAAAGTTACCTTTTCTGATATGGTTTTGTTGCTCATGAGCCCAGGTTTCTATTGGTCTATAGAACGCGGTTGTAAATGTAACCTATCATGGTATTAGTGGCCTGTCTTTGTTACTGACAACAAATGTGGCACTCTGACACTTTGTAAAAATGTGTGTCCAGACATGTCTTGTTCGAATGCTTTGTGATAAAGACTCTTTGCTGGAATTTTCACTTGTTTGATATTGTGTTGTTACACTTGAGCTTGGCTTTCCATTGGTATATACAATATGGTTTTTAGTCAAACCTATCATGGTATAATGGCTGTGTTTAGGGCTGAAAAAAGAGCAAAGCTTGCTTTCGGCATTACCTGCTAATTACACCATAGAAGGTATGAGAGGGCAAATAATAAAAAATCTGTTTATTGTTTGTTTTAAGAATATTATTCAACAAATTGTGTGCAAGTTTCATAGTGATATCTTAAAAAGTCTTTGCTGCAGAGGTATTTGAAGAAACAAAGTTTTGTTTTGAATAAACTGCATTTCAAGTTAGTATTTTCTTCACATTCATGTTTAAATTTACTAGCATAATGTGGCATAGATGTCACAAAAACGCATATACAACCTCAAATTTTTGGATTTGGAATCTAATAACACATAGGAAGCATATAAGTGATTATTGATTTTTTGGCCAATTTCACCAGAAGTTCCAAATTTTACCAACTTGTGGCATTGGTCCATAAACGGTATTATATCCAAAAAAAATAGCCTCCAAGTACTACTAACAACAGATCAACCACACATTGTAATACTGACAGAGACAAAGACAAACCAGCTACCCCCAATAACAGGATACAGATGGATAGCACAGAGCAAGCCAAACAAAGCAGGAGGAGTAGCTATAGCAGCTCGAGAAGATATAGCACATAATGTCTCGGAAACGGAAGCAGAGAAGGAAGAAGGCATGGAACTAATATGGGTCACTATGAAAACTAATAATATGAAAGTCTACATAGCAGCATACTACGGAAAACAAGAAGCAGAAAAAAGAGAAATAGTAGAAAACGAATACTCGACACTTACTACCAATATCATAAGACACCAAAACAAAGGACCAGTAATAATAATAGGAGACTTCAATGCCAAATTAAAAGTAGACAACCAAGGAACCACAATACAGGAAGAAAGCAACAACGGAAAACTACTACAACAGATGATGGATAATACAGGGCTAAAACCAGTATCGACTAAACCAAATATAGGACTCTGGACCAGAGTAAACAGAAACAAAACGGAAGAAAAATCAATAATAGACTACATAATAACAGAAAGAACCATTGCAAGGAACATTGAATACATGGAAATAGATGATAAGGGAATAAGAAGACCATCAGGCCTACATGAAACCGACCACAACACCATCACCATGAAAATAAAGATCCCAAGCAAAAAAGAAAAAAGAGAGATAACAAGATGGAACATAAAAGAAACCACAAACTGGGAAAAATATAACGAAATACTGCAGAACAAAACGACACCAGAAAACTACGAACAACTACAAGATAACATCAAGAAAACTTTGGAAGAAGCCATTGGAAAGAAAAAAATAATAATGAATAATAAACCCAAATTATCAACAGATGCAAAGATGCAAAAGGCAGAAATGAAAAGAACCAAAAGAAAGTTTGAAGAAGAATGTAAAAGCAACGGCAATAACAAACACAACATATATCAAAGCCTAGTGAAACAAACCATTAAACTGAGGCAAATAATACAAAGAGACGAAGAAGAAAGGATAACAAAAATTGCAAAGAAACTTGCCAAGGAAGGAGGAGTTAAATCAAAATACTTCTGGAACATACGCAAATCACTAATGAAAAAAAACCACGAAGAGTTTGACCTAGTCACAGAAGATGATAGAATAATCGAAGACCCTATAAGAGCAAAAGAAGAAATTGCCACCTATTTCGAACAACTATACCAAGCAAGACCGCCTAAAGAAGGATACACAAAATGGACAGAACAAATAGAAAACAAACATACGGAGATAGAAGATGAAATGAAAGCAAAGGATCAAATTGAGCAGATAACCGTGGAAGAACTAAAAACAGCAATAAAAAAACTAAAAGACGGCAAAGCGACAGGCCCCGATGAAATCCCAAACGAAGCAATAAAGAATCTAACAGACACAAACCTGAATAACATGAAAACTATAATGAACAAGATTACTGAAGACATAACCATACCTGAAAGCAGGCTGACTAGTAATATAATAAGGTTCTATAAAGGAAAAGGAAAACAAAGGAAATGCTCTTCAGAGAGAGGAATTACACTAAGCAGCAATGTAGGAAAACTATATGAAAGAATAATCAACGAAAGAATTATTAAAAACATTACAATAACAGATGAACAAGCAGGTGGAAGAAAAGGAAGGTCGACAACAGAGCACATTGCAGCCATCACAACGATCATAGACAGAAATAAAAAGAAAAGAAAACCAACATATGTAACATTCCTAGACGTCACTAAAGCATATGACAAGGGAACAAAGCAATAATGCATGTAATGTACAAACAGGGCCTACAAGAAAAGATTTGGCTTATAGTAAACCAACTGAACCAAAACCTGACAGCAAATATACAAACAAAATATGGACCAACTAGAGAAATTAAAATAAAAGACAGCATTAGACAAGGAGGAGTTCTATCAGTGGTACAGTATGCTCTATTAATAGATGAGATCAGCAAAGAAACAAGACAGAACCTACAAGACCAGAACCAAGAAATTAATACACTCCTATGGATGGACGATATTGCACTGATATCAAATAACATAGAAGATATGGAAAAACTACTTCAACAAACTAACGAAATAGCAAGCAGATATAGGATAGAATTTAGCCCAGAAAAGTCCAACATAATACAAATCGGAAATGACCCACAAAATCCCAAAAAAGCACACAAATTCAAAGTTAGGACCCTACCAATAGACTATACAAAAAAATACAGATACCTCGGATATGTATTTAATGAAAAAGCGAACCTATCAGAACATATCTCAACAGTCAAAAGCAAAAGCGAAATAGCATACCAAACAATAATCAGCCTTTTGGGCAACAGGGAATTTGGTAATATCAGAATGACGGCAGTATGGAAACTACTAGAAACATGCGTGATCCCAGTAATAACATATGCTAGCGAAACATGGAATCCAAGTAAAAAGGACAGGAAAACCCTAAATGGCATACTCGATAACACAATCAAAAGAATACTAATGGTCCCTAGAAGCACCCCAAGAGAAGCAATATATATAGAAACAAACATGATGGATATCGACAGTATAATAGAGAAGAAGAAACTAAACATGTACTACAGGATTAAGAACAACAAAAACAAAATCAACAACTTCCTGACAAACGAAGGGGACAAGACGGCATGGCTGCAGAACACAGAGAAACTAATGCAGAAGTACAACATCAACAAACAGGAACTTATTGCAATGAAAGAAACCAGAGCAAAGAAATATATAAGGAAAGCAGTACATAGAGAATTCAGAACAAACTTATTCACTAACACGGAACAAAAAAACAAAATTAAATATCTAACAGGAGGATATGTAGGAAATGAAAAAGCGAACTACACAAACGACTTGAATAGGGAAACAACCAGTTTAATATTCAAAGCAAGAACAAGAATGCTGGACATCAAAACCAACTATAGAAACAAATATAAAAATGACCTAACATGCAGACTATGTAAACAAGAAGAGGAAACGCAAGAACATGTATTCTCAGAATGTGAAGAAACAGAAAGGATGAACATACGCATAGACAAAGACCTGCTATTTGCAAGAAGCACCACAGTAATTAAAAAACAAGCAGAAAAAATAAAAATACTCATGCAAACATTGGAGAAATGAACCACTAACAAATAATAGTGCAAACTAATATTAGGAAAAACAAAAAAACATAAAAACAAACATAAACAGAAAGAGCAGTGACTTCTACTATTAATGAAATTTTTCTATTACAGAACCAACAACAGCAAAAGTGCAGCCCCCTCACATTAGAGGTTGAGCTACCCGGCGACCCGGGGTATACCAGCACAACGAGAGAAGAAGAAGAAGAAGAAGAAGATTGGCTGACAGAGGTGTCGAATTGTATAAACTTACTAATTCTTCAGGCCTGGTAAAATGACAGTGTAGATGACAAGGTAAAGGGCAGAGGTATAAAGTCACTATCCTGACAAAACTTTAGAAATTGACGCACTCCATAGAAGCCAGCAGGCAATTTAATAAATACAGTTTTTTAGGCTATCAAAATGACGGGAAAATTGCACTCTCGATTGAGAAGAAAGAAGCCAAATAATCTTCAAAACATGTCAGGTAATCTATCTTATCAGGACTGAGATGACTATCATGGCTGCACATCGAAAAAAAAATACAACGTTTGATGACAATGTAATAATTCTTTTCCTGGTCAGGTTGGAGCCGGGGGGGGGGGCGACCTACCCCCTCCTGTAGCTACGCCACTGTTGTAAAATAATAATATATTGTTATATAGTCCTCCTGTGTGTCTACTGCAGCCTAGTGATTATCGGTTAATTCTCTGTTTTTGTCATTATTTCTATGATTTTATTGTACCATCTATACCTTAGATGATTTTGGAAGATTTCATTAAAATAGTCAAAGACGACTTTGGCCAATATTGCTTTGGGCTTGCAGCATGGCGGCCAAGAAAACGCATGTGTGTTGTAGGGTCATTCCACAATAACTAAGACAAAACTGTCACTGGTGTTGCAGTGTAAGTAAAAAGCACCATTGAATCAAAGTTGAAATAGTGACCAAATTAATATTTGTTTGAAATATTTCCTATTAAAATAAGAATTGCATTGGATTTTCTACCACCATTTATCACTGGTGTTACCATTGAACTCCATTGTTAACCTTTTTTGAGTAACACCAGTGACCGTAACACCAGTGACAATTTGCACTGAAATACCAATTGCTCTCACAGTGATCAGTGGCGTAACTGGGCGGTCTCGAAGAGGGGGGGCACCTGGGGGGGCACGCAATTCTCTTGGGGGGCACCCACTATACTAATTGTATAGAGTGGGTCGGGGCAAGAAGCCTGGGTTAGGTGAGAAGCCCCCCCAGGGTTATAGCTAAACTCACATTTTTGGTGCTTTTTCTTATTGATAGGATTGAAGCTAGAGGCTTTTTAGGTGACGTCACAAATTTTCAGAGCAAACAGCACCAAACCATAGGAGTAATTAAAGAAACAGAAAAAAGGTGCATGGTTTTTTGTAACTTTGACTAATTCTTTGAAAGTGGTTGTCAGAAATAACTTTGGAAATTTTAAAAAATATAATGGATATCTGCATTGCTTCACTTTATGAGCATTACATGAATATGATTTGGATAATATTTCATGCATTTTAGCTCAAAATATAGAGGTCATATTAAAATATGTGAGTTTGGGGCGAGAGGCCCCACATGGTTTGGGGCATGAAGCCCCCCTTCACTGAGGCCTCGGAGCTGCTTCAGGAACCATTTCATGATGTGTACTTTGCCTTAAATCTTGATAGAATAGGTAATTGAAATCGAAAAAATTTGGCCGAAATTAAAACTGGGTAAAAAATATCAAAAAATTAAATGTATGAACAGAAAAATTCAGAAATTCGAAAAAAAGTGAATAGAATGCCTTAAAAATGATAGAAGAACCCAAAGAAATAACTTTCAAGCTGAATGCAGTCGCAAACAAAATTGCCATAGGATTATAATAGGGGGGCTTCTTGCCCGATGGGTGGGGTAAGAAGGCCATTTTATTTTTTTTACAAAAAGGGCTGTAACTCCTTTATTAAAATTGGTAGACATTTGTTTCACTAGTTATAAGCAGAGTCAAGTGATCCCTTCCTGACAACATAAGCATTTAAATAATCGACCACAAAAAGTAGGTCAAATCACACCTCGAAGTTAAGGGGGGCTGCATGCCCCGCGCTACTCTATTTTAGCCGGAGTTAGAAAGTTCATATGGGGGGCACCTGGGGGGGGGGCACAGGTCCAATATGGGGGGGCATGTGCCCCCCCCCCCCCCCTTGCCCCTCCATAGGGACGCCACTGACAGTGATGCATTGATTTGAAAAGGTGCTGCCACAGGTTGATTTCTATAAACAGGATGTATCCTGACTGAGGCAGTTTTTGAAAATTCTAGAATAATTGACCATTTTTTAGGGTAACACCAGTGACACCGAAAAAGAGTACTCTTAATATCAGCACACTAAACGTATAAATGCCAAAATCTGCAGTTATAATGGATGCCTGTCCATCAGAAGATGCCTCCTGGTACAGTGTACATTTGACCTAAGATAGAAGGGAGCGTGCCTTTTACAGCCATGCTTTATTTAATGAGTAACACCAGTGACATGTTTTCTGGTGACGAGGTCATTTTGTTTTCCACAGTATGCACAGTAGAGGAAAAATTCAGTCGGTTTTGGGAAATAAGTATGTGGAGTAGTTGTCTTGAAATTCAGACCCATGGCACCACAAATATTTATATTGATTTGACATGGTTTAAAATGTATGGTAATGGAGAGAAGAATTTTCTGTGACATCACTTTTTGGATATATTTCAGATATTTTTAAGGGTGCACAATATAAGCAGTAGCTGATAATTTCCATTTAACAATGAAAATAACTTCTTTAAAAGAGGGGGAGGCATATGATTAGAAATAAATTGATGGATATGGATATGGATTAATTAATGTGCACTGGTTGCCAATGAAGATACATGTGGCTGACTAAATCATGCAACGAGCAGGCCTATAAGCAATAAGAAGGCAACTTGAAAATGCTGACATCTCAGTCCATGCTATTTGCAGCAGTATGGTTTCATTAAGAAGACAACTCATTTCTTTTGGGATACTCTTCATATTTTTCATGTTCTTCTTATCCAAGTACCAGGGGATGCAAAGGGAACTGACTCAACTGAGGCAACTCGTGATAAGGGTAAATCAATTGATTAGGATTTTTAAGTACATTTACTTACCCAGCACCACTAAACAAACTTTAAGATGAAAAAATATTTAGATAAAAAAAAGTGCGCATTTCCAGATCATCTGGGAGAACATGTAAAGTAGGTCTGAAAACACCAAAAATGAGAAAGATTCAGCCAGGGGAATTTTGAGGTATGTAAAAATTAATCTTTTGGTATAATCATATCGCATATTTTTATGTTGAAGTGGGAGATTACAGAACAAGCAGATAGATTATTTGTAGAGAAAAAAATGTTGAAAGAAAAAATATATTCTTCAACTTCATATATTTTAATAATTATTATTATTAAAATTATTATCGTATTTATTCGTACAAAATTAAAGTACATGGCAGGTAAATTTGAAATTTAAATGAATTTAAAATTAGTTTACAGTTAAAAATTCAATGAGTGTCTCTGTTTCGTCCCTTGTCAACTGGCTTTTAAGCAAACCGTCTCTCATCTGTGACAGTTCGATTACAGTTTTGGCATATATTTTTCATTGTCGTCATTACAATTTGACATTCGAATCTCAAAAGACCATCAAGTCTGCTGGATGTTGATCCTTCCAAGTCAGTCAAAGTAATATTTGTCATGCTGCAGCACTTTGTGACATTTGCATTCATCAGAGACTTCTCATTTTTAAGTGCTAGTTGCATGATGTAGGACACTAAGCCACAATTAGCCACATGCACAATTAAATATACTCCAAGTGAACTTCAAGTACCTGGACAGAAATAAATGTACTTCACAGAGCCCACAATTTAGTCGTTTCATTACACTCTTCAAACAGATTGGTTGAATATACTAATATATTGGTTGAAAATTACCAATTTTGTATGTTGAAATGGGACCAACCAATTGATTGGTTGCAGTCAATCAATCAAGATTGGTTATGCTACCAACCAATTTGAATTGTTTAATCTCTCTACCTATAATTTCAAAACATGGAATTGGTTAAATATCAACCTCAATAATTGGTTGCATGAAACAATCTTATTGGTTGCTAAGGAATTGAATTATAGTAGTCAGCCTGAGGGTCTAGGGCAACCTTCGATAGAGCTCAGTCTGACAGGTATCCCATTACCGTCTAACTTGTGATCCTCATGTGGGTGCCCCTTTGCTTTATTATTTATATGTGTGCAATATTTATGTATTCTTCAGGGTCCACTCGATAACGACAAAGACTTGTCTTTGAGTGGGCCCTGGTCTTGAATGATATTAATATATTTTCATTTTCTTGATATTCATTAATTAATTTGTTTTTCCTTCAAGACCAAATAAAGATAATTCTGATTCTGATTCTGATTCTGATTCTGCCATAGTTGGCCTGATTAGCCTATCTGGTGAAAAAAATACAGGATGTAAAGCCATTGAACCACTTGCTAAGAACTGCTCCCATCCCAGCCAAAGGGCCATTCATTATCTAAAATAATATGTTATTTGACTCTTCAGGTGTTGCTGTTGATTTTTTTTTGGGGGGAGGGTATTTTTTATTTGTGGAGGAGGGGGAGTGGTTTGATTTTTTTCCTTGAGATCTGAAAAGAGAAAAACTTGAATTTTCACGGGAAAAAATGTTTATTGTAGAGAGTAATAAAGAAATGCAGGACAGACAGAGAGATAGAGCAAGTTGAGCTGTCCATCCAGAAGGAACTGGAGATTGCTCTAAAAATTGGTAGACTTTTCTTCCTTGTTTTACCAAGCAGTCTACAGTCCATTTACAGACTACAAAGAATACACTTACCTTGAATAGAAATGCCACTGCAATGCTATAAAATGGCACTGCCATGAAATTCGTGCAGCATTGTCATAGAAATACTACATTATCTTCAACTTTCCATGCAGAAGGCCAATTTATCTTTTTAAAGGACTGGGAAAATGGGCAGATAGATAGAATAGATAGATAAGATCAGATCTATAGATAAGATTCGATAGATAGGTAGATAGATAGCTAGATAGATAGATATATAGATATATAGATATATGGATAGATAGATAGATAGATAGATAGCACTGACAGCTGTGTAATTCAAATCTGTGTTAAATTTGGATCTCTTATGTTAAATTGTGTGGATGTTACATAACTGAGATCAATAAAACCAAAGATATTCAGAGATGACTGTTTACTATTAGACTGTTACATAATTTGTTGATAGTTAATGAAGATTATGTAACCTTAAGTGTTGTTATGATTCTTACTTGGTGAGCCATTTAAGTCATTAACTTTTGTGTTGACTTTTCATTTTAAGTCCTTACAATCAGGTGGTATGGAAATAATTATTTCCAATGTTGATACACATGTTGATTAAAATCCTTGAAATATGTCATTGGAGGTTGTTATACGACAAGACTGAAATTTTAAGGCTATTTTGGAAGATATTTGAGGTAATTAAATTATTTACCAAATTAAACTCTGACTAAACTACTAGCTCCACTTTTATGGCAACTACAGGCACTTCCTGTTCAGGCGGTCACTGTAGACAGGAGCACCACACAGAATGAGCTGTCCTTGTGCTAAGTGAGCTTCGCTCATGGCTGCCTTCGGCAGCCATGAGCTGCGGTCATATTAAATATGGTACATTTCTGAGGCATCAAGAACAAGTGTATGTGAGCATGGACGATTAGAGGGGACTGTTGGCTTCCCGATTCTCCATTGACTATGTTGACGTCACGACTGCAGCGCCGCCCAGTATGAACGGATAATTTTAGAACTAGCCAGTCATTGCGTAAACATGGCTGGGCAGCCACGCATGGCTCACTGAGTACCCACCAGTGACTGAAAAAATCATCACCAAGAACCCAAATTCGATTGAACAATGCTACTTACACCTTAAATTGTTACAACCTGCCCCTGTGACAACCTATACTCTACACACAGGTCAACTTGAACAGTTAAATTTGCCGAACGATCTGCATACTTGGGCTACAGTCACCTGTCACTTAGTCCTGCAGACCCCCGCCCCCCTTCTGGATCAGCGTGGTGCCGTGGTCAATACATCATGTTAGCATACTATTGACTAGGGCAGGCCTATGAGGCCATGAAACTCAACTACTAGAAATTAATAACATTAACTAGCCATTGACAAAACAATAAAAATCTGTAAATTTATTTATAAATGCATTAGGCCTAGTAGTCCTCAAACAACATAACTTGGTATTTCAATTGACTATAGGCTCTTCACCTAACAGACCTTGATCAGGCCATATATTTATCATAGGCCTACAGGGCCATTAACAGGCCTGCAATAATGTTATCATAATACATAGTCTATCTGCCTAAAGATGCTATAAATCTGCATGCCCAGTTCAGTCAATGAATGAATGAATGAGTTGATCAATCAATCAATCAATCAATCAATCAATCTATCTATCTATCTATCTATCTATCTATCTATCTATCTATCTATCTATCTATCTATCTATCTATCTATCTATCTATCTTCATGTTTATCTATCTGCCTATATACAGAATTATTGATGCATAGAAGATCTATAAAGCCATTATGCTTGCCATCCAACTTAAAAATTATACAAGCCTTTATATATCCATGCATCTGCCTATTTTTTGCTATTATTATAATTTTAAAATAATAAACCACTTAAATTTGAAAAGCCAAATGGAGTATTTATCAAAATATAATTTTATATGAAGTGAATTGCTTTTGACTCTCTTGGGCGTTTTGAATCAGGTGTTCAAATATACAGATCACATGCAATGCCCAGAACAGAAGTTCAGCATTGAAGCAGCCACACTTCTGCCCAGGCCAAGCCCATTGTTGGAAGAGGGGGGAGGGTTGGATGTGTTGCACTGGATGACCCCAAGAGCTCTCAATGTCTTTCTTGAACTTAATTAAGACATATAAAAATATACACCCCTAATGAAGATGAGGAGATATACCTCTGCCCACTGAGAACTTTGCTTTGAAAGGAGGTAGAAAGATGCGGTTTTTTGCAAACACATTGAGTTTGCTCCTTGATATATCAACTGGATTTACAGTGACCTTTATAAACCATTCTTTGAACAAACAATGAAGAAAGACAATAGGAAAATTGCTCATACAGCTTGCCATGTCAGGTCTTTTCCTTGATTTTAGAATTTTAAAGTCACGAGAGTCTTAAGAAACTGTCATCTTATCCTCAAACTTCTCATTGATCCTATCTGAGGGGGGAGGGGGAGTAGGAGAAGAAGGAGGGAAGTAGGAGAATCGGAGTAGAATCGGCGGAGAATTGGAGGAGAATCGGAGGAGAATCGGAGGAGAATCGGAGGAGAATCGGAGGAGAAGGAGCTTGGTGTAGGGGAGGAGGCCTGGGGGGGGGGAGGAGGAGGAAGAGGAGGATGGGGAAGGAGGAGGAAGATGGGGAAGAAGGAGGAGGAGGAGGAGGCGGCGGAAAGATGATGAGGGGGAAAGAAGAGGAGGGGGAAAGGAGAGGAGGGGCAAAGAGGAGAAGGGGCAAAAAGGGGAGGGGAAATAGGAGGAGGGAGAAAAGGAGGAGAGGGAAAAGGAGGATGAGGAAAGGAGACTAGGAGGAGACTTGGAGGTGACCAGGAGGAGACTAGGAGGAGACTAGGAGCTTGAAGGAGGAGGGGAAGAGGAGAGGAGGAGATGGGAAGAGGAGGAGAGGAGGAGGAGGAGGACGTGGTGGGACTAGAAGCATACTAGAAGGAGCCTAGAAGTAGCCTAGAAGGGGAGATTGGAGGAGTTTACTGGAGGAGCTTGGATCAGGAGGGGAGGAGGGGGAAAGAGGAGGAGGGGAAAGAGGAGGAGCGGAAAGAGGAGGAGGGGAAAGAGGAGGAGGGGGAAAGAGGAGGAGGAGGAAAGAGGAGTAGGGGCAAAGAGGAGGAGGGGGAAAGAGGAGGAGGAGTAGCACGTGGTGGGACTAGGAGCAAACTGGAAGGAGCCTAGATGTAGCTTAGAAGGGGAGATTGGAGGAGTTTACAGGAGAAGCTTGGGTGAGGAGGGGAGGAGGGGACAGAGGAGGAGGGGGAAGAGGAGGAAGAGGAAAGATGAGGAGGGGGAAAGAGGAGGGGAAGGAGGAGGAAGGAGGAGGAAAGAGGGGGAAAGAGGGGGAGAGGAAAGAGGAGGAGAGAGAAAGAGGAGGAGACCCAAATATATCCGACAGAGCGGCTCAAGTAGTGTATCCAACATAGAGTTCCCTCCCGTCAGTGAATGAAGCCAATCCTGCTGTTGTTTTTTTATCAGTCAAGGGAGGGCATTCTCTGCTTGATACGTGGTCTCTTCCCTCTTCCTTCCTAGTCTCCTCCCAGTCTTCTCCTAGTCTTCTCCTAGTCTCCTCCTTGTCTCCTCCTTATCACCTCCTAGTCTCCTCCTTGCCTCCTCCTCTAGTCTCCCTTCTCCCCTCCCCCTCCTCCTCCCTCCTCCCTCCTCCTCCTCCCTCCTCCTCCTCCCTCCTCCTCCTCCTCCTCCTCCTCCCTCCTCCTCCTCCCTCCTCCTCCTCCCTCCTCCTCCTCCCTCCTCCTCCTCCCTCCTCCTCCTCCCTCCTCCTCCTCCCTCCTCCTCCTCCTCCTCCTCCTCCCTCCTCCTCCTCCTCCTCCTCCTCCCTCCTCCTCCTCCTATCTCCTCCTCCTATCTCCTCCTCCTCCTCCTCCTCCTCCCTCCTCCTCCCTCCTCCTCCTCCCTCCTCCTCCCTCCTCCTCCCTCCTCCTCCCTCCGTCTCCCCTCCCCCTCCTCCCTCCTTCTCCCCTCCCCCTCCTCCTCCTCCCTCCTTCCCTCCCTCCTCCTCCTCCCTCCTCCTCCTCCTCCCTCCTCCTCCTCCCTCCTCCTCCTCCCTCCTCCTCCTCCCTCCTCCTCCTCCCTCCTCCTCCTCCTTCTCCCTTCCTCCCTCCTCCTCCTCCTTCCTCCTCCTCCTCCTCCTCCTCCCTCCTCCTCCTCCTCCTCCTCCTCCTCCTCCCTCCTCCTCCTCCTCCCTCCTCCTCCCTCCTCCTCCCCTCCTCTCCCTACCCTTTTCTGTTTGGAAACAGCTTGTATGCTCGCAGCGCTTGCCATTGCATTAGTATTACACAAAGCTGAATGCTTGGATTCTTGTTTGATCATGTTGAAATCGACCTTTATCAGTGTGAAGAGGATTGTGAGAAGAAAAATCAGTGAAAATAGTTTTAAATTTCCAACGTTGTCAAAATGAGTAAGCCATCCGCCATTGTCATTTAATAGAATGTTGTGTCCACTTGTTTTGACCCATCTGTATTTTTCAGAGCAACAAAGGAAATTGGGCAAAATTCATATAGAGAATACCTACAAGCTCCTACACAATCCTACTTCCTATTATGATATATTTTATTCTGATCGGTAGAGAATCTTTGCACCCACAAGCAGATTTGCATAACACTAATTCAATATGGCGAGCAACCTACCGTTTCCAAACTTTTAGCCCACAGTGTATATTATATAGGCATTATAGTGTGACTTATTTGACACAGAATTAATTCACTTCTAAATCAATAAGGAGTTCGCGAACTGTATAGATCTGTCTGTGTCTCGATCAATCTTATGTAGTATCTGCCTTTAATATCCTTTTCTCCTTTTTTTTCCCACAGCACAGTATTAATTTTCTGCTTGACATTAATAATTATTAATAAAGCAGTATATATATAGATAATAATGATTTTACTTTAGTTAATATATTTATATATTTTCGTTTTTCATTACATTGTAAGTACCCAAGTTGTGCAAATAAAATATCCTATCCTATCTTATGTGCAATAAAATATCAATGTTTATGAAATTGTTGGTATGTGGAAAAACGTTAAGGTGGAGTATGGAATATCGTAGTCTTTTCGCATGATGATCCCATTCACATTGTACCCAAAAAGTCAGAAATAACCGAAGTAACCGATAATCTGGTGCTCTTAAAAAAACAAGTTCCCAGAAATTAGGCATAATCTTTTTGACCTGGTGCTCAGATGAAGGGGGTGGCCAGAGACCAGCCTGTCCAACAGGTGGGTCAGTCCATTCAGTTTGGAGGGAGGCATGGTATTATCACAAATCCAGGCATGCTGAGAAATCTGTGAGAAGTTTCATCATTACAATGTCTCTTCAGGCAAAGCTTCTGGCCATTTGCTTTGACTGATCAATTACTTAACACAACTCAACATTTATATGTGTAACATGATGGGGTCATTTAAAAGAGTGTATTCAACATGGGGAATAAACTAGATCCATGGAATACACCAAAAGATTATTAATTGTTCATCTGTGGCTGGAAATTTGACTGTAAGCATGATTTAGGTCCTGTAGAGATCTTGGAAAAAATAGTATTTTAAAATTTGCATTTTGTATGGATAATCAATGTACATAGCTGCTGACTATATACAGGTAAATACATTTCTAATATCCTGTCAATATTTTTTGTAAGCCCAAATGTCCCAAGAAGCAATTATTTATGAATATATAATTTTTTTTCCTCATTCTTCAGCAGCTAGGTCGGCCATGGATAGATCTATAGATAGATTATAGATAATTATGTTTTAATAACGCCTGCTAGCTTGCATTTATGTATTTATAAATTTGTGAAATATTTACTGTCATTTTTTACCATGTATTTTTGCCTGTGGGTGCAAAGCAAATTTCAGTTTTTCAGATATTAAATATTATCTATCTGTCTATCTAATAATTAGAAGAAGAATATTTTGAGTGGATTATTAATTAGGCATCAAGCTAGATATACATTCTTGATTTAAAAAAGGTATAATCCGTGGATGAAAACTTATTTAAATATTTTATGAATTCTTGGTTCAGGTTATTGAGGCCCAGTATAGCCTACATTTGATGAATACCGTATGCCTAAAGTATATCAGGTCTAGGCCTACATAAAATGCATGGGCCTAAATTTCTAATAGCCTATCAAGCAATAGCAGGGCATGAGGGGCAGGGGACCCGTGTCACCTGTGCAGTGCAGGACTTCGCACCTTGCTATCAGCAGCTAATTGCCAGTCAGCTGGGCAGTTGAACTCGTACTGCTTGCCGATTAAAAATCCACTACAATCTGGTGTGCATGGTTACAATGAGCATGGTCAGTTGGTAAATACGTAAATAAGCAGTGTGGATGGTCAATTGACTTGAAGTCTTGACTTGCAGGCTTACAGCAGGCAGTTAGCAAGACATTCTGCGTGATCTGACCATGCTACCTTGCATGCTACACAATGAAAGCGCTAGTTCATTACTTCGCCGTTCATACTGGGTGGTGGTGTGACGTAATGAGACAGACTACTAGCGATCCTAGCGTAAAGTAGGTCAAGTCAGCAGTCCCCTCTAATCGTCCATGATGTGAGTGACTGTTCAAGTTCTTGGTCATGTTGTAACTTCTACAAAATTTTTAGCCAATGTAATCTTTCAGATTTTTAAAGCTATTAATTGGATATTTGTTGGAAATGGTGTATCTACAATTATGTGATGCATTTATTTAATTATTACAGATCTCTTATTAGTGGGCCATGTTCTTTTCAACTGCCACAGTGCGCATGTGATGTCAGTATGAGCATATTGATATCACAGTGGTATGTTCACAGTTTCAGCTGTATTATTTGGGACCTTCCCTGATCAGATCATTATAAATCTACAAGAAACTGCTAAAATGTTGTTGAGCCCTTATCATTCTGTTTGATGTTTTGAAAACACCCAAAAGTTTCTAATCCCTGCTTACATGCTTCAACTGAATAAACCATCATGCACAATAATTATTACACATATGAAAACAGATCAATCAGTTGTTATTCACACTACTGGAAAAACTAGGCCATTCCAAGGGTTCATTTTAGCATTATCACTCATTTATAACATCGTAGATTTCACCAATTGTCTCTTTTTTTTGGTTAAATTCAATATAATAACATTTATTGACATCCTCTCTATTGCATAGCGCAGGGCAGGTCAGACTTATTTGCCGCCGCCATTTTCTTGTGTATTGGGGCTGTCACTGCAACAGCTAGGCATGTGCACGTTGCGCAGTACTGGGTGTTGATATCTTTTATTGTATCATTTGCTCCATGCCAATCAATAATTACTGTTCAATGCTGAATTGCTCTTCATCATTTAGGCCTAAAGTGCAATTCACTTTCACACCTCCATGTCATCCTTTTCAATCAGTTTCATACTTATTTAATTCCAATTTAAACTCATAAAATAACATTATTATTGGGAAACAAAAGTATTGACATATCCTATACCAAATAAACCTAATTTCTCAAGAAAAAACAAGACTGTGAATATTTTAACATGCATAGAATATTAAAACAATTTTGTACCTGAAATTGGGCAAAATGAAAAGTAACAGTTTTATGAGCAATTCATTTCTGGTGTTAATTGAAAATACACCCATGTCCACCAGGTATTACATAAATTGAAAAATAAAAAATGAATTAAATATATTCTTATTTTTCCCATCCACCATACATGTTAATTGATCATAATTATTAGAGTGATTTATTAGATAGATTTATTACACACATACGAAGGAAGGCAGGGAGGAAGGAAGGGATTTGGTGCCACTATTAAATAAACTTGTTGTAAGCGTGCTTAAATGTTTTTTGTTTTTGTTTTTCATCCACTATATATATATTTAAAAATCATGTGTATTCTACTGACAAAGCATACACTTGTGCATGGGCGGTCCTGCACCTGCAAGAGTGCTTGTTTGTTATTAGCAGTTGGAATCAATACTTGATATGTGGTCTGAAATGCTCACAGGCAGTGAGATATTCATAGACAAATCAATATTTATTGATTGACAAGCAGAACATCATATTTAATCAATTAAGAGTTAGATAAATAAATAATTGTGCATGTTTGAAATCATAATATATGCAATTATTCAGTTTATAATCGGGTAAGTAAATGACCCAAAATGTCCCAATTTGAAAAGATTTCAATGAAGGAACTTGATAATAATATTATGAAAATTTACTAAATTATTATTATAACATGTTAAAACTGTATATAACCTGCAGACCCATAACAGTTTGTTGTATTCATTAACATTAGCTGGAGCTAGATTGGAAACAATTTAAAAAGACAAGTTTGAAGTTCTAAGACAGAATTATTGAAAGTATTTTCAAATATATTTGCAAATAAATTTGTATTTGTATTTAAATACTTTAAAAATTTGAGTATTTGTATTTGTATTTGTAAGAATTGAAAGTATTTGTATTTTTATTTAAATACTTTAATCTGTATTTGAACCCAACCCTGATATAGATGCCAGCACATGACTCTTCATTGCTCATGATTCTTTTGTTGTGATATGCTTTGAATTCCTATGACAACCATGAGTTCTAATCTCATTTATTACACTATCTTGGAATTGTCGAATGCAGTTTCTAGAATACATGTACCATTAAGCAAGTCAAGGCTAAACCTATTTTTAAGTTGGCTGTTATGTGTAAGCCGGGATCATAACATAAATAATGAGATTATACACTGTTGTTAAAACTCAGTTAGGCCTATGCTAGTGTTGTTAATAAGTTCAGTGATTCCTTGTTGAGCCTTCATTGCCCTTCACTTATTGGTTTATCGTCGAATTTAAACTTCTGTGGACCGCATTAACTCACTTGAATCATTCTATATTTTTAGGAAAATTTTTGGAGTATAGCAGGGACTATGTTTAGCGAGACTGTCAATGTACATATATGACAAGGTCTAAGGAGGATCTATATCGTAGAATTAATGTGTAGTCACAATTCCATCACAAGAATAGAAGCTATTGAATAAATGTAATGATTATTTAACATTTTCACTAAGTGGTGTTTCAAGAAAGGTATAATGACATGGACCCACCTCTTTTTGAACAACAAGTATTTGGGCTAGTCTTCATAAGGATAAAAAAAAGTGGGACTTATCAGCACATAGCAAGCTTGTTTTTTTTTCATAGTCATAAAACGTTTATCAAGATCACATCATCAAGAATAACTGAAATAGCTCTGAGAGATAAAATGGGATACTGAGTAAGTTATTGCTCAAATTTATGAAACATAATTTATATGAAGGGAAAAGCAAAGACTAAGTACCATGCAGTCATATAAACAGAAACTTATGTACAACAGTGACGTCGTACATAATTATCGAAGTAAAAGCATATCTTGCAGTTAATGATCACCATAATGTTGACGAAAACATAGCTTCCAGGTACTCATTTTGAAGGAAATTTTCTGTAGAATCCAAAAATGTCATTACTTTTTTTCTATCTTATATATTACTCAAGTTATCGCAAACCGCGATCTTACGGAAACATAACTTTTCCTGAAAAATTCACAGGAAATATGCTTCTGGAGGCACCCCTAAATATTCATCGATCAAGCTGAAATTTTAGTATCTTATTTTGTGTGGTAAAACACAACTATGGACCGAGGTACAGCTTGATCTGTTGATGTTGGGGCAACTGATGCACCCTAAGTCGTCTGTGACCTTGGTGGAATTTTCATTTGTATTGCAGTTGGGATCTGCATAAAAATTGCTGTCCTTGATCATTTATTGTTGTTACGTTAGCATCTGGCTAGATAAAATTGATTTTTAGCTGCTCTGATCAACTGACCCAACAGGAAAAAAACCCATTTTACTCACGATTTTATTTTATGGATTGACACAATGAAAATTGGCAGTTGCTTGTGACAATGTCTCTACTGCCATTGTGTCTAATATCAAAAAGTGCTTTTAAAAAGACTTTGGGTATTCAAAATAGCACTATGAGGATATTTGAAAAGGTCAAATATCCCCCAAGATGCTATTTGGATATTTCATCAGACCCTATTTCATCAGATGATATTCCATCTTAAGCTTTGGCTGATCGTATGGAGCTTTGGCTGACCGTATGGAGCTCCGGCAGCTGCCAATTATTCTCCGGGTCCTCTTTTTGTGACGTTACCATGCTATATGCAGTAGAGTTGCTTGTCTTTTCAGGAAAAACATGCAATGTTTGCCGGCCAGAAACTCACTTACTACTGGTAGGAAAATTAAATAAATAAAAATACTATGACTAGGAAAATTATGAAAGTTGGGAAATAGTTCAGTCAACACCTGAATGTTATCACGTGGTTTTCACAATTCATCTACTATTTTTATTAATAAAAAATTTCCTTCAATAATATTCTCGGTACTTAGCCTTTTTATGGAACAGTTAATTATTCTTTCAAACACTTCAATAACTCCCTTTCACACATTGACTATGAAATACAAAATCAAAGTTATGCTAACACAATAACTCCTGCGCAAAAAAGTTTAAGTGCTGTCTGCATTACATGACCATGCCATTAACATAATAAGTGCATACACAAACCACTTCATATGTCACAAATCTATTTCCAACGGGTATTCTAGTTTTTATTATCAGTCAATAAGGCCATTTTTTTAAACATTAAAGATTTTCATGTGCGTCATGCTGCCAACTTTTTTGCAAAACATACAATGTTCAGAGACCTGAAACTCAAATAATATGAATAGGAAAATTATGAAAGTTGGGAAATATTTCAGTCAATATCTGAAATGTATCACCTGCTTTTCAGAAATTTTCCACAATTTATTTTGTGGCCAAAAACGTCTAATGTCGTTTGTATAAACACAAAAGATCGCAAATTTCAGATCCGAAACAGCTTATTTCTCAGTTGCAAAACCTGCCATGTTTAGAGCCATGGAACTCACAGACTATCAATACGAAAATTATGGAAGCGAGGGAATATTTGAGTCAATAATTCAATTTTGTCACCTGCCTTTCAGAATTTGTCTAAGAATTTTATAGTAGCCGAAAAATTCATTTGTTTAAACGCAAAACATCGCAAATTTCAGCTCCGAAACAGCTTATTCCTCTGCTGCAAAACATAGGCCTACCATGTTCAGAGCCGTGGAACTCACAGACTATCAATAGGAAAATCATGAAAGCCAGGGAATGCTTGGGAAATAATTTTTTAATGAATCTGGACATACACTGCTCAAAAAAATTAAAGGAACAGCTCTTTCAAGTAAAATTTTAGGAACTTGGAAAGATGCAACTGAATTTCAATGCGAAGTTGATCTTCTTTATCATTTATAAGGGTTCATCAATTCAGAGCTGAATGGATTGAATGAATATTGTCTGTACAGGGACACTGAAACTTTGGTGACCCCCAAAATTGATGTGAAAACACGATATGACCAAATCCAAAATTTTGTTAAATCCACTCTCTGTTGCAGCCAAATGTTTCCCAATAGTGTGTTAGGCCAAGATGAGCATGAACACACTGTTTGAATGAGATTGCAATGCTCTTGAGGAACCTGCAGGTGGTCAATTGGGGGTTCCTTGGCAACTCTCGAATGCAGTGGCATCTCTATGGGGGGCACGAGGGGGCACAGGCCCCCCCCATATTGGACCTGTGCCCCCCCCAGGTGCCCCCCCATATGAACTTTCCAACTCTGGCTAAAATATACAATTAGTATAGCGGGTGCCCCCCCCCCAGAGAATCGCGTGCCCCCCCAGGTGCCCCCCCATTTGAGACCCCCCAGTTACGCCACTGCTCGAATGTTTTCTTGTTCATGTCCCTATATGGTCCATGGAGGTGATGACTGCCAGGAAACACACTGTAAAGAATGTCCTACACATGTTCTATGGAATTGAGGTCTGATGACCTTTCTGCACAGACCATCACTGCAATACCTTCCAATTTAAGATGAGCCGTTGTCATCCAAGCAAGTTGCAAATGTGCATTTTCATGCATAAGCAGAAATTTTCCTTCCACTGACCCATCATTAGGCTTCAGTGTGATTTCCACAAGCCCATTGATGCACATTATGCCATTCATTTGTCCTGTATGCACTCCGTACACTCCGTGTACCCCTCCATTGACAAGACATCTGTGACCATCAAGAAAGCTCCCGAAAATCTTCATGTTTGAAAATGTTACAATCACAAAAACATCACCATGGGTTTCTTCTGATACAGACATGATGCCCGAATGTCAAAAATTAGACCTGCTTGCACCAACACACAAAAGAGGTCACTGCAGACACGACTGCTAAAACAGGGGCTCCCTGTTGAACACCAATATTGATGTACGGCGTTGTCGGACAATTGGAGGAGCAAAAAAATGCATCCCTGACAACCTCAATTTGAGACAAAAACTGTGTGGAACACTTTGCCTTGGCCTGCAGTTGTCAGAAAAACCAGACAAATGAACAATTTTTTCATCCTCTGTTTGATAATCCTTTTTTACAGATCAGCAAATCAACAGAAATCACTTTGTTTTTGGGGGCCGCGCAGGACAATTGCTCCTGACAAGGCAATTGTTGACCAATGTTGCTGTGACAACTGAATTGGTTAGTCAAATGAACAGACAATAGAATCATGTTCAAGTCATTTATCTACAGATTTCCCAGTTTGAGAAAAATGGCCTGAAAGAGCTGTTCCTTTAATTTTTTTGAGCAGTGTATATTATCAATATAGATCTACTCCAAGGAGAGGGGCCTGTGACTTCTGTACTGGAGTGTATCTACAAGTGGGTTAACTCTAGCCTGTGTTAGTGAATTTCTGTGTTAGTTAACCGGATTTACAAAATTGTGTTAGCTTGTGTTGTATCAACAAATAACTGGTTAAGGTCTTTTTATTGTTGTGATGGACAATTAATCCAATTTTTACGGGGATTCCCGGGGGTAACTATCCCAAAAATATTAGCATCATTTCACATGGGAAAAAAAAGACAGAAAAAAACTATTTCCATGACAGTAAAAATGACCTATCTCCCTTAATTTTGCAGTTAAAGTCTTGAAATTGATAGAGCACCTTCCTGGGTTTTTTTGCGTCTTCGCTGAACACGGCATTAATTTCGGGTAAGCTGTCTTTATTATACAGCACTCTGACCAAGGAAAAACAAATTTTTCAATTGTCTAAATTTAAAGGGCTGGCGAATAAAATTTGTTCAATGTATCTTCACACCCTTCGTCGCGTAGATGCAGACATCAAAAGTTCATTTTCCAGATCATTTTCACCAACTGTTATTAATTTGTATGCATTGACATATATATATATATATTATAAATAACACATATATGGATGTCAATAAGGCATATATGTAATATTTTTGTCTAAATTAGCAAAATTATAATACAATTTATGAAATCAAGGCAGTTGATGTATTAATTGTAATAATTGTCATATAAGCTACGGCAGAAGTTCTACATTTTGATACAGCATGTTAATAAATGTCTTCTTCACTAATTTGCAATCACAACTATACAGCTAACTTGTAATAGAATTGCACCTTCTAAAAGGGATGTCAAAACGAGTCATAATTTTCCCTACTCTGCAATGAACTGATCCGGAAAGTTACGTCATCAGTCTCAGCACTCAGTCTCACGATGCCTGCGATTGTTTAAAATCTAGTGTATCTCATATCAGTTTAGCAGTTGGGGCTTGAGGGACATTGCCGCATTTGCAGAACAACATGGCTCAGTCTATCATTTCAGCAATGAAATTGTTTAGAGAATCAAGAGAATGCCATGATTGAAGTAAAATTGTTTACATTTGTATTTATATAGTCATTCTACTCGGATATTTTATCAGAAATATATTATTATATATCTTGTACACTGTGTTCCCAATTATTATGCAACTATGCTTTTTTCTAATATCTCAAAAAGAATTAACACTATTGGGATATCCTTTACCCATAATGGCATGTGTGCCGTAAAGCAAGTATTCTGTGACTTTCGTCCAATTCTGTTGTTTTAGTGAGGAGTTATGCTATATGATCAGGTTTTTGGGGTGTTCCCAATTATTATGCGATTTCTTTGAAAGCTTCCATTGCCACCCAAAATCAACAAAGTTGATTATGAATTGACACTAGAATATACTTCATAACACTTAATAAAAAAATAGAACCATCATTTCAAATGTGGATGCCTTCATGACCAAGAAATCAATATAATACAACTGCATTGAAAAACCATTTAAATTGGCTTTTTTCTCAATAAAGAGGCCTCCCATACTCTTAAAAAATTTAATATCAATTAAATTCCAGCTTAGAATATATCTGTAGCACACCACGGTCATACTGTGCGATGAAACACCAAATCTGGTATCTCTAAAAAATATGACACCAAATCAAAAACTCACACTTCTGTTTCCCATTGGAATAGCATTGGCAATTGGATGCGTTCAATTCATTTCAAGATATTTGTCAAATACAGTGGTGCAACTTAATTGCCATTGGTTTACAGGATAGTTCTAAATCTAAGAAAAGTGGAAAATGACGTAGGTAATGATTTTTCATTTTGTCTGGCTGACAGAGGCTTTTTATTGCAATAAAACTGTAATTTCAATGCTATTTCAATGTTGGAGAAAAACATGAATTTCTTGACTATGAATGCTTCTATGTTTATAATGATGGTTATACATTTGGTTTTGTGTTAAGGGGTATATGTTGGTTGCATCTTTAGATTAGTTTGGGTCATTTTGAGTGGCCAAGGATGCTTTTCTAAGAATTTGCATAATAATTGGGAACACCCCAAAACATCATTATATGGCATAACTCCCAACTGAGTCAATGGAATTGGACAAAATGGGCAGGATACTAGCTCCATGGTACTCTTATCATTATGTGAAAAGAATATTCAAATAGTGTTATTTCTTTTTGAGATAATGCAAAAAAGCATAGCTGCATAATAATTGGGAACGCAGTGTATATACAATATGTATACAAGGGGCCTGTGTCATATCTCATTGCTCATACATTCAGGATGAATCTGCTCACCATATTGCAGTACACTTAAATTCTTCCTGCACCTGCATAAAACTGCAGAATTGTTTCCTGTAGAATTTTTTACAGAACTGCAGTTGACCATTAAAGAAAAGTATGCTTTTTAAGTTTATATATAATTATGTAGAACTCTGAAAATATATTGAGAACATTCCAGCCGTGAAGCGGTTGGTAGGTCTAACCTCTGAGTGATTAAGTCACAATGAGAATTATATTAATTTGAAGGTTTTTCTCTTTAATATTGAAGTCTGAAAGAAGGTATAATATATCCTCAGAATCACTCAGCATTCATTTTCAGCAATGCAGAATCCGTTGGCTTCTGGGGGCTTACAGCGGTCCCCAGACCCCCGGCCTTTGCTGTAGTGCACCCCCTGTAGTCATTCTCCTGGATCCCCCCCCCCTTTCCTGTCAACTTGACATCCGTTTTGAAGTAAAATGATGTTCTATATTCTTTTACAGGATGCTGGACGAGCGCAAAACATCCAGCCCCAACAACCTATCATCATGAATCAGCATGTTACACAGGCCGCCAAAAACTCCCAGCCTCCTGTAGCTCCTCAAAACTCCAAAGCACCAATAGCTAAAGCAGCGGAGCCTCCTCTTCCACAGTATCCTCTGTCTTTCACGCAGAACCAGGCACCTTTAGCCACCAGTGCCTTTGCAGTGTGCTCTGGCCAGGACAAACGCCTCCCAAATAGTGATCCCAGGCCTTCAGCGGGATGTAGAGGTTGGAAACAACGAAAAGGAATCCATTTTGAATGCAGACAGCCACTTCCAGTCACATGTGAAATGACACGTTCAGTAGCCAGAGATACGTTTTACAGGTAAATTGCCTAATTTTGTGCATTATTTTGATGTAAACTGAACCAAATTAAAAACGCAAAACTATTTCCTAGGCTTTATTTTTTTGGAAATGCTTGACATTTGCAGTCAAGCATGTGCTTATGTGTAATCAGTTACTAAGCAACTACATGAAACCACTCCCGTATGGCAATTTTTTGCCCATCTGCACTCTAAAAACAAGTGTTTAAGAAACAACACTAAAATAAACACTTTTTTGTTACACTTAATAAACGCGTGAAAGTGTTTATGATTTTTAACACATTTAAGTGTTTTTGATTTTAAACACATTTAAGTGTCTTTGATTATGAACACAAAAACGCTTTAATAGCTTGTTACACTTTATTAACACTAAAAAGTGTTTATAACAATAAAAGTGTTTGATCTTAAACACTCAATGTTTTTCCAGGATGACTGCAGACAAGGTGTTTATCATATTAAAGAGTTAAACAAAAAGCATTTATAATTAAACACTCTGGTGTTACACTATTAACACATTGTTAATGTACATCACAATATCAGTTGTTCAGATGCTTTCGGAATAAATGACATAGTTACAATAGTGAAATCAAGTAACAATTTATAAAAACCAGTGCAAATGAAAATATATATTTAATCTAAATACTTCATAGATTGAATTTAAATACTTCATAGATTGAATACTTCATTTATTGAATTTAAATACTTCATAATATTATATAATCAAACTAACTATCCTCATTAATTTCAAAAGGCTATTTTGTGAAGAAGATGACTGCTAATATTAATGATGAAAGGATGGATGGGTGGTTGGGCTTTTCTGTATCTCGCACTCGATAGGCTACCGAGTGCAGGAAGAGGTCACAGCTATGAGGCAAATGTTAATTTAAATAGCCATGCAACATAGGCCCAGGTGACCCGGTAAGAGCTATATTCAATCCCTGGACCAGGCAATTACTAATGCTACTTTTAAAATGTTTTTACACAAAAAAAACTGGATGGTATATATTATTTGTGCCTGCGCTCCATCGATAGTGCAAAAGTAGGCTGTCCTTGGTTTCTTAAAAATTTTTAAATTTCAGGGTGAGGTGGGGAAATCCCCTTTGACATATTCTTTTCTAAAACTTTCATATTCATAAAAAAATTGTATTTAATGCATTGGATGATGGAATGGATTGACTATTGAAGCTTAAATTCTTTTATTTGACACTTTCAAACCACCATTAGACACTGAGTCATCACAGGGGCTGGATATGCCTTAAAGTTCCTGATAATTTAGCCCACTTTGAAACCTGACAAAAAATGACAAGAAAATAGATAGTTCATATAAATATTTTATTCTTCAGTTGAGCACTGACACTGAAGGACATATTCAACCATTTTGTAAGTATACCATAAAACCTTGCAAAATTGTCAAAGAAATTCAACAATTGAATCATATTCCCAATCCAACTGCTGTTTCATGTTGTGAATACTGCATTTGAAATTCCCCCATCTTACCCTATTGTGATGAAAAACAGAACACCCTTTGTTAGCACATTGGTGTACAATCAAAATCTTACCATGTCATCATTTTGCCTGCATTTTAATGGTATCCCATTACTCCACGTGATATTTCCACATCATTGCTGTAATACCATTCAAAAATGTTTCAATTCTCAATGCAATCCATTTAGGAGTTGCAGAAAAAGTGACAAGTTCTCACATAACAGTCAAATTTCTTCGAATAGCGCTTTAAATGTGTTTCTTTGAAAATGGATAAGACTATTTTAGAATACAATCGTACGATTGTTTTGATATTCAAGAAGCTGTCCAGATATGGCTGGATAGTCAAGGTCCTTAACACAAGATGTGCAGTGCGTCTGTAAAAGCTTCAAATATGATTGCGGCAATGATTGTCCCTCAGCAACGGTATAAATCCATTTGAGAAACCGACTGTAGCGCAAATATTTGGAATGAGATGTTTCCAGATCGAGTAATCTTCTTCAATGGTACGTCATTCTTTCCAATGTTGTCCACCTGCAAATGTATGAATCCTTGTTAACTAATATTTAGGCATAATATCATGAATATTGATATAATATCTCATCACACATAATTTTCTGAAATTTACTGAAATGGTAATAAAATTGAAAGTGCAGCTATGCAGATCTTTAGAATCATGTATGAAGGATATGACTTGCAGTTCATCAGTGAGAATCAGGGCATGCTTTCAACTAATTTTGCAGCCAAACTGTTCAGGGATAGTAGGGACCAGACAATGATTTAAACATTTACCCCATTACATATGGTCAGAATAAAATAAATCGACAATTTCATGGCCAATCTAAACAATGTCCAAGTGACACTAAGTCTTGGTAAATTAACTTATTTGAAAGTATTGGATGTATCAAAAGCAAAGCGACAGAACCAGGAGATTATAAACTTAGGTATTATTACAGGCATTTTAACCAAATGTTAATTACGCACAATATTTACCTCAAAGACTTTGTTGCTTTTTCTTTCCTTTTTCTCCTTTGCTTTATGTTGCAGCTCTCTTTTTGTCAGATCTATTGGAGTCCAAATTTCTGTGGAAAGAAAAAGTTACAAAATTCAAAACTGCAATGAACAACTAAAATATCTTAAAGATATTCGGAAAAACTAGTTAAAATGGATATATAACATAAGACCTCCATCAAAAATCCCTGAAAAAAAAGTCTGAATTTCCTCCAGATGCACAGCATGCCCTTATGAACAATTAGCACATATAATGGCACAGCATCGCCCATGCCCCGCATGTTTTATCCTATGTTTATCCTATCCGTTAGCCAGTTTGTCCCGTTCGTTTATCCTATCCATTTATCCTATCCATTTATCCTCTCCGTTTATCATATCTGTGTATCCTATCCGTTTATCCTATCCGTGTATCCTACCCGTTATCCTGTTTATCCCATTTATCCTATCCATTTATCCTATCTATTTATCCTATCTGTTTATCCTATCCGTTTATCCTATCCGTTTATCCAGTACCCCATAAGCACTGGTTCATCCCATTTATCCTGTTTATCTATCTATTTATCCTATTTGTTTATCCTATCTGTTTATCCTATCCGTTTATCCTATCAGTTTATCCTATCCGTTTATCCTATCCATTTATCCTATCCATTACCCTATCCGTTACCCTATCCGTTTAACATATCCATTTATCCTATCCGTTATCCCGTTTATCTCGTTTATCCCGTTTATCCTATCCATTTATCCTATCCGTTTGTCCTATCTGTTTATCCTATCCATTCATCCTATCCGTTTATCCTATCCCTTTATCCCATCCGTTTATCCTATCCATTTATCCCATCCATTTATTCTATCGGTTTATCCTTCCCGTTATCCTGTTTATCCCGTTTGTCCTATCCATGAATTGTATCCGTTATTCTATCCGTTTATCCTATCTGTTTATCCTATTCGTTCATCCTATCCGTTTATCCTATCCATTTATCCAGTATCCCATAAGCATTGGTTCATCCCATTTATCCTGTTTATCCTATCTGTTTATCTTATCTGTTTATCTTATCTGTTTATCCTATCCATTTATCCTATCCGTTTATCCTATCCGTTTATCCTATCTGTTATCCTGTCAGTTTATTCTATCCGTTTAACATATCCGTTTATCCTATCCGTTTATCCTACCCGTTTATTCTACCCGTTATCCTATCCGTTTATCCTATCCGTTTATCCTATCCGTTATCCCATTTATCCCGTTTATCCTATCCGTTATCCCATTTATCCCGTTTATCCTATACGTGTATCCTATCCATTTATCCTATCCGTTTATCCCATTTGTTTATCTCAGCCATTTATCCCATACGTTTATCCCATCCGTTTATCCTATCCGTTTATCCCGTTTATCCTACCTGTTTATCCTATTTGTTAATCCTATCTGTTAATCCTATCTGTTTATCCTATCCGTTTATCCTCTCCGTCTATCCTATATGTCTGTCAACCCATCTATCCATTAAGCCATCCGTCAATCCATTCCTCCATCTATCTATCCATCTATCCTATCTGTTTATCCCAGCCATCTATCCTATCCATCTATCCTATCTGTCTGTCAATCTGTCTATCCATCCGTCTATCTATCATTCAATCCATCCGTCAATCCATTCATTCACCTATCTATCTACGTTTCTATTTATCCTATCCGTTTATCCTATATGTTTATCCCGTTCGTTTATCCAGTTTATCCTACCTGTTTATCCCATCCGTCTATCCTGTCTGTCTGTCAACCCATATATCCATCAATCCATCTGTCAATCCATTCCTCCATCTATCTATCTATCTATCCTGTCTGTTTATCCTATCTGTTTATACTATCCATCTATCCTATCCTACTGTATATCCCATCCATCTATCCTATCTGTCTGCAAATCCGTCTATCCATGCATCTATCTATCTATCTATCTATCTATCTATCTATCTATCTATCTATCTATCTATCTATCTACCTATCTATCTATCTATCTACCTATCTATCTATCTATCTATCTATCTATCTATCTATCTATCTATCTATCTATCTATCTTTAGACATCACCAAGATAATAATACCATTGGAAAAGCTGGTATCTAACTGACAGTTTTGCATGTTAGCGCCCAGCTAAGGATTAACACTATTAATAACAGCAAACAAACAATCAGATTATTGTTTATTTTGCAACAATTTAAAGTTAAAAGGTATAATAGAACAGGCATATGATGTCTAAGTCAGTTAGATACCTCATTGTCGGGTTCTAACATGCATTTTTGTCAGTTAGATCCCTCCCTCCAAATCGGTATCTAACTAATACATATGTCTATCTTTTGTTTACATGAGTGTATATTATAACCAGTATTTTATTTACATAAATATAAAACAGATTTATATAATATATAGTAAGTTGCCCGTAGATTGGAGGGAAGAGAATAGAATAATATGAAATAGATACAATATAAGCCCGTGCTACCTGTATAATTAGTTGGAAAGATGCATGAACTATACTGAGATGCAGGAATTGCTGAGTTTCTCAGAAATAGAATGTGGTGCAAAGAGAGGAAGTGGCAAAGGACTTGCAGGTGCTGCCCTCTTGTGTAATGTATCTGAATGTGTTGCTTGCAGTGGCCATTCTGTGTACTAAAACTCACCCTGTAGAAGGGAAAATGGCCACCACAATGCAGGCTTTCTGGACCTTGATAGCCTCTAAAACTGATAATAGTAAATTTTCTAATATTGAATTAAACTGAAAATACGAACCGTTGTGTACATCTACAATGGTATCAATGTGTTATGCATATGATAAGAACTTCCAGAGTGGGCTGGTTGAGGCCACAGCATTGGTTGTTTCACCCCTTCAGTAGATTTCAGCACTAAAGCATAATCGCCCTATGCATAGCATAGCATGGGCGATAATTATATGCCCACCCCCTCCTGATCCAGTTCATCCCACAATTAAAGATACATGACTGCAGTTTGATGGTTTGAAATTTTAACAATTACATGTGTTTATAAAGATTGATGTTAATCAAAATAGCGTTGCCTTACAATAATGCAATATTTACCTCAGTGACTTGCTAGTTACAGTGTAGATGCGAACTTTATATCATTTTGGTTTGCCTCAAGTTGTAGCTGGATTCTTTCAAAAATATTTAACACTCGAGGATGAAGTCCAGATTTCTGCTGAAAATAAAATAACGTTGTCTCGTGATTGTCAAATAAATTTGATACAAATTTTTTTAATCCATGTTGGTTTTTTGCATTGAAATTTGGTTTTTCGAAAAAACATTTTGAATGTAAAAAAACAATTTTGTCCCGACATTTTTTAGAGTGTAGATGCAGGGGCGTATCTAGAAATGACCTGAGAGGGGGGGCATTACATGCATGGGGTGAATATGCGGCGCTCCGCAGCGTTTCCTATCTCTTCCTTGTTAATTTTTGGCCTGAGGGGGGGGGCATGGCCCAATGCCCCCCCTAATACGCCACTGGCTAGATGTGAGCTTACGAGAATGGCACAAGGAGGGCACGCATGATGATGATGTTTACCTCTGCAGCTGCTAAACAGATGGTGTGAGGTCCTTTTGATGACCTTGAGCGCTTTTCACTCTGAAGCTTTTATAGGCTGTTTTAGGACCTGTTTTAATAGTCACCACATTGCTCTGGGATGCCATTGTAGTATGGGACAAACTCTGACCTGACCCTTCAAACGACAAATTTTTAAGAAGTCAGGTGGCACTATCTTATGGTGAATTGTGTGGCCTTCTTCATCATTTTCTTCAAGCTTTCGCATTAAATCATTAGATTTGCTACATTGGGTGCCCAGTTCCCAGTGCCCAGTGCCCAGTGCCCCAATACGGTGGCGATACCCCAATGTGACAAACTCAAGCATTTCCACAAAAAATTTAATTCTGAACGGTTCCTAGTATTGCTAGGCCCTATTGCATATTTCAAAACATAGTCTTCAAGCTGGTGCTTGTGATTTCAGCAACATGGTGCGAACTTCTGCTAAATGTGATGGACTGTCAGAAATTGGGGATGAGGGAAAAGATGGTGTTTGGAGAGTGTGCCTGTCTGCACCTTATGAACTGAAGAGAAACTCCTGCCTGGTCTACTCTTTCGGGTAAGTGGGAGCATCTATGCACTTCCCCACCAGTGTTGTGCCTATTACTCAGTCATAGTAACTAGTTACATATTACATATTACTAAAAAAAATGTAATATGATCTGTTACATATTACTTTTAAAATTGATAAAAATTAATAATATTACTATTACATATTACTTATTACTTTTGTTTCTTGTGTCGCATTTAGTAGACATTTATATGGGTCAAGCAGTGGTCTAGAGATGTACATAAATGACCTGATTTAATTGAATGTTTGGGGTCTGGTTCGACTCTCTTTTAATAATTCAAAAGAACTTTGATGGGTCCTGGGGTACCTCCAATTTTATGTCACTCCTTCCTCCTCACCTCTCTCGGTTCTCTCACTTTCATCCCCTACCTTGGTCCCCTTCACCTATCTCTACCCACCCCCACCCCCCAAAACCTCCACCAATATCTGACTTGAATATAGATGGAGCCACCAGTGTCTACATCAGCACAGATACTAAGGTCAGCAGTGGCTTCACATAAACATTTTTTTAGCCGATGCCCAGGGCATTAGCAATACAAGATATGTGAAGTAACTTACTTGCCATAGGCGGATATAAGTTCACCACCAAGAGTCCACCAGGTGGATTTGTCAATGGAAATAAGGAAACATGTGTGAAGACACATCATCAAAGTTTGTGCACTTTTGGGGAAACCCTGGGCTAAATTTAGACATGTTGGGAAATGTCAGTGTGACCTTGCTGCAGCTGAGATTCCCAGAAAAGGCCACAACTGCATTGTGGCTCTTTTCATGGAGCAGAGGAGATCTTTTAGAGCTGCCAATAGCACAGATCATCTGTCAGATGGTTAAATAAATATGATAGACAGACAGAAGATATGCAGACAGGTATATAGGTAGAAAGGCTATGAAAGAGATCAGACATGAAGGAACTTGCAGCATTGAATTGAAGCTGCCCATGGAATTCTCATCAACTCCTCAACAAATCTCTTTTAAAAATCCCATTATCTAGCAAAACATATTATAACTACAAATATCGGCTATATTTTTTTCCGAAAAAAATTTTCTTGTTACTATATTCATTCATGAATATTTCATCCAAATAAATATGAAAGCATTGTCTATGGTATGAGAGTGCCAACTACCACAGTAATGAGCAAATACCAGCAGGTACTACATAGTACAAGTCAGCTGAAATGTAGGCAGAATACAACTGCAAATGAACATTCTGGATACCTGTAAATATGCTTTTCATCAGCATGGAAGTAACCTGGAAGTAACGTGAAAGTAAAAAACCCAGAATTCGTAAGTAACTGTAATAATATTCTTCATTGTTTCATGAAATGCTCAGTTGCGTAACTGGGGTGTCCCGGAT
This sequence comes from Platynereis dumerilii, assembly GCA_026936325.1. NCBI lineage: Eukaryota > Metazoa > Annelida > Polychaeta > Phyllodocida > Nereididae > Platynereis > Platynereis dumerilii. Next base: position 10,078,723 of record JAPTHN010000002.1, on the reverse strand, counting down.
GGGGGGGCACCTGGGGGGGCACACAATTCTCTGGGGGGGCACCCACTATACTAATTGTATATTTTAGCCAGAGTTGGAAAGTTCATATGGGGGGCACCTGGGGGGGCACAGGTCCAATATGGGGGGGCCTGTGCCCCCTCGTGCCCCCCCATAGGGACGCCACTGGAAATGGTTATATTACTGAGTTACTCAATGAAGTAAAAATATTACGTAACGGATTTCGTTACTAACGCGTTAGTCGCATCACTGTTCCCCACACATGTGATAATATTTAGGTAGCAACCACCAGATCCGGGGGTGAGGGAGTGCCTTGTAGTTATTTTGGTGATAAGACATTTCTTGACCGGTTTAGGTGAATGAATTCTTTCCTGGTAGTCTTGAAATAAATAACTGCGGTGAGAATGTTCCTTAACTGAGTGTATATCATTTAATTGCAACCAAATATTGTAGGACATCAGATGCTCGAAATAAATAATTGTCTGGCATCTCCATGAAATAAAATTTAGCATCGGGGAAAATTCCAAGCAGCCTGTCTCCCCCGAATATATTTTATAAGCGTTATAGTAAGCGTGAATAAAATGCCGTTCTGAGAGAAACTATACGTGCATACATGTATGGCAATAAAGTATTTCTTCACTGAAAGAAATAGTTTGTTTATAAAACAGACAAAACAAACGTTAATGGTGTCCATCCAATGTCTTTGTGTAATATCAGACAAAATATATATAATTCTTATTTTTGACATTTCTTTGATCAGGTTACACATAAAATTCATCACAATTGACAACTTTCTTGGCTGTGTCACCCGAAAATTTTGCCTGATATACATGTATACCCAAAATGTGGAAGGACACCAGCTAACATATTTTGCCTACATCAAACTGACCTTTAGTATTTATAAATGTAATATCCTGGCATGCATTTTTGAGCAACATAAACAATCAAAATATTTTATATTATGGTAAAAGGAGTCCTGAGTGGTAAAACTTCATACATAATTGCACAAAATCATAATACTATTTTCTTTGCTCATGTTGTCCACAGCATCAATTACGAGTGGAGTTTTGATGACGCCCTCTCCAAGGTACACCGGTGTGACGTGCGGGCCTTTGACCCTTCGTAAGTTTTTCAACAATTGCTTTCATAAGGGACCGTTCAGAATTTATGACTGGGGGGCTGAGGGGGTACTAACTTTTCACACGTGTTTCAAGGGGGGTAATAATTTTTGACAACACTTCGAAGGGGGGGTAAGAAATTTTAACAAAGAAAATATGTTAAAAAACATGCATAAACTCATTTTATTTGGACTTTTTTACGCGCTAAAGTCCGCAAAATGACGCGAATCTGTACGCGTGGCCATGTATAACAATATATATATGTGTATTGCTTTGTATGTCGAGGGGGGGGTACTAAAAATACGTGTGAAACCTAAGGGTGGGGTACTAAAAATCTGCATGAAACTCAAGGGGGGGGTGTCAATTTTTGACGGGAAGTTCCAGCAAAACTCCCATCCCCCCCCCAGTCATAAATTCTGAACGGTCCCTAAGTTGTTCGCAATAAATAAATTTGATGGTAGCAGCAACTGCCAGGCAACTGATTAGTTGCTGTTACAATGCTGCAGCATGCAGAAGCTCTTACTTACTGAGTACAGGCCAACTGTTGAACATATGAAATGTGTGCTGAGTAGGGGGAACCGGGGTACATTGGGAAATGGGGCGCCATGGGACAGTGGGCTTTTCTTGGTTCCTGACAAGGTTTTCATATGGTACTGCTGTCAAATTGTGTAAATTCCCATCCTGATGTTTCTATCCTTTTATCAGCAAATTACAGCCACATGTATAGAAGTGTGGTGATAAAAAGTTTGTTTTCCTACAAATCAACTATATTTAGAGGGATTCAATTCAAACCATTCTCTGGACAAACCATGAATAATAAGGCTTTGTCAATCCTTGTATACACCGGAAATTGCAGATATGAATTGTTATTCTGATAAACACACTCACTGGTACACTGAAAATTAGCAATTTGGTGTAAAAGTCATATCGGGGCTCATTGGGATACTGAACATGGAGCAAATTGGGACACACTTTATATGGCAGAATGTATGTGTCTCAAGTCAACTGAATGACCTGGACCAGCACCCAATTGGTATTCAGGCCAAAGTGAATGGAGACACAGTGGATTACCATGCTTTATGAACACATTTATCACAAAGCACTGTGTGTTACTTACATAGATGTCCACACCCAGGACAGTTTATGTTGAATGTTTTTAAAGTTATTAACTGTTGGCACTACAAGGTGTTATTTTTTCACGGAATATAGTCTTACGCACTTCTATGTAATATCTGGGCACATGGAGTGCCCTGTCGGGCACATTGGGACAGTCATGATTACAACTCACATTTTGCTGTCTGGCAGTAAAAGGGTTGGTGCTTTCAAATCCATTATGTCTTGGATTTAAGCTCAATACGTAGTAGTATAGGTGACTAGTCATGAACCTTTGGTGATATTCATGCAAACTTCTGAGTTGCTCAGTGCTTTCAGGGTGGGGCAAGAGTAGTAGATATGAAAAGCGTCCCAAAGTGTCTTTGTTCCCCCTACCGGTTGAGTATTACTATAGTATTGACTGGTGACAGTGGTGAGTGATTTCCGTTTGCAGAATGAACCAAGAAGACCACCAGAGGGACGACAGGATCTCCTTCTACAACCTCGGAATCAAAGGTCACGGCATGAAATTCGAGGATGCCCAGAAAAACAAGTGGAAGATGATGACGATCAAAGAGATTGCAGAAATGCTGGGACACAGCAATGTGAGTAGCAGCATGCTGCAGCAAGAGAAAGTATTAATTTGAAATGCAAACAACCTCCATGTATTGAGACATGGGTCTTTGGTGTAAACAATTAGAAATCTGAAATAATGTTATTTTAGTTCATGGAAAAGTTTGCTTTGCTTCCAGATATTCATATATATTTCAAAAATTGTAGACATTGAGATTGAATGTGAAATTATTTCTAGGACATGTATTCTATAGGGAAAGGGACATAAAAAAATTATGACATCCCTTTCCCTATTACACAGAATAACATGTCCAAGAAAAAAAATTCACATCCAGTCTCTCTATTATAACAAAACAACCCAAGTCAGGGTCACTGAGTAACAATATCACGAGCTGTTGTGTGAATTAATATCACTCGAGCCCGCAGGGCGAGAGTGATATTAATTCATACAACAGCGAGTGATATTGTACGAAGTGCCCTGACGCGTGGTTGTTTTGTTTTTATCACCTGGTTTTACCTCCAATTTTCAGTTATAAAGAGGGACTATTTTCTGCCATTACAAAAATGTTACGTCACCATGGAGCAACAATGGACATGACGTCACAATCCCATTATTCTGGCCCTTGTTTGGTTTGTGACATCATCAGGCTGCTGTAATGCTGGTGATGTCATAACCATTGTTAAAAAATATCGCCCTTGAAGGGTGGTATTTTTTACAATATCATAGACCCTGATATTTTGACTGTAAACAGCGATATTCACAGTCAACCAGGTGATAAAATTATGAAATCATCCAGTCTTATCTGGTGAAAATGAGAACTGCCTGCTGCTGCCACCTGGCACAAAGTTGTATGCCGTAGCATTACTGCATCCAAGAAATATTTCCAATTTCATGACACATTCACAAAGTTTCTATTCAAGATTGGGGCAAACCAGAATCAGACTCGTCAATCACATTATCTAAGGAAGTAGACAAGGCCATCAGCACACCCGGAAACGGCCTTGGTTTTTTCCAGACATAATTTGTGTGTTCCTCACAATCGGTTTATGTGGACCGCTCGCTAGAGCTTTCGTAATTGCATACTAGCCACCAGGTGGCAACACATGCCAGCATATGTTCTGCCAAGGCTGGAAAAAGCAGTGGCTATGAAACAGCGGCCCACTTGTAGCCAGGAAATTATCTGTAATGTGGGTAGCAAAAGGTCACCTTGTTGGAGTGCATTGTTGGAAGTTTTGGAACAACCTTGTTAGGCAACACACTGGTGCGGCCTACACACAAAACTGTGACTGTACTTTCTCCGCAATTTTCTATACTGTGTTGTCACACTATAAATAATATGTAAATGGCACTGCCATGAAATTCGCGCAGCACTGTATAATAATAGAAAGATAAAATATACACAATGTAGATAAATAGATGTTACATAATCATCAGTTTATAATGATTATGAAACGTTAATTTTGTTATGTTTTCTTGCTGTCTGTTTTGAAATTAAATGAATCACTTGTTATTAATTTAATTTAGCTTGTCAAGGCTAATAAATAACAATTCCATAAAAATTATAGGGACATGGAATATTACTGGAGAAATTGAATTTTTAAGACACTTTTGAAGATGAATATGTTTTTTTTTATACGAAACTAAATCATTGATCAGAAGCTAGGCACACTTGACCTAATTTCAAACTGTGGACTGTTGATGTTGAGACCATCACTGCACAGATTTTTGAGTCTTCTCCTCTGCTCATTTTCGCTTTGCGAAACGGCCTGCGGCCGTTTCGCTTGTGAATATAAACTGTCACAAGAAGATGATTAGACCAATGTAACAGTTTCCCAGATGATGCCGCACCATAGGCATTGGAGACTGGAGATCGAGGTGATCTATTACGGAGAAGTTCATAATTGGGTCAATGGGCTCTCTGCCCAAAATTTTTCAAATCTTTACATGAATTCAATGATTTGCAGGATTTTGCCCCCTGGTTTCTAAGCCTGTGTTTTTCACTTCAACTGCGAAAGCTAGTTTTCGAAAAGAAATAATAATTGTTTTGTAATGTATGCTCTTTTTTCAGAGAATAATAGATATCTTAAAGGTGGACATCGAATACGCCGAGTGGGATTCATTTGAAGATTTGGTCACATCGGGATTGTTGAAAAATATCAAGCAGCTGGTGACAGAATTCCACGCATGGGCCGACCACACTTATGCCTATGTGCGGTTTTACAGAATCCTAGTAGCCTTGGAAAATGCTGGCTTCGAAAAATGGTTTATCAATAACAAGACAATGATGAAGTATAATTCCAAAGAGCCTCAGACAGGCAAAAAAAAGACTTATTACTTTCAAACTGATGTGAGTTATATCAATACTAATTTCTTGTGATCTGAGTGATGACTTGGTGTAGACTCTACATATCATTTTTTGCTAAAATCTTATACATTAAATTGATGATATGCACAATATTTGTTTGAAGCTTTTTATAGATGATTACATTATGTTATTATGTGAATTGTTTTGAGGATTTGTAAGCCCCTGCAGGGCTGGGTGTATTTTACTCAGAGCAATAAAGAATCTATCTGTCTAAAACCTGACATCAGGCGCCGTGTTCCTCTTTAATGATGCTATCATGGAATGATTGCCTTATCTTGCCCTGATAGAATTTGTATCTGGGACCATTCAGAATTGATGACTGGGGTGGGTGGGAGTTTTGCCAGAACTACCCATTAAAAATTGATATTCCCCCTTGAGTTCCAAGCAGATTTTTAGTAACCCGCCCTTTGTTTTTATGCATATTTTTATTACCCCCCTCGACACACAAAGCAATACGTACATATTGTTAATACATGTGCCACTTGCACATTTGTGAGTAAAGATTCGCGGACTTTAGCACGTAAAAATGTGCGGTCAAACTGAGTATATGCGCTTTTTATTACATTTTTCTCTTATTACAAGTGAACAGTTAGTACCCCCTCGGGCGAAACTCCCCCCCCCCAGTCATCAATTCTGAACGGTCCCTTATAAGTACATTGTCAGAATTACTTGCCAGAAATACACTGCTCACACAAGTTAAGGGAGCAAGAGGTTTTTCATTTTATTGGTCAGTATGTACAAATGTTGACTGATATGAGGGCAACAGTGTTCGGCCTCGTGAAACAGCAAGGTGACTGTCAGTCCCGAGGGTCAAACAGATTGCACTGTTGCCCGAAGTAACAGTCAATAATTGTTTTGTTATACCTTGAATGCAATTCTGACAAAAAAGATAACTTTGGAGAGACCGGAAATTTCTCCATCAAAGTTTCAACTTTGATCAGGTAGTCATCCAGATTTAAAAGTCATATAAATTTATGATACTATCCACAAGTTCTATTGTCATTTAATGTTGTGAAGAGCAATGATCTATTTATAGCCTCACTCTGGTGATGTCACAACTCTGTGACATCACAATGGAGTGGCGTCACAATGGTCACAAATACACAGTTAATCATTTGAAATAAACAAGTGAAGCTGCAACAATATCTTGGATCAAATCGTCTTTTGCATTTTCATCAGATGAAAAAGGTTTAATTTGTGGTTCCACCACCCACTTCTGTACAGCTACCTTGATCAGCAGTCAGCCTCAGTGTGAATTCGGTGAACTGATGCCCTCCGAGAGGGCAACAGTCTTTTCTGATCCCTGTCATTTGACGTCATTCTGACCAATCACAGAAGAGGAATTGCATTTGAGGTGTAGTAATTATGGCTGTTTCAGCGGATTATAATTCTCCAAATATAAGGAGACCATTGAAGTGCGAAGAGATTTGTCACAGATATTCAATAAAAACACACAGGGTTAAACAAAACTGAAACCCTAACCCTATCTGTAAACCTAACTCTATTTGTAACCCCGATTTTAAACCAAATCTTGGGTCTGTTTCCACTTATGATGTGTTGACCCTGTGTTTCATCATTAAATTTCTGTAAAAAAAACATCCTTACGTAGGCCTACTCATTATTTTTGGGTGTTCATACTGGAATTGAAAATAATTGCCACTTTGCTCCCTTTGAAAAATGATATGAGCCGTGTACTTATCATCGTTGTCATAACCAAAGGGGCACACAACGTAAACATATCATTGCTAATTGGTGGAGGGCTGGTCTGTTGGTCCCATAGAAACGTGTGTTAGAAAGCAAAATGGCATGCCGTGCATTCACCATGTCCTCAATTAATTTAATGACCCCCTTATAACTCAATCGAATATGATCATCTTATTAACTTTTCTCATAAATTGTGAAGAGAGTGCTATTCTATCGATCTATCTATCTATCTTTAGACATATTTGGCAGGTTGTGGTGCACCACAATTAGTCTCAGGATGGACGGACCTAAAAGAAGAAGAAGAAGATGCTTCTCTGAAGCCTTCTCAGAAATCTTCTGCTCACCAACGAAGAATTTTGGGGTAAAGGCAAATATTCGGAACAGTGAGACATAAGATTATAGACAGGGCATCTTTGGTAGCAGTGTAAAACTGGGGTATCATACCTTTGAGTGGTTCTTGCATCAGTGAAATGCTTTAGGATCCACAAAACTTTGGCATGATAATGCCGTTGATGATGACAAAGGGCCCGATGGCCTGCTCTCGGACACAAAAAGTAGTCACAATGTGAATACAGTGTTGATGGTTTTTCACAATGAACTTTATACTAGATAGCTTTAATAGAAAAGGATAATTTGGTTCTCAAAAGGTTCAATATGAGATAATGATTTCGTAGTGAATGCCTTCAAGATGATGTTTTCAGCAATGAACAGACATATTTTTAAAAGAAAAATTTCTTGAACTCCAACGTCTGATTAACTTTTATTTTACAAAAAAAGAAGACATTTTGAGAAAAAGAAATATAACAAAACTTTCTTAATTCTAATTTTTGAATATCAAGAAATCAAGGCATGGGCGCGTGACGCCATCATACATTCCTGCAAAGAATTTTGTGAGAACTGGCCACTCTGTGTGATAGACAAATCTGTAGCTTGCAAACTCTGTGAAAATGTCTGGGAGTGCTGCAAAGAAAGCCAGTTCTTTGATGAGATAGTTCGCGCCTTCTTCAGAGTCAATGTTTTGAATTTGCTGCTGCCCTCTACCGGCCACTAATCTTTTCAGCGCCATCTGGGTAGTTTCAAGGACATCACTGTGAAACTCTGGGTTTGTATTATACAATTTTATAACTTCCTGCAGAATATCTTGATATTGTGGGCACGTTTCAACATCTGCCTTCCAATCAACAGTTGAAAACTGGCCTGAGTTGGAGTTGATAAGACCTGACTGGAAGACAGATTTTATTTTGTTGCGAAGACGGTTGGCCTTAATTCTGGCAGATCTCTCAGGATTGTTTGAGCCGACTGCTCTGTAGTTGTGTTCTGATATGATGTCTGGGATGAATAATTTCACCTGAAGAAAAAAAGTATCCGTTTTAAAAATATTTTTCTCCTTATAGCATGCAACGTTGTGGCAATAAATTGTAATGAGCTATGATATTAATAAAAAGTCATTCTTGTGTGCATAGAGTAGCGCGGGGCAAGCAGCCCCCCTTAACTTCGAGGTGCGATTTGACCTACTTTTTGTGGTCGATTATTTAAATGCTTATGTTGTCAGGAAGGGATCACTTGACTCTGCTTATAACTAGTGAAACAAATGTCTACCAATTTTAATAAAGGAGTTACAGCCCTTTTTGTAAAAAAAATAAAATGGCCTTCTTACCCCACCCATCGGGCAAGAAGCCCCCCTATTATAACCCTATGGCAATTTTTTTTGCGACTGCATTCAGCTTGAAAGTTATTTCTTTGGGTTCTTCTATCATTTTTGAGGCATTCTATTCACTTTTTCCGAATTTCTGAATTTTTCTGTTCATACATTTAATTTTTTGATATTTTTTACCCTGTTTTGATTTCGGCCAAATTTTTTCAATTTCAATTACCTATTCTATCAAGATTTAAGGCAAAGTACACATCATCAAGTGGTTCCTGAAGCAGCTCCAAGGCCTCAGTGAAGGGGGGCCTCATGCCCCAAACCATGTGGGGCCTCTCGCCCCAAACTCACATATTTTAATATGACCTCTATATTTCGAGCCAAAATGCAAAAAATATGATCCAAATCATATTCATGTAATGGTCATAAAGTGAAGCAATGCAGATATCCATTATACTTTTAAAAATTTCCAAAGTTATTTCTGACAACCACTTTCAAAGAATTAGTCAAAGTTACAAAAACCATGCACCTTTTTTCGTTTCTTTAATTACTCCTATGGTTTGGTGCTGTTTGCTCTGAAAATTTGTGACGTCACCTAAAAAGCCTCTCGCTTCAATCCTATCAATAAGAAAAAGCACCAAAAATGTGAGTTTAGATATAACCCTTGGGGGGCTTCTCACCTAACCCGGGCTTCGCCCCGACCCATTCTACTATTCAGGTTTGTTCAAAGAAAAGTTTGGAGATAAAATCAGAACGAAAAAACAATAGTGGAAAAAAATGCAAAGTTGCAGACAGACATTAGGGAAAAAACGTTTTGGGAGAAAATTATGACAAAAACTTTGTGGGGAAAGAAAATTTTAAAGAGAAAGAAGTTTTCTGAAAAAAAAAAATAGAAAAAAAAATAAGGAGGAGTTTTTGGGGCACAAATAATTTTTCAGGGATGGGGAATTGGGGAAATACAAATTTTTGATAGAGGAAAAATTTTGAAAAAAAAAGTTTTGGGAAAAAAAATTTGAGAAGAAAAATTTTGAAAGAACAAAGAAAAGGGCAAAAGAACAGCAAAGTTGCAAATTAAAGCCCTAGTATTTTCAAACTGATCATAGGCAATATAGTGTTAACAAAATTGAAAAGTTTTGTTTTAAAGAATGATCGTATACTATTTTTGCATATATGGGACATTCCAATATGTAATATTATACACTCACATTTTGTGAATTGTTCATAGCGAATTTGAAGATCTCGATTAAATTTTCGTCCTGGTAGTAGTAAGGATTCCCTGGGCTGATGCCCAGTACCATAGGAGAACATCCTTCCCTACCGAAGATGTCAGTGTTGACAGGCCTGTTGAATCCTTGGCATGTCTGGGATAAAAAGAAAAACATTGAACATTTGTTTTACAGGCAGAAATTAGGTCTACTTGGAGTAAATTAAGATAATGATGGCATTTTTGTGATAAAGTAAATATCATAAAGAATTACAGAAAAGCAACAATAGTGGCAATGCAAAAATAATGTGATAGTAACCATTAATGACCAGAATGATAAGGAATATATTAAACATTCTCAAAAGGGTCATTTGAGTAATCAAAATAATCCTAAGTTGTTGTAAAATTTAGTGAATGCGGATGATTCTACAATGCAATTAAACTCCAATGGCTTAATTATTGTCATTTGGCAGAAATTTTGACAAAAATACATGCATTCTAGATATGAGATCAGAAAAATTAGGGAACTTTAGAATATTTTATTCAGACAACCCTAGTGGGGATTCCATGCATCTTCTAGCCTATGCCGAAACTGCCTTATCAAAACTTCAAAGTCTTCGCTCCAACCAAGCTGGAATTGATCTTGTGAACAACTAGCACATTTTCAATCACCGTCTGGTAACTCTCCCGTTATTTTTGACTGTCCATTTCTTCTCGAGGGGGGGGGGAGATAAATAATTTCTTGCTCAGTTTTGTTGAAATAAATTATTCTTTCTTGGCAGTCTTGAACAAATAATTTGTGGTGGGGGTTTTTTCTTATGAAGGTGATGCTTGATTTAGGAATGAATATTCAGGAACTTGGCGCGCTTTGAATAAATAATTATGGCCGCCGTTACCGTGAAATAGATAATTTCCCGCTAAGGAAGACTCTAAGCCCCCCTGATTATTAAATGGTCGCCCCCTTTAATTGCTTTGCTAAAATCAAGCAAAACCGTGTCAAGAATAAACTCACAGAAATTATTTATTTCAAGACTGCCAAGAAGAAATGTATTCATTTCTCTAAAACTGAGCAAGAAATTATATATTTGTTTAAATAAAAAACAAAAAAAACTCCAAGCCCCCCCCCCCCTGGATAAGTGCTCGTCCCTCACTCTAGGCCTACTGTAATTTTGAATTACAGAGCAATCTTGTTCATTGGATGTATTTTGATTTTTAATTTAATCTACCACTTCAGTACGTTCCTAGTAAATCGTTTAAAGTTTGAAATAAAAGTGCTCTTACCATATTTGTGCCTTGATGAGAAAGTTCTTCTCAGCTGATCTGAAAATATCTGACCTATGCACGTTTTTATAGCGGACCAATCAGTCAAAATTTTGAGAGGATCACGTCACTCTAAACAGAGGCCAGCCCATTATGCAAATTAATCATCATATTAAACTGACCTTTCCATTTCATATGAATCAGGAAGTTTGAAGGATATAGGAAAATGCATTCACGGTATATTCCCGATTGTCACTTACGAAATTTGATAGTTTGAAATCAGAATATGCCTAACAAATTCAACTCCACTAAAAACCAAAAAATAACTGAACTGTCTTGATTCTCACTCGGTACCAAAGAGAAAAAGGTTGCAATTATGTGTTAATGCCCGTGTTCAGTATTTTGCCCAATAGGCTTATTGGGCATGGATATTAGACCATCGGGCAAAATATCGGGTCTTTCGGGAAATAATAGGTCATTTGGGAAAAATCTATAGGGCACTTGGACAATACTTCCTTAAGGCATGCCTTTCCCGGCCACGAGTCCTCTGGCAAGATATTGGTACTTCGAGCACATGTATACTTAAATCATTCATCAAAACTCACTTCAACTATATATATATTGTGGATTGTCACAAAGACCCTATCCTTTTGATTCATACTTCATAGCCAAATCGCTCACAATAACTCAAATTTACGGCGGATTTTGACAAAAATCCAACCCACAGTGAGCCCGAACCAACTATGGGGTTAAAAAAATGCCCCAGCATAATGATAGGGTCCGTTATGTAGCTAAAGATGAGACGAACAAGCAAATATAAAAAACAAAAAAATCTGTTGGAAACCTTTTGAGATATTGAATTTTTTTCCGTTTCTGATTTATCACACCCCATTTTTAACATCACAAGTCATGTATAAAGTCAGTTAAATGACCACCGCCTTTGCAAAACCAGTTGCAATGATGGAAAATATCATTCAAAAGATATAATATATATATATATATATATATATATATTTTTTTTTTTTTAACTTATGCAGTTGCATTTAATGCCAAAAAGGTGTGACAAACTTATGCATGCATAATTTCCAAATAGAATATGAAGTTTTCATAAGAATTGCAAAAATTTGCATGCTCAATTAATCCCTGGGCATTAGCAGGTAGTATTTTGAAAAGTATGTGCGTACATATTTGACAGAGCTAACGGTGCCCATCATTCAGATCATTATGTACTGAAATATTCTTATCCTATCAACAAGCACATATAATGGCACAGCATCGCCCATGCCCCGCATGTTTTATCCTATGTTTATCCTATCCGTTAGCCAGTTTATCCCGTTCGTTTATCCTATCCATTTATCCTATCCATTTATCCTCTCCGTTTATCATATCTGTTTATCCTATCCGTTCATCGTGTATCCTACCCGTTATCCTGTTTATCCCGTTTATCCTATCCATTTATCCTATCTATTTATCCTATCTGTTTATCCTATCTGTTTATCCTATCCGTTTATCCTATCCGTTTATCCTATCCGTTTATCCTATCCGTTTATCCAGTACCATAAGCACTGGTTCATCCCATTTATCCTGTTTATCTTATCTATTTATCCTATTTGTTTATCCTATCTGTTTATACTATCAGTTTATCCTATCAGTTTATCCTATCCGTTTATCCTATCCATTTATCCTATCCATTACCCTATCCGTTGCCCCTATTGTTTAACATATCCATTTATCCTATCCGTTATCCCGTTTATCCTATCCGTTTATCCTACCCATATGTCCTATCCGTTTATCCTATCTGTTTATCCTATCCATTCATCCTATCCGTTTATCTTATCCGTTTATCCCATCCGTTTATCCTATCCATTTATCCCACCCATTTATCCTATTGGTTTATCCTATCCGTTATCCTGTTTATCCCGTTTATCCTATCCATTAATCCTTTCCGTTATTCTATCCGTTTATCCTATACGTTTATCCAGTACCCCATAAGCATTGGTTCATCCCATTTATCCTGTTTATCCTATCTGTTTATCCTATCTGTTTATCTTATCCGTTTATCCTATCTGTTCATCCTATCCATTTATCCTATCTGTTATCCTATCCATTTATCCCATCCGTTTAACATATCCGTTCATCCTATCCGTTTATCCTACCCGTTTATCCTACCCGTTATCCTATCCGTTATCCTATCCGTTTATCCTACCCGTTTATCCTACCCGTTATCCCATTTATCCCGTTTATCCTATCCGTTTATCCTATCCGTTTATCCTATCCGTGTATCCTATCCATTTAGCCTAGCCATTTATCCCATTTGTTTATCCCAGCCGTTTATCCTATCCGTTTATCCCGTTTATCCTACCTGTTTATCCTACCTGTTTATCCTACCTGTTTATCCTATCTGTTAATCCTATCTGTTTATCCTATCTGTTTATCTTATCCGTTTATCCTATCCGTCTATCCTATCCGTCTGTCAACCCATCTATCCATTAAGCCATCCGTCAATCCATTCCTCCATCTATCTATCTATCTATCCTGTCTGTTTATCCTATCCGTTTATACTATCCATCTATCCTATCTGTTTATCCCAGCCATCTATCCTATCCATCTATCCTATCTGTCTGTCAATCTGTCTATCCATCCGTCCATCTATCATTCAATCCATCCGTCAATCCATCCATTCATCTATCTATCTAAGTTTCTATTTATCCTATCCGTTTATCCCGTTCGTTTATCCCATCCGTTTATCCTATCCGTTTATCCCATCCGTATATCCTATCCGTTTATCCCGTTTATCCTACCTGTTTATCCCATCTGTTTATCCTATCCGTTTATACTATCCATCTATCCTATCCTACTGTATATCCCATCCATCTATCCTATCTGTCTGCCAATCCGTCTATCCATGCATCTATCTATCTATCTATCTATCTATCTATCTATCTATCTATCTATCTATCTATCTATCTATCTATCTATCTATCTATCTATCTATCTATATGTCTATCTTTTGTTTACATGAGTGTATATTATAACCAGTATTTTATTTACATAAATATAAAACAGATTTATATAATATATAGTAAGTTGCCCGTAGATTGGAGGGAAGAGAATAGAATAATATGAAATAGATACAATATAAGCCCGTGCTATAATTAGTTGGAAAGATGCATGAACTATACTGAGATGCAGGAATTGCTGAGTTTCCCAGAAATAGAATGTGGTGCAAAGGGAGGAACTGGCAAAGGACTTGCAGGTGCTGCCCTCTTGTGTAATGTATGTGAAAGAGTTGCTGCTTGCAGTGGCCATTCTGTGTACTAAAACTCACCCTGTGGAAGGGAAAATGGCCACCACAATGCAGGCTTTCTGGACCTTGATAGCCTCTAAAACTGATAATAGTAAATTTTCTAATATTGAATTAAACTGAAAATACCAACCGTTGTGCACATCTACAATGGTATCAATGTGTTATGCATATGATAAGACATTCCAGAGTGGGCTGGTTGAGGCCACAGCATTGGTTGTTTCACCCCTTCAGTAGATTTCAGCACTAAAGCATAATCGCCCTATGCATAGCATAGCATGGGCGATAATTAGGGAGAGTAAGGAGAAAACACTTCACTTTATTGTGATTTTATGAAACAAACAACATTGTTAGCTGAATAATTTAAAATTACTTGACCTGTATAATACTGTTTGACTCAAATCCAGTGCGTGCGATAATGGTCAGCCACGTCAGACATTACTGGCACTTTTTGCAAATGTCTGACCTTTCTCAAATTCAGGTCAGCCAAATTTACTGAGACAAACTCTCTGCAGGAAATAGGCCTAGTCATATTAAGTGCTAGTCCTCTCTGATGTTGAATTGCATTGTAAGACCTCAAGAAACTTAAAATTGCAATGCCACAAAACCGCCTTTAAATGTCAAAGAACAATATTCCATTAAAATGCATTTCAACTATTTGAAAAATTATAGATTAAATTTATTATGTTGTCTGACAAAACATTAATTTGTCTGACCGGAACTCTCTCTCCATTAGACAAAATGTCTGACCAAAGTCAATAGGCTTTCGCGTGCACTGCTCAAATCCAATTGAATAATAACTCGGATTCTCAATTTGATTAAACAACAACTATATATAATTTGTTTTGTGTCAATCATAAAGAAATTGTGGTATATCCTTCGTGAAGATTAAAGTAAAGACAGCAATAATTCTCTAATGCTTGTGACACAATTCTTATAAATACGCAAAATGAAGTTTATCACACACAACGTCAATATGGGACTTTTCCCTATAATGATAACATTCTGCATCTAAAATATCATCTAAAACGCAAAAAAATATTGTTTTGAAGTTTGCTCATGTGAATTTGCAATTTGTACCCAGTATGGAATTTCGCCCCAAAATAGAATGTGACAAACCAGAAATTGAAAAAATTGCAATATCTCAAAAAGTTTCCAACAGATTTTTTTGGTTTTTTTACATAAGCTTGCTCTTCTCATCTTCAGCTACGTAACGGTGCCTAACGTTTTGCTAGGGCATTTTTTAACCTCAAAGTTGGTTTGGGCTCACTGTGAACCTTTTTCACAACAGTAAGCTGACCAATGGCAATTCCATCTATATTGTCTTCTAGCCTAATATCCACTGTTCCAGTGGCGTCCCTATATGGGGGGCACGGGGGGGGGGCATGTGCCCCCCCCCCCAATATTGGATCTGTGCCCCCCAGGTGCCCCCCATATGAACTTTTCAACCTTGGCTAAAATATACAATTAGTATTATGGGTGCCCCCCCCCCCCAGAGAATCGCGTGCCCCCCAGGCGCCCCCCCCCATTTGCAACCCCCTAGTTACGCCACTGCACTGTTCAATGAGAATTTAACCTAATATCGTAAAGGTTGATGGCCAAATACACTATTTTGTCAAATCAAAACTTTAGACTAAGCCCTATATTGCCTTAGCTCATGAACAGTTGCAGTTACAATGGTGATTGATTAGCAGATAAACATGTTTGTATGGAAGGCTCAGAAAACTCAAGAGGAAGAATAAGCCCTAAGAAAAAATAAATAATTAGTGATGGGCCCCAAATGGCGCCTGATTTTCTGTGGCATGCCTGGTTTTTTTTTTCACGTAATTCATATTGGGCCAAGTTGAACCAGGTTTACAGCTCCTGGATCCATTATCTTGGAATAAATGAAGAATTTCCCGGTTTTTCTGGGTGGTCTCAGGTCAGGTCCAGCAAGGGGGCCTCTTATTGAGGTTCAGCCTAGGGCCTCAAGCTAACTTAATCCGGCCCTGCCTGGATCACCTGTGTCTTTAAAATTTCGTTAGATGTTCCTCTAAGACATGTTTTAACAATTAATTGCATTACAGTCTGTCGCTTTGATGTAGATGTAAAGTGTGGACTGTTGCACTGTGAAAATAGCACTTCGTGTGTCATCATGCAGATGATTTGTCATGATCATACCAAATACTTTCATTGTTAATTTGATCTGAGGAGACTTATCCCGCTTGTTGGTGACAGCCAAGCGAAAGGATTATGCATCTGATTTTCAATCCAAAATCAGTTGTGACAAGTCAAATGGCCTTTACTTCTCTTAATCATAACTAATTAAACAGCCTCTATGTTTCCCACGTTGAAAGTAGAGAAGATGACACTTCATCAGCTATCACGAGTCGCAAAGTGCATTTTTCTTAGTGAACTGGTCCTCAATTTTTCTATATCAACGTGACAGACTGTAAGGAAAATTAAAAAAAAAAATTCATAACATTCAACAATTTTTAAAACCGGGTTTCATTAAATAATATCTCCCTTCATAGTATAGTGCCAAAACGATATCAACAGTTAAAAAAATAAGTACCTCTTTACAAAGACTCAATTATCTCAAAGACCACTTTTCTGAAATCGGTGGATGTTGACCAGTTTGTAGGACTGCATATTAACATTGTACCTGTGTATTTGTAGCTTGTTTGCTTAATTTACATCTGTGCCAACAGACCCTGAGTGCACATACGCTTCTTTTTTTAAGTTTTGGCTTTTCCAAAAAAAAAAAAAGAAGAAATATTCAAGTTTATTTAAAGGGAGACTTATTTTCATTGAACTGTTTAGTGTTTACATTTTGAAAATTTCAAACCAGATACTGTTGAATGGTTCTAAAAGACATCAATTAAATTATTTTTGAAATATTGCTACCCACAATCCAAATATATAAGTTCAATTTTGCATTGTTCCCCACGACTCACTGTGTCCTCGTTTCCCCTATACATAGGAATGAGGAAGGGTAGAAATTTAAAAATCTCAGTAGTTAAATGGTTAAATTGTGTATAAGCCATGTTAAACATGACATATATGAGATGTTAATCTCGCATATCAACATAAATGTACATGTTTCGCAGGGAGTGCTCCCGGAGTGCTCCATTAGTGCAGTTACAGATGTCAACATTTTGAGACAGAACCATTTCCATTCTGCATCATTCAGATCCTGGATTCAATTCCCATTTTGGGCAACTGCTGATTTCACTTTTCCACAAAAGTTCAACGCTAATAATATATGCAGTATTTAGATAATCTGGTTGATAAGAAAGTATTATGCATAGGGTTCCCGGTGTAGCCTATACATTACACAAACATAAATGTTTTAAAAGCAATTGCCATATCTGTATCACTCAGACTGACAGCCACTTTGTTGCTGAACGGTGCCAGCTGTGAAGAGACTGGCAAAATTCATGGTCATGGTCATGCATGAGTAAATTGTTTTTTTTTTAAATGTTTAAACTAACAAATTAATCGGGTCCCTGTTTCTGGTGGTAATACTAATGATATTCTAAAACAAATTATACCATGTGACAATTTAATAAAGGCTTTAATGTGTCAGTTTAAACCTTCTAGGCAGTTGTTCCGCCACAGGGGTAGTTGTCTGTCAGTTGCTGCATGTGAATTCTGGCAGAGTTCCCTGCCAGTGGCAGCTTACCACTGTTGGTAGTGTTGCCTCTTTCGCAAGTTTAGGGAGTACAATCTTTCAATAAATGTTAAAATATGAACTCAGTGTGCTGAGTATTTACACTTGTAGCTCCCTGCGGCCTAATGGTTGAAGCAATCGATTTTTAATCCACTGCTCCGAGAGGAAGTGAGTTCAAAGCCCTGTCCTGGAACTACTAGACTAGAGTGAGTTTGAAGTAGTTGTGGCCAAGCAGGGTACAACTGTGTTTAAGAAGGCAGGGGTTCACCCCAAGGGGCGAATAATGTAGGCCTAAACACAATGTTGCTGCAAATTGTGCGAGAACCGGAGAACTTTTTATGTCTGTGGGACAGTACAGCTTAAGATGATTTCTAGGAGGAAAATGGTTAACTCGGCGACACACAACGATTATAAAATTTTCAAATAATTAGAAGCATATAATGGCGGAACAAGATCATAAATAGGCGGAATAAGATCACAAATCGGTGTGGGGGCAAGATCATATGTCTGCGGGGCAAGATTATAGAACTGTGGGGCAAAATTATATCCACCTGCGAGGCTGCAAAAAAACTGTCAGCGTGGCTGCAAAAACTACTGGCGAGGCTGCAAAAACTGTCGGCGAGACTGCAGATGTCCCGCCGTGGCAAGGGATGTCCCTATATCCCGCCAATAATGTTTTTCAATCATTGTCACTCGAAAAAAAAGTTTCAAGAAGCTGAATATCTTTTAACGTCCACGGCAGCACGACAGAGTTCCCCCCATTTCTAGGAACCAACCAACTGGCAAAAAAATGTCAGCTGTCAAAAATCGTCGGTGGGATGACACAATTTATCAAAAAATCATCCAAATTGCCTGGAAATGCCAGACCCCAAAATGTGCCGTGAGAACTAGGCATTTGTGGTTGGCTCGTCTATTGTCACACAAATGTGTGATAGAAATTGCATTGCTACAATGTGAACGCAACATTGAGATTTTTTCAAAATGTCCATTGTCAGTCAAAAAGGAGTAAACATACTCTTTTAATGGTGTAGGAGTATAGGAGCACGCTCCTCTGAAGTAAATTTTCACCCAGCAGAGTGATGAATCGAGAATTGGTCTTACAATAACCAATATATAGATTTATGCCCGATCTTTTGGTTTTCTGAACCGAAAATATAATTGTTAAAAACGTGAATCAACTACTGTATCGTTCCATTGTATTAATTGTCAGTTCCATTCTAAAATTGTGTGGTTTAGACAATCAATAGAAAGGAACAATAAAGTAGTTTGACGTTTTGAACTTTTCGATTGTCTGGATTTGACAATTTCTAGAATGGTCATTGTTTTGTTCAACACTCTAAAAAATTTGGGACAAAACTTTTTTTTAAATCCAAAATGGTTTTTTGAAAATTCTATATTGGTTTTTTGCATGGAAGTTTGGTTTTTCAAAAAACCATTTTCATTAAAAAAAACCAGTAGGCCTATTATCCCGAAATTTTTTAGAGTGAATTATTGTCCTTTTTCAGTGCAGTCCTTCTCCGTATTGCGGGCACACCCCTTAAAAGCCTTTTTGATCAGGCCTTACGCAGGAACTTTTCACTTTGCCCAAAAAAGTGTTGGTTTAACCTCAAAAGTCCTTGAAATTAAAACACCTTTGGAATCACAGAGGCTTCCATGCAAGTGGAGTCGGAGTCGGAAACAAATGATTTCTTCAGAGCAGTTGGGAGAACTATAAATGACAAAATCCAGTCAAAACATAGCGGAATAGGATAGGATAGGATAGGATAAATTACTTTCCACACGTATGTACACACAGTATATACATATCATTCTAACATTCAAACTAAACCTCAGCTGACATGGCCTGACTGTTGTGCACAGTAAACGTCTCCCCCAGGCAGCTCTCTCACCCAAAGTATCCACCTATCCTTTTTTTCTATCCTGTTCTTCTGATGAGGGCAATCAACCTCCTGACTACTCCCTTATTCATCCTTTCGACTACACCTCTGCCCCAAATCCAGGATTACATGAATTTGTCATGACAAGTCATCAAAAAAGCTTACAGATTATTCTCTCCTCCTTTCAATTTTCGAACTACAGCAGTCATACTTTGTAAACCTCTAAACCGCTATCGAATGCATATTATTGTACCACATCCACATCCTTACATGCAAGTTGCTTTTAACATATTTCCTACGAAAATAAACTAAGCTATCTACCTGCCCTCTGCTGCAAATGCAAACATTCACCTTTGCCATGACAAGTCACACATTTCAATCTGTGTGACAGGTCATGAAACACTCACATTTTTCCAGTTCCTACAGTTGTATTATAAAGGATCCATTTCACACTTCTGCAATAACTGTTCTAATTGTACAAAACTAACGTTCCTATCAACTATAACCCATTCATGACCTGCTTATCCCAAATAACACTCATGTTACCATCATGTTGCACAATGAACTTTCACGCACCTGTCATTTTCAAAATTAACCATTTAACATAATCCTCTTCACAGCTCCTTACCATTCATATTCAATTACCACATGAATAATTACATTTTTTTAACCCCTAATCATCTACCATACGGCTATCTTCTACTCTTATTGGATATATTTTTACACATGCTGCCATTTACGTAACGTATGTTGTCAATGGGTTATTCTAGTATATTACAATTTGATAAGGATTTCAATTAATGTTGCGTTGCAGGCCACCCGAGCAGATGTGTATATCTCTTATATTAAGATGATAACGTACGGGATTTATCTCAACTTATACTCAATGCCTGATCTTCTCATTTCCCACAGATGTTCCTGGGCCCAGTGAGGCAGAACTCTCCCCTTTTCAAGTCTCTCCGATTCCTCTACATGCCCTAATTGATCATTAATTACATTTTTACGCAGCAGACTATCCACCACCTCCCCCATTCCTCTCATAACACATAGCGGCGCTGCAATGCAGTACAGACTTGCCATCTGTCGTTTTTATCTTAATACACTTTTTACAAAAGTTTCTGCCTTGCATTTCCCTCTGCTCCCAACCAATCTACGGGTCTATTAAAATGTCAGTCAATCACTATATCCACAGGGAAGTTAAACTCCCAAGTACTATAAATATTATTGCACAGGGACAGGAAATTCACAAGTTTACTGCTCAACTATATCCATCTACCTATCTACTTCATTCTCTTCTATTCTGTTCCTTCCAATCTACGGGAAACCTACTAGTATATACTATATACTGCTATTAACAATAGGTGGATGGACCCCCTCCCCTTAGGAACCCCATGAAAGTGTTCAATAAATCAAAAAGAAAAAATTGATTCTTTTTCATTGTTCACCAAATGAAACTTGTGTTCCAATAATGCCAACAAGACATTGTGTACCGTTTGCTCTATGCGAAGCGACTTAGTTAATAATAAAATCTTCAATTTTAGACCAGAAACCAATGTAATTACAATATAACATAGCCAGTATGCTGTATTTATGTATCAGAAATCTTGATGTGACATTTAAAGCTTTTAATATTTAAAACAATCAAAAGATTTGGTGATTCTAGTAAAAATGCACTAAAATTTACCAAAACTGCCTAATCTCCCAAAAAACTTAACTGATTGATTCAATTTGTATGTGTATTGTGCATACTATAAGACAGCATACTGGCTATTGCTCTATAAGTGAAAAATAGTATAATGTAAACAAAGAAAATCCTTAATTGGGTCACTTGGTTGGTACACAGTGAAGAGGATCGAGTCCGGAGTTGAAGTAGGAGTTGGAGTCGAAATTCAGGAGACTTGACTAGTCGTTGTGAGTCGGAGTTGTTTTTTTTAAAACGTGTTATGTCGATATTTCCATGAAACTTTACTCTGCTATCAGTTGACATATCTTGTGGGAGTCCTGAAAATTTCATAAAGAAAGAAAATGATATGGCTGGATCATTCCACTTTAAGTGCCTCATGTCCAAAAACCAAAATCACAACCAATGCAAATTGGTCCAAAATCGATTTCATGTCCATCAGAGCTCAATATTTGGATTGCGGAAATAATCTTTTTTATTTATTTTTTATTACGACAATGGAAATGTCACACCTGACACATTTGTCAACACAGAAATTAACAAAATAATACAAACATACAAATAATCAAGATAGTCACTCATGATTTTTTTTTTACATTTTGTGAGTTTTTTGGTTGATTTTTCAGCCAAGGTGTGTTTTTCACATTTGTTTGTCACATCATTTTCAGCACTTCTGCAGCATAACCACCGGCAATTATCCTGTTTTTGGTCAAATCTTGAGCAGAAATCTTGTTGGACATCTGTTTTTACCATTTGGGATCAAGAAAAAAGTGATAACATCTGTACTATACCGTACTCCCCTGTCGCTATTTAAATTTAGCAAATTCCAAATTTGACATTATGTCACAAAAGCATGTCTGGTTCTATATATCTATCGATCCTCTTCAAACGTTCAGTCTTATTAAGTTGAGTAACTAATAAGCAGATTTGCAAAATTACAGTGCTTCAAAAGTTATGATACTTTGAAAAAGTGTGCGTTTTTAATGTTGCTGAGTTAATTTTATTATTCAGTCCATTGAAGCATCTATCGACCAGTGCATGTGTGAATGCTATGCAAGCTAAACATACATAATCCATGTGCAAGGATTGTTAATGCATTTTTATTTTAGTCACTTTCTTGTAATCTGTGCTTGTGAAATAAGTTATGCAACTAAATCTGTTGCTTGTGACAATGTCTCTACTGCCATTGTGTCTAATAGCAAAAAGTGCTTTTCAAAAGACTTTGGATATACCAAATAGCACTATGAGGATATTTGAAAAGATCAAATATCCCCCAAGATGCTATTTGGATATTTCATCAGACCCTTTTTCATCAGATGATATTCCATCAGATGCTTTGCCTTACCATCTGAAGCTTTGGCTGACCGTATGGTACTTTGGCTGCTGCTGCCAATTATTCTCTGGGTCCTATTGTGACGTTACCATGCTCACTGTGCACTAACGAGAGGGGTACCCTCGCCATCAGGGTAGCCATTGAAACTCTCGATTCAAAGTAATTTTCTGTCACCCTGAGCTTATTACATAAAATACAGAGCCAATATTGGTCAAGCATGTAGTCTGAATGTTATACTCACCATAGGACTTGCGTTGCACAGGTGATTGGACACAGAATTGTCATATTTTTCATTGTAAATTAATCGCCAAGGCGAGGGTAACCGAAATAGCCCCTCGAGGGTAACACCATTTTCAAGAATTGTCATGGCGAGGGTACCACCTGAAATGACTGGTCTACAAATAGTTTTTTTTCGCTGTTCAGCCATTCTTTCATTGTGATATAAACAGCAAGTGATGTTACTGGATATATTAGTTAAGATAGAGAAGACAGATAAGAAAGACTGATAAGAAAGATTATAAATTATATAGATAGATAGATAGATAGATAGATAGATAGATAGATAGATAGATAGATAGATAGATAGATAGATAGATAGACAGATTTACAATGATGGCCTATCAAGCACCAGCTCGTTTGTGTTTGGACATCACAATTTAGTAGGCCAAAACATGATCCATTATTATTCAATTCTTCACTATCTCAAATACATATTACACAAGAACATACATTCACCTCTTTGAATAAAACGGACAGCTTGTAAAGTCTGTACAGTGTATTATCATCATCATTTTCAATAGCCCTAAATTTTTATTGACTAGGTAATGAGCAAAAACTAAAATAAAATCTCAAATGGTGCGTTTTGCACCACTGATGATCCAAACATAAAAACATTGTGAATCTCATATCAAAAGCTTATAACAAGCATGTTACTGTCAACGCATTAAAAAAAACTGTAAAAATACACCCCAATACAGGAAGAAGCTAGAAAGGAAGACCCACCTTGACAATGCAGTTGTCAAGGATGGGAGACATTACATATATGTTGAGCACTTCACACTAACTTCACCTGCAACCCAGGAACGTGTCGCAGCATCTAGGGCCTATTCTCATAAAAATTAAAGATATGGGTGGATAGGAAATGCTTTAAAATGTATTATGTGCCATTTTGGGAACATACATTCCTGTACTTTAAAGTGTTGTTCTTGATTCACTTTCTCTGCTTGTACTTACAGTGTTTTAAAATAACAGCTTAAAACAGATACGTTTAGCAGTCAATCAAACTTAGTCCAGCATTTCATATATGATCCGATTCTTGTGATTGGTTGGTTCCAAACACACTTTGCTGAACAGTGATCAACTTAGACCACATTTGACAAGTTCAGATCGCATTTAAAGTCATTTATATGGAATATAATTTCCAGCATTCTTTATAAAGTGTTATTGTAATCAAGGTATTTTTGTACCTTCTCCATAAATGCATACAATAACCTCCTGATGGCACAATGACGTTATGCCATAATGTGTTATCGGATATTTTAGATAGCATAAGAAATAAAATTTCTAAAATGCATCACAAATATGCAGTCAGATAGATAAATACACCGATTTATAAAAATCAAATAGTTAGGCTTTAGATAGAAAAATAGACAGGGACCTAGATAAATAGATACATGTAGATAGATAGATAAATAGATAGATAGATAGATAGATATATAGATAGATAGATAGATAGATAGATAGATAGATAGATAGATAGATAGATAGATAGATAGATAGATAGATGAAGTGAAACCAATTTTAATTTCATTTATGAGTTTATATTTTTTTCACAAGTGATGAGAACTACCAGATGACTATTTTGTTGCATTTTGTTAGCAGATTACAGTTTTTGTTTGTGTTCTTGTTTGATTGTTTGTTATCATCACTTATTTCTTGCAATGATTTCAAGAGTGTTCAGCAAATGCAATGTCCTCAGTCTTTGTTACCTTCAGCAACGTGAAGACTGTGACCTCGGTCTAGGAAGAAGCCATAATTACTTTTAGAAAGTTTCACTGTGGATGGTATCACTTGGGATAAGGGCATTTTGAGCAACTTTCTTGGATTTAAAGACTATAGTATTTATCTATAACTCCCCTCATGTCCTCTCTGCCTGTGAGCAACTCCTCCAAAATCTATAGGCAAACACATATAGTCATATACAGAAACAGAAAATTATGATACAACATTTGTGATTATGCTCCATCCTGATTAAGATTATAAGAATCGACTCTCTGGTTAATGAATTTGCCAGTCAGATTTCAGAGTTGAGAATTTAATTACGGTTTTAGCATTTAGATTTTAGATTTTAGATTTGTTTTATTTTCCAAACACATAGTACATACATGTATACAGAATAGTTCATACAGCTTTTAAAAAGTGGTGTGTTTGAAGCATGTGCACGCTAGTCATACAACTGTTACAGGCATAGCCTGGCATGCACACACAATTAGAAAAAAAAAGAAACAAAGAACAACAACAAAGAAATAAATAAGAAAATGATAGTAAAACGGAAATGCTAAAGGAATGTCGGACAATAAACAAGTTAGTGATGACATTAATACATCAAATATAGATTGATTATAAAAATAAATAGATAATACAGACAAGTACAATATAATATTTTGCATTGGTGAACTGCTTACTTTTCCAAAGCTTTTATGTAGGCCTGACTGGTTATATTCATCTAGCTTGTTTTTATATACGAGTTCATGCAGTTAAAGCCACAATTTACAGACTTCCACAGTGGGGTACTACAGAATGTGCCTAGTATTGGGCAATTGTATTCTCATTTGAAAGGTAGTCAATTAATTTGACTTTACATTTTATATTTTGTTATTTTGATTTTATTATGGTTGTACCTCTTTTTGTGTTTTATTCTTTTATTTCATTTTCAGTTTGACTGCACAGCATTTGATAATAGCTTCCTTCTCAGTGCTCATCTATATCTATCTATAAATAAAATGAAATTGATAGGGCATTGCAATTGTGTTCCTGATTGGAGTTCCAGATTGGTATATTAACTTCAGAAGTGCAATCATGTGTCAGTACATGCTGTTATCTGTTGCAACAAAGAGCAAATTGAAGGCTGATTCATTGCTTCTCCTTAGAAGACAGTTTGCTCAGTTTGTGAATTTTGCTCAGACAATATCTGCTTTACCCTCGCCAATCTCTTTTGGTGGGTACCCTCGCCAACCGGAAGTGACCCTCGCCCAAATCTTCCAGTACCCTCGCCACTTCCGTGTTGGTACCCTCGCCATTTAGGTTGGTACCCTCGCCATTTTAGGTTGGTACCCTCGCCAAAATGCTGGTACCCTCGCCCTGTCATTTTTTGTTTTTTGTGGTACCCTCACCTCGAGTGAATTTTAATTTCATGAATATCTTACTTCATCTTTCTTGTGTGAGTCTGGCACTTGGCTCTGATTCATTCCACAGGCCATTTAGC
Source organism: Platynereis dumerilii (assembly GCA_026936325.1). Taxonomy (NCBI): domain Eukaryota; kingdom Metazoa; phylum Annelida; class Polychaeta; order Phyllodocida; family Nereididae; genus Platynereis; species Platynereis dumerilii. The sequence goes on along the minus strand of JAPTHN010000002.1, from coordinate 10,052,433 downwards.
CTGTCTAAACAATTTGAAGCCCTCATTCCCCTTACATTTTTTGCAATTTCACTTTGAAATCACGAAGTGAGAGTTGTCATGGCCACCCTGATGGCGAGGGTACCCCCTTCGTTAGTGCACAGTGATGCTATGCAGTAGAGTTGCTGTTCTTTTTCAGGAAAAACGTGTGATGTTTGCAGCCCTGACACTCGCTTATGACTCGCAGGAAAATTACGAAACTTTGGGGATATGTCAGTCAATACCTGAATTTTCAGAATTCATCTACGATTTTTTTAGGAGTCAATAAGGCCATTTTTTTAAACATAAAATATCGCGTTTCTCACGTGCGTCATGCTGCTAACTTTTTTGCAAAACATACAATGTTCAAAAACCTGACACTCAAATACTATGAACAGAAAAATTATGAAAGTTGAAAAATATTTCAGTAAATATCTAGAGTTTATCACCTGCTTTTCAGAATTTATCTACGATTTTTTTGAGCAGTCAATAAGGCCGTTTCTGAAAACATAACAGATCGCGATTTTCATATGCGTCATGCTGCTACCTTTTTTGCAAAACATACAATGTTCAGAGACCTGAGACTCGAATACTATGAATAGGAAAATTATAAAAGTTGAGAAATATTTCATTCAACACCTGAATTTTATCAAATGATTTTCAGGATTCATCTACGATTTTTTAAGGCAGTCAATATGGCAGTTTCTATAAACATAAAAGATCGCGATTTGCATTAGTGTCCTGCTGCTAACTTTTTTCAAAACATGCAATGTTCAGAGGCCTGAAACTCAAATACTATGTATAGGAAAATTACGAAAGTTGGAAGATATTTTAGTCAACACTTGAATATTATCACCCGTTTTTAAGAATGCATCCACGATTTTTTAAGCAGTCAAAAAGGCCGTTTCTATAAACATAAAAGATTGCGATTTTCATTTGCGTCATGCTGCTAACTTTTTTGCAAAACATGCAATGTTCAGATGCCTGAAACTCAAAAACGGTGTATAGGAAAATTATGAAAGTTGGGAGATACCTCAGTCAACACTTTAATTTTGTCATCTGCTTTTCAGAATTCATCTACAATTTTTTTAAGCAGTAAAAAAGGCCGTTTCTAAAAGCGTAAAAGATCGCGATTTTCAATGCCCTCTTGTGTCGTAGAAGAGATGGCAGTCCATGACAGCCCAAAGATCAAACGAAATAGTGTCCCAAATAGTTCCAAACCATGAGACACTATTTGGTGACTATTTGATGTAGAATAGATGGCTGTCAAATATATTGTGACAAAGTTTCTAACATAGCACATTAGAACTTTTGGAAAAGATCAGTAGAAAATTTGGCTTTGTTGCTTTTTTTGGATATTTTGTTAGGGATATTGGCAAAGCATGGTCCGGGGAGTAGATATTCTGACAAAAACCTATTTTAGTGTCTGGCATACAAAAGGCAGCCCGATTTGCAAATTGGGCTTGTAGAACTATCGGCTGTAACATCTGTGATACCATAGTCTTGGGATAAAGCAAAGTACAAACTGGAAAACACATAGTTGTGAAAACGATGAATGGTGAATATAAATAGAGAACTAACTATTATTAAACATAACATAAAATGTAAAGACATCCTTCAGCCTGGCAATACCTACTATAGATATTGTAGATTGCGTTAAGCACATTTAACACAAACACCAAAATACAAAATGTGCAGATAATAAGAAATTGGGTCAGCTAAGTCTATGATAATTATTTCAATGCATAGAAATGTTCTTAATAATCATAGCTAATCATCAGTAAGACGTATAAAAGAGGAAGTTTGAAGTTTAATTAATCGGATGAGACGGCTGACAAATGATCAAAAACAACCATGCACACTGTGCACTAACGAGAGGGGTACCCTCGCCATCAGGGTAGCCATTGAAACTCTCGATTCAAAGTAATTTTCTGTCACCCTGAGCTTATTACATAAAATACAGAGCCAATATTGGTCAAGCATGTAGTCTGAATGTTATACTCACCATAGGACTTGCGTTGCACAGGTGATTGGACACAGAATTGTCATATTTTTCATTGTAAATTAATCGCCAAGGCGAGGGTAACCGAAATAGCCCCTCGAGGGTAACACCATTTTCAAGAATTGTCATGGCGAGGGTACCACCTGAAATGACTGGTCTACAAATAGTTTTTTTTCGCTGTTCAGCCATTCTTTCATTGTGATATAAACAGCAAGTGATGTTACTGGATATATTAGTTAAGATAGAGAAGACAGATAAGAAAGACTGATAAGAAAGATTATAAATTATATAGATAGATAGATAGATAGATAGATAGATAGATAGATAGATAGATAGATAGATAGATAGATAGATAGATAGACAGATTTACAATGATGGCCTATCAAGCACCAGCTCGTTTGTGTTTGGACATCACAATTTAGTAGGCCAAAACATGATCCATTATTATTCAATTCTTCACTATCTCAAATACATATTACACAAGAACATACATTCACCTCTTTGAATAAAACGGACAGCTTGTAAAGTCTGTACAGTGTATTATCATCATCATTTTCAATAGCCCTAAATTTTTATTGACTAGGTAATGAGCAAAAACTAAAATAAAATCTCAAATGGTGCGTTTTGCACCACTGATGATCCAAACATAAAAACATTGTGAATCTCATATCAAAAGCTTATAACAAGCATGTTACTGTCAACGCATTAAAAAAAACTGTAAAAATACACCCCAATACAGGAAGAAGCTAGAAAGGAAGACCCACCTTGACAATGCAGTTGTCAAGGATGGGAGACATTACATATATGTTGAGCACTTCACACTAACTTCACCTGCAACCCAGGAACGTGTCGCAGCATCTAGGGCCTATTCTCATAAAAATTAAAGATATGGGTGGATAGGAAATGCTTTAAAATGTATTATGTGCCATTTTGGGAACATACATTCCTGTACTTTAAAGTGTTGTTCTTGATTCACTTTCTCTGCTTGTACTTACAGTGTTTTAAAATAACAGCTTAAAACAGATACGTTTAGCAGTCAATCAAACTTAGTCCAGCATTTCATATATGATCCGATTCTTGTGATTGGTTGGTTCCAAACACACTTTGCTGAACAGTGATCAACTTAGACCACATTTGACAAGTTCAGATCGCATTTAAAGTCATTTATATGGAATATAATTTCCAGCATTCTTTATAAAGTGTTATTGTAATCAAGGTATTTTTGTACCTTCTCCATAAATGCATACAATAACCTCCTGATGGCACAATGACGTTATGCCATAATGTGTTATCGGATATTTTAGATAGCATAAGAAATAAAATTTCTAAAATGCATCACAAATATGCAGTCAGATAGATAAATACACCGATTTATAAAAATCAAATAGTTAGGCTTTAGATAGAAAAATAGACAGGGACCTAGATAAATAGATACATGTAGATAGATAGATAAATAGATAGATAGATAGATAGATATATAGATAGATAGATAGATAGATAGATAGATAGATAGATAGATAGATAGATAGATAGATAGATAGATAGATGAAGTGAAACCAATTTTAATTTCATTTATGAGTTTATATTTTTTTCACAAGTGATGAGAACTACCAGATGACTATTTTGTTGCATTTTGTTAGCAGATTACAGTTTTTGTTTGTGTTCTTGTTTGATTGTTTGTTATCATCACTTATTTCTTGCAATGATTTCAAGAGTGTTCAGCAAATGCAATGTCCTCAGTCTTTGTTACCTTCAGCAACGTGAAGACTGTGACCTCGGTCTAGGAAGAAGCCATAATTACTTTTAGAAAGTTTCACTGTGGATGGTATCACTTGGGATAAGGGCATTTTGAGCAACTTTCTTGGATTTAAAGACTATAGTATTTATCTATAACTCCCCTCATGTCCTCTCTGCCTGTGAGCAACTCCTCCAAAATCTATAGGCAAACACATATAGTCATATACAGAAACAGAAAATTATGATACAACATTTGTGATTATGCTCCATCCTGATTAAGATTATAAGAATCGACTCTCTGGTTAATGAATTTGCCAGTCAGATTTCAGAGTTGAGAATTTAATTACGGTTTTAGCATTTAGATTTTAGATTTTAGATTTGTTTTATTTTCCAAACACATAGTACATACATGTATACAGAATAGTTCATACAGCTTTTAAAAAGTGGTGTGTTTGAAGCATGTGCACGCTAGTCATACAACTGTTACAGGCATAGCCTGGCATGCACACACAATTAGAAAAAAAAAGAAACAAAGAACAACAACAAAGAAATAAATAAGAAAATGATAGTAAAACGGAAATGCTAAAGGAATGTCGGACAATAAACAAGTTAGTGATGACATTAATACATCAAATATAGATTGATTATAAAAATAAATAGATAATACAGACAAGTACAATATAATATTTTGCATTGGTGAACTGCTTACTTTTCCAAAGCTTTTATGTAGGCCTGACTGGTTATATTCATCTAGCTTGTTTTTATATACGAGTTCATGCAGTTAAAGCCACAATTTACAGACTTCCACAGTGGGGTACTACAGAATGTGCCTAGTATTGGGCAATTGTATTCTCATTTGAAAGGTAGTCAATTAATTTGACTTTACATTTTATATTTTGTTATTTTGATTTTATTATGGTTGTACCTCTTTTTGTGTTTTATTCTTTTATTTCATTTTCAGTTTGACTGCACAGCATTTGATAATAGCTTCCTTCTCAGTGCTCATCTATATCTATCTATAAATAAAATGAAATTGATAGGGCATTGCAATTGTGTTCCTGATTGGAGTTCCAGATTGGTATATTAACTTCAGAAGTGCAATCATGTGTCAGTACATGCTGTTATCTGTTGCAACAAAGAGCAAATTGAAGGCTGATTCATTGCTTCTCCTTAGAAGACAGTTTGCTCAGTTTGTGAATTTTGCTCAGACAATATCTGCTTTACCCTCGCCAATCTCTTTTGGTGGGTACCCTCGCCAACCGGAAGTGACCCTCGCCCAAATCTTCCAGTACCCTCGCCACTTCCGTGTTGGTACCCTCGCCATTTAGGTTGGTACCCTCGCCATTTTAGGTTGGTACCCTCGCCAAAATGCTGGTACCCTCGCCCTGTCATTTTTTGTTTTTTGTGGTACCCTCACCTCGAGTGAATTTTAATTTCATGAATATCTTACTTCATCTTTCTTGTGTGAGTCTGGCACTTGGCTCTGATTCATTCCACAGGCCATTTAGCCTGTCTAAACAATTTGAAGCCCTCATTCCCCTTACATTTTTTGCAATTTCACTTTGAAATCACGAAGTGAGAGTTGTCATGGCCACCCTGATGGCGAGGGTACCCCCTTCGTTAGTGCACAGTGCAACAGAGTGAATCTGCAGTGGCGTCACTACAGATCAAAGTTAATTTCTAAGTTTGGAGGTGTTGTCTGAGACCGAAGGGCCGAAGCGTCAGACACCAATTGCTTTATGTTGCCAGATCTGTGCATGCATATTTTATCTATAGAGATAAACTTTTAAAACGACCACGCATAATGCACTGCATACCATACGCAATTTTTTTCACAGGTTGGATATTTAATCAGTATTTGCCTATGATAACTTTATTATTAATAAAGAAACTTTATTTTTTCCCAAGATTGGGGGGCGGGCGGGCTGAATGATCCATTTTGGGGGCTCGCCCCCCCCCTAGCATCCCCCGAGTTACGCCACTGTGAGTCTGACTGACCTTTGTGTACACACAGTTTTCCAAGCCCCAAAATCAGCACTTTCTTCCTGCTTTCGGTTTCAGCAGCAGGGTTCGAGTGAGTTACATCACTTGTTTTTGTGACCCAGTAAAGGCTGGCTAAGTGGATTTGGGCTTTTTGGGTTGGGGGGGGGGGATCGGAGTGAGGCGAAACCCGGTAAAGAATGGGGCCTGCTAAAGAATGAGTAATAGGCCTGCGTCACATATCTGATTTATTAGTGTTATACATGTACATAATATTATGTATACTTATCCTTGCACTTTATTTCCTCTTGTCGATTTTTTTAAATTTCCTATGATAATAATGATGATGAAATGATGTCATTAAAAATAATATTATTCCTCCGTGTCTGTAGAGCTGGATAGGTCTTACTGTATATTAGGCCTGCACACCTTTAACTTGTCAATAAGCCTATATATGCCTTGTATGCGAACACAATTGGAATTTTGTTTGAAAAATCTACAACCAGTCTGCATTAATTTAAAATTTCTTTCTTTTTAAGAGTGGGGTAACTACAATATTATGGGAGGGCTCACGTATACCCTCCCATTGCCCCATTACACAGTTTTTCACTCAACCATGCAGTACCCCTTAATTATAATGGTACTGACTCAACTTATTACACGGTTGTTGTTCTTTCAATTATCAATCTTCAACAATATGTATAGCCAAAGGTATTGACTTGTGTTCCGAAATGTTAGTTATTGGTTCACGCGTATTTTTATTGATAAATTATTGTTGATTTTGTCAACAACAACAACTACAAAAAGATAGAAAAAGATCACCACCTTTTCTTTTTCCCTTATTCAAAAGTTGCAATTCCTAAAGATTATGTAAGTTTCGTTTAAAGAATGTTTCGTTCCATGAATCAATAGATGGCCGCAGTCAAGCAGGAGCTAGCAGCAGTCTCTTTCCGGGAATTGTTTTGCACAAGGGGTCAGAGGGGGGTGGGGCCAAAATTTGGAGCTCTCTCATTGGTTGAGGACGAAGAAGTGAAACACCCTGTTTTGCAAAGGGCTAGAGACGTATCATGGCTTTTTGGTATATAAATGGTGTTGCCTTTAGGGTTTTATCATTTACAGCAAACTTCTGAAAACTTCAAGCATCATCTTAAAATACTTAAAATTCAGCATGAAGTCAACCAGCACTCATCCCTTTGTGGCAGCTTTAGAGACAATGTACAGCTCCTATGGGGGAGAGTGGCCCCCGAGAGGGTCATTTGAAGACTGGCCTGAGAGCTTCAGCGTCTACCAAGAAATTGCAGATGAAATGCCTACAAAGATGGCAGAATTCCATGACGTGCAGAAGTTCAGAGCTTGGCTGAGACAGGAGCTTGATACCAAGGTAGGATGAATGATAATTTTTCTTGCTTGAAAAGAAAAAAACAAAAAAAACTTAAATTAATTCTTTTTTTTTCCAAAATTTCTCAAAGGGTGCATACCCTATCAATCTAATCATAATAATAGCCATAGCAGGAATCTCATCTCACTCATAAGGCTTTTTTCTCTCAACCAAGAAGACCTTAAATTACATTCCTAAGCCTGTTCATTCATCTGAAGTTCCCGATAGGGCAACTTTTACCTATCAACATTCATTATTTCCTAAGTTACACACATTTATCTTGGCTATTTGGCAAAAAAACACTATTTTTTACATAAATGTATCCCACCTGTATATTTATCTGCCACACCAAGGCCTGTAATGCATTTAATATTAAAGGCCACTTAATTCCGCATCTTTTGATATGCAGACTGACCTTCTATGGCAAATATAACTATCCAGTTATCAGATATTCCTATTGGGACTTTGACAAAAATCACATTTTCCACATACAAATCTGCAAGCTATATATTTCTCTGCCACATCAAGGCCCCTAATGCATATCGTATTGCAGGCCACTAAATTCCGCATCTTTCGCCACAATCATTCAACTTCTATGTCCAATATAACTACCCAGCTCCAAGAAATTAATTTGCGTCAGGCATTTACAAAAATCAGATTTTCCAACAATTCCAGTCTCTCACTGTGGTGCTGTAGACCCTGCTGTAGTAGTTCCATTTTTGAAAAGTGAGAAACCCTAACGGGTGAACAGCTAGTATTACTATATTTCTTAAAGACTGCCTAGTTGTAAATCTGAATTTTATTTTTATTTTTATTAAATACCCAAGAGGTTAATATGAACAGTTCAGTTCAATAAAATAAGTCCCCCTTAAATAAACTTGAATATCTCAAAGATTCCTTCTCTGATTTTTATGACAGTTGGTTGAATTAAAGGCTTGTTTAATGTGTATATCGACTAAGGCTGTAACGAGCGAGCAATTTTGAAAGTTGCCTACGATTTACAGCCTTCATATTGTCCCTAAACGTGCGTTTCAAATGCAAGTAATTAGACTAAACATTTGCTAAATAGTGTTTGAAATGCAGACAATTAGTCTAAACATTTGCTAATTAGTATATCAAATGCAGGCAATTAGTCAAAACATTTGCAAATTAGTGTTCAAATGCAAGCAATTAATCTAAACATTTGCTAAATAGTGTTTCAAATGCAGGTCCAAACATTTTGCTAATTAGTTTTTCAAATGCAGGCGATAGTCTAAACATTTGCTATTTAGTTGTTCAACTGCAAGTGATTGGTCTAAACATTTGCTAAATAGTATTTGAAATGCAGACAATTAGTCAAAACATTTGCTAATTAGTGTTTCAAATGCAACATGCAAGCAATTAATCTAAACATTTGCCAACTAGTGATTTAAATGCAAGAAATTAGTCTTCGAATTTGCTAATTGGGCTTTCAATTACAAGCAATTATAATCTAAGCGTCTCCACATTGGTGTTTCTAATGTAGGGAATTAACCAAATAAAATCAACCCAATACTGCATCAGAAAGATCATATATCAGATAAAATGCAAGAAACATCAAAATGAACATGTATCAAATCCAGGCAAATACTATTTTCTTCAGACAATGATAAGTTAAAGTACACAGAAATGCCTTTAAGGTGGCTCGCTACTCATGTGAAATGGTTGTTAACGCACATTCACGCGCAGCCAGGCAGGCCCTATCTGTCGTGACGTCACCACTGCGCTGACACTGCTTCAAGGTCTTTTTTTAATTTTGAGAATTTCTTGCGTCGGCCGCTTCGTTTGCAATTTGTGCCACTTCTATTGGGGTTAGAGAGTTCTCGTTTGGAGCATTAGATGCGCCACGAAGAGTACTATATACAGCCGGAGATTCAACTTGATACTCAAAATAGAAAATTTTTACAGACGATTTTTGGCAAGCAGGTCTAATTTCTGAAAAATGACATTGTGATATAAATAAATGTTTATATCAATTTGAAGTGTGGTAGGAAAGCTTTTCTATATCATCATGTTGTTCCCAACTATTTTTGGAAATAAATGACAAAGAATTGAAAAATCCTATCTCGTCAACTTTTTTTAGCGCCATGGTTTATTAAAAAATTTAAAATTGTCAAAATCGAAACTTATATTCCGAGCCCCTTGGAAAGTCCTTTAAACTAAATATATCTCTTTAAAATTGTAATCATCCTTTCCATGAAAGTGTCTTTTTTAATTTCATGCTTCATTTCATAATATGGGATGCATGACCACTGAATGGCAGAACAAACTTCACAGTAAGAAAAATAAGAAAAAAATTTAGTTTTTCAGGTTTGCGTGGACTGACTTTCTGGTACATATCCCCAAATAAGTTTTTTAAAAGGCTGGTAGCGACCACTTTTGTTTACATATCCTTGCTATAAACTATATTTTGGATCATTCTAAATTGTTTTTAAGAAATCCTATCTTGGAAAGTTCACGAGTATCGAGCCACCTTAAATGAGCTGCACACTATCAATTAAGAATGCGATATAACATAAAAAAGATTAATTTTGACTGGCTTTGGGATACACAGTTATTTTGCAATTAAATTATTCTTTTTCATTTCACAGGTGGACTTCGCAGAAGTAATGCGTGATCTTGATGACCATTTATCTCACGACGACGCCATCTTGCTGGGCTTTGCTGCCCCGCTCTCCTTCCTGGCGAACGCTTACCGCTGGGGAACGGTTCCTACGACAGAAGTGGAGAGAAATAGAACACACTTGGAATTCCCTGAACAATTGTGGACCCCTTTTGAAAAGGTTAGTTAGCAAAAATCATGTGTACCACTATAACTACATGTATAACATCAATCACATCCCAGTAAGTACTGCCATGCAGGAATAGTGCAGAGTCGATCTATAGATGGTGGCACATAATTGAGGAATTTGAAATTTCTTTATTATCTTTTCACAGCGAATAGTGGTGTAGTAAAATATATTCATGTATGGTAGTATACATGCTCACAAAAAACCACTTTGCGATATTTTGGTAAAATTTTGACATAGGGCCTATATCACCCAAAAAATATCCAGATTTCGATAATTTCTATTCTTTGTAAATTTGGTTCTTGAGCGTTGGACTAATGTAGCTATAGATGCCTTGAAGATAATAGGATTCAAAATAATATTAAGAATAACTGTCTTTTTAAGCTTTTCATTATATCATAATGTGTTAATCTGTATTTTGCAGATCAATGACTTCTATGGGCTTGTGCAGAGGGGCAACACTTTCACCCTGAATGTTGGCAACTGCATTTATGAAGACGATGTCCCTGTCGACATGCGATTCTGCTTCAATGCTGACCCTCACATCGTCCAGTCTGAGAAGAATTTCTTCCTCTCCTTCCTGCATATGGAAACGACATGGAAACCAGCACTCCAGATGATGGCAGACTATCTCACTCTGACCGAGAGTGCACGAGAGTCACACGACAACGCAGAACAGTTGCTAGGGCAACGGGTCCAGCTTCTCAAAGGGATCAGAAAAAGTCTTGTGGCAGTTTCAAGGGTGTTTCACAACTACATGAAGGACAATGTAGTTTCTGTGGAACTCTGGGCAGATTACGTGCAGTGCATGCCTGCATGGAATGTCAACGGAGTAGAAGGTGGCGCCTCTGGTGGGGAATCCATGACCTTCCATTCTCTAGATGAATTCCTGGGTACTTTAGGCAAGGGGGTCATATACCAAGGGGGCATGAAGAAAAGACTAGGCACTCCACAGCTCTATAGAGATTGCATGGAAGCCCTTGCTGGTGAGAGCAGGTCTTACAGGTTTGATAGTTTTCTGGACTTGCCAAAAGACTCTGATCCTCTGCAGAAAGCAAAAGATGATCTCATTTCGATGTTGTATACTTGGCGCTTACACCACACTAAAGTGGCTCCCAGGTATTTGGAAAACAGTCGCATGACATCCGGGGGAAGTGTGGACAGGGTCAAAGACTCAGAGGAAACTCTAGCTATGAGGGGAGAGAGGGAACTCAGGGAAAGAGCCAGAGAGACGGCCGAATACATCACGCAAGAGCGAAAACCAAAATCCATGCGTTCTCAAGAGCAGGCCACTATCCATTCCAACACCCACCTTCTTAATTCTGTCAGATCAAAGTCAGTGGAAGCCATTAGCCATATTGTGGGTAAACTGTTCTCTTGGTTTTGGTAGATATTATGTAATGTTAATGTTATTATAGATGTGTCTGTTTAACTTATTTATAGTGCTCAGTTATGCCCCAGTCTCACGGCGGCTCCCGGAGAACTATTTAGATCGGCGTCGAAGTATTTCCTGGTAATTTGGATGAATTTGGGTGATCCGCCGTCGACTTTTAACATCCCCCCAGGGGAAGTTTTTGTTCCCCTCAGCGGTTCCTAGAAATGGAAAAACTGCGCCGTGGATGTCAAAAAAGATTCAACAGGTACAAACTTTTTTTACATGACGGCGGAGCAGAGCCCAAAATTTTCTTAATTTTTGGATGTCCGGCGTGGATTTTTTCAGTGAGAACGCCTCAAAAACATCTCCGCCGGGATATTAGGACATCCCCTGCCGCTGAGGGGACCTCTCCTGCCCCCGCGGGGACCTTTCCTGCCCCCGCGGGGACCTTTCCTGCCCCTGGGAGGACATTTGAAGCCTCGCCGGCAGTTTTTGACATCCCGCCGCGGTGAAATAGGTTCACTGAGGGGCAGTTATAGGTTCCCTGAGGGGTACTTTTTATATCTCGGGGTGATATAAAAGTATCCCTCAGGAGGAGGAAATTCCTTTCCCCCGGCGAACTTTTGGGGACGGCGTACAACTTTTCTTCTCCGCAGTGAACAAAAAGAACCCCGCCGTGATATGCTTTTAATTAATTATGTAATGGTTTTATAAACATTGTATGTCGCCGTGATGGTCATTTTTTTCCTAGAATTAAACTCAAGCTGCCCCTCAGTGGTAAAAAGTTCTCCGTAACGTGCCGTGAGACTGGGGCATTACTTGTAATGACTAATGCCCCAGTCTCACGGCACGTTACGGAGAACTTTTTACCACTAAGGGGCAGCTTGAGTTTAATTCTAGGAAAAAAATGACCATCACGGCGACATACAATGTTTATAAAACCATTACATAATTAATTAAAAGCATATCACGGCGGGGTTCTTTTTGTTAACTGCGGAGAAGAAAAGTTGTACGCCGTCCCCAAAAGTTCGCCGGGGGAAAGGAATTTCCTCCTCCTGAGGGATACTTTTATATCGCCCCGAGATATAAAAAGTACCCCTCAGGGAACCTATAACTGCCCCTCAGTGAACCTATTTCACCGCGGCGGGATGTCAAAAACTGCCGGCGAGGCTTCAAATGTCCTCCCAGGGGCAGGAAAGGTCCCCGCGGGGGCAGGAAAGGTCCCCGCGGGGGCAGGAGAGGTCCCCTCAGCGGCAGGGGATGTCCTAATATCCCGGCGGAGATGTTTTTGAGGAGTTCTCACTGAAAAAATCCACGCCGGACATCCAAAAATTATGAAAATTTTGGGCTCTGCTCCGCCGTCATGTAAAAAAAGTTTGTACCTGTTGAATCTTTTTTGACATCCACGGCGCAGTTTTTCCATTTCTAGGAACCGCTGAGGGGAACAAAAACTTCCCCTGGGGGGATGTTAAAAGTCGACGGCGGATCACCCAAATTCATCCAAATTACCAGGAAATACTTCGACGCCGATCTAAATAGTTCTCCGGGAGCCGCCGTGAGACTGGGGCATCAGCCGCTTCCCATGATATTATCTAGTTTGTACATAAGGATAAGTAAGCTCAACAATTATGATTTTGTCTGCACATGTATAAATTAGGAAATCATAATGTTTAATTTTACTCGGATAAATATAATTATATGTGTGTGATAACACTGTAATTTTTGTATATACACTAGTATTTCATGCTTGCAAAATGTGGAACGAGGCATTTGTCATATATGATAAATATGTGGTAGCAATACTTTGGAAAAGCATGTTCAAATTTCTGACTTGATTTTGCAAACATTTATCAATTGCTATTTAAATTGATATGGTTATTTAAAATTGTACTTTTTGTCGTTATTTATACTTGTGTTGCAAATAAAGAACTATATTATAATGAAGTTAAATCGTGGTTGACTATCATTCACTTCTATGACGATTATCTTACAGTCCTCGTAATAATTATATACATTGTACACAAAATCTAAAGTTATTCTTATTTTGTTGAACTGTGATGTCACAGCTTGCATCCCTGTTCTTCAGCATTGCAATATATATCTGAAATAGCTACAAGCTTTAATCATAGTTTGATGTCATTTTATAGTTGGTCGGATTCTCCAGCTTCTAGCCAATATAAGAATGCACCTCAACTGAGCATCATAGTTTTAACCAGTGTCAAAGTGAACATTTGGTGTGAGATAGCCCCAATCAAGACAGTATCACAGTCTGATATAAGTGGACCACTGTTACATTGCCACTTCTTTTTCCAGCCTTGGCAGATCAGAACATATGCTGTATTGTGTTGCCACCTAGTGACTAGTGTGCTATTCCACGAGCTCCTGTTAGTGGTCCACATCATTTCAGTCTGAGGAATCACACAATTTTGTCTGGAAGAAACCGGGGCTGTTTCTGAGTGTGCTGATGGCCTTGTCTACTTCCTTAGAGAATGTGATTGCCGAGTCAGACTCTGGATATACATCAATGTTGAATAGAAATTTTGTGAATGTGCAATGAAATAGCAACTATTTCTTGGGACAGCAGTGCTGTAGCATACAAAATCAACTTTTGTGCCAAGTGGCAGCAGCATCAGTTCTCATTTTCACCGACTGGTCTGATAGCCAATGAGCTAATAGTATAACTGCACAACACAGTTTTCACATTGATATTTTGAAAGAAGCATTACATAATTAAGGGTTGATTTGATCCCTATGATCTGTCATTGGCAATCCCCAGTCTAATCTAATTATGCAAATGTCTACTTAAGCATTCGCAGTAGACATGTATAATCCTAGCATAGTTGTTTGATTAATCTGCAAGCTTGCTAATTTACAACTTAAAACTGTAATGGAATCTGCTATAAGCGAAAGGCTTACTCAATTTTTGTAAACACACAGCTTCTGTAAAGCACAGTTATTGACAGGCCATTGGCTGACAGGCTGTGATGTGGCACTTACAGCGGCTACTCCAGACCTAATTTTCACTCTGACACTGAGTTGAAACTATGATGCTCAGTTGAGGTGGATTCTTATGGCAAGAAGCTGGGGAATGATAACGTCATCATGGGACTGGAGAAATTTGTTTCTGAATCCTATTTAGTAGACAACTGAAGACCTTTTTTGGTAGGTACCAGTTTTACTGTTTGGATTCCTGGGAGGACATTAGAAAAAAATTTTTTGGACTAGCCTAAAATCAATTTTTTTTTAAATCTTGAGAGGTTCGCATGCGTTCAGCTGGTGCTGGGCCTGCTGGCTCGGACAAGAATGAAGCAATCAAGCTGCAAATACACACACACAGTGTCGATATACAGGCCCAATTATAGCTGATGTTATGAAACTTTCATAAAGATCACAGAAGACGTATTTGAGAAAATTCCCGTTTTCTTGAAGGGGGACTTATTTTTGTTTAACCCTTTATATAAATTTCATCCATGTACATGAAATCATCATTGAGCGCAGAGTCTTGGTCCGGAAATGATCTATCCGTTACGGCGTTACCTAATTGATTGCGTCACCTTCTTCGAACTTAATGCGCTGAAGGTAAAAAAAGATAAATAGTTATCGATCTGATTCTGAATATATATGTGGGCACAGACAACATAATATCTGTGATGCAGGCACACTTATCACATGCATATTCATTTGTTTTACCACCAGATGTCAGCTTGGTAACTATTTGCAATATCAAGATCCTAGTGGCCAGTGATTGAATTACAACCAGAGGAGGCCCCAGGCTGTAATGCTTGAGTGAAGCTACATGACATAAATAGGTTTAGGGAGTTCACATCATTTGGCATCACATGGCTGGAGTGATGGAACAGTTAATTTGTATTACTCTGAACAATGGAGTTACCATGCCAACCCTGGGATATGCTGTGCCGAGCCAGGTAGGTTAATTGACAGATCAAAGATGGCAGTGTATCATGTATGCAATGTTGGGATCAAACTGTTATCATGGTATTAATAGGATGTCAAGCATGTGTACATTACACTCTACAATGTATGTCATTATATAGTATCATGCACAATGTACATTATTGAGATCTGTCTGTAAATCATTGCTGTCATTGATAAATTAAAGTGGAAACTAGAATTTGTGTCGCAAGCGGAACACATGCGAGTTCACTATGCGTATGTTGTAGATTCTTGGGGAAAATGGTGTAGAATTTGGGGCCTAGATTTTCATACATGATCAGAGAAATAGAACAGACAATAAACTTAGCAGTGGTATCACCAGGAGGGGGGGGGGGCAGTGCAGTAAAAAAGAAAGTACAAGCGGCTTACAACGAATTATGTCAATAGCAGGAAGGCCAGATCTAAAAGGTATTGAGATCAGTAGCATAGCCATTATGGGGGGGGGGGGGTGAGAGGGCGGGGGGGGACAACTTGCCCCCTGAACAGATTTTGGGGAAATTTCTGCAGATGTATTAGCAAAATTTGAAACGAAAATGGGGAAATGGTAAGAAAAATGGAGAAATTATGAGCAAAATGGGTAAATGGTAAACAAAATGTGGAAATTATAAGTAAAATGGGGAAAAGGTAAGAAAAATGGGAGAAATGGCCAGAAATTGGGGAAATGGCAAAAAAGAAGTGGGAAATTAACAGAAAAAAAGAAACTGAAAGAAAAGGGGATTTATACGAAGAGTTTAAACAGATTTCCCAATTTTTTCTGCACAATTTCCCCATTTTTCTTCACTATTTTCCCATTTTTCTGCCCCTGAATGATATAAATTTGTAAAAAACACCACAAAAATTTCCAAAAAGGTAACCAGCACCAGTGGCGTATCCAGGATTTTTTTCAGGGGGGGCAAACCACCAAGATATTTCCCCAAATTGTTTTTCGCGACCAACAGCTCTGTCATTATGTGTCGCACATTGTACAATGTTCAAAAATTCTTTCAGACAACATTTTCAGTGCACCTTCATGAGGAAAAATCCCAGCTGGATGTCATTCGGATGAGACGTTAAATTGGCGGACTATTGTATCAGTGTCTATGCTGGGCAAGTAAAAGATCCCTCAGATGGGGCAAATGTGTAACATGTTGAGGACTCCCGCTCTCTCTCCCATCTCATCAATCGACCCTTGTGAGTGCCCAGAACTGGGCTTAGAGGGCTGCACTTACCATATCTATCTATCTATCTATGTGTGTTTAAAGAAGGAAGAGATAGAGCTTTAAAAGCTGACAAAATAAACTTGAGACAAACTGAAACTGTGGTAAATTTTACAAATGCTTGTGATAAGTTCTAGGGAGTAGCCAACTTAAAATTATATATTCTAGTGTGCTCTGATTGGCTGGTTCTCATGACTTTATTTGACATTGGTTAATTTGCTCCATACTTGCGAAGTCCAGAACGCATCTTTTGATGGCAGTGAGCCAGTAACTGATATTTTAGAAAGACAGATTTAATTGTTTAGATGGACAAATAATTATGTGTTTCTGTTGTAAGCTCCATGGGAGATGTTGGGGATTGCTTGATAGCAATATGTATAGCAAGATAGATAGATAGATAGATAGATAGATCAGATATCTAGATAGTAAGCTAGATAGCTAGAATGGTCAGATAGCTAGATAGATACATAGATAGATAGACAGCTAGCAAGATGGATAGATAGCTAGCAAGATAGATAGATTGATAGACAGATCGAACGATAGAAAGATAGATAAATAGATAGACATAGATAAATGTGAGCTGTAGTCGGAGGGGGGATGTTTGGGATAGCTATACATTATTATATTATCGGTTTAAGTATTTACTGACTGACTAATTAAAACAACTGTGTCATTCAATTCAAGTTTGAACTTCACACCTTTTCCAAACAATAGACCAGCATCAACACCAGGGTTTCTGTTGGGGTGCTCAAAAAGTGAGTCCTGGGGACTCAGTGAGGTCTGAAAAAGTGGGTCCCCAGCCAAATTTCTGGGTCCTAGTTTTTTTCATATCATGGCCAAGCGGCCATCACCCAATTACAATTCTTGAATATAAGGGAGGGGGCTAGCCCGGCTGGTAGAGCCTTGGGCTCCCATTTGTTGGGACCCAGGTTCGGAAGCTCTCCACAAAATAGTTTTTGCTTTGCTGAAACAATTCTTTGTCGCATCCCTCAATCTTCAGATATATATCAAAGTAGGAACTCCTAGTACAGGGTGAATTTCCTATAAATCTAAAATGGTAAGTTTAAAAATGTATTTAGGAGTCGTCTGTAGGACTATATTTCTTTATGCATCTTCAAAAATGCCAGTCTTGTGAAGCAATATTGGCAATGATTTAGTTACTCGATTGATTAAAACTGTAGAAGGCTCCAAATGATCCATTATTGACCTAATGAATATGCAATGACATCACAGTAACACAAGCAGTTTGAAGTAATCACTTGCACTTCCCTGACTGTAACTACTCAAAGGGTGTGACCTGGGTGTCTGCCAGTCCTTGAAAAGCCTTGAAAAAATTGCATTTACCACAAAAGGCCTGGAATCTGCTTCATACTAATAAAAAAAAGAAACACAGCTGAATATTTTGCGATTTCTTGTGACAGTCAGGTCGCAGATACATTTTTACTATCAGAAAAAAATAATCTGCATTCTCTGGAAGATTGGCCTTGATTTTGGGAAAATTTGGGCCAAGAAAAGCCTAGAAAATCCTGGACTTTGGTTCCAAAAATGCTGCAGACATCCTGCACTCAACACAAAGAGACTGCAATGCAAGGGCAATAATGTTCTTCTAAAATTTGAGTTATAAAATACAAGAACTTTTCTGCTGACTTGACTTGTGTTGTGCTGGTATACCCCGGCTGACTTGACTTGTGTTGTGCAGTTGATGTTGATAGGCTAGTAACTGTTACTGTATCCACATATTCATAACATTTTGTCAAGGACCAACCACTGGTATTTTCATTTTATGCACAATATTTCATTAACGTCTCTCTACTCAATCACCCTTAAATTAACAAAATATGAATGCACTATTGCAATGCGCTGAGTGAAGCCTGCCTTATTTGGCTGTCCTATCAAGATGTGTGTGCAGAAGAAAATTTTGAAATGCTAATCTAGTGCATTAATAAAGCACATAGAAGCTTGAAAATGATCTTATAAAATGCCTTGTATTGTTAGCTGTCAACCCCTTCCACAATTTTCCCGAGTTTTTCTTTGTAAATAGCTAAAAAGTGAGTTACAAAGACAAAAGTGAGACACCAGTTGGTAAACATATAAGATGCCTGGGGTTATTTCTAATATAATTTTCCGTTCAGATAAATGTCCCTGCAATAATTCCTTTAATTTAACATTATAATATCAAAGCCACTATATGTACATTGTTATTTTTATTCTTTTAAAATATGTTCACTGCCATATTTGCCTGATAACTGGTTCAAGTTAAATTTTAATTGAGTGGATTGCCTCCCCCCAAAGATGGCATTGATTGCTATGAGAAAGTTCACTTTTACAATGGCCTTCATGATGTGGGACTTCTTAGAATTAAGGTGTTAATTGAAATATATACTAACTCAAGGTGTGAATGTAATGGCGAATTGGCTAATTGGTGAAGTCTTGATTGCTATTCTGAATTGCCTGACATGGCAAAGGGACAAATATATAGGCCTATGCATTTTCAACGAATTCTCAGCAATTAATTGAGATATCTTCATGAAAAAACGAAATCATAAAGATTAAGGCACCAGGCTTCAAAAGAGCCTAAAATATTAATTCTAGCCCTAATAGAGGTGTCCGAAAACTATCGGGAAGACATCGAACCTGTTTCGGCCAATCAGAGGGCAGTAAAACAATAACAAAAATATTTCTATTTCCTGTTTTGCCGTGATTTGGTTGAAACTAAAAACTTAAATTGTGAATAAACTATGCACAAGCGGCACCAAAGGTTTGAGGGCGCCTCAAGTTAGCCAATTCTTCATTCATTTCACGAAAAAGCAACTCTAAAAAGTGCTCCCTTGTCTCTCACAAACGATCCAAAAATTCTAACACTCCCATACCGATCCCATATGCGAGGTGAACTCGCAAATAATACCTTGTCTGTTGTCAAATTCATTGTATAGAGCAAATCTATCTATCTATCTATCTATTTATCTATGTATCTTATACATAATAAAATACACATTAAAGAAGAACATGAGATGCAACAAACATCAAGCCAGACTTTTTTCAGTAGCCCAATAAACACCTTATCTTTGCTGAAGTGCTTATCTTTTGCAGCTGATATGTTTACACAAGTATGGGAGTAGTTTACTCTGAACATGAATCATGCTCTAGGTGATGCTTGTTCATCTTATTGGGCTTCCTAACAACATCAATGGAAGTTTACAAAATGAGTCAGATGACTCAGACTCAGGTAGGCCTAACAAATTCAGAAAATAAGAGGCCTACAAGTAGAGATGCAAAGAGCAAAACCACCCTGGCTGTGCTACACTAACATCATCATGGATTTCCCACCTGCCCGTACAACACTGTACAATCTATGCAATAGCATCTGTGCAGGCCAGCCGATAGCAAGCTGATGTTATCGATTTCACCTGGGAGGCTATGAGTATGCTAGTTACATTGGCTAGATAGATGGCTGGCTACTCCCATATTTTCAGATTTTTGGCTATTCAGCCTATTCAGCTTGATTATATACTTTCATTATCACTCAATCATCAGTGATTATCAGCTTAAAAGTATCTCTAAATCCAATCTCCTTGTATATGTCCCAGTGTGATTTTGTATACTTTAACATTGTTTAAAAGAACAATTGAAAAGTAATTGAATGACTTTATTAAAGGTAAAGTGCTTCTGATGGCCAGTCGTTCTTTTTACCTGCAATGTATTTGACTATTGGGTTCTTTAGAAGTCAGGGCCAACATCCCTACTATTGCACAAATAAAGGCAAAATGTTGTTAGTCGCATTATGAACTGCATGATGAAGAGGAGAAAGTTGTTTTTCATTTCACACTACCAAACACATACAGGTATCGTATCAGCTGATGAGCAGCTGATTGCTGGGACAATGAAAATATCCTCATATTACATGTTCATCTAGACATCTGCCCCATCTGGTGGGCTTATCAATGAATCATGAATAGCTGACATGTAAATTAGCCCTGTTAGGCATTTCAAGTTACTGCTGGGGTTTAGAATAATTTTTCTCTTTCCCTTTTTTCTCTTTTCCCTGGTTGTGTGGGGGGAGATTTATGATTAGCCATGCTCTACGTAATTATCATGCTTCACTCTAAAAAATGTCGGGACAAAATTGGTTTTTTAGATTCAAAATGGTTTTTTGAAAAACCAAATTTCAATGCAAAACCAAAATGGATTTTTAAAAAAATCCATTTTGGTTTTTTGCATTGAAATTTGGTTTTTCAAAAAACCATTTTGAATCTAAAAAACCAATTTTGTCTGGAATTTTTTAGAGTGTTCAGTTTGACGACAGTTTGACAACTTCCTCCACTGACATACATTTGCCAACTAAAGAAAGTGTATATGTTTTGGGCGTATTTGTTTGATTTCTTTTCTTTGAGTTTTCTATTGGTCTCATGGTGGTCCCATCCAACCTTATATCCCCAGGCAAACAGATGGTGGACACTTCAGTTGTGTACTTTTCTTTCTTCTTATACTTTTTCTGTGGAACTTCTTTTTTATCTGTTTACTTCTCAGAGACAATGGAATTATGTTCAATTATAGATTCAATACTTTCTGATATCATGTAAATTTACAAGAAACAAGAGAAAGCAATAAACTACTAAGTGTTGAGCCTCTTATACAGTTTGTATTATCCTGATAGATAGATAGATCGATAGATAGATAGAGAGATAGAGAGATAGAGAGATAGAGAGATAGATAGATAGAGAGATAGATAGATAGATAGATAGATAGATAGATAGATAGATAGATAGATAGATAGATAGATAGATAGATAGATACATACATACATACATACATACATACATACATACATACATACATACATACATACATACATACATACATACATACATACATACATACATACATACATACTGAAAGATCTAGGATATGATATGATGATTTTCAAGTTTAAATGAAAAGTCAAAATACTTTTATTTCTGCAGGGTAACTTTATTCAGTACAATACAGACAGATAAAATTCTGGTCAATAGTAAATGCATGGATTAGACATTCTGAAATTCTGTAGTAAAAAATATAGCATTGCAAGTGAAAGATATAGCACACTGTAGTATTATAGTATAAACGTTTATCTTTTTTCTTCCTCGGGCTCCAGGTCCAATTATCTCGTGTTCTTGGTCCCATTGTGTCAGATTCCTTGGGGCTAAATTTTTCCTTGGTGTGCAAGAGAAAACTACAGGGGGTTAGTTTAACAATATAGCTGACAATACTTTTGCAAAAGATAATATATCTATACAATGTCATATATATTTATACCATGATAGGGCTCATAAGAACCACATGTCTGACTGGAGTCATATCAGTCTGCTGATATGTGATGAAATTAGTCAAAATTTATTCAGCTGACTGAGGTAATTAATCAGCCAGGAGGTGAAAATTGACTTTTTAACTTATTCACTTGACTAAATTCCTTGGAAAACTCATGAGTTAGTCAATTCACCAATTACATTAGTCAAAAGTTAGTCAATTTTCTAGTAACATCATGCAGTCAAAAGTAAGTCAGTTTACTAATAAAATTATTAGTCATAAGTTTGTCAATACTCCTATGAAATTAGAATAAAACCTGCGACATTACATATAGAGTTGGGAGTCACAGCACATGATTTTTTTACTCGAAGCGACAGTCACTGCAGGCCCTGACATACTGCACAGCTTTTTGGAATCACCAGGGGAACTACCGGTATGTTCTTACCTAGTTCCCCCGTGGCCTAATGGTCAAGACTGCTTGTCCAGCTGACTTTGGTGGCGTGGTATCAAATCTCACCCCGGGAACTCACTTTAGTCCGAGCCCATAAGACATTAAATGGAGGAGGGTTGTATCCAGTATTCTATGCTGGGGCAACTGAAAGACCCTGGGCATCCCTGAATTAATAGGGTATGTTCCAGACTCCCAGTCTTCTCGTGTCATCATCATACGGTGGTCACAAAAAATGAAAGTGCAGCTCTCTCCACAAAGATGGTGGTTGAGCTGCTCGGCTGATCCGGGGTACACCAGCACAACACAAGTCAAGTCAAGTCAGGAGGCAATGT
Source organism: Platynereis dumerilii (assembly GCA_026936325.1). Classification (NCBI taxonomy): domain Eukaryota; kingdom Metazoa; phylum Annelida; class Polychaeta; order Phyllodocida; family Nereididae; genus Platynereis; species Platynereis dumerilii. Next base: position 10,029,941 of record JAPTHN010000002.1, on the reverse strand, counting down.
GGAACATGTGGCTCCTCCATTAATTGACAAAATTTTGCAAAAATTGACTTTTGAGGTCAGTAAATTGATTAACTGTTATAAAAAATAATGACTAAGCAATTTGGTCAAAAAGATTTTCAGACAATCTATATTGGTATTAAGATACAATGTAGATATTGGTAACTGTATTTATTTTATCGCATGCTTAATTCCTTTAAAGTTGCATTATATAATCTAATACTGTGGAAAATGTGCTCTTTCAATGAACTATTTATTCTTGCTATAAATACACAACATGAGTTTATTATAGTGCAATCACAATGCAACAAGGCAATTCGTGGCTGTGTTGCAACTTTTGCATTGCTCATGATGTTTACTTTTGGGTTTTTAAATCCCATGCTTGGCTGGTCTTCAATATTGAGACATACAAAAGTAATAGAAAGTGAAGTAATAGAAAGGGTTGAACAACAGTCTGGGAAATAACCATCCCATGAGGACTATAGCAATTTCAGCGGAGTCCTAGGTCTGGCAGGTCGATTGACGTGTGGGTTGATCAGCTGGGTGTCAGAAGGAAGTCTGATCTCTGTGCAGCCATCCTCAGCACACAGCAGCATGACAATAGCGGGACTTATTATTCTATCCAATTTCGAAATACCATGAAGTCATCAGCAGCTGATGAAAGTTCCCTAACCTCTTATCTCTAGAACCAACAGGTTCTTTTCCTTGTTGTTTAATGGAGAAGCTTGTCAGAATTTACCGAGACAGTTGAGATCATAATGCATCTCTATGCCATTTTACACTGTGATAATAGTAGTGGTTACTTTTGTGTCGTCTGTTGGCCGGCAACTGAGAGGGTCATGGGAGAGTGAGGACAGTGATGGAGTAAGAGTACTGGGTGGCTGAGGACATTGACAGTCCTGACCAGACGGTTATTTCCCTGACTGAACAAGACAGGTGTCCTCACTTCATGAGTCAGTGTATGACCTGTTGCTTCGGTGTGTTTTGGGTTAATCAGAGGTGACCGATTATAAATAATCATGGATGCTTTAACTCGCATGTGATGCATGTTTAAAATTCAGCATGCCATTGTGTTGGCCTATTGAACTTTGCTGAAGCAAAAGTTGATGGACCAATTGGGCCAAATTATAACCATCCGCAGACAAGACTCCAAGCCACACATTTACATGTGCACTAAAACTGTTCATTTACCTACTTTAGGCTTTACAGATTACACATATATAATTATATATATATATATGCATTTATATGAATGTTGTAAAATGTCTGGACAGGTAATCATGGAAAATGTACGAAGCCATAACCAGCAAACCATATTATGAATTACATGGTCATGATATGTTCATGACAATCTGGAACTTATGCAGAATTCATAATTACTTAAGGTGTTGTGTATTTGGCAAGATGCATGAATAATTGGCAAAGGAAAAGTAAGGAGAGGTAATATGGTTATTACTTATTACAAGTATATTGTAATGTGTAATCCTTGGCATAAAGCAGGAATGGTTGGTGAATTCATGAATTGAATCTGCATTTTGTAATTTGGGACTGTGGGAAATTTTGCTTATTTCTCTAAAATGGAATTAACACGCTTCCAGAAGACATGACATAGCGATCAACCGGTTATGACAAGGTCCTTGTATAGATGTAAGTCATATGTTAGGTGACTGAATGCTCTCATACAGTGTATGAAATGACAAATAGACGGATAGCCAGAAAGATAGTCTGACAGATTGTTAGATAGACTGGTAGATAGACTGGTAGATAGACTGGTAATTATATATACATATATTTTAAGAGAAATAGAGAGATATATATATATGCTGACGTATAAACAGCTATAGGCAGACAGACAGACAAGTAGATAGATAGATGGAGACATGGAATAGACAGGTTACAGGTAGAGCAATATATAGATATAGATAGATCATGGATCTATGGATAGATGTACAACAAGAAAAATCTAGCCATAATTATTACCTGGAGACATGCAGTCAGAAATTTATCAGTCAGCCGTTGAGTTGGTTCGGTAACAAGTAAGTTAAGATAATAGTATGGATCTGCTCCTGTAATTGTGGCCCAAAGCATGATCGGAGAGCATAATGTTAGGGCATGGGACACCAAATTTGTCGTTGTCAGGCATGAATATTACTTTCCTTGACTGATTGTTTGCTGGTTTGCTTTTTAAAGCAGCTTCATTCTTGGAGGTCTCAACTTGCATAGAATGTAGGCCTATATAAAAAAATAGCCCTGCAGACATATCAAAAATATCAAAATCCACTACTAATGGATGACCTTTCTCTTTGATTCCAGTGTTCTCCAGAAGAAGCAGCACGTGCAGTAGAATTCGCCCTGAATGTGGGGTACCGTCATGTGATCACCGAGTCGCGTGACGAGGAAGACGCTGCCATTGGTCAACTCTTCAAGAAGGTCTTCGACGCGGGAAGTGTGAAGAGGGAGGATGTCTTCATTTCAGCAAAAGTAAAAACATATACACTCTAAAAAATTTCAGACAAAATTGGTTTTTTAGATTCAAAATGGTTTTTTGAAAAACCAAATTTAAATGCAAAAAACCAGTATTTTTAGGTACATGTAGCTTATGAGCATGCATGTGATTTTGATATAATGCATCATATGTGCCTCCAGTTATACAAGCTTATACACAATATTATATACAAATTCATTTTGTATTGTATGGGCAAATGAATGTGCAAGTTATTCTGTTTACATTGTACATTTACACTCTGTGCACATATAGATGCAACATATTACATTGTTCTTCTTGCCTCGTACACTTTGGGCATTAGACCAAATGTCTAACATGAGAGGGACAAGGAGGGTCAAGGATTTAGCTGGAGGCTATTGGTCCCTTTTAAGTTAGTTGCTTGAGAGTTTATCCAAGGCATATTACAATGTGTCAACCCAGTTGTGGTCATGGTGACAGGGAAGTTGATAAATGGTCTGACATTCATGTCACCTCAGTGTGGTTTCGTGGCTTGGTATGAAGTATTGTGGTCAATATGAGCAGGTATTGGACAGCACATGATAAAAATGACTCCATCATAAATTTCTTATGACAATGTAATTGTTTTCCCCTATATAATTTATTGATTTAGATTTGATGGCTGCAAAATTGGTCATTTTGTGTGATAAGCAGGGAAATTGTGTAAAATGGTATACCGTATATACATGGATCAATAAGTTCTATGGTATATTTTATGAGAATATATATATATATTGTTCATAGATCATGAGACCTTTAATATTGAATTTAATCAAATTTAGATAATAATAATAATAATAATAATAATAATAATAGTAATTTATATAGCGCCTCTTCCAGTAAACTGCTCAGAAGCGCTTGTGTGGGTATGGATTATTTGCAGAATGTTTTAAATAGGTGAGTTTTTAGTTTTTTCTTGAAACACTCAAGAGTCTTTGAAGTGCGAACACAGTCTGGTAACTTGTTCCAGAGTTTCGGTGCAGCAAAGGAGAAAGCTCGATCTTCAAATTTATTTTGACTGTTTGAGGCTAGCTCTGTCAACAAGAGCTTACTATTGCTTCTCAGATTCCAGTCTCGACTTGGCTTAAGCTGAATCAATTGTTGAATGTACAAAGGTGCTTGGCTATTCAATGCTTTCCAGGTTGTTGTCATCAGCTTAAACTGTATTCTTGCAGGAATAGGCAGCCAATGAAGTTGCTTTCTGTGTGATCCCACACTATCTTGTTGTTTCAATCTCTCTATGAGACGAACCGCTGAGTTTTGAGCTACCTGAAGTTTGTTCACCAGATATTGAGAAATGCCATACAAAAGGCCATTTCCATAGTCCAGATGAGGTGTGACCAGAGCATTTACCGCAGTTTTAACTGTATCTTTGTTCATGGATTTGCGAAGTTTCGAGATGTTTCGCAGATTAAAATAGGCATTTCTACACATTTTATTAACTTGTTTCTCCATGGTCATATTTTTGTCAAAAGTTATGCCTAAGTTCCTGACATTCTCTGCTGTTTTGATTGAAACATTTTCAACATTGATTGATGAAACTTGTAGCTTATTTAGTTGGTGTGGTGTGGCAATCATGAGAAGTTCTGTCTTGTCGCCATTGTTACACAACTTATTTTCGTGAAGAAATTTTCGGATTTCCGTTATGCATTTTTCCATTTTCTCAACAGCATTTTCTTGATCTGTGAAGGTTGGTTTGAAAGATAAAATGAGCTGCTCGTCATCAGCATACTTTTGATCCTCAATTTGATTTCGAGAAGCGACTTCACTCACTGGAGCAATATATGAGTTGAATAAAACAGGACCAAGTTTCGAACCTTGAGGGACGCCAAATTTGAGTGGCAGTCTTTCTGATGTTTGGTCATTTATCACTACAGACTGTGATCTTTCAGAAATATATGACTTGAACCAGTTGAGGGCTGAGTTGCACACACCATATCTGTTTTTCAGTCTCGTCAATAGAATACTGTGATCTATAGTGTCAAATGCAGCAGACAGATCTAACAGTACAAGCATGGTTATTTCACCTTTGCTCATGTTCAACATAATGTAATTGTGGATTTTTGTGAGGAGAGTTTCCGTGCTATGAAATTGTTTGTAGGCTGATTGTCTGTCATCATCAAGTTTGTTCTGAGTGAGGTGATCCATATATTGTTTGATTACAGCACTTTCAATGATTTTGCCTAGGAAAGACAAATTTGACACTGGACGGTAGTTCTTCTTGATGAGATCAAGACCTCCTTTTTTCAAGAGTGGCCTGACAAGTGCATACTTCAGGTCAAGGGGCATCTCCCCAAGAGTTAGCGATGTGTTGACAATTTCAGTTATTATTGGAAGAAATTCTTCTATGCACTCCAGCAGTAGCCATGTAGGAATGGGATCAAGTTGACAGTGTTTGACCGGCATATTTCTGACCAGTCTCTTAATTTCTACTTTTGATAGCATTTTGAAGTGAGATAATTTGCGTCCAGTAAAGTTTTCAACAATTAAAGTGTTATTGTGTGTGTTTCCAGAATCAAGTTAGATGCGCATAGCCTTATTAGCAAGTATACCCAGAATATTGTTAGATAATACCAAGCCATCAAACAAATTTCTACAGGCAAAATATTTGTATATATTTTGTCTTGTTTTTGAAAGGCAGAACTAGAATAAAATGATTTGAGACGGCAAGAATTTGAACATAACAAAAGTCAGAACGTAAAAAGTGAAATCTCGCCAAGCATGGCTTTAATAATACTTTCTTTATCTGCCCTGACATGTGCAATTATTCTCTCTGACTTTTTTACAAGAAAATTTAGCTTTTAAAGTTAAATGGAGAGAAGAAAAGCGAAAGAGAGTGAATGCGCAATTCTCAGTATGGGGCATAACTGAGTATGCAAAAAAGTACATCAGTTGTATACAACATGAAATTGGACAGTAAAAATGCCATAAACAAATTGCCATGATAAAAAAGGAAAGAGCATAGGCCTATTGTTCATTGTTGCAGATTATTTTATGTTCAACAAATGTCCCCAGGATATGACTAACGGAAGTACACATGCCACTAGGGATTATCAAAATTAATTAATGCCACAGTTAAAGAGATGTAATGTTAATTCAGTTGGTAAAAGTGTGTCATTGTGCATACTAGATCCTCTACTGTGCATGGGAGGCATTGGGAGCAGCCAGTAATTCAATCAATCTGTCTGTCAATCTATCTATCCATATCTATATGTATATTGCACAGGGGGGGATCCAGAAAATTCTGATGGGGGCCGGGGGGGGGGGGTCGCGGAACGCATAGCTCACGACATAACGCGACTGCCTGCCGATAAAATTAACATGTAAAAATATATAAATTTTGGTCTGCTGAATTATTGCGCATATGTATCAAAATATTATTTTATCAATCCTTCAGTTTATCGATCTATCTATCTATCTATCCATCTATCTATCTATCTATCTATCTATCTATCTATCTATCTATCTATCTATCTATCTATCTATCTATCTATCTAGGCCCATATATCTAGGCCCATCTATCTAGGCCTATCTATCTATCTATGTTTGTCTATGTCTTTATTTCTACAGCAACGCAATATCAACTCTTTTTTGGCATTTTGATGCGAATGGTTATACTGCAAACTTTTAGTATAAAGATATTGGACACTTCTGGTCTCAGTGGGCAATTCAGTTCAAAACATCCAACATGTAAAATGTTTTGAGAATTAGGGGGTGGTCTTCATATTTCTTGTGTGTATAATGTGATACATTATGATACACACATCAAAGGGAGATCAAACAAGATCATCATCTTTGGGTTGAAGTATCTCTTCTTAATTTCACGAAAGCTGTCATTTCTTGACAGAAATCAGCAGGCAGGCCACAGAGTCGTTCATTATTCACATGATTGCATGACAATGACTTGGCAGGGAGGACAGGTACTCTGTCATGTCACTTGACACGATTGTAACCTGACATGCCAGGTGTGCTCAGGTATGGGACAGCTCTGATGTAATATTTCCTCATGACTGTGTTTGTGGAGTGTTTCTCTTGTCCTGCTACTCTCAACAGCTTTGTTATGCTTCTATAGACCTTATGTAACTCTATCCCTTCCATTATACCATTTTCTATGACTCTCAGCACATGTCATTCTTCTCTTCCATTTTTCAATTTTTTTTGGCGGTACCTTTTCTCTTCACTCTGGACATATTCTAAGCTATGGCTCTTTATTTATGACCCACATAAAAGAAGACATTTGACAATTTGATTTTTCAAATAACAAGAAAATGTTTTATCCCACACCTGAACAGCTAAATGACCAACATTGATGATGTATTCTTTTGTACTTTCAGTCAACAGTTATAGGCCTGCGCTATCCAATACTACCCTATTATTTTTAAGTGACAGTCACTTTCACACAACTTTTTTTAGATTGTTCCAATTCTCTTACAGCCTTTCACTTTGATAAAGAAAAAATGAGGACCAGTTCACTGTGAAAAAGTTTTTCGTGACTCAAGATAGCTGATGAAGTGTCATCTTCTATACTTTCAACATGGGAAACATAGAGGCAGTTTGATTAGTCATGATCAAGAGAAGGCCATTTGACTTGTCATAACTGATTTTGGATTGAACATCAGATGCATAATCTTTGTGTTTGGCTGTCACCAACAAGAGAGATAAGTCTCCTTAAATCAAATTAACATTGAAACTTTTGGGTATGATCATGATAAATTATCTGTATGATGACTCACCAAGTGCCATTTTCGCAGTGCAACAGTACACTCTTTTTCGGTACCGAAGTGGAAGGCTGTAATGAGTGCAATTGCCTGAGTTTTTAGATGTCATTTTATGATCATCATCAGAGTTCCTCCGTGGCCTAATGGTTAAGAGTGCTTATTTGCATAACCACTGGCTCTGAGGTTGTGGGTTCGAATCCCAACCCGGAACTCAATTTAGTCCGAGCCCATGGGACATTAAATGGAGGCGGGTTGTATCCAGTGTTCTATGCTGGGGCAACTGAAAGACCCTGGGCATCCCTGAATTAATAGGGTATGTACCAGACTCACAGTCTTCTCATCTCATCATACGGCGACCGCCTGCCTCGATATAGCCCACTAAGGTGCTGCAGAGGCGTAAAAAAAACCAAAAAAACAATGATCATCATCAGACAAAGGTTTGATTTAAAATGTGCAACATAGATATGTCTGAAACATGCAATAATTGTTGCAATATTTTCTTTAAAATATGAAAAATGTGTCTCATTGCCCTATGTATTTACATACACTCATGAAAGTTGATATACAAGCTTATTTCAATTGTCAAGGTACACGGCACCAAAGCTGCTCAATATGATATTTGACTTTTTCTGCCCCATCGTGCAAGCCTTCATATATATATATATATCATGTGTCATTGTGATATTTATAAGATGTGTATGAGTGAATGATCTGTGTGTTCAACTTGTGTTTTATTTTCACAAAGTGCTCTTTCGTATGTGTGCATAATACTCCACCTTATCAAAAGCTTTTGGCAAACCAATTCAGGGATCTGAAGAAAAAAAGTTGTGTTTGTATTGCGCACTGAGCACTGGATTGATATTATCCAGTTGAGATATAAAATGGCTTACTGGTTGATACTACTTTTTTTCATACTTAAGATTTGATTGATAACTTGATTAGGCACCAAAAGGAAACTTTGTGAATGTTGCCACAATGTCGCATGCTAATGTCTTATATTTGAATCAAGTTGAGGTTTGACTTTACTTCACAACGTCATTTCTACCACACGTAATTTTCACAAACATTGCAACGTTGTCACAACATTGCTGCGACATAGTAAATGGAGGTTTATTTAAACTGAAGTCCTCAAGAAAAGTTCTTTGAGTCACAAATTTTGGCTGAGCAGCTAAGTCATAAAGTCAAACATCAGCGATATTCTGGCTTGTAGGCTAATTAAATGTAGTTTTGTCAAAAAATGTTCTCAAGTCAGATACGGAATTCAGGATTTTCAGAAAGGCTGCTGATTGATGTTTTAAATTTGAATCTTCTTCTACACTGTAAATTCAGACTTTATTTTATGTTATCCGTTGTTTCCAGGTTTCCATAGATGACCCAGCCAGGGCGAATGTGAAATCCAGACTGATCCAGAGAGTGTATTCATTAGGATGCCAATATTTAGACCTGCTTCTTCTTGATCTTCCAAGGATCAAAATCCCTGTAAGTTATAGAATTTTGGCTGCATAATTCAGCCAACTGTCATAACAATCAGTGATGGCATCTTTGAGATATTCAAGTTTATCCAAAGGGGGACATATTTTTGTTGAACTGTTTATATGCCCATTTTCTGGCTATATACCATCAGTGTCCATCACGTATATAATTGCAATATTTTGTTGTGTTTTAGCAAAATAATGGTTCCTCTTTGGTGAGACCAGCCACAAATCTTCATCACAATGTCCCAGATCCAGCATTGGCTTTGTGGAAGGTAGGATCGAATTTAAAATATTTCTTGATGATCTGCGAGGGCGGCCAGATTTGTGTTAATAATTGAAAGATGATCTGGCACTGCAAGCTCTACTTTTGTTTTCTATTTCCGTTTCGAATCAATGTTTAATTTAACAAAATAATTTTGAGTATTGTTATTCTGGATAAATCAATGATTTCAATTCTACAGTAACTAAACTTTTTAAATTTCAGTCAGTCAATTCACTGGTGGCAGAGGGGCACATTCGATCAGTTGGACTCGTTTGCAGAGGACATAAAAAGCTCCTTGAGACACTACAGAGGGATGACATCCAGCCTCAAGTCATATATGTGACTAACTTAATATTTGTTTTTTGCTCACATAATACTGTTACTATTGCAGATATATGCATAGTCTACTGCTGCATGATATGCAGCTATATATGACAACGAAATTGATTAAAATTGGAAATGTTATCTTCACTTCAAAGAACATGCAGGTGGTTGGTACCTTACATGGGAGAAATTGTATATTAGCTAATGTTTTGTTAATTCTATGAAATTTTAAAAGTGAAAAGAATACAAGCTAATACAGAATATCTTTCTCAAATAATGTCTGCAATAGCATCTTTCAGAACTGTTGTAGAGTAGTGAGAATATTGCAAGGTTTGATAAAAAATATTTGCCAAATAGCCAAATACTGGCATTCAATACCACTCTACACAAATTGATTTTTAAAATAAAATTCTTCTTGCAATTTCTTTTATTTCAGTCCTTCTCAAACAGTCCCTTAATAAAAGACTATTCAGCAAACCTGCAGAAATATTCTGGATGTAAAAAAATTCAAGTCATTGTGGAGATGGAGGAGGAGCCTGTACAAAATGGGTAGGTTGATAATGAGTTAGTGTTTATTTTTGAGACAAAATTGTGAAAACAAGCCAGTGCTTTTCCCTAGCCATTAGCCACATTAGCATTGGCTAATGCATCCTCAATGTGGCTAATGAAAACTGCACACATTTGCATGCAAATTAGCCACACATGCATGCATTTCACTCAAAATTGGCCTTGGCTAATGGTATTTTGGTCCTAGGAAAAGCACTGCAAAAAAAAGCCATTTAATTGCCTTTGGATAATTTGATGAATTTTCAATACCCTTTGAACAGTCAGAATTGTGCATGGTACAGAACAATCTGGGCAAATGTGATAAAAGAGACAAACTTCTCTTGGCCTTTTTGAAATCCTGCTATATCATGCTATGTAAATGTAAATGATTACAACTCTCGTAATTTATTGATCTTTCTTTTGCAAATCCTGGTGGATCAGACTCATTGCTATGAATCATTCTTCAGTGTATATTATACAATGATGTAAATATCGTACATCATTCTTTTCCAGACATGCCAAAAACTTGACGGATGTGAACACGAAAATTCTTGCATCCCTGTCTGCCAACATGGGGAGGGACACTCAGCAGGTATGTGCACTTAACACTAGGTGGCGTCAGAGGCAAGTACTTGTGATTGATGGTTTTTGTGACAGTCAATGTACTCTATACACCACATTGGTAGGTAAGGTGGCACTGTTGTTGCACTTCCTGTTTGATAATAACTATTAATTGAGAAAAGCACATGTTTAGAAAAAAGCCAAATTACCCTGAATCTAATTGTCGTCAGCAACATAACATGCAGAACTGTCTATATAGTCATTGTTGGCTATAGGGGAAGAGGGGGTGAAAAGTCACAGGGGTAAAAAGTCACAGGCCTTTTTGATCAACTTGCAGTGACATAATTCTTAAGCTTAAATCATAATTTGGGACACTTTTATGAGAAGAAGGTCTGCAGGGAATATGAAAATTATGCTCATTGTGCAAAGTGGGTTTTTACCTACCTCATGCATTTTTGGGGTTCCAAACAGGTTTTTTCAACTCTGAACTTTCCCTATTAATGTCTGGTCACTGTGACATAAGAAGCTACTATTTCAAGGTCTTTTGGATAATAGTCTTTCATGCTGTGAACCCATTTTTGGCAAAATGGTCACCAAGTTACCATGATCATGTGTTGAATTTAAAAAACAGGTGAGGGGTGAAATGTCACACTGTGACATTTCACCCCAGCACTGTCATATTTTACCATAGGGTACCATGAATTCAAGATTCTGTGCTAAGGAAAGTAAAATATTTCACACTTGAGGCTTTTAGCTTACAATCTTATCATCATCCATCATCAATAATACATCTGAGAGGGTATTGCAGCAAGTTTTCATTTCGCAAACTTTGGGCAATTTCTGACACAGGCTAGGCTGATGGTGCATTGTCATTGCAAGCAGATAGCTTTGGAAGGCTCACTATAAATTTCATGCACAAGGATGACTATCAAGTCTACACTTGTAAAATTTGAAATATTCAGTGAGCTCAAATGATTGAGTGAGATGGTTGCACAATTTGTTTGAGCTAACATAGCTTGTTGTTTTGAGTTATGATAATCTTTCTGTTGTTATAACTTCCAAACAACAAGCTATGTTGGCTCAAAGGAATTTTGCAACCATCTCACTCAATCATTTAAGCTAAATCAAAATTCAAATTTTACAGTGCAGGTCTGTATTACCTCATATTGTGCTGTTTGTTCACAACAATTGCATGTGACTTGTTACCCCGCGGTTGTGACTTCTTGACCCTGGCATGGGGTAAAAAGTCACATCGGACTTTGTTTAAATAATTGGGAACTGACTAAAGCCTATTTACAACACAGCAGCTATCATGTGATACAAACGTAGTCAACTAAATACTGCATAATTGTGCCAAAGGTCATTCAAATCTAACAAACACCTGCTCTGTTCTGGTGCTTTTTTTAAATTTTGTGACTTCTGACCCTTGCCTCCCCTATCTATGTCAGAGTAAACCTTCAGATTTCATTGATATTGAATTAAATGACCTGAAAATTCTCTTGGGGGCACCCGCCATGCTAATTATATATTTTAGCCAGAGTTGGAAAGTTCATATGGGGGGCACCTAGGGGGGCACTGGTCCAATATGGGGGGGGGGGCACGTGCCCCCCCCCATAGGGATGCCACTGCATTGCCACTTCAACGCATATCCGTCTGTCTGACCTTGTAAAATCAGCTGATTTATTGGTACACATGTTTCCTCTATAAAATGCTGTTTAACATTAATCATCCAATCCGTAAATATATGTATACATATATATATATATATAAGCATTTTTGACTGGATGACTCCTATCTCATGGGATGCTTTAAAAAAAAGCGAAAAAAAAAACCATCCTTATTAAGGGGTATTCTTCTCTCATGCAGGTGATGGCCAGATCTTTGCTGGAGAAGAACTTTGCTGTGGTTACCAAAAGACTTGCAGGCAAAGAAATCGACAGAAACTTCCAGGTGATTAATTTCGAAAACATGAATTTATTCACTGTTAGACAAAAAAAAATTACTGCCACAAAAATACAACAATAATATAGCATGTGAACAGTGAAGTCAAAAAGGAGATGTATTATAGGCCTAATTATCTTTTTTTCTTGCAGATATACGATTTCAGTCTAGAAGAAGGAACCCTTGTAAAGGAGTAAAGTGTATGATGTAAAGATGTAAATCAGATGAAGCAGCTTTGTTCATGATTTCTAGTCAAGAAATTAATTATTGATTTTATACCCACTGATACGGTGATCACTATAATTCAGTTTGCTATTTTTGCCAATTTATGTACATATACATGTTTACATTTTAATAAAGTATGTAATAATATGGATATTTGCATGGACTTATTACTTTCCGAGTTTTTCTTTGGATTGATGAACAATACAGTTAGCCTGATTTGACAAATTCATATAAACACAGAGCAACAACAATCGTCACAATATTTTACAAATTATTTACAAAATAGCTGTTCTGTATTTAAGTGATCATCATACATGAGCTATACCTATTGCAAGATCTAGCAATTTAGCTAGTGCAATATCTAGCACTGACCAGTTGGCAGATGCTAAATCTTGCACCTAGACTAGTCAGCGCTAGATTTTGCATGTCCACAGTGACACTTGCTAGTTCTTATACTTAGACTAGCCAGTGCTAGATATTGCACCAGCTGAATTGCTAGATGTAACACAAGCAATGCCAAAATGTGTTTTATTCATTTCGTATAATCTTACTGAAGGTGCCCTGGAGCGTTTCAGAACTTCAAAGAAATATGTCTCCTTAGAATTTCCGTAAAGTTTCAGTGTTATATTTGTAATACTTTGTAGGCCTATTAGCTGTTTAGATAATTTAGATTTATTATGATCAAGATACCTTGAGCATACAACCACTATGGCAAACAATAAAATGTCAGATTGCAATTTTTTTAAGCCGTTTGTATGCAACATCATTATTTGTTATAGACGACTGTCATTGGTGTCGTAGGAGAACACTTTGAAGGTTGGGAGACTGTCTTTCCTTGTGTCTTTTCTTGGACACACTGCTTGTTTCAGATGGTACCGGTAGGATCTGAGACTTGGAATGTAAATTAATGGATTCACAGATGAATTGGCTCCACCTGTCCAAATGCTGAGGAAGCTTGCAGTAGGACTGTAGGGGGCGCCGGTAGCCATTCCCCAGAATATTACCAAGATGAAGAATGGAGTGCACATGATGAAGTAGGAGCAGGTCAGCAGAAAAATGGTGAAGACGAGGGTGCGTTCATTCGCCCTGGCAGTGCTCCTTCCTTCCTGTAACAATAATATAAGAACTATTTTGAACAATTTTAAACATTAAAAAACTATAAAATGAGATTACATTGGTCATAACATAGTACGTTGGCCATTAGACAAGAAAACATCAGTGTCTCAAGCATACTATTTTAACTATTACAAGTTGAGATATAGGGAATTTTCTTGTAGCATCTTCTGTAGTCATTTGTCTAATTTGTATCATTTTTATTATTTTCCACTATGCAGGCTTTGAGAGAGTGGGATTTTGAAGATCTATAAGTGTCCCACTTCATTCAGGATTAGTCGAGTGAAACTTTACGTTCTAAAACTGTGGACTATCTAAGATAATTATGGATGTGACAGGATCTGTTTATATATATTTTTTTTACCTGTACCCAATACTACCCGTACCCTACATGTATATCTCATTGTCAGTGTTACTTTGGTAGCCTCTCAAAAATGACAGTTGGGAACAGTGGACACAGTTTGTAACCCATAGCAGTGTAAAATACAAGACAACTGCATGACAAATGTAAAACTAAGAACAGTTGTAAAGTGCATCAGTTGCAGTTCGTGTCTTTTAATGATTCAATTTGGAGATGATGTACTATCCATTTGCGCTGCGTTCACTATCAAGAGTTGACAAGAGATGCAGCTTACGAGGTATAGACATCAACAAAATTTTTAATAGAGAGGTTTTGCTACGTTACGATTCTCAAACACGCAAACGTGTAACATGTAGCAAAACACCTCTATATCGTCTGAAAGTTGACATGACATTTTTGGGCAAAACTTTGAAATGGAGTAGACCATTCCTTTGGTAGGCACTCTACAGAATTTTCTTGGGGAGGAGGAGGGCAAGGAATTTGGTTTGATCTAGTCTCACGAAAGGGTAGTCAGTGACCAAAAAGACTAGTTACCGAGTCCGGAGTGGTAGTTAACCAACCTACAGCTCCACAGGTTGTAAAGAAGGCCCTGTATATAGGCGTACCGGGCGCGCAATTTTTCGGGGGGGGGGGAGAAAGCGACATTGGCCTGAATTTTAAGATTTAAATTTAATACCATTTCAAATGAAATTGCCTGGAAATCATTAATTTTCAATAGTTTTTATTTAATCATCTGCCTGAATATTTTATCCTTTTTGCCCGAATCTCACAGTTACCCAAACTTCTGGGGGGGGGGGCGACTGCCCCCCCTCCTCCAGTATGCCTATGGCCCTGTAGGCCTAAAGCGCCAACCTAATTTTTGTACTTGTGACCAAGATGTTGAAGGCCCCGCCCCCACCTACTTGGTGGTGATTTCACGAAAGAGTCCCAAAACTTGTTTGAAATGTTGGCTCACCTACGCATACATTTTTCAGGTCACTGCATGGGCTATACATGGGATAGGTATCAAAGCTTTAAAATTCTCACTACTACATGTGCAATATTTGAAGAGGCTTGCAGATATGACGAGACCCGTTGGTTGAGCTATACAATGCATTTCAAACATGTTTCAACGATGAATGTCAAATATTCACTGAATTCATTGAAATACATGTGACAAATCGTACATCACTCATTGTAAAAATACAAACATGCTAAAAGTCAATGAAAATGTTTAATTCAGTGTGAAATATGTTTGAAATACATTACAGCTAGCTTAGATCTAGAGCCTGATCAATCAAAGGGTTTCTTCTTATTTTCAAGCTTCTTTATTGCATTAGAAATTAGAAGCCATTTTAACAGTGCTGCAGTCCACTTTACAGCGAAACACTTTGATATAGAATTAGAGTGGACTGTGGCACTGTGAAAATGGCACTTTGTGACTCATGATAGCTGATTAAGTGTCATCTTCTCTACTTTCAACATGTGAAACATAGAGGCGGTTTGATTAGTCATGATCAAGAGTAAGCCATTTGACATCTCATAACGGATTTTAGAGTGAAAATCAGATGCATAATCCTTTCGTTTTGCTGTCACCAACAAGTGGGATAAGTCTCCTTCAATGAAATTAACATTGAAAGTATTGGGTACGATCAGGACAAATCATCAGCATGATGACTCAAGAAGTGCCATTTTCACAGTGCCACAGTCCACTGTAATTCTTTATCAAAGTGTTTCGCTGTAAGCCTACAATCTCATTACACAATAAATTGCAAATTACCATTTTTATTTTCCAACAATTGAACACCATTGTTTTAGACTTTTATTAGAGACGACTTTCGCTGCTATTGTAGCTGAGCTCCAAAGTCTTCATACTGTCCTTTCTCATGTTTCTGCCTGGACACACTAGTTGCTTCAAGTGGTTCCGGTAGGACCTGAGGCTTGGAATGTATATTAATGGATTCACAAAGGAATTGGCTCCCCCTATCCAAATACTGAGAAAGCTTGCAGTGGGGCTAAGGGGAGCGCCAGTAACAATTCCCCAGAATATGACAAAGATGAAGAACGGGGTACACATGAGGAAGTAGGTGCAGGTCAGCAGAAAGATGGTGAAGACGAGGGTGCGTTCATTCGCCCTGGCAGTGCTCCTTCCTGCCTGCAAGAACAATAAGAACTATTTTGAACAGTTTGGAATTTTCATATATAGACTATAAAATGTTGTTACTTTGGCCATTATGGAATACTTTTGCCATGAGATGAAAAATAGACTCAGTTTCTTGGCGTATATCAAACCAACTACAAAGAAATCATGAAATTTCTTATGGCATATCCTATGGTTATTTGTCTAACTTTTATCAAATATTATGATTTTCTCTTTATTTTATAATGAAGACAGAATGAGTACCAGATTTTGCGAATAGCCTTCCTAAATATGTGAGAACCTCCATAGCTCCATGGCCCTCGAATTTCAAAACGGGACTCAAAAATATATCTATTTGAGATGTTTGTAGTAATAACTACAAATTGAAGTTATTACGAATCTCATAAATAAGTGTACCTTGTCCCATGAGAATATATGCAGAGATGCTGTCAGTATTGAGATACTGACATCACTATCTGCATGGGCACTCCCTGAGAAATTTTGAGGCCATGGCACAGCTCAAGTATTGATTCCAACGAATAATGGCAAAAAATTAGGCTAACTGGCTAAGTGTGAATAACAACTGATTGATCTGTTTTCATATGTGCAATTGTGCATCATGGCCTATTCAGTTGAAGCAGTTGAAATTGATATTGGGCCATTTGGAACCTTGGCTCTGTACATCAGGGGAAATGCCCACTCATCTGGTCTGAGATGGGGGGGGGGGGGTGATTTGCAGGTACCATCTGGATTTGCCCGAACTCCACTGAGGATAAAGTTTCATTCACAGTTATCATGGGTATGCCAGATACACTAAATCAGCTTTCATCAGAGATTACTATAATGCAATATGTATAAATCATCAGTGTTACATTTGTAACAGACAACTAACAGAGTAATACTTCTCCATCGACATGTTTTTTTGTTGTTGTTGTTTTTTTGTTGTTTTTTCTTTTTTAAAAATGATGTTGTTAGTTACCTTTTTATGAGGATGAAACTCACCAAGGCTTACATTTCATTTCGGTTTTACATTCTCATTGTTCATTTTCAACCTCATCTATTATAAGGTTCTTCGTGGTAGCGACACTTCAGTCTTCAGGAAGCTCCTTCACATGATCATCATGCAAACCTCGCTTTAAAAAAAAGGCATTCCTTATTCTTTTCTATTTATATATACGCATTCATAGTTTTGATTTGTTATGTACTTATTTAGATTATTATGTTACTGTTCAATTGTATTGTGGTTTGATCATGTGTAAATAAATGAGTTCTGAGTTCTGATTCTGGAGGGTCAGCGACTCAGGGCAAAATATAACAATTTGATAATTTCAACTTGCTCTACCCCATGGGCACATCGACATTGCAGCAACGTTGCAACGACGTCACACTTTTCGTCAAATGACATAGAATTGTATGGTTGAAATTATGTTGTCACGACGTTGTGAAGCAACGTCAAAGATATGACGTTAGCATGCAACGTTTTGGCGACGTTTTACAACATTGTGTGGCAATGTCAGGAGTTCGACGCTAGGTTGCGACGTTGTGGCAATGTTGTACAAAAACCCCGACGTCGTGTTCACGTTGGGGCGACATAATCTCTACCATACGTATCTACGTGACCAGCAGACCAGCCCTCCACCAGTTAGCAACGTCGGGGTTTACTTCGTGTGCCCACTGGGTAGTGGCACATGTCTGTGGTTTGCAATTAATTGCTTCGTGCCATTCACCAAGGTGTCATATGATGTAAAATATAGCTCCTTCATGACTTGATTCGACCTATGTTGTACTGATGGTAAAGGATTTGGAAACTTCAGAATTTTATGCTACTCATTGGCAGAGCATGTGCACTCATTGATCGTTTAACATTGTTGATTACGATTAATTTTGTTTATATCTTGCTGGCAGCTCAACTGTGCGTATGAGCACAAGTGATGAGGTCCCTCTGCCTGGACATGACCTGACCTACTTGAATATTGATAAATGTGTCAGCTGGAGGTCATCCGATTTCTGGCAGACTCTCCAGCTGTGCTGTTCGTTTAGAGTCTGTGAGCAGACTGAGTGCTGAACAAAATTTTAGCAGTTTCTTGTACGATTTTTCCCAAAAGGACTAAACATTTTAGTGGATCTATAATGATTTGATCAGGGAAGGTCCCAAGTGAGACAACTGAAAATGTGAATATACCAACAAAATCATTATGTTCACACTGACATCGCATGAGCACTGAGGCAATTAAAAAGAACATGGCACACTTATATGAGATCTGTAATAACATAATCTTGTCTCAACAAGCACTAGTGTGCAGCTTGCTGGAATTAGCACCGTATAATTATGTAATTTACTATTATACTATTATCATTTTCAGTATGGCTTATGAACACATCCTCCCATTGCAGGGTTCGTTTACACTTACCCTGCCAACAAGTACCACACAATGATGGAGTTGCAAATCTTTTTACAGCATTTTTCAGGCGTTTTAAATCTGTGATTTAAATTATTGTTAGTGGTTTTCTACAAAGAAAATACTTAAAACAAAGAAAACAAAACAAAAGTGGCAACATTCAAACATTCATTCAGTTGCTTTTAACAATGTCAAACTGTGAATTATGTCTTTCACGCCAGAGACTTGTTAATCCTTTACAGCCTTTCACTTTGATACCGAAAAAAGAGTGTACTGTTGCACTGTGAAAATGGCACTTTACATGTGTCATCATACAGATGATTTGTCATGATCATACCCAATACTTTCAATGTTGATTTGATTTAAGGAGACTTATCCCTCTTGTTGGTGACAGCCGAACGACAGGATTATGCATTTGATTTTCAATCCAAAATCAGTAAGGACAAGTCAAATGGCCTTCTCTTGATCATGACTAATGTTTCCTATGTTGAAAGTATAGAAGACGACACTACATCAGCTATCATGAATAACAAAGCTTTTTTTCACAGTGATTTTTTCTTCATCAGAGCAAACGGCTGTAATGACTACTTCACTGAAACATGGTGCATGTGGTCAGGGGAGGTTCACTAGCCTACACTGAGAGGTGCGGATGTATGAACATGCAGTTCTAAAGTTAATGCGTGCAGTAGACCCTGGAGCTTATACCAGGAGTGCTTTGGGCTTAAAATAATAATTTGGTAGAAAATGAGAATTACAGAAAAAAATATAAACATAAAACATTGAGTTGTGCACTGTGCAGTGCACGAAATACAATTGCCACATTGTGAAACACAATTACTTTTCATGTCAGAAAGCCACATGGTCACAACGATGTCACAAGGACAAACCACAATAGTCCCAATAGAGCTAAATAGGGATATGTTATCACAAAACCACACATGTAACTTTCAGTGGCTGCGCATAGCCGGATGATCAATATCAGACAAATTATAATTATTTCATCTCGTGAACAACAAAATGGATCCCAAATTGGATTGCTGGATTTCCATGAGGTGGTCAGGACTTATCCCCCTCAATGGCCCGATTCTGGATTCTCAGAAATTGGAAATCTCTGAATTTTGATTACAGAAATAACAATACACAATATTTTCAGTAAATATGTGTAGAGCCAGTCGATATGACTTTGTAAAATTCTGAAAACACTTCCTCACATTTCAACCAAACGTTTTTTTTTTGCAAATTGCATAGCACTGAGTGATGCCCAATACTATATATAGTAGATCCCTTTCATGTATCCTGAATCTACACAATCATTATTCTTATTTTACAAGAACACGCGAAACAAGCGAATGTGGTTTATCTTGTTTGATTACACGTAATTGCTTATTTTGTGTAATCGCTATAAACCTGTATTTGAAAGAAGTTATATATAAATATTGAAAATATTCTTTGAAATTATTGAAATAGATTTGCTTAACGATGTAAAAGGCAACCCATTTCCCTCTCCTTATTTCTTTTAACTGCTGGTTATAAAAAATTGGGTTGTACGTTCAAATTAGCTATTAAGATATTTGAGAACTCACATTAGGGCTAAGGTGTTTAAATTGTGCCCTTGTTTTTGGAAAAATTAAAAATTCAGATGGAGTAATTTGCAATCAATGGAGATTAAAAAAAGTAGACTTAACGGAAAAGTTCAAAGCTGAAAAAAGGAAGAAAGGAAGAAGAATCTTAGAAAAGTTAAGAAGAAGCCTTACACAAGAGAGAAGAAGTCCAAAACGGGGCTTTGTAGCAGAAAAAAGAAGGGAAAAAAAACCCCCATTTGATCATAAGAAGGGGAGGGGGGCTCTTGCCTAAACATGACGGAGAGTCAAATTGTGCCTCAAAGTCAAGGGGACTCCATGGACAACACCACTATCTATTGTAAATTGATAAAATTGTCATCCATGCAATAATCAAGTAGGCGGCAGTAGGTCTATCCTTCAAGTTTGTTTCACTGACTGAGAGCATGGTGTCATGCAGAGGCTGGCGGTGGATCACCCTTGTGTTTGGCAATTAGTGAAAGATCACTAAATTTTAAAGTTATTTAGTCATACAACATACATGGGCTTAAAATAATTGTTGGTGATGAGATTTAAAGTACAATGTAGGCTTGTTCATGTTATAATTGATTATCACAGTTTTGTTTAGTGATCTTCACATGCCAAACACAAGGATGTATCCACCAGCAGCCTTAACATCACATCATGTCATATTTTGGCTTATGTGAAGCTGTACGCCTATACAGATGAACATTACAGTCTGTCACTTTGATATAGAAAAAGTGAGGACCAGTTCACTGTGAAAATGGCACTTTGTGACTCATGATAGCCAATGAAGTGTCATCTTCTCTACTTTCAACATGGGAAACATAGAGGCTGTTTGATTAGTCATGATCAAGAGAAGGCCATTTGACTTGTCATAACTAATTTTAGAGTGAAAATCAGATACATAATCCTTTCGCTTGGCTGTCACCAACACGCAGGATAAGTCTCCTTAAATCAAAATTTCTAATTAACATTGAAAGTATTGGGTATGATCATGACAAATCATCAGCATGATGACACGCAAAATGCCATTTTCACAGTGCAGCAGTTCACTTTTTTTCTGTATCAACGTGACAGACTGTAATTGATACAAGTGTAGGCAACCTTTCAGAATCCAGATCTATGAGGCTTTTTAAAATCCTATCTCGTTATTTCATTAAATTTAACTAATATGCAACATCCTGTCACATCCATTAGCACAATCTCTGTTGGAACTGTGACAAATTGAAGCATATAGAATAATGAAAGACAGCCTGAAGTATGAAATATTGTACTAGTAAGCATGCACTCTTTACCCCAGTAGTTCAGTAGTGTCGGTTTAGATGAGAATATTACAATGGTCAATTTGTTGTGTTGAAATGGTGGACTGTTGTAGAGTAAAACTTACAAATTTCGAGTAATAATACTGATGATTTTTCATTACAAAAGCATCAGCTTCAAAAGCACTTTATAGCCATTCACTTTGATAAAGAAAAAATGTGGACCAGTTCACTGTGAAAAATGTACTTCGTGACTCATGACAGCTGATGAACTGTCATCTTCTATAGTTTCAACATGGGAAACAGAGAGGCTGTTTGATTAGTCATTATCAAGAGAAGGCCATTTGACTTGTCCAAACTGATTTTGGATTGAAAATCAGACGCATAGGCCTAATCCTTTCTTTTGGCTGTCACTAACAAGAGGGATAAGTCTCCTTAAATCAAAATAGCAATGAAAGTATTGGGTATGATCATGACAAATCATCAGCATGATGACATGCGAAGTGCCATTTTCACAGTGCAACAGTTCACTTTTTTTCGGTATCGAAGTAAATGGCTGAAATTTCATGAGATATGTTGCGTGTTGGTGCTGGACAAACCAATGGATTTTGAATCGGATTCTTGAACTAAAATTATAATGATGTGACTAAGGGGGCGACCTTTTAATTTCCAGTGGGGCTTGGTGTTTTCCTTGGCAGGAATTATTTATTTCATGGTGACGGTGGCAGTATCCATTTATTTCAAGTGTGTGAAGTCCCCGAATATTCATTCCTAAATCAAACCACGCCTTATTAAGAAATAATCCTGGAAGTAAATACATATTTCAAGACTGCCCAAAAAGAAAATTGAGTAATAAATTATTTATTTAAAAAAAATTCCAAGTCCCCCTCCCCCAAAACATTAAATGGTCTCCCCCTAATTAAACAGCCTCAGTCTATGGTTCGCATTCTAGAATTTTCATTATGACACTTCATCAGCTATCATCGATCCACATTTCTCAGGCAAGGAGCGTTATCTTCCCAATAGTTATTAGAAAGTAGAGCGGCTGTAATATTAACACTCTTGGTGACTTACCCCCAACTGGGACCTCCTCCGCCTGATGATGCTGTACATTCCAATGAGAGAAAGAAGGCAGACTGTGCTGGGGAAGACCTGCTGCATGATGATGGCCAGGGTGGTCATCAGCACATCTTCAGTGTAGTTGGGCAGGCAGATGAAGGCTCCTTGCAGCATTTCAGGTCTCAGCAAATTCAGTATAGTGCTTAGGGCAAATACTGCTATGTAAAAAAGCCACATTGAAGCAATGACTATGAGGGCCTTGGTGCCTGTCATCCAGACCTTGTACCTCAGAGGGAGGAGGAGATTGAGGAACTTGTCCAAGTTCAAAAAGGCAAGACCAACTATACTCTGGCTCACAAGGAAGGTGGAGAAGATGCCGTCTATCTTACAGAAGTAGTTCATGAAAAATTCTGGATTGGCCAAATACGTCGATCTCAATATCAAACTTCCAAATCCCAAGAGAGAGTCAGTGACGGCAAGATTCAACATAGCGTACCGAGTCGAGGCCTTGATTTTTCCTTTTAGTTTCGGAACTGTGTAGAAAACAGTGATATTCGCAAGTGCAGCCCCAACAGACGCCAAATAAATGATGAATATTTTCCATGGTGGTGGATATTCGTAAACGACTACAGTACTATTTGTTAAATTATACGTATCCAGTGTGAAGTTATAATTGACCATTGTTTGTGCAATGTTGTCATTTTCCATTGGACAGCAGTGCAATTGTCATGTGTTTGTCAGATAAGTACAAATTAAACACCTAATCTATACATCCTTGTTGGACCACTGGTGGGCATCACACACTACTCAATCGGTCGTTCCAACCGTTATATATACATATATATATATATTCATTTACATTGTGGCCCATGTCAAATATCATTCTTGATCATCAAACCAACATCAAAACAAATCCGGTTGAAAAATTTACACCAAGCAAAACTTGTTAAATTTCCCTATCTACCTAAATCCCAAAACTGGACTTTCATTTTAGGTGTGACATTTTAACTTGCCCTGCGGATTACAAAAATTACTGAATTAACATCACACATTACACGGAAGATCCTTTTTCAGAATTAGATATATGAATAATTACATTGGAAAAGATGAGGCTAAACATCTCATTAACCCAGGAGAATTTCTGGATTCTGTCTAATTTTAGTTGCAAGACTGAATTACATTATTGTAACAGCATAATTGGATCATGAAAGTTCACACAACTGGATTTATCGGTGAACTTTATCCTGTTGCAAATAAAAGAGTAATCAAGTAAAATCACCATAGACACACAATTTTTCTGTCAAGTCACATATATGCTCGACATCAAACCAACAGACTTTCTTTCTATTAATTATATATATTTATTTCCATCATTGAACGATATTTTTCCTCTAACTTCTTTGACAGTTTGATTTCACAGTGGTGACATAATTTGTTATTGGAGGCATCTCATGAAGAGAAGTAGGCCTACACACCTTTGATATAACATGCAAGATATAAAGTAGCAGCGGATCCATGCCCATTATATAGCCTTGGATGTTCGGCCAAAAGCTTCATTATCGCTTGCCCAATATAAAGTAACGTAAATTATATAAATTATAGTAACACAATGAAACTAAAGAACATGTTTTAAAATAGCCTCAGTGTCAGTAACACTAGTACAGAAGTAGGGATATCTTTATTACAGATCTCATATATTGTGCCATGTCCCATGTGAATATATATGCAGAGATGATTTCAGTAGGGGAGAGTGGGGCATACAATCATATGCCCTACCCTCAGCATCAAATGACTCTCCCTTTTAGCACAGGGATATGAAATAGTTTTTGGTACCAGGTGAGTGGTTATGCCCCATGCTCGGGGCATAACCACCTACCTCATGGGGCATATCCAACATCCCCAAGTTACCAGGGACACAAAAAGCAGAGGATTTCCATATGTGGTCGAAGGATACTCCGTCCCTTTATATGATGAAAATGCAGGTGCACTTGACTTGGTAAATATCAACAGTATCTGTACCCGTCACTTTTGCTGTGGTAAATGATTCCTGATATATTTCTCTACTGATCTTCACTTTTTCAGACAGCCCAAATAATGTAAACTACGTTACCCCTGCCCAAATTTTTCACAAATTTACAGTACATTTTTTTTATATAGCCCTTCTGTTCCCATCACTCCCTTATGGTATTTTTTCCGGGGGCGGTTGGTTATGCCCATGCTGGGGTAAAACCACTACAACCCCTATTATCACTCATGATGTAATTTAATGACAGTTAAGTCCCATTTGATAATTAGTAGGTATATGAACCAACACAATGCCTATCACCAGTCCCTTGCATCTCCTTTATGTTAAATGTCATCAAACATACCTTCACACGTAAAATTAAGATGAAATTGCTTAAATCTAAACAAACCGAGCTGGTAAGTTTGGTCCTGCCACTCGCCTGAACACCATTCCATTCACAAGGTGTCTGACAGAAGTTAAATCGCCTCCACTAACAATATTTTCACTAAGTGGCACCAACTCCCTAGAACCACTGGTGGGCGGTTATGCCCCGGGGGGTGGTTATGCCCTACTCTCCCCTATCTCAATACTGACATCACTATCTAGGCACTCCCTGTGAGCATTTGAGACCACAGCTCAAGTATTGATTCCAACAGCTAACAACAAAAAATTAGGCTTACAGGTTAAGTGTGAATAACAACTGACTGATCTGTTTTCACATTGTCAAAGAAGCTGTCACCTGATACAATTTGCCAGAATTAAAGATAAATATTGAAGAACATATAAGCTCTAGTAAGCTTGCCACCCTGTTGTGGCCCAAATCTGTACACGTTCCCATGCTACAAGGCTACAAGCCTTATTTCAACCCCCTCCCCCACACTTGTCCAATGGTTGTCTCGTAATCATAGGCGTATCGGACAGGGGGGCAGGGGGGGGCAATTGCCCCCCTAAAAGTTTGGAAAACAGTGGAAATTCGGGCAAGCAGGCTAACATTTCGGGCAGATGATCCAACTAACATTATTGAAAATCAATGGTTCCCAAGGCATTTTATGATAAATTTCATGGAATTTGGATTGTGAAATTAGGGCAAACGTCACGCGCCCTCCCAAAAAATCCGCTTGCCGTACGCCTATGCTCGTAATCCTGATAAATAATTAGTAAAAAATTAGGAACAGAGCAACATCATCACATTTTTGGCTGCTGTCTGTGTTTAACTGATATTTTGGAAATCCTGTGTCACGGCTTGCAATTATTTTACTGATGAAATAAAATTAGCTTCATTTGCGTCAATTAAACCGAATAAGATATCATGGGATCTATTTAATGTTGGTACTATCAGCAGTCTCACATGTAAACTGAACAGAATAAAAAAAGTTATCAAGTCTGATAAGGTACTAAGGTAAAACAACATGTAATAAATCATGCTCAGCAACCAAAGATTCTTTTGATCCCATGAAAATCAAAAATTACCGTCCTGTGTCCGTCTTAAATGTTTTATCTAAATTATTTGAAAAAGTCATGTATGCGAGATTGTTAGATTTTCTTAATGCTAATACCCTCCTTTATCAGCTCCAATTTGGTTTCAGGAAAATGTATAATACCTCTAATGCTTTGATATACCTTGTTGATAAAATAACTTCTGCACTGGAAAAAGGGGAATATGTTATTGGAACCTTTGTTGATCTCAGTAAAGCCTTCGACTGTGTGAACCATGAAATTTTACTGGCGAAATTGGAAAAATATGGTATTCGCGGCCTTGCTTATGATTGGTTTAAGAGTTATCTCGATTCTCGTAGCCAATATGTTCTTTACAATCAAATTAATTCCTGTTACCTTAATATTACTTGTGGGGTGCCCCAAGGATCAATCCTTGGGCCCCTACTATTTCTGATTTATATTAATGATTTGAAAAATGTAACGGACATCCTAACTCCCTTAATGTACGCAGACGATACTAATCTTTTCATCTCTGGACAAGATCTGCCAGAGCTTATCTTAAATACAAACAGAGAATTAGACAAACTCATGAAATGGATGACAGTTAATAGACTAGCTGTAAATGTGGAAAAGACTAATTTTATGATTTTCAGGAAGAAAAGAGCTATCATCCCTCACAACTTACCTGATATATATATGAATGGTAATACTATCACTAAGGTAGAGACAGCAAAATTTTTAGGTGTGAAGCTAGATGAACATCTTTCATGGCAAGCTCATATAAATGGAATCAAAAATAAAATTTCGAAAGGAATTGGCATTTTGTCCAAAGCAAGGAAATATTTTAACTCTAAAACTTTGGTCTCTCTTTATTATAGCTTCATTTATCCCCATATAATATATTGCATTGAAGCTTGGGGTAGTGCATGTAAAACCTATATTAATCCTATAATGAAACTTCAAAAAAAAGCAATCAGAATTATTTTTTCACTACCTTTTAGAGGAACAACAGAAACTACTTTTAAGAAATATAACATTTTAAATGTTTTTCAAGTTTATGTTTTCTTCACTTGTCTGTTCGTCTTTAAATTTAAGAAAGCCATGCTACCTGATATATATGGGTCCTTATTTAATTTCCCTAGTCACACTGTCACAGTCACAGCACTCGTTTCAATACTACCCCAACTATTCCATTTTTTAATACTTCCTTAGGAAAAAGGCGAATTCGCTATACTAGTGTAAAAATTTTTGGGATTTTGCACAATTGTTTTTCTTGGAACATTGGCTATTTCACTTTTAAAAGACACCTCAAGAGCCATCTCATTAAATGTCCTATTGACATTTACTCTTTCATATAGATTATTATTTTCAATACATATCAACATGGAAGTAATTGTTATTATTATAGTTACTGTTATTATGCTCTGTATACTTAACCAATCCATTTATCCAATAACACAGTCATTGAGGGGTCAGATGTCTCCAGATAAATCCTAAAACAAATGTAGAATTTCGCCAGTATTATAACCCTATAGCTTAGTATGTGTGTTTCATCTTCTCTCATTCCACTCATCTTTATCTCATCTTGTGTCCAGGTAAATAATTAAATAACATTAATTCATCTGGCACTAATCATCCTAAGGTTTTTTGAAAATTTGTATTATTTGTAATGAAAACTTGTTTTCACGAATAAAAAAAAAAAAAAAAAAAAAAAAAAGTCTTTTTTTGCTGTTCAGTTTATATTTATAAATGCATGTACATAAAATTTATATCACATGTGGCAGGCTAATTACAGGCTATTTACAATTGAATATGCATCGTACTGGAGGAAAACAGAATTCTTGGAAAAAATTATGACAATTGACAAAATTATCATTTTAAAAAATTTAATAGAGATACATTATCACTAATACTGCTTTTAAACATGCCCTTTATCAGATTAAATATGTAATAGATTTAGTAGCATGTGTTTGGCAGTATTCAATTGTTAATTTGGGATTTTGCATGAGCAAGGTTCAAATAATTATTTACAGTATGAGACTATATTATAATGCAAAAGTTGTAAAAATTGGTCAATTCAACCATTTTTTTTGTAATAATTTCTAAAAAAATATATTTGCTGAATACTTGACAAACAGGTGAAAAAATGAGCTGAACAACATGGAAATTTTATGTATATTCATAATGAACAATGAACAATGATACATCCAACATAAATATCACGTGACCTTCATAATAATCGTCTATTTCGAGAATTAAAAAATATGATGAGTATTGATAAAACAAAAATTGTCCATTCAGTGACATGTTGTGATACACCCTGGTTATATCCTGGACAGTAGGGACATTGGTATGAGCCACAGACCTGGCAAATATGCAGATGAAACAAGGAATAGGCACTGTACAAGGTGTTCTTCTGCATACCTGAAATGGAAGGACAACTCATTTTTATTACAGTCTGTCACTTTCACGTAGAAAAGATGTGGACCAGTTCACTGTGAAAAATGTTCTTGGTGACTCATGATAGCCGATGAAGTGTCATCTTCTCTACTCTTAACATGGGAAACATAGAGGCTGTTTGATTAGTCTTGATTAAGAGAAGGCCATT
The DNA here is from genome assembly GCA_026936325.1 of Platynereis dumerilii. Lineage (NCBI taxonomy): Eukaryota > Metazoa > Annelida > Polychaeta > Phyllodocida > Nereididae > Platynereis > Platynereis dumerilii. The sequence goes on along the minus strand of JAPTHN010000002.1, from coordinate 10,001,446 downwards.
TGACTTGTCATGACTGACTTTAGAAGTTACAGTGAAAATCAGGTGCATACTGCATAATCATTTTGTTTGGCTGTCACCAACAAGTGGGATAAGGCTCCTTAAATCAAATTAAAATGAAAGTATTGGGTATGAGCATGACAAGTCATCAGCATGATAACACACAAATTGCCATTTTCACAGTGCAACAGTCAACACATTTTCTATAATCTATATATATATCAAAGTGACAGACCATAGAAATACAATCAATTTCTGTTGTATGGATGACCTTACTGTATGTCACCACAATAGTCAAACTGGAGAGGAGAAGTAAATTCTTAATCAGTACAAATTATACTTTGAGATGACATATTTATGACATCAGAAAAAAGATTCTGCAGTGAAACTTTCAAAAATAATTTTTAGAATAATAATTTTGTTTCAAGAGCAAATGGACAGACAGATATCATGTTTAAATGAATACAAACAATTCGGCCTACCTGTCTCGTCATACTGATACACATTTATCCCATGAGGTATGCTGACGTTTGCTACAGGGAAGTAGCGATCAGCAGTGAAACTGAGACATCGTGGTTCTGTTGTGACCTATGAAAAAAAAAAAACGCAGTGAATCACTGAATAATCAATTATCAAGTCTAAGAATGAAAGTTGTTTTATTTTTGTCCATTCTCCTGACATCAAGTTAAAATCTCAATAATTTCAATGGGGATGACCTATGAACAACACTCACACATGGGTCTCAGGGCTAAAAAGAATGCAAAATTTATGCACTGTTGCAACCATGCAGATGAAAAATAATTATTACAAAATTGTCAACGAAAGAGGGGAAAACTTATACCTTAAACAATTTTTCTCATTTAAACTCACTGAAATGCTAAAAGGGAAGAATAAAAAACTGCTTATTAGGAGATAATTTTGCTCATTTGTATTACAAATTGAACTAAAACCACATCCTGACAACCTGGCATGGTGAGTGACACCTCCTTTGCTTACAGGCAAAATGAATCGTTAACATTGTGTGAATTGTCTATTTGGGATACAATTAATCATAATTATAACAACTAACAACACAAAAGAACCATATGATGAGAAAACTATCAGGGAAAATAATTGAGCAGCTTTTAATATTTCGTGTACACATTTTGCCAGAACAAGTACTCTCTCTAAACCGCATCTGTTTAACAGTTTTAGTGCACTTACATTTTGCCAAAACACAATTAGTGTATTATCTCTGAATCGTATCCGCTTCAATCCTGGTATTTTTTGGCGATAGATCTGATCTCTGGTATGCCTCTGGACAACAAAGCCCGTTGGGATGGAGATGGTCATCACTGTGGTGCCAGCAATGGGATAAAGATCTGGACGAACCCAACTGGAAGAAATAGGAAGGATGATATGGATTGATAAGTTGTCTGAAGAGACATACATGTATATAATTATGTCACATATCTATTTTGAAATCAATTATGCCTTACAATTTTAAGAACATTTTCAGTACAGAATGATTTGTTCAGTGAAAATCTTTGTCTGCTGTTTGAAATTGAATGTGTAAGAAAGCTGGTAGGCCTACAACAGCTGGGTGGCCAAGTGTCTTTGGTGTACGCCTGCTCCGCTGAAGGTCTTTGCCTGCATGCGTTCGAACCATGAGTGGGAAACCCAAAAATTTTAGGGTACCATCATGAGCAAAATCCCAGCTGGATGCTGTCCGGATGAGACATTTTAAAAATTGGTGGCCCCTCGTATCAGTGTCTATGCTGGGTAGGTAAAATATCCTTCACATGAGGTAAACGTGTAACATGTTAAGGACTCCTACTCTCTCTCCCATCTCATCAATAAACCCTTGTGAGCACCCAGAACTGGGCTTAGAGTGCTGCACTTACCACATCTATCTATCTGTCTATCTATCTATCTATCTATCTATCTATCTATCTATCTATCTATCTATCTATCTATCTATCTATTTATCTATCTATCTATCTACAACATGACACGTAAGTTGTATATGCACACAGCTTGATACAAGTAAAGCATGACGGGTTCAGTGGTTCTTGAATCTATCCTTTTGACTCTAGCTGTAAAAGATCATCTCCCAACATTATTTAGCTGCCTAATCTTTGCCAACATAAAATTCCATGTATATAGTGGCCAGTAAATGTTGAATCTTGAATGTAAGCATGATGAAAGTAATAATTATCAGTTACATTAGAGCTCTTTGCAGATTGGCAGTCCACTAGAAAAAATAATTTTCTTATTTTAAATTTGCAAACTGGCTTTTCTACATCATTGACAGTTTTCTGTTGGTCTACTAATCTTCTTATTCGACGAGGCGCGTTAAGTCACTTTTAAATAGTTTGTTTATAGTCACCAATGCTGCAATATATGATAAGCACTGAATCAACTTATTTACCAAAAGGCCACACATAATTGATTCTTGGCTTTGCGGACTTGCCGACACAACAGATTTTCTGCCGACAGAAGAAAAAAAATTTATTTTATTTTTTTTTGACTCTATAAACTTTTTTTTTTCACCTTTCTTTTGTCCTGCCGACCGACCCTAGAAAAAGTGCCTTGAGAAGATCCGAGAAGCTAAAGATCAATTATGTGTGGTCTAACTGACGCATAAAAAACATTTTTAAGCCAGTGACATCACCAGACCAAGTTGAAAGTTGATTTTGAAACTGTTTGGACCACCAATCTGCAAACACAGCTATAAGTCTTACTTTGTGCAAACTGTCATCTCCATTATACTAGCATTTCGACCGTAAAATCCAAGACGTTCTACATTGATGTCGTAAGATCCAAATTCAGGCCCCGACACAAGCCACTCCTTCTCCACATTTGACGCGAAATCCATTTGAAGCATCGCATAGCCCGTTCCCTGCGCCATTGCCCTCATGTGTCCATGGGCTCTTGGTAGCTTTAAAAAAATGGTGAAATGGAATAAATGCATTATCATCATCATGGAATGTCTTATTTGTTGTATATAAGACTATATAGCAGGACCACCGCTTTATTGGAAACATTATGACTTCCTTTACATATAGAAATGGTCTGTCACAGGATGTCAAAATAAGTATTGTTGAACCCACCTCTCCTTCATATAATGCTGCAAAGTTGGTCTTGTTCAGATCCCTGACCTCGTGCCATCCAGTCGAGGCTGTGGCATCCAGCGATACTCGGATGTGGTAGAAATCTTTGTTGGTTTGTCTCAAGGAGAATTGTGCCAATGCTTCAAGAGCCTCCAGAGAGTCCTAAAAAGTTAAATTGGTTATTAAAATATTCACATTAGGTTTGTTCCTCATCTTAACAATTCATGAAATGAGAATGATAGTGGTCTCAATTTTTTAATATGATTATCTATAAAACTCTTAGTCATATGTCATTAAACTAAGTTACATGGTCTATCAAACAAACAGGTTCACACGTCAAACTAAATCCAAAGCACACCATATTTCCATACCATCCTTATTGGCAATTATTGCAACGACCGATTGTTGTTTCATATCTTACCAAAGTAGAGCAAAACTTCATGGTTCCAGTTCGCATAGTCTGTAGCCATTTCATGATGGGCATCGACTCTTCAAACATATTTCTATCTAAGTAGAGTTTGAGAGCATAAGCTGTTGCAGTGACAGCTTTGCCATAGTTTTCGTGATATGGTCTGGCCATCTGTATTGGAACCGCATTCACAAACTCAGTTGGGTTCGGCTCAATTTCGTAGTCTGCCCAGTAAATGTATTCACCTGAAATGAGGTCATAATCCAGTGTTATCAAACTTCGTATGAACAAGCAAGACCAATGGTCATGTAGGTTTCTGTTGAAAATAAAGATTCAGCATAACTATTTCTATTCAACATCATGAAAATAATGATAAAGAAGGACTTGCCTTCTCTGCGCATGCCAAGCAAGCGACTGAAGGCTTCATCTTTGGTTCGGTGTCCCGCTCTTTGCAAGGCGTAGGCTGTGAGGGCCAACTGGTACGGATCGGTCAACTCATATAATTTAGATGCCAGATATGTCCCTGCTAACTCCATGGCCGATTTAGTTTGAGCTTCCTGTTTTGAAATAAGAAATGTTTAATTGATGATTAGCAACTTAGGTTAGAACAAACCTATAAGCAATTGATTTTAGTGCACATTCACGTTGCAAATTCAGCAAAGTCTAATTGGCCCCGCGGAGTATTTCATGACTTTTGTTTGGATAAGCCGTAAACATACGTCAGGTTGGGGCTTGTTTTGTTTATGCATTTCGACAACTGGTTTCCTGATCAAAGTTGTATGTTTAATTTTTCTAAACTGTTTAATAATATTTCATCGTTTAGTGTCTTGATTTTCTTCTATTCTAAATAACAAGAAACAACATAGCGGAACAACAGTAAACTAACTCGCTGTTACTTGTGCCAATGTAAAAGTGTGTATAAAATCACATGAGTATACAGCAAAGGGTACCTCAGGGACGAGTTTCCCCCCCATTACTTACCCCAGTGATCTGAGTGTTCTCTGCCAAAGTTATCAGGACATACGCTGTCAAAGGAACATGCCATTCGTGTTCTACTCCATTTTTATCTATGCTGGTGGGCTGTAAAGTAATTGAAACAACATTGAAAAGAGTGTTCTACAAATTACATGTATAGTTGGAAATAAAAAATTGTAATGCAATATAGAAGATACAGTCAACCAATTAACCATGCGTCAAAGATGACATTCCAAAAATCCAACACATCTCAAATGGCATGCCTTTGTGTTTGGTATACGTTATTCAATGCATAAAGTTCTTGTCTTCAACCATCTGGCTAGATGTTTGAATTAGTCAAGAGGAAAACTATCAGAAGTGGTTGGAAGCTCCAGACATGGAAAATGAATCTTTGTGTTTGGAATAATAATTATACAATATGATTACAATGATCAGACTCCATGAGGCTCACTGGCTCAATCATGATAGGTATTCCTTTGATTTGGTTGGACCAACAAGCTAAGTTGATTCGTCGCTTTTACAACTTTAGAAACACATCTATCTGAAGCTAGTTTTGAAAACTCTGAATTTTCATTATAACTCAAGAGAATTGAAGTTTGCCTACCAACATGAACCTTGTGTTGTACACCTCAACATTTTCAACGAACACTCCGGTCGTTCTGTTTTGTTGGCTTGCAAGCCACAAGGCGATCTTATTCTGGATGTCACTGGTCACGTACAGTTCTTCACTCCATTCCGATAGTTGTGCTTTGTGCAGCCATTTCAACACAAATGCTGTCACCCTTTGAATTATTCGTATATAATGTATTGAATTATATATTTATAAATACAATGTCATGATGCTGTATTTACTGAAATTACTTGTACAACAGTAAGGCCCCATTTAAGCATGTAACTCACAAACGGAGCCTCCATTTGGGACTTCAGGGAGTTATAGGAGTTACGGGAGTTAGCAGGAGGTAGCGGGAGTTAGCGGGAGTAAGTGGGAGTTAGTGGGAGTTAGCAGGAGATAGTGGGAAGTACGGGAGTTAGTGGGAGTTATGGAAGTTAATGGGAGTTACGGGAGTTAGTGGGAGTTAGCGGGAGTTAGTGGGAGTTACGGGAGTTAACAGGAGTTAGCGGGAGATAGCTGGAGTTACGGGAGTAATTGGGAGTTACGGGAGTTAGCAGGAGTTAGCCAGGTTTATAGGAGTTAGTGGGAGTTACGGGAGTTAGTGGGAGTTAGCCAGAGTTAGTTGGAGTTACAGGAGTTAGCAGGAGTTAGCGGGAGATGGCAGGAGTTACGGGAGTTAGTGGGAGTTACAGGAGTTAGCGGGAGTTAGTGGGAGCTACAGGAGTTAGCAGGAGTTAGCGGGAGTTACGGGAGTTAGCAGGAGTTAGCAGGAGTTAGTGGGACATAGCGGGAGTTGCAGGACGTCAAGGAGTTCCGGGAGTTACATGCTTAAATGGGGCCTAACAGTAGTAGTACAGTAATTTACTGATCACAGTCCAACATTATAATGGGTAAAACAACAAAGTTTCACATATGATACATGTCCATCCAACCCTTTAAATTTATAGAGGACATTAGGTAGGACACTCATCAAGTCCTTTGCCGAATACTAGTTAGAAGCGTTACAAAACAAAAGACGATGTGAGGGAAAATAAACAATACATTTGGCAAGATCCTGAAAATTGATGCAACTCACCAAATGGAGGAATAGTCATCTCTTCTGTACATCTTAAATGATCCATCAGGCTGCATGTATGTGTACTGTCTCATCAGAACTGGAATGCACAGAAAATACATTCAGTGCAGACAATGAAAAACAAAAACACACACTGAAAATCGAAATGCTTTCACTACACAACATCATACATTTTTCTATTGGTGACTCTGTGAAAAGAATTATCAAAACTTATCATCGACCACCCATTTCAGGCATCTTAAGTTATTTTTCAGATGGAGGTAAAAGGATCTCTAATGCATTGAAAATTGTGAGCCCTGTAAACAAGAATCCGCGGATTCAAAGCCTGGCTCAAGTGGCAGTGATGACGGCAAAATATGTAGCAATGCTGGTGAAATAGTTAAGTCTACTTTATGATTTGGAAATGGCAGAGAAAGGTGGTTCTGAATTGCGGCAAGTGAAGTGTTGTTATTGTAGTTGTGCCATGTACAAAATAATGTCCAAATAACCACAAAAAGAATGTGTACGATTTTTTCAAATCTTGAAGTCGCCCAATTTCCTCCTTTGAAAAAATTGGCGAAATTGAAAAAAGTTTGGAACAAAAAAATTTTTTTTTTTTAATCTCGGAAAACAATTTTTTTCTGTTTTTTTTTAATTTAGGAAAAAAAATTGTAAATCTTGGAACAAAAAATGTTTAAATTTGAAAAACAGAAGTTGCCCGATTTCCTCTTTTTGAAAAAAATTTTTTTTTTTTTTTTCGCAAATCTTGGAAGAAAAAAAATTTTGGGAAAAAAAAAATTTTTGAAATTGAAAATAAAAAGTAATTTCCATACATCTAGCTACCCTAACAAACCAATAAAACACAAAAACAGATATATTGAACCTATAGTTATTGAACAGTAGAGATGACAGACAATATTTTCAGACCATTACTCCTGAATTAGCCTGGCGAGCCAGGCTAAAAATGGCACACTCTACTTACTGCTCTTGAGATATTCCAAAGCCCCGAGACTCTCCTCTTGAGAAAGTTGGTTTGATTGCAGCAAGAAAGACAGTGTTTGGATGTTGATGGCATACTCGAACATGTAGCCAATGGCCAAGTCATGAGGAATTCCAGTGACGATGTTGGAGTCGAAGAACGGAGTATAAAAGCCAGGAGTGACCAGATCACCTGTCAACACAAAAGACAGAATTTCGTACACTAATTAAAAATAAATGCTTGATCTCCAAGGTCCACATATATAGGTATCATATAATTCATGAAAAAGGGACAGCGGGTACCATTTGGGGGCACCATGCACGAGCCACGGCCCCTTACTATTCCTAACATCTTCTTAAAACTAAAATTTGCTTACACATGTACAAGGGATCAAGAGTAAGCCATTTGACTTCTCATAACAAATTTAAGAGTGAAAATCAGATGCATAATCCTTTCGTTTGGCTGTCACCAACAAGTGGGATAAGTCTCCTTCAATCAAATTAACATTGAAAGAATTGGGTTTGATAATGACAAATCATCAGCATGATACCACACGAAGTGCCATTTTCACAGTACCACAGTCCACTTTAATTCTATATCAAAGTGTTTCACTGTAAAGTGGAGTGTGGCACTGTGAAAATGGCACTTCGTGTGGTATCATGCTGATGATTTGTCATTATCAAACCCAACTTCGTGGGTTTGACCATGACAAATCATCAGCATGATGACACACGAAGTGCCATTTTCACAGTACCACAGTCCACTTTAATTCTATATCAAAGTGTTTCACTGTAAAGTGGAGTGTGGCACTGTGAAAATGGCACTTCGTGCGTCATCATGCTGATGATTTGTCATGGTCAAACCCAATACTTTCAATGATTGAAGGAGACTTATACCACTTGTTGTTCTTTGACTCCAACATCGTCACTGGAATTCCTCATGACTTGTTGGTAACAGCCAAACGAAAGGATTATGCATCTGATTTCACTCTAAAATTTTTTATGAGAAGTCAAATGGCTTACTCTTGATCATGACTAATCAAACAGCCTCTATGTTTCCCATGTTGAAAGTAGAGAAGATAACACTTCATCGGCTATCATGAGTCACGAAGTGCCATTTTCACAGTGTCACAGTCCACTTTAATTCTATATGGAAGTGTTTCGCTGTAATCACATCAAAGCCAGGATAAGCATGAAATTAGTTAGATGTACCCAAAGATGAAGTCAACAAACGTGGTATCATGCCGCTCATATAACATCTGAGATCGAATATCTTGAGCCATTTTCGTAATGTTAAAGATGCTCACATTATGCAATTAAAGAGTAATATTGGTCCAAAAATATGAAGTCACAGCTGTCATAACTTAAGCTTAAATTAACACACCAAAAAGAGAGTAAGTAGCGGCTTCTGATCCTGGGACGTATCTGTGCCAGGGTTCTTCCGGATACTGGAACATGTCTGGGATGGGAATGTCAAAATCCGGGATGATAACGGATCCTTGGTTGACCAGGTCGATCAGGTAGGGAGTGTGGTCAGTGTTGGCCACTCCGTCATACTGAAGAGGAAGCATATTTATAAACCAGATTAGTTTTTATTGCTACGACACAATTCCTGTTCTGCTGGCAACCTGTTTTTTCAGCGACCCTCCATTGTCAGCGACCCTCCTTGGTGTGGTCTGCGACCCTCCATTGTGTGGTCTGCGTTCAGTAGGCCCCAAGTGAGAGACGCCTCATAAAAAATATATCAATATGCATACATGGTGAAGGGTATCACTTCAATACAACTTCATGAAAGGTTATACTTCATTTTTCTTGAAATAATAGTGTATGTAGCCTATAGTCATAAGTCAAAAACTTGTAATTTAAGAATATCTAAATAATTAATTATATATTACTTACAGAGACTGACATGGTCATGGTTTCCACATCTTGTCCATAATGAGTGTAGGCTGACACAGTCACAGAGATCTCCCCAGAGAATATAATGGGCACAATGGGCAAGTGAATGTAGGTATAGTCACCTGCCAATAGCTGCAAGAGAAAGAGAGAGAGAGTTCAATAAAACACTATGTCAATTACTCTGAAAAGACACCATCAATATAATGAATTAGTTACTGACCGTGACCATAATTTGGTGGTCTCCAGCAGCTAACCTGGGAGCATAAGAACTGGCATAACCAAAATCTTCAACCATGACCAGCCTGAAATCATCATGTCCATGAAGGGTGACAATGACCTGGAAAGAAAGAAAGCATCTGGAATTAAGCGAAACTGTCTCGTTTTTGTGGTGCGACAGAACCACTGAAATGTCAGAAACTTCTAGAGATGCCCTAGGCCAATATCCCGGTGTTAAATGTCAACTTACATCATTATTTTCATCCAAGTAGTTAAAAAGGGCCAGCCTGATGCCCACTTGTTCTCCCCTCCTGCTGCTTGGAGGCATCTCCATGATCATGAAGAAGGGTCTGGTGACATCATGCTGAAAGAAATAACAACAATGCCTCTACAAAATCAGCAAGAGTTCGAAAAGATGGACCTTCCTTCCCAAAAAGCCTAAAAATTAGGGCAGATGATTAAATAGAAAATGAATGATTTATAGGTAATATAATTGGAAATGGTATTTAATCTAGGTCTTAATTTCGGCAAATGTCGCTCGCCACCCCTCCCCAAAAAATCAAGAGCGCTGTACGCCTGTGGTTCCTTCTATATATTAGTTAATGCAATTTCTCACCATAACCGGCTCTCTAACAATGGATAGTCCTTCGATGGGGTGTATGGCAAAGGCGGAGATGACGTAAGGATTTGTGTATTCTGGAACATTGATGATAGGTTCTGCTCTGCCATAATGCCTGAAAGAAAAGCCAAAATGAATCATTCTAGTAAACAATAGAATAATCATTGCTTATTCTGCAATGTTTTCATGAGAAGTCATTGTCACAATGTCACAATGTTGCTGCAATGCAGATGCGCCCTCAGGTCTGGGCGTCTCGTCACTGAAAGATCTGCCAGAAACATTTTGCATGGCCATTTACAGCAGGTTCATGAGCTTTCAGTTTCCAACTTAAAGGGTATTTATTGCACTGTATAAAAAATGCAGATATTGCATGTGCACCAAACAAATAAATGACCAACAGGAAACCCACTTGACATAAGAAGTCTTCCAAAGCCAGTCCACGTCGGAATAATATCGTGACATCCGCCAGAGTTTTTTAATATCGGCCGGTCGGTAAATGGCAGGTTCTTCATCAGGACCTAAGGGAATGGAGAAAGGTACGTGACATTTAAAGAGCAGATTATTTGTTCAGATGACTTCTTGAAACAAATATCTGAAGTTTATATGGCACATTGGTATTTATCTGGAGAAAGTGTAAAAAATAACTGATGAGTTATAAAAATGAATACAAAATAATCATCTCAAAAGATAATCGTCCGGATGAAACCAATAATACAATAGTTATTTATAAAGTTAGTACAAAAAACCTTACTTATTTTTTTGGCTTGTTCTCCATATCAATCCAAAAAGGGTGTTTGCAAATTCTGTATCCAGATATAAATTAATGCTGTACATAGTTTCCAGGAAAACCAAACTTAAATGCAAAACTACTACATGCGAGTGTTTCAAAAAGGCATTTGGTATTTTATAAATCTACTTTCATAAATAATTATTGTTTTCAGAATTATATTGTTTACTCACAATTTATCTCGTCGTAACCATCCAAACAGTCAATGGCCTGGTCGCATCTCTTGGCTATAAGGTAACACTGACCATTGGGACACATGGCCAAGCCAAGGGTCTCGTTGCAGGTGGTCACTTGGCCATACCAGTCTGCAAAGTGATAAATTTAACCTTCATCTGAACAAAGAAACAATGCTGATCATCTATGTTAGGGTCAAGACTGTTGAATGGCCGGTATACAAAGGTAAATGTGCATCAATTGGTACAAAAACGCAAGATTACGTCATTTTTTAAAGCATTTTGTAACATGCGGAGAATCATCAGTTACTAAGATGACCACAAGGACTATAATGCAGTACATTTAAATTTCTTCCTGCAATTCTGCAATTCTTCAATAAATTCTGCAGTTTGGAAGGAAATTGCAGAATTCTGCAATTCTGCAATAAATTCTGCAGTTTGGGAGTGAAACTGCAGAACTCTGCAATTCTGCAATAAATTCTGCAGTTTTGGAGGAAACTGCAGAATTCTGCAATATAATTGCAATAAATTCTGCAGTTCTACAGCACCATGCAGCATTTTTGAACCTCTGGTATTTAATCCCGCTTATCATTTGCAATGCATCTGTTAAGTTCAGACCTCTTCAACAAGGGTCTTGCCACTACCCAGGATACGTTGGTGGGGGGGGGGGAGAGGAGTAGCGGTTCGGGGGTCAGTCGGGAGGTCTGGGGTTTTGATGCTCACCTGTCCCAGCAGCTTTCTGAAAAGTTTCTGCAGCAGAATCTGTAGTTCTGTAGGAATTCTGCAGCCTGGGAGATTTTATGCACTTCTGCAGGTAGGTAGCTGCTTATTCTGCAGTTTCAAATAAACCTGCAGCATTCTGAAATTCTGCAATAAATTCTGCAGTTTGGGTGGAAATTGCAGAGTTCTGCAATTCTGCAATAAATTCTGCAGTTTGGGGGTGAAACTGGTGAAACTGCAGAATTCTGCAATTCTGCAATAAATTCTGCAGTTTTGGAGGAAACTGCAGAATTCTGCAATAAATTCTGCAGTTCTGCAGCTCCATGCAGTATTTGTGAACCTCTGGTATTTAATCCAGCTTATCAATTGCAATGCATCTGTTAAGTTCAGACCTCTTCAACAAGGGTCTTGCCACTACCCAGGATACGTTGGTGGGGGGGGGGGAGTAGCAGTTCGGGGGTCAGTTGGGAGGTCTGGGGTTTTGATGCTCACCTGTCCCAGCAGCTTTCTGAAAAGTTTCTGCAGCAGAATCTGTAGTTCTGTAAGAATTCTGCAGCCTGGGAGATTTTATGCACTTCTGCAGGTAGGTAGCTGCATATTCTGCAGTTTCAAATAAACCTGCAGCATTCTGAAATTCTGCAATAAATTCTGCAGTTTGGGTGGAAATTGCAGAATTCTGCAATTCTGCAATAAATTCTGCAGTTTGGGAGGAAATTGCACAATTCTGCAATTCTGCAATAAATTCTGCAGTTTGGGAGTGAAATTGCAGAATTCTGCAATTCTGCAATAAAATTTCAACACAGCAACAGCTGGAGTTCAAAGTGAACTGCTATGGACTTCTTCTTCTTCTTTTGGTGTCCATTCTCCCAGGTCGCCACTCTCGTGGGGAGCAGCACTTGCATGTTTTGTTTTCTTTTGGATTAGTCATCGTTCTACCACTCTGCTCGGCCAATTCTCAATCAAATTTCACTCTGAAAAAAGTTGCGGGTACCCTGCAACCAGGTCTATTGACTGAAGTTGACAGTGTTTGTCTGTTGTTGTTTCTTTTTTCCGTACGACACGTTTTTCGGCGATCGGTCAGCTCGCAAAAAATGCATTTTTCGAGCTGAACGATTGCCGGAAAAAGTGCCGTACGGCAAAAAGAAACAACGACGGACAAAGACTGACAACTGTAGTAAATAGACCTGGTTGCAGGGTATCCTGGTTGAGAAATGGCCGAGCAGAGTGTCAAAACGTCCATAGTGGTATAGAGGTTTATTTTGAAGCCGCCCCCCCCCCAAACTCGACCCCAGAACTGCTACCCCCCCCCCAACCAACGTTTCCTGGGTAATGACAAGTCCCTTGTACCAGAGGTTCACAAATACTGCATGAATTCTGCAATAAATTTGTTCTGCAGAAATTATTGCAGAATTGCAGAATTCTGCAGTTTCCTGCCAAACTGCAGAATCTATTGCAGAATTGCAGAATTCTGCAATTTCACTCCCAAACTGTAGAATTTATTGCAGAATTGCAGAATTCTGCAGTTTCCTCCCAAACTGCAGGATTTATTGCAGAATTGCAGAATTCTGCAGGTTTATTTGAAACTGCAGAATATGCAGCTTCCTACCTGCAGAAGTGCATAAAACCTCCCAGGCTGCAGAATTCCTACAGAACTACAGACTCTGCTGCAGAAACTTTTCAGAGAGGCTGCAGGGACAGACGAGCATCAAAACCCTAGACCTCCCACCCAACCCCCGAACAGCTACTCCTCCCCCCCCCCAACCAACGTTTCCTGGGTAGTGGCAAGACCCTTGTTGAAGAAGTCAGAACTTAGCAGATGCATTGCAATTGATCAGCTGTATTAAATACCAGAGGTTCACAAAAAATACTGCATTGAGCTGCAAAATTGCAGAATTTATTGCAGAATTGCAGAATTCTTCAATTTCACTCCAAACTGCAGAATTTATTGCAGAATATGCAGGTGGAGGAAGAAATTTAAATGTACTGCTTTTTTGCAGAACTGCAGAATTCTGCAATTTTTTTTGCAGAACTGCAAAATTCTGCACTTTTTTTGAAAACTGCAGAATTCTGCACTTTTTTCAGAACTGCAGAATTCTGCAATTTTTTGCCAGAATTCTTCAATTCCTTTGGAAACTGCAGTTTTTTTGCAGAACTGAAGAATTCTACACTTTTTTGGAAATTGCAGAATTCTGCGGTTTTTTTCTGCAGAACTGCAGAACTGCAGAACTACAGAAAGAGATTATACACTCCTCCTATAATGGCCCAAAGAGATATAATCATTTGATGAACTGAACAGATTAAACTTACCTGGTCTCTGTGTCATGTTTCTGTCTGTGAGGGCCACTACTCCAGCACTCTCAAAAGTGGTCAGAGTGTCCATGCCATTTGTGGGTGAAGCTTTGAAGACGCTGCTCTCCCAGCCATGATGATGATGCCACCACACATGCTCGAAGGGCCCTTGGTTGCCATTGTCGTATGTAGCTAGTTCTCTGGCTATCTGAAGAGAGATATTTACAACTTTGTCAAGCAGCACCACAGATGACTTCAGCTCCTAATAGCCTCCTATACTATGCTATAGACTCCAAAACGATAACTGTCACTCATTGGGATTATAAGGAGGCAAGTAAGAGCAGCTTGTTGGTTTGAAGCAAGTAGACTAGTATGCAGTTGTTGCGGTTCCTAAAAAATAGCATTTGCCTTAATTGCAACAAATTTGCAATGCATGTCATAAACTGAGACATACACGGTGAAGAAACCAGAATGATCGGTATCACGTGTAAAAGACAACCATCTTCCAAAATTAATACATACCACAGTTTCGTCAATGAAAGTGTGTGCCCCTCTCCTGTACAGCTCATAGTCACACCCACTGAACATCATGTAGCCACCAGGTTCGCTGTGGCCTATCAGTTCCAGGGTGTCGAAGGAGAAGTCTTTCCCAAGGTTCAGAGTCAAGCTGTCCTGCAATGGCAGTGATTCACAATAATTAAGCAAATCTTCAGCAAAATTTCGATACATTGTTCCAAATAATTAATTCAGTCTGACTATGCTGGGTCAACTGTGGTAGATCAGAATATATTTTATTCTAAAACGATATTATTTATGTTGCTAATATTGGATAACAGAATGTCCAAGTTGTGTCCTTATTATTTTGGGCTGCTCTCCCTCTCTGGTTAAATTTTACATGTCCAGATTCATGACTTTCACAAAAATACCCTCAAATTGCATATTTTATTTGTTGTTGTTTTTCTCAACTTTTTCATAGATAAAATGAAGATAGGATGAAGCACCTTGAGCAGACGAGAATCCTTGACGTAGAAGTTGAGAGCATCAGTGATGACTTCCCCCTTGTGCATGAAGTAGACTACTATCCTGGCATAGGGCGCCATCTCACGTGAAACTGCTACAGCAAAAGTCTTCTGAGTGGTTTTCATCCTCACTGCATCTCCTATGATCACTCTTCCTCCTCCCATTATCTGAAAATGCAATCCAGAAATTGTATGGTAAGTTGAACTAAATTCTTAAGGAGGTATAGATCTCCCCCTTCCCTGGATTTAGATCAATTGTTCTACACCGAATTTCTTATACAAGCTTATACATAACTTCAAATATGTTGGCATATTTTTGCCAAAAAACTTGGTTTTAGATAATTTAAAACAAGATTAGTATTCTAAAGTAATTATATTCAACGAGTTGCCCTATTGATGAAACTTGACTACTCAGGCCACTAACTTCAAATATTTTTCGAAAGAAAAAACGGATTTATGTGAACTGTTTTTTAAAGTCATCTCCTTCAACCAGGAAATTAAAAATTGTATTTCTATGGATAACTCCGGAACAAGCAAATATTTTAATAAGAAACTTTTGTGAAACAAATTGAAGCTAAGACGGCGGAACAACTTGACTGAAAATGTTGTATCATGTGCGATGCTAGTCACATTTTGAATGTTATTTACTCTGTTGATGAAAGGACTTTAAAACTATCTTTTTACAGTGTATTTGAGTATCTTGTCAATATCATTTACATATATTTTGCATAGCTAATGGTAAAAAAGGCATGTTGTTGTACAGTCAACCTTTTATGAGAAGTCTGTTGAATGTTCAATAAATAAATACTCTTTATTTGCATGAACAGGAATTCAAAGTTAAAAAATGTGCACTCATTTAGCATAGATGTACTGACCAAGTAGTTCACTTCATCCACATACACATTGGTCCTCACTGTGAATACCATGTAGTCGTTGACCTGTGAACATAAATGAAAATATGAATGGCATGTTTCCATTCAATTACATGTCAAGTTATGGCAGCGTGAAATTTTTGCTTATTGATACAGCCAAAGCTTTTGACAATGTAGACCTGACAGCTCCTAACACTGTCATTATCAGTAAGTTATTATTAATACTTTGCAAAATACAATGATATTACACAGAGAGTTTGTCAAAAACCAGTAAGCTGAAAATTGTATTCAACACTTAACCTTAACAAATTGAAATTATTCTATCAAAATTAAGTGCATGGTTCAATTTGTAGGACATCGTAGGTACATGGGCATGAGTCTGATCACACGGTATTGCTTGGCCTGATATTTACAACAAGATAAAGTGGATAACTCAAGTCAATAGAGAAACTAGATGAAAAATGTTAAGAGCTCTTTGCAAATTTTTGGTCCAATGGAAAAATTAATTTTCTTATTTTTAGTTTGCAAACTGTCTTTGCCGCGTCACTGACAGTTTTCTATTGGTGTCCTTATCTTGTATGATAAGCACTGAATCAACAGATTAACCATAACTTACGCAAACAAAACATTTTAAGCTGTGACATAACACGACCAAGTTGAAAGTTAATTTTGAAACTGTTTGGACCGCCAATCTGCACGCAGCTATAAGTGACAGTCTGGGAGAACTACTGTTGTAGTGCTTAGAAATAATAGGCTGATTTTGCTAACTGCACAAGAAAATGAATACAATCCCAAGGAGACAATCTGTGCACAGCTAAAATAATTGAGCAAGATGGTTGCACAATATCTTGGAGCTCAAATAGCTGGTTGTTTTAGGTTATGATAATTTGTCTGTTGTCATAACTACGACAAAAAGCTATTTTAGCTCAAAGGCATTGTAGAACCATCTCACTCAATCATTTAAGCTTTAAGCTGACTCACAGTTCAAATTTTACGGTGTATCCGTAAATAATAGAACTGCCTGTTTCATTGCAAAATTATCCTCCTCCCCCCCCCATGACTGAAACCACTGTGACATCTTAGCAACAAAATGTCTGATACCAACCTTAGGTTCCTGTGTAGATGTAGCAATAGAGATGTACTTCCTGGAGGGACTGTAGTATCGATAGAGAATTACTTCCTGTGTGTTTTCACCGCTTGCTGGATGCCATGCCTGGTTGTCATAAAATTGGTAATAAAAACCATTTTGAAAATTGCATAATGATGTGTTTTAGACAAGGCTTTATCACTTTTTGAAATAAAAATAGCAGGGTTACTGTACTGTTTTTAGCTCCAGAGGACTATATTTCTCATGAAAATATAAAATTTTAAAATAGTCCAAAAGAAGGGGTTTTCTTTCACTTTGACGAATTGTCTTAATGCAGTATTTAAAAAAAAACACTTTCAACTCAATAAAATACTGGCATTTCAATGAACTGATATCATTAGCAAATTCTGGAACTTAAAAAAATGGCTAACACATGCTGTCGTTGCAAGTAAAACTTATATTCAACCTCCAAAATGAAAATTTTACGGCATTTATCATTATATCACGTCAGATGTAGATTGTGTAATATCATTTTAGAAGCAACGAGAACCTTACCCTGACCGAAATTCTCTTGTCATTCTCCTCTGGATAGACACTGACGCTGACAATTCCGTCGTCCGGTATGACAACCTTCTCTTCAAAAGGTCTGGTCGAACCTCCGTCGTAAGATATGACCACTTCAAGATGGCGGTTGTAGAAGCCGATGTAGGGACTCAAGTCTCTTTGGGAAACTGCAAACTAAGACATTGACCACTGAGTTGATAGCATTCATGAAGTACGGATCAAACATGGGTCAGAGTGAATAGCCCCACAGGAAAATTTTGCATTCATGTATCTGGGCATTTATCATGATAACCTTTTTTTTTGTTGGAAAAAAAAGGAAATTAAAAAAGCAAATAAAATGTTCCGCAAATTCCACCCTGTGCAATTTGTCCATGCATAATTTATTGCTTACTATTCCAAAATTTTTCCCATTCTGCAAATTCCCTCTGATCCCCATTTTAGTATGACACCAGTTAGCCTTAAAAAATGGTGATGTATTTTTGATCCCGATCATTCCCGTATTGTCCAAGATGCTATATATTGCAGGGTGCCAAATAACTTTAAGCACTGTGACACTGCGGCACATGGCTCAGGTATCGCCTCAAAAATCAGAAAAGAAATCTTTGAGATTATGGTTTATTTAGGCGGTCATTCAGTTATTTCTCTCAATATCACCTCGTACTCACATATACCACTGTGGGAATACCAGGCTTGAAAGTTCTTATTTTCCTCCCCATTCTTTTGACTAGAACTCCATCTTCCACTATCCTGGTGACTGCTGTTCCTGACTGAGTTTCATGCCAAGTCCAGTCATGAAGATCTGCTGTGAAAAATACTTCCTTCCCGGCTAATTTGTTTCCGAATGTCTGCCTCAGTTCATCCATA
The DNA here is from genome assembly GCA_026936325.1 of Platynereis dumerilii. Classification (NCBI taxonomy): domain Eukaryota; kingdom Metazoa; phylum Annelida; class Polychaeta; order Phyllodocida; family Nereididae; genus Platynereis; species Platynereis dumerilii. The sequence continues at coordinate 9,983,219 of JAPTHN010000002.1, read as the reverse complement.
GAAACATCAAAGGGGGTGCTGCCCTTGTACTACAGAGGAAGAGAAATAATCCCAGTCTCAGTTTAAAAAGTATTAGTCTCACAATGAAAAAAAGGAAAAAAAAAACTATGATATTATTATATTGAATCATTTATGACAAGGTCGAGGTCGGCACTGATTGCAGGTTTGGTTGCCATTGTAAATCATTTAAAAGGGGAGGCGGTAAACATGAGAGCTCTCTTGCTAATAGTCAATTTTTAAATATGATGAAAAAGCAGAAAAATCCTCAGGGGAGACCAGAGTAAATTGTGCCATTTTTCTTCTGTTACATGTGATTTGGAAGGTGTCTGTGAAATTTGACACCACTTTCTGTGTCAAAAAAGGGCAAAAAGGGATATCCACTGTATTAGAGTCATTTACATATTATCTCACCAATACCTTCAAGCGTATGGGATCTTCGTGGCTGAGATAGCCTACATGACTTTATCGTGTGAGCACAAAAAGTGCTGTTTTCAAGGCGTTCGTCTCTGGGTCAAAATTTGAAAACCTTGAAATTTCAGCTGAAAAAATTTTGAAAAGTTTTCGTTCCAGAAATGCCTTTTAAAGTTTGCGTTGGGTGGGTCAAACAATCAGCTATCACTGCACTTTCATGTCCAAGGGTCAAAATGCCACGCTGATCTGTACTGAGGTGATAAACATAGCTGTAAGGTTTTTTGATTCTCATTAAAATCACACTTCTAACTAAAAAATCCTAACCACTTAGGGCTAAACAATCTATTGCCAATGATTAGCAAGTTGCTTACACATTTTGGGCCAAGTTCCAGGTCTCTAGTGCCAATTATTTTTGAGAAACTGCATTTGATCAATTAAATTACCAAATATGTGTGTCATTAGCATCATGCCTATACCTTGAAATCCGTACCACTTAGGGCTTAATAATGAATTACCAACAAATCGTGGCTGCACACATTGAGCTATATTTCAGGTTTCTATGACCAATAGTCATTGAGATTGAACATGTCCTTGAACCAGAAATTTACAAAAACAAACAAAAATACTCTTTTCATCAATATAGTTTGGATTCTGAATAATAAAGATGATCTCCACTACTTCCTCCAGTGCCCAGTGTCTTTACTAAACCATATTTCAGATGCTAGACAATGGTAAAATGTTACTGGCAACCCATATTTGGTTAGTAGTTTCAGAGAGGCATCAAACTTCATACTAAGCATGTCAGATGCAAGGAAAATGCAAAAATGTTATGTAATAGTCTGTTGAAACATTTATTGATAATATATATATATATTCAACTGATTTCAACTCCAGTCACCTACAACAAAGTTTTAGTGACGTAAAGGCAATAAGCCATTTTTGACATGATGCTAATGACAGCGTGATGCTAATGATAATTACAGTAAAAATCTTTGCAGGGACCAGTGGAAAACTGGCAGTCTGGCAATACGTATGTGCATGCAATGACCTTATGAACACTAGACACATGTTCACAGTGATTTTGGTCCAGATATATGTAGTCAAAAATAGAGTAGCAAGGCGTTTGCTAATGACAAATTGAGATAGGACAATTGACATGCCAACACAAATACTCTAATATGTTGGTTTACATAAATGATACAGAGCTACTGTGTAACAGATGGTTCAGTTATTTTCTTGAGTTCTCAGACAACATCAGACACAAAGTTTTCTCACAGAATGTGTGTCCCTTTAATTTTTATTAGAAACAAATCCGGCACGATGCTAATGACACAATATTGGAGACATCGACACAACAACCTCCTGCTCTTATACAGAATATTATTTCAGCTATTGCTGACCAGATTTTAGAAGACTGACAGTCAAGTCTCCATTTATGGAAGAGTTTAATTGAATTAGGATCCTGTACTAGTTATTTTGATACGATCTTTCAAAGAAAATGTTGTTGAAGACAGGCCATTTTCAGTGGGGTAGGCCACTTCAATGCTATTTTTGGATGGAATAAAAATATTCTGCCGCATATTTTTTGTGGTAAAAGTTTTGCTAATATCCTTGTCAATGACAAATGACAACAAGAGGTCCTCTATTGGTCTTCCTGCCATTATGAAGTATTGTTAAACACCGGAGACAAGAATTTCAGACTTATCAAATTTCGACCCCTCTACAGCCTTCACTTGGTTCTTGATTTCAACCGAGCTGTCTGTGGCACAATTTACCCCTGTCTCCAGTGGCGTAGCCAGTGGGGGGGGGGGGGAATTTTGGGGAAATTTTTGCAGATATATTGCCCAAAATAGGAAGAAAAATGGGGAAATAGTAAGAGAAATGGGGAAATGATAAGCAAAATGGGGAAATGATAAGCAAATGGGGAAATGTTTAGCAAAATGGCGGAAATATTAAGCAAAATGGGAAATGATAAGCAAAATGGGGAAATGTTTAGCAAAATGGAGGAAATATTAAGCAAAATGGGAAATGTTAAGCAAAATGGGGAAATGACCAGAATTGAGGGAAATGATAAAAAGTAATGGGGAAATAAATAAACGAAATTGAAAGAAAAACGGATTTTTATGAAGGGTTTTATCAGATTTCCCCATTTTTTCTTCACATTTCCCCATTTTTTCTTCACAATTTCCCAATTTTTCTTGCACCGAAAGCCATGCACACGCAAATAAATTGCAAAATGTTTAACCAACGTGCACATATAGGACTGTTTTTGTGATCAAAGGAAGTTGTGCTAGGCCTGCGGTGTTTGCAAATATTTTTTATCAAAATATGAATTGAAGAAATTTGCAATATTTCCAGTTTTCTTGTTTGACTTTTTGCAAATTTGCAACTTATTTTCCTTAAATTTACCAATTTTTAAAAAATTACCAAACTGTAATTTTAAATTTCCCAAAAATTTCTCTTGAACCTCAACAAAAAAGTTCTCTGACACAATTTTCTCCATAACTTTTGCAGTGATATTTCTGTGAACTGAACGAAAAATTCTCAAGTGCTTTCATTTATCATGTTTATATCTGAACAGAATGCATAGAATTCTACAGCATTGGTTAATCTCCTTTCAACTTTTTATTTCTCTGGATTTTAGATGCTAGCTTTTCCTATTTTTGCATAGAAATGCTTAATTTTTTCAGCTACATCTTCTGTAAATTGCCAACCAAGCATTAATTTCTTTAGCTCCTTTAAACATTTGCCAACTTTTTAGCATTTTTCACAATATTATCCAGACATTTTCACCATATTATTCAGAAAAAATACCAAGTTATTATTAATTTAGGGACAACCACAATGGCAATGAGATTCTGAAACACTTTTTTAACATTGTGTTACAATGCGCGACACGCGAAGAGCTCATGGTCACACAACCCTTTGAATGAGAATCCAGTTTTAATCACATTTAAATGGGTGTCAAGTTCAGAGTCCATTGACCTGAGGCTCAAGACAGGGGATTATAGCCAGCAATCAGTGCAAAACAATACAACAAGATTAAAATTTTGTCACCTGTTTCTTGAAAGAGCCTCATGAACACTGTCAAAGTAGAAGATATCAGAGCTGAGCCATGGACTTATTGCCAAAAATATCTCAATTGAGACATTTTCAGGTCTATTTATCAACAATGAATTATCCATTTACTGAACCTTCATTGCAAGGGATATACCTGGAGAGGGCAAAATAAACGTATTGCCCTATAGACGACAATATGCAAGGTAAGAGATCAAAATTCTCCTAAAACCATGTCAACACAGAAAACTTTTGCCAACTTACCTGGCAACTTTGAACCCATTTAATTCAGTATCAAAGAAGTCTGAATGTGTACTTTAGCATAGATATAACCAACAATGATTACATAGAGAGTTCTGCATGGTGTTATGTTTCTGACAACAATTAGATTCATAGTAATTTGACTTTTTTTCAAACATGTGCTTTTCACAAGACATTGTTATGATCAAACAGGAAGTGGAAGAACAGTGCCACCTTACCTGCACATGAGAGCTGTTGCTTTGGTAGTGATTACAATTTTGGGGAAATGTCTTGGTGGTTTGCCCCCCCCTGAAAAAAATCCTGGCTACGCCACTGCCTGTCTCCCCAGTTGGATCATACACTGTGAATTTTAATTAATAAATCATTTTGTTTGTTGGCCTATTCGATCCATGTGCAAATTGATGACTTGGTTCATGCAGATTAAGTAAAATAAAAACATAAAAAATCCAGTCTTTTTAAGATTGTCCTTGCACCATTGATGTTTTTTGTAATTGTCGCAGGAGACCATGAGCATGAAAACAATAGCAAGGCCATGTATTATTGTAACAGAGATCACCAGACTAGTCGCAGGGTTGCAAGGCTAAGACAATCTATAAGTGACAGGGAGGTTACTATAATTGACAGTTTGCACCACAGCCAAAGATATATCTACGATGTTTATAATTATAGTAATATTACATTTAACTTACACATCTACTCAATTGATGGTATAGAAACAATTATATATAAAGCTTGACGTAAAAGGGGTTTGGGCCTTCATTGTATCTCTCTTTTTTTAGTCTAAATTTGGAACCAAAATCATTGAATCAGAAAATTTGTATAGGGAGAGGGAATATGTGATTTATCACCCGAGGGCTTTAGCCCGAGGTGTGATAAACACACATTCCTGATCCCATGATGAATAACCGGCTTATACCATGAGACAAACACTCAAACAGTCAAACATGAGAGGATAACTGGACAACAAAGAATATGGGAACTATTTCCCTGCAATACTGGCATGTGATTGGCTTACAGAGGTGTCAAATGGTATACGCTGAATAATAACATACCTCATATAAAACCATTTATAGAAATATCAAGGTCATTCCGCAATGAAGGCTTCGGGTATAATTATTTTCCAGATTTAGTTCTGAATTAATTTGATAGAAATCAACTCACCCAGTTTACATACTTGAATATCTCGCCAGGAATAAAATCACCATTTTCATCTTTCATTTCAATTTTCACAGTCACATTTCCGCTGGCTGCCATGGAACTGAGGTGCCTGAGAATTTAATTAGGTGAAAATATGAAAACAATCAGTTGCTTCATTAATTGTGAGGAAAATGGGGACATTTTACAATGAAATTTCCACTTTGTCATGAAAGCTGATGACATATGTCATCATGTTTGGTGAATCTTAAAAAAAGGGTCGTGTGACATGGGGATTGGGGATCATAAGGGTTGAAATAATTAATTTTTAGCTTATCGTATTGACCGACCCAACCGATTTTCTGCCTACAAAAAAATATTGAGTTTAGCTGAAATTTAATTGACAGACTAGAAAATTAGTCCAACCGAACGACCTTAGAAAAAGTGTTTCGAGAAGATCCGAGAAGCTCAAGATCAATTATATCTGACCTAACTGACTTTGTATTCTAAATATGCAATTTGAAGTGCAACTTACTCTCCATAGACATCTCCTATGATGCCCCATTCTGATTCTGTTATTGAAATGGGAACTGTTACATTGACCTCCAGGCGTCTATCTTCATATCCATGGACTAAAAAAGAAAAATTCAAACAAGTTTTTTTTGATACTATGGTGAAGAAGGATGTGACAGAGGCTTGACGTTTTTTAAAAAATATCAACTCAAATTAGGATGCAGCCAAAATCGGGGTAATTATACTACATTAGCGCTGTTATAAACTTACAGAAAAATTCCACTTCAAATGGTGTTTCATATGTATGACCCTGAAAAATCATAGATTTCCTTTTATCGCTAAGAATGAAGCAATCGTTGAAGAAACTTACTCACAAATTAATGAACAAACAACAAAAGGAGGATGGAATACTCACAAAAGCCTGAACTTGAACAGCCCACTGTCCAGTTTTTACGGGATAAGTCAGTAAAAATTCACTGTTGAATAAACCTGAAACACCAAAAGAATAATAAGCAAAACTTTTGGTGCCAAACGGTTTGACACAATACAAGTTGCTATTTCATCGTTGTATTCTTCTACCAAAGAATGTGGCAGTATAATTTTTGTCATAGGCATTGGAAAACCAAATTGCATATTGTGCCAGTACCTACAGTGGACATTGAATTCATGGTTTTCTGAGATATTTTGATTGCACGAACTTGGAAACAAATTTTTGCGTAAAAAGTGGTTATCAAGTAAAGACTTGGGACACTTTATTGGGCAGTCATTCATTTTGTCTATAAACCAGTGTCGGGCCCCAGCACTGTTTTATCATTCGCGGGCCCCCTTGGGTGTCATTTTGGCATTCGCTTTGTCAGAGAGTAAGAACTGTGTGACATATATTGACTACAGATTGTGTGGCTCAAAAGCAAAATAACATACAAGTAAACAATGTATATAGGGACATAAATGGCAGTTTCAACTTTTAATGCTTGATATCATTTGGGTATACTTTCCTGATGAATGGTAATATTTGCATTTAGCTCTTCAATTTAAGTTTCAAAGATAATGTCCTTTTCCGGGCCTATAAGCGACTTACCTAAATTTAACTGCTGTTGCTTCCATCTTCTGACAACATGTCTGTCGCCATCCTGAAATTAATTCAAACCAAAAAAAATATGGCTTCAATGTTTCTTTTTTTTTTTTTTAATTCAAAGTGCAATCTGATTTGTTTTCTTTTAGGTGGCATTTATGGTAGCGCCATATATTCATGGCAAAGTGAATGTCTCCTGACATCAAAATGATAGAACTATGTTTTTTTATTCATTGTAATTGTATGTGAATTCATGTCAAATGGGTGGTGTAGTGGTTTAGGTTCCCGTCTGCTCCGCTGAAGGTCTCTGCCTGCATGGGTTCGAACCCCCAATGGGGAACCCAAAATTTCCAGTGTACCTTCATGAGCAAAATCCCAGCTGGATGTCGTTCGGATGAGACGTTAAATTGGCAGCCCCTTGTATCAGTGTCTGTGCTAGGCAAGTAAAAGATCCCTCACATGGGGTAAATGTGTAATATGTTGAGGACTCCCGCTCTCCCTCTCATCTCATCAATCAACCCTCGTGAGCGCCCAGAACTGGGCTTAGAGGGCTGCAATTACCAGATCTATCTATCTATCTATCGATCAAATAAATATTTCTGTCTTTCGTCTGTCTGTCTGTCTTGTAATCATTTGGTTGTTTTTCAAAATTGTTCTGGAAAACCTAAGCTTGGGGCACGCAACGTTAACACAATGTTGCTAATTTGAGGAGCGCCCATCTGTTGGTCACATAAAAATGTATTATAGAAATCATGTTACCAAAACATGATTACAAAATTGCGGTTTTTTTCACAACATTGTGAAATGTTGCCAACATTTCGTATTAGGGTGCGTCAATTTTTAATTTTTATTCTAATTCAAAAAGCACTAGTGCCTAAAATGTGCGTTTTGGGGAATCCAAATCTGTTCTCGAAATTGTCATTCGACAATTCTTACCTACTTCAATTTTGGCTCAAAGTTTCAATGTTTTTTTTTCGTTTTTGACCATTTCCGCCAATCCGTGGTTGTCTATATAACTTTGTCAGTATCATCATACCCTTAATTCATGGATGCTTTACGCTACTCCTCCTAAACTACTCATTGCCCATAGCTAAAAATTTACGAGCAACATTATTTCATGCCATACAACAACCATAAGTGGGTCTGCTATCTCAAATTGTTCACATTAGGCCTATACCAGTGCACTTATTACTCATTTATGCACGACTATCAATAGGCTATTCTCCAATGGTGCTGGTTGGTTGATGATTCTCCCTGGACTCCGAAGAGGGAGGCATGGGCACTGTCGATCACTGGCCTTTGATATTCAAGGCTCATCACAAAATGTATATTTTTTTCAATCACCATTTATCCATCATCCTTTTCTCATTCCCCTTTCACAGGTACTATGCTATATTAGAAATTCATGCATGCTTTATGCTACTCCTCCTAAACTATGCAAGCCACACTCTCAAAAACTTGCACCACACTTATCAAGCTGATCTACAACAACCATATCTATGTCTCCTCTCAACCTTCTCTTCCATTTCCACTCTACCTCTTTCCACCAAATCTCACACCTCACACTCTTCCCACTCACTGCCGTGAAGTTGACATTTTGAAACCTCACAACTTTTGCCTGCAGGTGTCTCTCTCAGCCATTCTTACTCTCAATGTACCCATTATCACGGGTACTATGCTAGTTTGTCATAAAGCATACTAACTGTCATGGCTGGAAAGCTCTCAAAAATACATTTTACCTACATTTTGCGTTCCATCATCAATGGTCTATGACGATATCTTGACTCCCATTGTCTCTTCAGCTTGCACTTTTTAGAAATGAAATTGTTGCAGACAGTCTAATCCTGTTAAAAAAAGGCTTTTTAATTTTTTTTCACCAATAATTGCCGTGATTTGCATGCTCCAAGTTCCAGAATAGGCAAATACAATATATATATATTTTTTTTACCATTGAGAACCCTGCTTTATAAGCTTGGAAGTTTTAATGCTTCACTGCGTCAGAACTATTGAAATAAATCAGGGAGGGGCTGTTAGCCTATATTTCATATTTTAACTCATACAAAATAAATATAGGACAACTTTACTGGTACTATGAGAATGCTGAAAGTATTTTCTTTCATGTGGTACCACTCATGTTGGCCTGCAATAAATTTTGATGAAGATATGATATGAAATGCAACAGACCTCATCTCACATTTTACGAATTTACGAGTAACTTTAACACTGAAACTTCATCACTCACGAGACAGGCACTCCCATGGTAAAAATCAAAAAGTTTTTATATTTAGTCACTTGGGAACTTATAGAATGCGAATCACAGCACTTATCAGTGAAAAAAATTAAAAAGCCTTTTCTTAACAGGATTAGACTGTCTGCAACACTTTCATTTCCAAAAAGTACAGGCTGAAGAGCCAATGGGAGTCAAGATCTATATCATCCTAGACCATTGATGTTGGTATGCAAAATGTAGGTATTTTTTAGAGCTTTCCAACGATGGCAGTCAGAATGCTGTATGACAAATATTGGCAAAGTAATAGAGAACCGCGGATTGACGGAAATGTTCGAAAACGAAAAAAACATTGAAACTTTGAACCAAAATTGAAGTAGGTAAGAATTGTCGTATCGCCTTTTTGGGCACAGATTTGGATTCTCCAGGTCAAAATGCATATTTTAGGCACTAGTGCTTTTTGAATTTGCGCAAAATTTAAATTGACACACCCTAATGTCATATACCAAAGTCATATCTTTGACATAGCTCCACAACATTGTGATGTAATTTTTACCATACAATTCTACATAATTTTCACCAACATAGCAATGTTGAAACTGCAAGCAAGTAGATGTACCCAGTACTACATGTTCAGTTTCCCAGATCAGAAACAAACCCTTGCATATATATTCCCTTAAATTAAAGTTCAATTAGAATTAATGTTTCGACTTACACCTGTAGGCATACGATGTCAATAATGTTTTTTGGGGGGTGGGGGGGGGGGTGGGGCTGCCCAAAAATGATTCCTTAAATTGTCCAAAAAATCTTTAATACACAAAATTTTCTTCAACAAATATTTTGGTGTCCTTCTTTCTTACCAATATTTTTCATATTTAACAGGAGATTGCTTTATAACAGAGGGGGTAGTCGTATAACACAGTGACCAATATCGAACCCGAATTATTAAATTCTTAAAATTTATGAACTTTACCAGGATGTAAACTGTGATAGCTCCAGAAACAGGCCTCAGGTCAGGGGTGACAGCAAGAACCCTGTAAAAAACTGAAATGAAAGGTGAATATTTTTCAGTCTCATTTATTACATATACATTATTTTATATGTAGGTACATGAAAATTACACACTAGAAGGCTTGCATATTTTGATTTATAACCAAATATTGTTGGTATGAGTCTGACAAATCAAAAATGTTCTCTTCTCAACCAAGATATTGGTTACTCAACCAAAGTGGCGGACAGAAAAGCATAATATTACTTAACATATAAAAATGAATGATAAAACTAAACTGAGTGTCATTGTATGCACGGATAAGCTTTCATTGGGGTAACACATTTAATTTCTCATTTAAAGCTGTCAGTGTATGCATAATATGAAGGATGACAAAGGAATTTTTTTTATGTTTGTCTGTAAAATCAAAAAAGCCATTCAATTGTGGCGAATTATAGATGACAATAAACAAACTAATTAGGGATTTTTCCCGAAAGGACTAAACATTTTAGGGAGGGTCCCTTAAGAGGTACTAAGTTAAGGGAATCCTTAGCTTAGTACCTCTTAAGGGACCCTCCCTAAAATGTTTAGTCCTTTCGGGAAAAATCCCTACTTACTAGTAATGATTTCAGATACTTCATCAAATAAGAAGATTAGGAGACCAACAGAAGACCGTCAGTGATGTTGCAAAGTCAGTTTTGCAAATTGAAAATAAGAAACCACATGAAATGCAGCTTATAAGTGTGAAATCCTGTGATGAACCTCAGGCTCTCACTTCATAATTTTATTTCCGATCTTATTTTAAGTAATTTTCCAAATTACTGAATACAGATACACTTTTGTTCTTCCAATGCATTTGTGCCCTCGTTTGATATTCTATCATATCTAATGTACACTGTATTGATGCTATATGAAGTGTCACCTGATTGAGTACACCCCAGGTATTACAGGGACCTAATCGGATAGCATGTGATTAAACGAGATATTAGCCTGGATGAGGCAGAACTGCAGCTAATTAGACTTGTTAGAGCTCATCATCTGTCTGAGCAGGTATAGATAGAATGCTTGGAAATCCACCACAGTAGCCGATTGTAACAATTCTTCCAATTAAAGTGATACTCAGGCAAGGTGTATGATTCTCTAGTACCAAAATGATGTCTCATTGTGGGAGAATTGAGAGATAAAATTAATTAGCTATTCAATAATAATATAAATAGTTCCCAAGGGGCACACAACGTAAACCAAACATTGGTAATTGGCGGAGAGCCTGTCTGTTTGTCAGTTTAAATGTACATATATATAAGTGGTAATTATGTTGCCACAATATGGACACAACTTTGTGGTTTTTAAAAAATTGTAAAATGTTGCATGCTATCCTAATATCTTTGACGTTGCCTCACAACATTGTGACAACGTCATTTATACCATGCAATTCCATGTAATTTTCACAAACATGCAGAGTGACAATTGTCATAACATTGCAGCAAAGTAGATTTGCTTTTTGGGTTTATTCAATACTATAATACCAATTGCAGTAATTAAGGTAACAAGATTACAGGTACTTTCTATATTTAAAAACGTTGTATAGAGATCTGAGTTGCTACCATAATGAGTAGGATAAATTGCAAGCATTCTGAATGTAAACACTCCATAAATACATTAATGTTGAAATATAGCAGAAACTGCATTATTTTTAGGTGACAGTGATTTTCCTTTTCAAACAGCAGAAGTTGCTCATTTGATGATAGTAGGCCTATAATGCATGGGAAAATGGTGGGTTATTTAAAAACATGTTCACTTCCCCAATATCATAAATTACATTTTCAAAACAAAATAACAGACTAAGTTCCCGCAAAATCTGTAAGTTTATTATAAAAGTCACACCATATGAAAGCAGTTGGCATGCTAAACATGTTTCACTTTTGTATGAAGTTACTTTTTTTGGCCCATACATTCATTGAGAGGGACATTCAGAAGTTATTTTAGCAGTGTCAGATCAAAAGATTGCCTTTTCCATCCATTCACCTTGTGCCTCCCAAACTTGAAAAAACCTCGAAAAGACTAAAATTAATGATATCCCAACATACGACATGTTTTCTTGAAAAACATTGTTTACTGTGAGTATTCAAGTGTGTTTACCATAATAAGAAAAGTGATTCTTAGCCTTGGAGTAGGCATTTGGCAGAGTCGACAGAATACTATTCAGTTTTAGTTCAACATGCTGAATTCTAGTGACATGCAAAAAGAAGGTCCAAATAACAGTCTAATTATATGCAACTTAAAACGGTATATAACTTATAAGTGCGAAAGAGTGCTAGAAAAAACTAGACAAAGACCTTTACACATCACTAGCCAATGTCAGTATAAAGTTCATGTTCATTTGACTGTGGAAAGTAGAGTATTTTTCAAAGAAAAACCTTTGCCTGCAAAATTACTATGAGCATGCAATAACTTGCAAATCTGGTGCATTTTTTTTTTTAAATATCTTGAGCTGACCAAGTGCAACTTCGATATGAAAGATAGGACCTGCGGTGACATCACACGAATGACATTCTCAAAGAATGTTATCTATTGTACTTCCTGTGCTGCAATCGCATACACAAACATTTTAGCATGCGACATTGCGCCAGCGTTTTCAAATGTTGTGAAAAAAAACAACACTTCGTTGTATTCATGTTGTGGCAACATCATCTATACCATGCATTTATACGTGATCAACAGACGAGCCCTCCTCTAATTAGCAACGTTGTGTTTACATTGTTGCGTGCCCCTGGAGACATCATGTTTTATCAGAAATGCAAGTACCTGTTTGGGTGGGAAAGTAGATAGCTCTGTCTGTCTGGATGAAGATAGACACATATTTAGACTCGTATTTCAACACGGTATTGTTAGAGAATATCGGTTGACCGAATCCAGTGCCCACTAGGCCCTCCACATTCAGCCTGTGCTCTCCTTCATACACTGTGTCAGGGACCTGCAAGAGTTAAGGATTTTGTAACAATAGTAAGAATATGGTTGAACTGAAAACAAACCTTTGTAGAAATAAAATACAAGTAAAATTCAATATCTTTTTAGTAGCTGACATAAAAAGCCAAATTGAAAATTGATTATATGATAGTGAGGAACCGACTTAATGCTGTGTCCAATCTTGATTTACACAAGTTTGAAAACTATTTACTGATCAACTCTTGATTTGGAGGCTATTGGGAGTGATACTGCTGCAGACTGTATACAATGGACAGGAGGATAGAAAGGAACACAGTCCAATACATTGTAATGGAGAATCCTTAGGTAACTTAAACCAGGCAATATATGCAGGAGTATAGTGTGACTGTGTGTAAATCTCTTTGACAAAAAAGAAATACCTTGTATTACAGAACACTTTTTGAAGTATATCCTCTGCATGAAAAGGACTATTCAATTCAGCCCTGGAAACTATATTAAAAAGTGTCACAAGTATTCCAAGGCCAAACAACAGCACAATATGCAGGAAAATGTAAAGGTGTATGGAATAGTGCAGATGCATGATAAGACTTATTCCATTTCCATCTTGACCCAGAGAATTTTAAAGGATTTTCAATGGAAGACTAATGAAACGATCTTAAACCGTTCAACACAGTGCAGGAATTACGACCTTGATGGACCGGCTTAAGATTCATTTCATAAATATATTTTTGATTTAGGTTGGCTAAAGGCGCTTCTTATAATTTCACCAGAAAGATTTTGACAAATTTTGATTAAGAAGAAATATATTGTTCACTTTTTCATTCCTGAAGGTCTTTTTATGTCAAGATTATGCTCTTGTGGCAGAAATTGTTCCCCTTTAAAAATTTGGAATGGCTCCACACTGTGTACTATAACCAAGTGACCCAATTGAGGATTTTCTTTGTTTACATTTGCTAGTTTTCATATATAGATCAAGCAACAAACTTTGCCATATAGCCAGTATGCTGTCTTATAGTCCACACAATACACTTAGAAAATTTGGAATCAATCAGTTAAGTTTTCTGGGAGATTAGGCAGTTTTAATAAATCTTGGTGCATTTTTTACTAGAATCACCAAATCTTTTGATTGCTAAATATTTAAAGCTTGAAATTCCACATCAAGATGTCTGATACATAAATACAGCATACTGGCTATGTTATATTGTAATTAAATTGGTTTCAAGTCTAAAATTTAAGATTTTATGATTAACTAGGTCGCTTCGCATAGAGCAAACGGTACACAGTGTCCAACTGCTGCACCAGCCGCGAGTGCCCCTGATGAATATTTTCATGAGTTATAGAGAAGTAGTCTCTTCAGGGACCGATGCAGGGGGGGGGGATGGGGGATGCATCCCCCCCCCCCACCAGACCAAAATTTTAATATTTTAACATGTTAATTTTATCAGCGCGCAGTCGCGCTATGTTGCGAGTAACGCATTTCACGACACAGTAGCCCGACAGACCCCCACACCGGAATTTTCTGGATCCCCCCTGAGTCTTTTCCTCCACATGTAAAATTGACAGGCTGCAATGGCCTATTTTGACGTACAGAGTGCAAATATTGCCGTGAAATGATACGCCATTTCTCAGAAAAAATTAAACTACTTTAAATATAAAGTATGATAAAGATCTTACAGCTAAAACGAGATCCTTGGTGCCTGGTTCCTGGAAGCTGATCATGTTCATGGCGTACGAGTCGTTGTTGTTGGAGAGAGTGGCCCTCACGTGGACCTCCTCTCCGCCATGTAACAGGAAGAGGGACACTCGCATCCGGAAGTCGAAGGACGGCCGGATGGTCTTCGGAGCTAATATCAGGTATTGTCTGAAAAAAAGAACCGTGAAATAATCATTTTTGGGCAAATGAGAAGATTACAGGGAAGATATCATGCACCTAAATTGTGAGTTGTTCTTGAAAGCTCTTTGGCAGATCTTTTGTTTTTTTTTGTTTTTATTGAAGCTGAAGGATTTGAACAAAGAAGAACCCCCTGTTAATCTGAACTGATATTGTGGAAATATATGACATTAATAGCACTGTAGGTTTTAGCTTGCAACTGTTATCTCCTGCTTCCATATAAATTTTTTTAATTTAACTTTTATCGTAACAATCCAGTAATTGGATTCTACTCCAGAGGGATGTTAGGCCTTTTATAATTTTAACCTTCTGAGAGGTTCGAACATTTTGTCAAATTAGTGCTCAGAGGCGAAAAAAGCGTGTCAGGCAATATGGGGGAATACATACTTGATATTCTCACGTTTTTGCTCAGCAACAATTTTTCATACGTGACCAGTGTCAGAAGAATCGGTAAGCAGACGCAATTCTCCACCTTCAGCATGAAGTTTCTCTCCTAGTCTCACTTACCGCTCTAAAAATCATGCTTTGTTTTGATAGTGGTATAACACTTATAATGAAAGTTTTCCTTAGTCTAAGTTGCTCTACAGCCTATCAGACATCACCAAGATATTTGTACCATTGGAAAAGCTGGTATCTAACTGACAAGTTTGCATGTTAGCGCCCGGCTAGGGATTAACTCTGCTTACAACAGCAAACAAATAATCAGATTATTGTTTATTTTACAAAAATTACAAGTAAAATGTATAATAGAAGAAGCATATGATGTCTAAATCAGTTAGACACCTCTTTGTCGGGTTCTACCATGCATGTTAGAACCCTCCAAATCGGTGTCAAACTAATACTTAAATGTAGACAAAAGATATGAAAAAAAAAATCTCTAAAAGAAAAATCAGATATCATAGCATTGGCCATCTAACCTCACTCAATGCTAAATGCTCGACCCCATAATTATATTTCAAAGAAAAGACAGTCACACAATTGTGGCAACAATGTTTGATGAAATCTGATAACAATTATGTAGGTCAGCCTCCTAGCTACCGTAAAACGGGGTGAAGTTGGCAAACCGGGATAAAGTTGCCACGCTATTTTGACCCACTTAATGGCAGAAATGCCAAATTTCCCTCACTGCCACATATGGAAACTTCGCCAGAGATGCCTGCATCAGGGAGGAAAGTTGGCATTTCTTCCATTAAATGAGTCAAAATGACATGCCAACTTTACCCCGGATTGCCAACTTTACTCCGTTCTACGGTATGTGCCAGAGAGACATTATCTGATTATCAATAGTCTCATACCATTGCGAAACATAGATGTCTGTCATCAGCACATAAAGTTTTCAACAATAAAAAAGGAATTTAACTTCTGAGTGTTGCTTGTAAGTACAATAAAGTCAATGTTACACAAGTGACACATCACATTCTTCACAATGTGGGCATTTTTTAAACAAATTTCAGCGGCGGGAATTTTTTCCAAAGAGGGCCATTTTATTATAACATCTAGAAACATGATGTGCGTCGTGAAAAGATTTCAAATTGAACTACATACGTATTCTCACAAATAAATAATTCAATGAATACATAGATTTAAATTCCACGGATTGAACTCAAGTTGTACTGCAAACTACCTCATTTTAGTAAATTTTATTGTGAAATTTAGAATCAAAGGGCACTTACTGGTGGGGCAAATCTCTGTCAGTGGTGGGGATTTTGCAGGGGCTGGTGGGCCAAATCCCCACCACTTTTATAATTAAAAAATGGCCTGCTTCACGTGGTTCTTCATTTAACCACGACATTGTGGGGCACAACTCACCCCAGTCTCCCCTACACTTACATGCAATCATGTGATTTTACATTCAGGTGTTGGATCTCTTTCATAAATATTGCAGAGAACACTTTCAACACTTGTAGCAATATTGTCAGTAAAGGTCACACAGGAACTAGCCATTGTACTATAATTATACATGTGATGTGTTATTTAATATCACTGTACATAACAGATTGATACAACAATATTGAAAGTGCTAAAGTATGCCATTATGTGGGCCTCATGATTCATAAACTTGCTGAAGATTTTGAATATAAATGAACAAAACAGACATACTTGATTGCTTATCCAGATATCGTCTGAGTTTGTAAAACATATTAAAACAAGATGCAACTTTTTTACAACTTTTAAAGTCAGGATGGACAAGACCCCAAGCTCTTAATGTTCAGAAATTAAATAACTCCTGAATTGGTAAAAAGATTTTTATTACAGTCTGTTACTTTGATATAGAAAAAGAGCGGACTGTTGCACTGTGAAAATGACACTTCTTGTGTCATCATGTTGATGGTTTGTCATGATCATACCCAATACTTTCAATGTTAATTTGATTTAAGGAGACTAATCCCGTTTGTTGGTGACAGCCAAACGATAGGATAATGCATTTGATTTTCATTCTAAAATCAGTTGTGACAAATCAAATGGCCTTCTTTGATCATGACTAATCAAAGAGCCTCTATGTTTCCCATGTTGAATGTAGAGAAGATGACACTTCATCGGAAATCATGAGTCACAAAGTGAATTTTTCACAGTGAGCTGGTCCTTATTTTTTGTATATCAAAGTGACAGACTATAATCCAAATAAACCTGGTGCAAAATGTTTCATGTAAAACTAAACCGATCTGATTATTATAATTGTAATTTTGAGCAGGTTTGTTCGGGTCACTTACAGCGATTTGACATTTAGGACAATTTAAATGATGTCAACAGTCTACCAATTCCAAAAGAAGTCAGAGAAACTTACACATTCATAAACAAATCCTTTTAAGGCAACTTTTAACGCTAAGTTAAACAAGTTATAAAATAAGTAACACATAAGAATGCAACTCTACTGCTGAAGCTGCATCAGTGAAAACTCATATTACACTCAATCTGTGCAATATGAGTTTTTTAATGATTTCATTGTAACATTGATTCTGGCCAATTAGTACGGCTATTGCACAGTGGTTATGTATGGATATTATACTTATACAATTGTTTGCACACATTTTGGTCCAATTTGTGAATACAAGATAATTTACAAAAATTCTCTACACATGATTTGATTTTTGTCAGTTTAGTGTATGCAATTGTGTTACATACATAAATTTAACATTCCTGATTTCTTTCATGTGTAAATTTAGCATACCACTTGTGCCAAGACGGCGTGAATGATCGCCTTGGCACCCTATTTGCAGTTTCAATTGCCATGGCTGTCCCAACAAGATGGACCATTCAAGTCACCTGGAGTAAACACATTTTTTACTCCCTTTTTGTGTAGCTATACTTTTTAAAGTCTTCTTTTTTCACCACTTTCTATCTATCTGTAACTATCTGTTAATTTTTTGCGTGTTTTTGTGTTGTCCATTGGACCCTCATGTGACTGCCACATTCCTAATGTATATTTTTCAGTACACCTTGAATATATATAATAATAGGAAAAAAAAATTAATAAAAATATCTAACAGTTTGACACAAGGACAGATTCTTGCATGACATTTCGTGTCAAAACTCCTTAAGTTTCATGGATTCACAGTTCACGATAGAAAATAAAGAATTTTTAGCTAAATTTAATCAGGCTAGATGTACACTTGACATTGGTTCACACTTGAGGGAAAAGGTACAGTAGCTATTAGTAATGTAAATATAATTGTCATGCACTTACATGGTTACTCTGGGGTGCCTTTTAAAAAACTATATAACACATCAAATGCATACATGTGTGTGTGTGTCATTCATGTTCATGGCTGAATGAAAAAGCTGCTGTTGACAATTTTTGTTATTATATATATCCAGTTTGCTACAACTTTTTTGGTGTGAAAAAGGTCCTCAATAACACTCCTCTTGAAACATGCTACACGGTTCAGTGAGATAATACCCAAATATGGGCTTTTATGAAATGGTTATTATAATAGAATATATTCACTGTATTATATATGTTTGAAATCATCTGAAATATGAAAAAAAAAACTTATGCCTGGTTGGTCTACCTGGTTGGGGGAGCAATCGAAAAAAAATATGATAAAAAAATTACTTCAAAACTGCCCCACATTGCATAGGGGTCCAAGTATGTATTATATAGTGTAAAGGTGAGAGTGGGGCTTTTAGTAATTGCAGTGTTGGACAAAAGATCTGCAGGAGTCCTTCAAAATGTTCAAGTTAATCTTTTCAGCATTTACTATTCCGGGGTGTGGGGGTTTTTACCCTTGGAATGATATATAGCTTCTACTTAAGACAAGCAGTTATCTGAGTACAAAAAGGTAGAATTACACGAATTGCATGACATATAATT